>VBSM01001483.1:18390220-18434976 GCA_008086735.1 Cheirogaleus medius
CGGCCTCCCAGAGTGCTAGGATTACAGGCGTGAGCCACCGCGCCTGGCCACAATCTTTTTTCTTATCTCTTGTTCAGATTTGATAATTTATATTGATCTGTCTTCAAGTTTACTAATTTTTCACCTTTATTCCACCATTGAGTATGTCCAGTGAGGTTTTATATTTCACTTATTGTATTTTTAGCTTCTGAAATATCATTGGTTCTTCCTTATATATTCTATTTCTTTGCAGATACTGTTTATTTTAACTTTTGTTTCAAGAGTGTTCATGATTGCTCTTTCTTGCATTTTCATTATAGCTGCATTAAAGTCTGTGTCAGAAAATTCCAGTATCTATGTTATCTTACTGCTGGTATCTGCTGATTGTCTTTTTCCATATGAGTTGAGATCTTTTTGGGTTCTCAGTGTGCTGAATAATTTTGGATTGCTTCTTGGATATTTTGAATATTACTTTATGAGACTCTGTTTCAGTTCTCTAAAGATGTTGATATTTTTGTTTTAGCAGGTACTTGAACTTGTTAATTCATTTTTGTGATAGCATGTGCTTTACTTGGTTACATTCAGGTTGTAGGTTGCAACTTCTGTGGCCTATGGTACTAATGTTATTTCAGCTGTTGAAGGCTTCACAGGCTATTTGGAACTATCCCTCCATGTGCACCATCCAGTGGTCAATTTGGGACCTGGATGGAGGTCTATCTATAATAGATGCTCAGTCTTCAAAGTTTCTGTTATTTAAGATCAGATCCATGCATGTACAAGTTGAGGGTGAACCTAGGAGTTTATAAATAGCTTTACTGGGTCTCTTTCCTAATCTCCTTTCTCTCCACTAATACCCTGGTACTTTCTGGCTTCCTAGAGCTCCAGAAAGGAGGCAGTTCTAATAGTTATATGAGAAGAACAGGCATAACCTGGGACCATCCCAGTAAATTCGGTCATATAGTTACTATATTAATAAGGAACATGGACTGGGAGAATGAAATGCAGAAATGCTAATCTATGGCTATCAGGGAGAAAAGACTTCCAGATGTAAAACAGCCAAATTTTGCTTTCCTTCTAAAATGCTTGTCCTTGTCCTCAGGGAGCAAAAACATTTGTGGTTTCTATGGTGAGAGAAGGTTTCTTCTTAGATAAGTTGTGAGATGCTCACTGGTGAGGAAGCTGAACTGACAAGATGAAGATGGGGACACCTGCTTTTGTCACTCATCTCATAGAACCAGAAACACACTTCTTCTCTAAAGTACGAGGTACTTGAGAAAGTAAGAGACAAGAAAGGACTGAAGCATGTAACATTTTCCTCATATAAGAAAGGGTTATGTTTCCTGGAGATTCTGAAAGGAGGGTGGGACAACTAAGGAAAGATGTAGGTGGAAATAATAGAAATGTTCATCAGGCTCTTCCTTTTTTATATGGTCCTAGGGAAGGTCAATCAGATGATGTCACAAACTCTTTTCCCCTTCACTGTAGTGATCTGTAAGAATTATTCCACTCTTCAGTAATATATTCATTTCTATCTGTAATCTAAATCACTTTAAGGAACACTGAAGTGGGGCAAGGGGCTGCCCCTTGGGGAATATGTAAGATGGATATTCTTGTATAAATGACATTTAAATACTTCCCAGACTTATCATAATGACAAAAAAATTCTGTAAAGCTATTATTTTCTTGTGACTAAAAGTCCACAAAATATTAAAGATGCTCAATTTAAAGTTTCATTGCACAAATCTAGGGCTGGTGATATTTGAATTAGTAATAATATATATATATTTCATAGTTTATTATATATTTATTCAAAAATTATCCTGTTTGCTTTTATTTTAGTAAATTTGCTAATTATGTTATAATTAAGATTTTCACATAAAGTATGTCTATTGACAGAATTGTTCAATAGAAATATAACATGAGCAGCACTTATGAGTTCAAATGTTCTAGCAGATATATTTTAAAAAGTTAAGGGAAACAGGAGAAATTAATTTTAATAATATATTTTATTTAAACCCAATATATCAAAATGTTATAGTTCCAACATGTAACCAAGACAAGTATTAATGAGCTATTTAACATTCTTTTTTCATATTAACTGTTCAAAATCCAATGTGTATTTATACTTATAGCATATCTCAGTTTGGACTGACCACATGTCACGTGCTCAATAGCAATTGTGTGGCTGGTAGGCAACATGCTGAGCAGCAAAGATCTAAAGGATTAACAAATAAACTTATTTTCAAGGTGTATAAATTTTTACTGTACTTTTATCAAAATACAAATTTAAATAAATATAAAATCAAAAATTTAAATTGTGTTTCATAAGTATTCAAAAAGTTTTTTTCAAAATGTTTAAAATCATATATTTTTTATTTGTATAGATTTAGGGGGTACGAGTGTTTATTGTTACATAGATGAATTATAGTGGTGAAGTCAGGGCTTTTAGGGTACCCATTACCTGAATAGTATACATTGTACCCAATAGGTAATTTTTGATTCCTCACTCCCTTTCATGCTCCCCTCTTCTTAGTTTCCAGTGTCCATTAAACTACTTTGTACAACCATATATACTCATTGTTTACCTCCCACTTATAACTAAGAGCATGCAGTATTTGTTTTTCTGTTCCTGAGATACTTCACTTAGGATATGGTCTTCAGTTCCACCCAAGTTGCTGGAAAAGACATTATTCATTCCTTTTTATGGCTGAGTAGTACTCCATGGGGCATATATACACCACATTTTCTTTATCTGTTTCTCAGCTGATGGGCACTTAGGTTGACTCCATTTCTTTGCAATTGTATATTGTGCTGCAATAAACACACAAGTTCAGGTGTCATTTTGATATAATGACTTCTTTCCTTTGGATAGATCCCCAGTATTGGGATTGTTGGATCGAATGGTAGGACTACTTTTAGTTCTTTGAGGAATCTCCATACTGTTTTCCATAGAGATTGTACTAATTTACATTTCGACCAACAGTATATAAGCATTTCCTTTTCGCTGCACCTACACCAACATCTATTGTTTTTCAATTTTTTGTTAATAGCTATACTGATATCACTGATATAAAGTGATATCTCATTTTGGTTTTAATTTGCATTTCCCTGATGATTAGTCATGTTGAGCATTTTTCATAAGTTTGTTGGCCACAAAGCAGTAGCATTTCTGTACACTAATAATAGCCAAGCTGAGAGTCAAATCAAGAACTCATTACCATTTACAATAGCTGAAAATAAAAAAAAATACCTAGGAATATACTTAACCAAGGAGGTGAAAGATCTCTGTAAGGAGAACTATAAAACACTGATGAAAGAAATCATATATGACAAAAAGAAATGGGAAAACATCCCATGCTTTTGGATTGGAAGAATCAATATTGTTGAACTGTCCATACTGCCTAGAGTGATTTACAGATTCAATGCAGTTCCCATCAAAATACTTAGGTCATTTTTCACAGAATTAGAAAAAATAATCTTAAATTTTGTATGAAATCAACAAAGATCTCAAATAGCCAGAGCAATCCTAAGAAAAAGAACAAATCTGAAGACATCACATTACCTGACTTCAAATTATACCACAAGGCTATAGTAACCAAAGCAGCATGATAATAATAAAAGCAGACACATAGACCAGTGGAACAGAATGGAGAACCCAGAAATAAAACTATATGCCTAAAACCAGCTGATCTTTAACAAAGCTGACAAAAACATACATGGGGGAAAGGATGCTCTTATTCAGTAAATGGTGCTGGGAAAATTGGATAGCCACATGCAGAAGAATTAAACTGGATCCCTATTTCTCAACATATACAAAAATTAACTCAAGTTGGATTAAAGACTTAAATGTAAGACCTGAAACCATAAAAATCTAGAAGAAATCATAGGAAAAACTCTTCTGGACATTGGCTTAGACAAAGAATTTATGACTAAGACTCCAAAAACAAATAAGCAACAACAAAAATAAATAAATGGGACTTAATTAAACCAAAAATTTCTGGACAGCAAAATAAATAATCAACAGAGTAAATAGACAAACTACAGAATGGAAGAAAATACAAACTATACATCTGGCAAAGGACTAATATCCAGAATTTACAAGGAACTCAAAAAAAATCAGCAAGTAAAAACAAATAACTCCATTAAAAAGTGAGCAAAAGACATGCACAGATTTTTTTCCAAATAAAGAAATGCAAATGGCCAAAATCATACTTTAAGATTAAAAGAAAAATACACATTTTAATTAGTGTCAAAATTTTAAGTTCTGGAAATAAAGAAAGAGCAGTGTTTGCTGATAAAAAAAATTAAGTCAATTTTATTCAAATAAAACTGATGTTTATGTAACTTTTTGAAATTTTAATCAAATCCTATGAAATATCATTGTAAAAGTAAAACTTTTTGTATTTCTAAAATTCAATGTTCATCTAGTTGTCATTTCAAAAAATGATATTATATCTATATCACGTAAATATAAATTTACAGTAACATGACTTGATTAATAATGAAAAATACTCCCCTGTGGCCCTGTGCTAATTTGTGAGTACCTCCAGATTCACAATAGGAATAAAAATTAAAGGGAAGAATAATGCAATAGGCACTATTGGAAAATTATATTTTGTAATGCAAGAATCTATTTCATTCAGGCTGAGAAAAAGGATACAAGTAAGTTACTTCAGTTTTTCTCTTGCCTAAGTGCTTCTGCCAGTCAAATATTCCCTGCAGTCTGAAGCAGGGTACAACTTCACCTCTAATGATGGCAACGGGACAACCCATAATGGCATTTAGAGAGCAGGCAAGAGATGTTGAGAGACATTTCTCTGGGACCTAGATGGTGTTACTCGTGAAAGTAGACATTTAGAACACAGGCTATGGCTGTGCCAGAACTACTTAGTGCTATATCTCCAGTGAAACAGGCACCTATGCGTTCTTTAGTTCTGTGTGTGTGTGTGTGTGTGTGTGCGTGTGTGTGTGTGTCTGTGTTTGTGCACACTTGTGTTTGTGCACACTTGTGTGTGCATTTGTGTGTGTGTGGAGGGGGATGCATGGCATGAGACAGACATTTCCTATTGCTTGGGTCTAAGGGCAGTACTGCTCCCAAGCCGTCTGGTAAAATAAAATAGTTGGCTTATGAAGCTATGGCCAACTAGGAAACATATTTCTTTATACTTGCTTTCACTCTCTGCCTCACCACCCCTCTCTCTCACTGTTAATTCTTGAGATTGCATGCCTCAATAAACTACTGGCAATAAGCATTTGTCATAGTATTTATTTACTATGGAACCCAGATTGAATTAAATTACTCCTCACAGATTACTAGAAATCATTTCATGATCACCTTGATAGATATTTTTCCGCATCCTGGGAAGAACTTATTTGGACTGGGTGACTAGAATGAATTTAAATACCTACTCCTCTCACATCTAATTTTTTGAAAATCACGCCAACTCTCCTCATTGCCAATATCTATATTTTTCAGTTAACATTTGCTGAGGGCTTACTATGAGTCAGTCATCATGTGCTAAGGACTTTGCTTGCATTATCTCATTTAATCCAGATAACAACCTTAGGAGATAGATACTATTATCTCTGTCTTACAGACGATGATATTTAGGCTTGGCTAGGTTAAGTAATTTGCCCAAGGACACTTGTTTAAACTCCCACAACTGGTAAACAAGAGAAGTGTGAATCAAATCCCACTTGTGAATACAGTGTCTGCACTCTTAATCACTGTGCCATACTACCTCTTTGGGATAGAAACTTTTGTCACTGTCTTTAGCACTTGGATCACCGTAATCATCCCTACCTCTGTCACCAATCTTTCACCAACCAGTCAATATCATAGATCCTTGCTCTACTTTGTCTCTGCATAGCTTTAATTGACTCCAGAATAGTCACAAGTTTGAGGCTTATCATCACTGAAAACAACTCCTCATCCAAGATTGGAAACTCTGAATTTCCCCTTTTGACTACAGCCCACTCTTTTTTTTACCTCTATCCCACCAATGCTCCTATCAAATGTATATTTTTTCTATCACTGGAACCCAACCCATCTTATTAAGAAGTATCCCTTTTAGTTCTACTTGCTTTACCTTTAATTGGGCCCATCTTGCAAATTATCAACCACTGGATGTCCCCACCCTTTTTCTCTGCTGTAAACTCTGAGCTTCTAAGCTGTATAGGAGGAAAAGCACAAATGTCTCATTACTTGAGCCCTGAGGGATTTTGAATCATTCATTTATTTTTAAAACATATTAAAATTTTTTACAATGATCAAATATTGTGTTAGATATTGGAAATTTAGAGATGACAGAAAGTTATGCCTTCAAGTAACTCACAAATAAATAGCAAGGTATAATTTATTTGGTTGTTGCTCCAATCTTTTCTTAATAGCTGTAACTTAGTGTGGTTCAGAAAAACTTAAGGATTGGAGACAGTGACTTTGTCATTACACTTGACTCAGAATGTGCTCCCATTTATAACTAAGCCTGAGCAGAGACACTACATCCCTTGACCATGGATCATGCCAGCACCATTCTCTTACCTCTTAATTAATATCTTGAAATATAACTTTCTTTAAAATATGCGTGCTCCTCCTCCACCACTTTAGGCATGAGGTTCCCCTCAATAGGTGATAGCCAAATGTTTCCTGCACGAAAATAGAATATGGAGGAATAAGTAGACCTAGAGAACAAGTTAGAAATGAGAAGTGTGCAAAAGAGAGAGAAGAAATGTTCAGAGATGAAGAATATAATATAGGAGAATACAGAAGCCTAGAAGCCAAAAATATTTAATAAAGGGATGCAAATTGAGTTTTCAAGTAAGACAGCAATGAAAATCTTTTCCCAAGCAGATTCAGTAGAGTGGTAGAGGTGGAAATGGCTTGGAAATTAACAGGTTGAATTTGAGATGTTTATGATACATGTAGAGGGAAGTTGAATATGCAGGCCTAGCATTTAGGCAAGAAATTTGTGTGGGATTTAAAGATTTTGGAATCAACAATATACAGAGTTAACTGATGGAGAATATATAAGGTTTAGAAGAGTGTCAAAATTGGGACTGCAGTGGAAAATGATGTCTAAGACAAGAATTGCAGGACTTAAGGCTGTAAAGGAGATGAATACAGAGTGCCTAGAGAGGCAGGAGAGAATGTCACTCCACATGGTGGATAAAAGGTTTCAAAGCTAGAGTAAGTGGAATTGTTAAATGTCGTTGGGATGAAAAGTCAGAGAAGTACCAAACCATTTATTTAGTTTTAGCAACTGGAAGCTCACTGGGGACTTCTGCAATAGCAGTGATATGGTTTGGATGTTTGTTCCCTCCAAATGTCATGTTCAAATTTGATCACAAGTGTTGGAGGTGAGGCCTGGTGGGAGGCATTTGGATTATAGGGGCAGATCCCTCCTGAGTGGCTTGGTGCCCTCCCTGCAGTAATGAGTGAGTTCTCCCTGTATTAGTTTATGGAGAGCTGGTTGTTTAAGAGAGTGTGCCACCTCTACACTGTCTTGCTCCCTCTTTTGCCATGTGACACACCTGCTCCCCTTTCATCTTCCACCTTGAAAGCTCCCGGAAGTCCTCGCCAGAAGCAGATGCTGGTGCTGTGCTGCTTCTACTGTCTGTAGAACCGTGAGCCAAATAAACCTCTTCTCTTTATAAATTACCCAGCCTCAAGTATTTCGCTATGGCAGTGCAAAATAGACTAATACAAGCGGTTTCAGGAAAGAAGACTTGTCATAAGCCAGACTGTAATATGTTGAGAAAGTGAATTAATTTGGCCTAGACTACTGTTTTAACTGTTTTTGCAGAGAAAGGAAGGGGAAAGGGTGATATTGACTTGAAGAAAATATAGGGTCAAAGATGTGATTTTTGATTGACTGTCTTTTATTTGTTTGTTTTAAATATGGAAGATACAAATAGCCTTTTAGAGATCTAAGTAATTGAACGGAGAAGTGAATTAATGAAGCAAGATCACTGAGGAAAAGGTAAAAGGGCTAGGACTGGATTAGGGAATGGGAGAAACATCTCATACACTGAAGCTGAAGGGAAGAGGCAAGGTTAATATAAATGCAGAAGTGGATATGTTTGTTGAGGAAGAAGGAACATGAAGTTTTTTGAGGCTATATCTTTTGGGTTCAATATCATATGTGGCTGTGGAGGAACAGGCTAGAAGAGATGGCTCACTTTACCAACTGGCTTCAATTTCTTGATAGCAAGTATTCCACAAATTTTAATTTTACATTTCCAAAAATCTAAAGCTTCACCAACTTTTACAGAAAAGGGAAACATAATAGGTTCTTATTACATAATAGAAACATAGCAGTTCATTAGGAGAAACAAACCTCATATTAGCTGTGAACTTTGGAGGATCTTAACTGTGTTCGGATAATGAGAGCCCATTCTTTGGCTATAGATTAAGCATAGGACTATGATAAAGACATTCAGGCTGGAAGGCTATTGGCATCGGAGATAGCAGGCAACAAGGTATATTTAGGACTAAAATTCAGATATTAGTTAAGGCTGGAAAAAAGTCGGCAAAAAGAGAGGATCTGGGCACTGGGCAAGTTATCAAGGCTGCAGGATGCAGTTACTAAAGTGGTTGATTAAGAAAGATAATTGTTTCTAGGAGAAAGCAAAAATCCAGTTACTAAGAGAAAGCCAGAATTAGAACTGGTGATTTGATGTTGAGTATTAAAGTGGAACTTATTAAATACTTTATGGATATAATCCAATGGTTCTAAATCATGGCTGCTCACTGGAATCACCTGGGGAACTTTGAAAACCACTGAAGCCTGGATGCCACTCCTAGAGAGTCTGGTTTAATTGGGCTGGGCAGAGGTCTGCACATAGGGATTTTGACAAGCCCTCTCAGGTGATTCTGATGGGTAGCCAAAAATGAGAACCATGACTTAAACTCGAATCTGTCCCAGAGATGGAAATGAGACTGAAGGAAATTAGAGAGGACTTAATGTCCTTATACTTCTGGATTGACAGGATAAAATCTAATTTTGCCATTTCTTTACCCCACACTCCCACCAAGCTGCATGTTCTCTGGCTTTCTATGAATCTCCAAATGGCTTAGTGCAAACAAATTAATCTACTTCTAATAGAAAGTTTCTAACTTCCTATTACTTCTCAGCCCTCTTCTTACATCATGACCCCACAAATTATCATTTAATATGTTTTCTTGAAACTATAGAATATTTCTTCTCTCCATTCCCACTTTGACCCACTGTGCCCACACCACAAGTATTTCAAAACTTAATTACCTATTGCATAAACTACATCAATAGTTCCACATCTGGTTGCTCTGCTCTCCAGTATTTATCCTCCAATATGCTGGGAGGTATATTAGGATAAAGATATTCTATATGCAACTTCCTAATACAATTGTGTTCATAACACTCAATTTCTCAGTTAGGTTCAAGAGCTGCATCATCTACTGAACATCATCAGATGGACATTCAAGACCTTTGTAACAGACTATGTTGATACCTCTCCCTATATACTCTCAACCCACCTGAGTTCACCTGAAGTGCAGATGGAGACCATTCCCAAACTGTTGTCAGATTTTCATCTCAAGCAACCATATCTCTCCTTCTCCATCTGAGGGATTGTTGCCCCAGCAACCTGAGTGAGAGCTTAACTAGTTGCCTGCTATTACAACCAAAACGTATTCCTCAACCCTCGAGCAATGGTGAATGAGACTTTGCAGATAAGTACTCCAGCTTCCCCACCTTGTAGTGGAATAATTCTGTACTGTGTTCCACGTGGTTTGCCTCGAAGGTTTTGCCTAGAAGGATTGGGCCCCAGTTGCCTACAGAGGTAACTTGTTCATCATTGAACCCTTTTATTTTCCTTTTCTCTTTTGTCCTCCTCATTTCCTCATTTACCCTTCCTGAGATCAATTCCCAAATGAACCACCAGCATCCAAGTCCTCTTCTCAGAATCAGCTTTTAGGGGAATGCAAATTAAAGTTGCCTTTTACCATATCCGACCCAATTTAACCTTAAAATCCACTCCATGCCAAACTGGATAACTTGAAATTTCCAGGGGATTTTCTCATGTCCATCCATTATTCATATCATCCCCTTCATTAGAATATCTTTCCTGCCTGTTAAAAGAGTATTCCTTACCTCAATACCCAGCTCACATGCAGCCTCCATGAAATCACGTCCCATGTTCCCAAGACCAAAGAGAGCTCTGGAATGTTTGAACTCTCATAGCTTTTTGTATATTCCTCTTATTGAACACAACACTGGGAAACTGTCTAATATCCTATTAGCATATATATACACATATATGCATATATATACAGACACACACATATGTACATGTATATAAATACATGTAGATGAATCATAATATAAATGTGTTGTTCAATCTGTAGATATGGGATCAATTCAAAACAGCTTTTTTTCATTGTCTAGACAAGCAAATTTGAAGAAAAATAGATTTTAAAGAATGAAACAAGTATAAACAATTATACAACATTCTGCAGATCATAGACATGGCTTTTCAAAGAGGGCAAAAGTAGTAAATGTTATTATTATCAATAGACTATTGTTTTTAAGAATCTATGACAGAAAATTTTATGTTTCTCTAATTTATTACTAAGTTACATGTTGAATATAGTTCTAATAACTATAATTGTTAGTATGTTAAATAATAAGGATGAATACCATTATTATACTTCTACAGTTTGGTAGGTACTCCTATATTTAATAAATTTTTGATAGATTGGTGAGAAAAAATAGATGACTAAGACATAATTTTAAGACATTCAGTAAAGGATAGGACATTATTTCACTAATCTATGTGGAAACTCACCTTTCCTTTGAAGTAAAGAGCATGGTTTTGTCTCTTGAGATTGATTATCCTCTAGCCTTTGGGAAAGCATTAAAATGACATACACACTTCCAGGTACAGTTAAGATCAACATTTCTCTCTTTCTTGTCTTATAATATACTCAATCTTTTATATAGTGCTCTCAAAGTTCTTTTTCAAATAGGATTCAATTCAACAAATGTTTATTGAGACTCATATATACAAGGCCTTGTGCTAAGCTGTGAGGGGGTACAAATGTGAATAAAACAAGATCCTTGCCCTCAAGGAGTTTGCAGATACCCTGAGACATATTATTTATGAGCATGCTTTTCATGAAACTAGCTCTTTACTAGTGTGAAGGATTTTTAAAAGCATGGCATAGCTGCTGGAGGCAAAGCTTGATTAACCCCAATGTTTTATGTCTCCTAAGAGTCAATGATCACGACAAAGAAAAGGAGATCCTAGAGACTTTTACTTCCTACTCAATTTTTAAAAGAGAGTTTAAACTGAATCAAAAGAGTAGAAATTACTTTGTCATTTTGGTTTTGTACTGAAGATTTAACGCCATTTAAAACTAAACAAGCTCTTAATTGTGTATGACATTCAACAGACAGCTAGAATATATACCCTGAAATAGTAAAACCCTGTCTGGGATTGAAAAAAAATGTCTTGGACTAAAACAGAATAAAGCAGCTCTGTTCTGTTGTTAATCATGCTGGGAGGATACACAATATTAATTGCAAAATGGACGAGACACAATTCTTCTCCCACAGCTACGTAACAGTTTTTAAATGCCATAGCAACCATCTTCCCCACCCTGTGCACCCATTTTAGTGTTTACTGCTTTCTTAGAAATGATGCTCCCAGGTGCACTTTGCTATTCCCATCTATTACTGGGGGTACCAAATTGCTAAATTGCCCTTGACTCATGACAATACTCAATTCCTAGCTAATCCTTGCTTCTACTGATCCCACCTCAGAAACACTAACTAGTCCAGAACTGATCTCCACTTCCCTAAGACCCTCCACAGAATCCTTTAGCAGGAACCCAAATCTTAGAAAACATGCTTACATCCTTCCTCTTGTTGATAGCAGCAATCCACAGCCCCTCTGGGGTGTGCCTCTCACACTTCATTGAAGCAATAAATATAATTCTGTCAGACAATAGGCTTGTCTCTGATGATCTTTGGCTCATTAAGCTTTAACAGCACATATGCCCATATAGAATAACAAATACTCATAGAATAACACCAACAACACACCTCAACATACTTTTCATAGTTGACCTGGGAGGTAAAACACTTATTTTAATTATTCAAAAACTTTGTACAATTTATGTCTTTGAATTATGTTTAGGGATAATGGCTCTCTCTCCAACCTTCTTCCCTTCCCTTTCCTCCCTTCCCTCCTTCCCTTCTTTCATTTCTTCCCTTCCTCCCTTTCTTCCCTTTCTTCCTTTCTTCTTTCCTATAGATTTTGTTGGTAAATACATTGATGATGAATCTGAAAATTGGAAATAGCCAAATATTATTTAGAAACATTCTTGCTTTGTACCCCCCTTTCATCCTTGTAGATATTTGTTTAAAACTCTTTCTGAATTTCTGTTAGAGAGCGAAAACTCTTAAGGTGCAGTTTTAAATATAATGGCTCCATTAACCCTTCAAATGTAATTGTTATCACTGTTTTGGCATAGGTATGCAATAGACGAGTATAGAATTTCTCTCTATGATAAAACATATGTGTCCTTGTGCATATATAGTGTACTGTTGCCCATCTTTTTTCCTATCTGTAAATATTTTCTCATTGATGTTCCAACATAGAAAATTCTAACCATGACATATTTAATTACTTACAGTTCATATACCAACTTTTCTCAGAAAAGAATTTGTGATGACTACCATAAGCTTAAACCATTTGGATTGTCCAGTCACCTATGACTGAGGTCAGAGGCATATTAATATTTAAAAAGGCCTCTGTTAATCTGTCTACATATGCTATATTAATCTGTTTTCCCTTCAAATCATCCTGCCTTGAATTTTCAAGTCACTGATAGAATCCTTTGATTTAGAATTACATTTCACCAGTTTACCTGGGCACTGTTTTGGATTTGTCACCTCACACCACTCCTTGCTTTTTCTGAGTTTACCTTCATCTGAGAAATAGCCTTAAGTGATTCTGTTCCCTATGTGTTGATATATATGAATAAATAATATGTAATAATAATATAATATATGAAATATGCAATATGTAAATATATAATATTTCTTTATCTATTCATCCACCAATACACACTTAGGTTGTATCCATATCTTGGCTATTGTGAAGAATCCCATCATATGAGACCAGTCTTACCCTGATACCAAAGCCAGGTAATGACATCACAAGAAAAGAAAATTACAGACCAATACTCTTTATGAACATCAATGCAAAAATCCTTAACAAAGTACTAGCAAAATGAATCCAGCAGCATATTAAAAGTGTTATATACCATGCCCAAGTGCGATCTATCTCAGGAATGTAAAGATAGTTTGGCATATGAAAATCAACTAATGCAAAACACCATATTAATGGAATGAAGGAAATAAGATGTATGATCACCTTAATTGATGCAGAAACAGCATTTGACAGAATCCAGCAGCTTTTCATGATAAAATGCCCAACAAACTAGGAATAGAGGGTATCTACCTTAATCTGGTAGGACATTTACAAAAAACTCATAGCTAGCATGATATTTAATGGTAAAAGACTGAAAGCTTTTACTGTAAGATCAGAGAAAAGACAAAGATGTCTGCTTCAACATTTTTATTTAAAAGTGTACTGAAAGTCCTACCCAGGGCAATTAGGTAATAAGAAGAAAGAAATAAAAGTTATCCAAATTGGAAGGAAGAAGTAAAACTATCTTTCACAATGCTTTGATCTTATATACAGAAAACCCTAAAGAATCACATAAAAACCCAAATTTGTACTAATAAACAAGTTCAACAAAGTTTCAGGATACTATATCAACGTACAATAATCACTTGTATTTCTATACATTAGCAATGAATAATACAAACATGAAATTAGGAAAACAGTTCCATTTACAATAGCATCAAAAAGAACCAAATATGTAGGTATAGATTTAACCAAAGTAATGCAAGGCTTGTATATTAAACACTAGAAAACATTGCTAAAAGAACTAGAAATTAAAGGAGAACTAATTAAATAAAAAGACATCCTGTATTCATAGATTAGAAAGCTTAAGGCTGCTAAAATGGAAATATTCTCAAAATTGATCTAAAGATTCAATGAAATCCCTATCAAAATTTCAATGCTTTTTTTTTGCAGAAAAGAATAAACTAATCCTGAAATTCATATGGAATTACAAAGAACCCCAAATAATCAAAACAATTTTTGAAAAAGAGGAACAAATTTGGATGACTTCACACTTCCTAATTTCAAAACTTATAAGTAAGCTACTGTAATCAAAACAGTAACATACTGGCATAAAATATACATATAGATCAATGGAATAGAATTAAGAGTCCATAAATAAAACTCTGTATCTATGATCAATTGATTTTTGATGAGGGTGTCAAGATCATTCAGTGAGGATAGAATAGTCTTTTCAACACATGGTGTTGGGACAATTGTATATCTACATGCGAAAGAATGAATTTGTACCCCTACCTTATGCCATATACAAAAATTAATTCAGAGTGGATCAAATATCTACACATAAAAGCTAAAGCTATAAAACTCTTTGTAAAAAACATAGATATAAGTCTTTGGGACCTAAAATTAGGCAGTGGTTTCTCAAATATGACAACGAAAGCACAAGCAACAACAGCAACAAATGTAGATAAATTAGACTTCTTCAAAATTAAAAACTTTTGTTCATCAAGGAACCTATCAAGAAAGTGAAAAGTCAACACACAGAATGATAGAAAATGTTTGCAAATTATATAGCTGATAGGAGACTGTTATCTAGAATATCTAAAGAACTTTTACTGCTCAACAATAACAATGAAAAATAACCCACTTAAAAAGTGGACAAAGGACTCAAATAGACATTCTTCCACAGAAGATATACAAATGGCCAAGAAACACATGAAGGATGCTCAACAGCATTAATTATCAAGGCAATGTAAATCAAAACTAGAATAAGACACCACTTCACACTCACTAGGATGCTATAATTAAAAACCAAAACAAAAAAGAAAATAACAAGTGTTGGTGAGGATGTGGAGAAGTTGTAACACTCATAAATTGCTGGTGAAAATGTAAAATGTTTCACATAGAATTATCATGTGACCCACCAATTCCACTGCTAGGTATATAAACAAGAGAAATGAAAACATATGTCCATACAAAACCTTGCACATGGATGTTTATAGAAGCATTATTCATAATAGCCAAAAAGTGGAAACAATCCAAGCGCCCATCAACTGATGAATGAGTAAAAAAATGTAATATATTCACATAATGGAATATTATTTGGCCATGAAAAGGAATGAAGTACTGGTACATCTTACAATATAGATGGGCCTTGTAAACACTGTTAATTGAAATAAAGTAGACACTAAAAGGGACACATTGTGTGATTACATTTATATGAAATATGCAAAACAGGCACATCCATTGAGACAAAAAGCAGATTAGTGGTTTTCAAGGGTTGGTGGGTGGGAGATATGTGGAGTGACTCCTTAATGGTTATGAGGTTTCTTTTTGGAATGATGATCTTCCAGAATTAGATAGTGATGATAGTTGCACAGCATTGTAAGTATACCAGAACTCACTTTTTTGTACATAAAAATGGTTTGAATGGTAATTTTTGTGTTATGTGAATTTTACTTCAATAAAAAGAACCTCTTGGAATAATATTTTTGATAAATTATGAATTTTTATACCCAATTGAGAATTATTTTAATGCTTTGGTGCCTAGAATAGGGAGCTCTTTGTAAAAACCACTTATTTCAAAACATAGTAAACATACAACTTATAATTCTCTGGTTGAACCACACATCACAAAATCATAGAATAGCTTGAGTATTTGGAGTAAAGGCTACAGGATGGGTGGTAAGTGACAAGGGCAGAGGCGAGGAGAATAGCCAAGACTTAGAAAAGGCATATATCATTTCACATAATAGATAAAAAATAACTTATTTATGTTTACATTTTGGAACATATTCCATACCCGAGCTGTGTACTCCAAAATCCACTTTTTCTTTCTTTTCTAGTAATAGAACCTCTGAGTTTAGCATATGGCTGTGTGAAATAACTATTACTTTTCTCAGTCCTTCTTTCAGCTAGGTGTGTCTGTGACTAGGTTCTGTTCAATGCTACATAAAGAAAGTGGCAGCATGTTAGCTTTCCAGTAACCATGTTCAGAGACATTTTACCACTTGACTCTGTATCATCCATTTTCCTTCTGGCTGGAATGTGGATTTGATGGCTGGAGCTAACACTATCCTCTTGACAGCAAGGCAATGGGCTAATAGTGATGGTGGAGAAGGAATTTTTAGGTTATTAAATATGAAATGTCCAATTTATTTTTAAGTACTAAGTTTGACAGTTGCTGTCTCTGATATGTCACTTTGACATTTCTTTTTTTATGTTTATTGTGAAGGTACATCTTCAGTCTTTCAAATGCCTGGTTTGCCTTGTGATTATCTTTCAAAACTTTTTTAGAGCAATTTTTGAGAAACCATGGATAAGTCAAAAATTTGTGTTATTTCCGAATATGAGTTCCTTCATGGAAACAGTGTAGTGCAGATGGCTTGAAACATCAATGAAGTATTTGGGAAGGATGTGGCTAATGAATGCACAGTACATTGATGGTTTGAGAAGTTCCATTCTGGTGATTTTAATCTTGAAAATGAGCCACAGGGGAGACCTGAGACCAAGGTGGATAATGATGAGCTGAAAGCTATAGTCAAAGTGAATCCATCTCAACCTACGTGTGAATTAGCAGCAAGGTTCGATGTTACTATTCCAACAATATTGAACCATTTGAAACAAATCGGCAAGGTAAAGAATCTGGATAGACGGGTACCACATGAATTACATAAGCGTCAGAAGAGAAATCATCTCGAAGTTTACCTTTCTTTGCTGTAAAGACATAAAGGTGAACCCTTTCTGCACTGTATTGTGACATGTGATGAAAAATAGATTCTTTTTGACAATCACAAACGTTTGGCACAATGGTTGAATAAAGATGAAGTACCAAAACACAGTTCAAAACCAAATACTCATCAAAAAAAGTTAATGGTGTCTGTTTGGTGGTTCAGCACTGGTATTATCCACTACAGCTTCATGAAACTTGATCAGTTGATTACAGCAGATGTCTACTGCAACCAGTTGTATGAAATGATGAGGATGCTTGTGATAAAGCAGCTGAGATTGGTCAATAGAGACAGGCCAGTCCTCTTAGAAGACAAAGCCTGACCACATGCCACACAAACAACGTTGCTCAAACTACAGAGGCTGGACTTGGAAACTCTCTGTCATCCACCGTATTCACCAGACCTTGCACCAACTGACTACCACTTCTCTCAGGCTTTGGACCACTTCTTGCAAGGAAAAATAGTCAATACTCAACAAACTGTGGAAAACAGCTTTCGCAGTATCATCGCCACTCACTCTCCAGGCTTCTTCTCTGTTGGCATAAACAAGCTACTGTTAAGATGGTGAAACTGTGTCAATAGTTTAGGCACATACTTTGATTAATTGTACTGTTTCTTGTTTGAGATATAATAAACTGCACTTTTGATTCGAAATTGGATATTTCATATTTAATAACCTAATAGAAGGATGTTCATGATGGGTCCTTGATGAAAATGGAGACGCTTTAACAGGCATGGATTTTCCATCTAGACTAATTATAAACGAGATAGACATGAACTTCTATGTTGTTCAAGGTACTATTATTTTGGATTGAATGATCGATTACCACAGACAAACCTAACTTTATCCAACTATGGCTTTAATAAGAGAAATGGGAGATAGATTGAAATCACTTGAACATTCCAAAAGTTTTTAATAAAAATTTGAAAGGGAATATGTATTTCACTGGAGATATATTCAAGGAAGTAACATTACTCAAGGGCCTGAAAGATATTCAGTAATTACCATGAGAAGGAAGGGAAAAGTATCAAATGCTGTATTTAAACATAAGACACTACTTTACTGTTTGGTTAAGTACACATTCTCACTAAAGTTAATGAGAATTCTAAATTGTGTCAAACAATAATTTGATGGCAGAGTATTCCATTAGACAGAAATCCACTTTACTCTGATTGGATTTATTGCCTTTCAAAATGTGTGTGGGATCATTGTCAACATATAGCAACTCTCAAGCTGTCATGATATCAGTACTAAGATAAAGCACATGAAAAATTACCTTAAAAAAATCATATGCCTAAAGAATATGTTCCTCAGTTTGACTGGTAGAAATGTGAAAAATTTGACCCGTTCCATAATTCTGTTTGCCAGAATGTTTGTCATAGAATAAATCACTACAAAATTTTCTTCTATGTCTGTAAACAGGAAAAGCGAGATTTGGGTTCCTTATAAAATAAATACCAAGTGACACTCATAAATTAGACATAGAAAATGAAAATTAGCTCACTGCCTCTGTAAATGATGATAGCATTTTTGACTTACACTGTTTGTTCCCTCTCACACTCTGCCCCTGTGACATTCATCTCATTTTAGTTCCTTGAATATGTCAAGATCTCCCCTTCCCCATTGAGAACTTTGGCCCATCTCTACCTTCCACCTGAAATGCTCTCCCTGCTCTTGGTAAATCCCACGGACCCCTCAGGGCCTGACTTAAGAATAACTTTCAGAGAAAGTGTTTACTAAAACTCCTAAATTGACTGAAATAATCCACAGAAAATGCTTAGCACAGTTCCTGGAATATACTATGTTCTCCATAAAAATCTGTTGAAAGAGCAGATTGTCATTGTCCAATAATGCACCAAAAGTCAAATATGCAGGACACATTGAAGAAAAATACATTTGTTGAATGAGCTTGAGTGTTTTGGACATCTGATATGCTTATTTCAGTAAAGATTTAAATAAAATATTTAGATATAAAGCATAGTTTTAATTATCTTATTTAAGTTAACTGCTTATATTTGGGTAAAATGCCTTTGTCTAATTTATCTTTGGAATGATTGTTACAGAAAATTGTATATCATCAGCTCATGTGTCAAAGGAGCATTACACTATTTGTAGGAGCAATATGGCATATGAAGGTGCTCATGGAATATTTAGAGCATGAGAAAGGGCAGGTTTCATGGAAAACACATCCAAATTGTCACACATTAATATATTAATATACTCTGGGATGAACATACCCATGATATTGTTATGATAAATATAAAACATATGTTTGACAGGAAAAATACTTTTCTTTTTGGGGGGTAGCATTTGTTAAGCAAACTTTAATCTTCTTAGACCAAGTTTTTACCTGGTAAATGTCAAAGAAGGAAAAAGTTTCTGGGGCCACTTAATTGGCTTGCTAGTTGGCTGAATAATGGAAAACAGAATCAGGACTTCACTGTTCTTTTGTATTAACCAGGAGAATACTATAGATCCTGATTTTAATATATGATGTTGTGATGCATCTAATCTTCAAACCTGACTTTGTGTCTTAACATTACATTTATATTCCTTACAGGATTGAGAAGGAGAAGCAATTGAATTTGCATTGAAGTTTCTGTGGAAGTGGTTTAGTGGCCAATAGAAATTGGAAATTACATTGTTAATAGTGGAAGAGTGGTGGATGGGGTTGAAACATGTATTGTTTGCCTATACTACGTGAAATTGTATATAAGGAATTTGTTTTCTGATAAATCATATAGTTATAGACTAGTCCTGAAAAAGGATGATGTTTTTCCATGTACTAAAATAGTACTGCTACAGAGCAATAGAGCAAAGGGTTTTCAAGTCACTTGGTCCTATAGTTTTGAAATTATGTGATTTGGGGTGAATTTTTAAATGTAAGAAATTTTCATTGTTTCAAATGTTATGCTTATAGTAGGATTATATTAATATTTTAATGCTTAAATATTTTAAATGAATACAATGCAAGTTTGCATAAATGCAACTTCACTGTGTGAGGAACAGGAAAAGTTCCTGTAGTGTAGGTGGTCCTGTAGTAGATGGTATTGTTCATTGCTTCCTCTCATTGTAGGAAGGCTTACATATCTCTGTCTCATTGGCATCAGACTTGGCCATGTAATTTGAAGTGTTCATCTCTGCAGTGAAATTATATATCATTGTCCTGTTAAAATAGAAGTAGCCATGCAACTTGCTCTAAATAATGAAATATGAGTAGAAATGATATATATCAATTCTAAGCATAAAATTTATAATCTCATTAATTACTTTATCACTTTTTCCTCTGTCACAAAAGCAGTCATGTTCCAAATGAAAATTTCTCTATCAACCTAGGTCTTGTTGTGAAGATAGCGTGAAACAGAGCTACAACATACCCATAATATCATAAGCAAGAAACATTCCTTTGCTGTTGTAGGCCACTGAGATGTGAGGGATAATTTGTTATACAGTATAACTTAGGCCAAGCTGATTGATATAAATCCAAAGGTGAAGAATATGCTTATTATGAAAATGAGTAAGACATGATTTGCATCCTCAAGAACCTCATTTCATAATAGGGAAAATACATCAAAGTAATTACAAAACAATATGTTAAAAGCTAATTGGGAAGTTGGAAAGTACTATGATTACACCAAAGAAAGAGAGACAAATCCCATTTGAGGGGTTTGGGAAATGCTTTGTGTAGGAGATAACACAGAATTTGAATTTGAAATGCCGTGTCAGAGTTCAAAGATTTTTTTTAAAAATGACATTGTAGAAACAGGAAAAACCATGTTCAGAAACATAGAGGAATAAAAGAAGATTAATTTTTAAATGAATAGGAATAAGCATGGCATGTTTGGTGGCTGTTTAATGTCTATAGGGGCATCTATATAATATGGGGAGAAAGTTGGGAGGTAAATCTAGAAAGTTTGTTAGATCTAACAACAGGTCTTATATCCCATGCTAGAGAGGTAGTAAAGATACAGGCAAATCAGTATTCCAATTTTTGTCTCTGCCATTAAATAATCTCCTCCTGAAAAAAAGAACTTTCAGTTTCTTCATCTGTATAATGGAATCAATAGCACCTATCTCACAGATTTGGTTTGAAAAATAAAAGAAATATGTGATACTCAGTCTTAGTTCCCTTCATACCCATTATGCTAAGGAGGTGATGTTTCGTGTAATAGGGTGTGTTTAGAGTGTTTTTTAAGCAAAGGAGTAATGGGATCAGAATCATATTTTAGGAAGATCACTTGGCAGCATGTAGAAGATGGATGGGATGGTGAGATGATGAGAGGCAGTGAGTCCAGTTAGGAGTTCAGTACTATAGAACAATCCAGAGATGAGCATTCAGGCTAAGACAGTGACAATACCTGACCTTTTCCCTTTCTATGACTTCCTTAGGTGACATGTGCATACAGTAATGCACTCAACAGGGAAAAGGAGCTTCCTAGAGTCTCAGTTTTCCAAAGGTAAATTTCACGCTGACCCCTTGCTAACTAACCACACTAGTTTATATATTGAACCCTCACTATTGAAGACCCTGTATTTTGGTGCTTCTCAGGGTCTAGCTTACTAGACCTCACGTTATGTTTCAAGTCTTACCCTTCCTGTACACCACTTCTGTCCCATCCCCTTATCATTCTACTCATCTGACAAACTGATCAGTGTACATGTGATCATGGGACAAAATACTTCCATTAAGTCCAATTCTCATGTTTGCTTTCATCTATGCTTTTGAAGACTTCATTATCCCAAAATGTAACTTCTTCATATTATTATTATTATTTCACAATGAAGTTGATGTCGAGTTTTGTTTTGAAGAGCAATGATTTTCAAACTTAGCTGCTTATTAGAATGACCTGGGGAGTTTTATACCCAGTTCACATTCATACTAATTAAATTAGAACCTCAGTAATTTTTTAAACTCCTAAGATGAGAGCAAAGTACAGCCAAATTTGAGAAGCAGAGATTTACAGAGTGATTCTCAAGCTTTAATGTGCATACAAAACATCTGGGGATCTTGCTCAAGTGTAGATGCTGATTCCATAGGTCTGGGGCAAGGCCTGGGATTCTGCATTCCTAACAAGCTCCCAGGTGATGCTGATGCTGCTGATCTGAGGACCACACTGTGTAGCCAGGACTTAGTGCACCATTAATGTCTCTGTTATGAAACCATTTTAGGATATTTTAAATGAAATATTATTATTTGTAATTGTCAAAGAATATTTCTCTTCTCCCACCTTGCTCCCAGGATTACATTTGGAATTTTGCTTAAGTATGTACCCTTTATTTGGCCATCCCTTTTACATTATAAATAAGTGACTGCTAATGAAAAGCCAAATGTGCTTTACCTTAATAAAATACAGCTGAGATTTTCACATAGAGAAACAGGCATTATACAATTTACCCTTTTACTAGGGCATTCCCCCCGCCCACCCTCCTGGTCCCTCCTCAACGTGTTTGCCTTAATATGTGAAAGGCTATAATGCAGTGACCCTTGATGAAGGAATTTTCAAAGGATACCTGGGAAATCAATGCATAATCATAATTAATAATGTTAAATGAACTTTTAGCAGATGCCAAATAAGTTAAACCCATTTATAATGGCCTTTTCTGTCTGAAAGGAGGTATTTATTATGAGATTAAAGTTCATCCACAGAATTAAAGGCTATCAATAACTCCTCACACGTGGTTCTAGATACAAGAGAAATGCCAAACCATATTTTATTTACATTGCTTCTAGTTTTGGTGGATTTTAATAGAATTGTTATGAAAAGTTTCATTTCTTGTTTGTGTCATTTCTTTTTTTTTCTTTTTTATTTAAGCATATTATAGGGGTACAAATGTTTGGGTTATGTATATTGCCCTTACGCCGCCCAAGTCAGAGCTTCAAGCATGTCCATCCCCCAGACGGTGCGCACTGCACCCATTAGGTGTGAATATACCCGTCCCCTCCTCCCCCTCCCATCTGCCTGACACCTGATGAATGTTACCAATATATGTGCACTTAGTGTTGATCAGTGAAACCAATTTGCTGGTGAGTACATGTGGTGCTTATTTTTCCATTCTTGTGATACTTCACTTAGTAGAATGGGTTCCAGCTGTATCCAGGAATATACAAGAGGTGCTATATCACCATTGTTTCTTAAAGCTGAATAGTACACCATGGTATACATATACCACATTTTATTAATCCACTCATGTATTGATGGGCACCTGGGTTGTTTCCACAACTTTGCAATTGTGAATTGTGCTGCTATAAACATGCTAGTGCAGATGTCTATATTATAGAATGTCTTTTGTTCTTTTGGGTAGATGCCCAGTAATGGGATTGCTGGATCAAATGGTAGTTCTACTTGTGTGTCATTTCTTATATGTGGAATGCCCACTTCAAATGCTGCTGAATGGTTATTGAATCAATCTTTAGTATCTGGCCCCTAATGGTACATTTTTACTTTTATCCATCAGAACTCCAGCTGGAAAGAAATCATGGAAGTATTACTGAGCAGTTTCCCTTTACCCCCTTGTAAATCAAATTCCACCATCCTGAACCTTGTGGACTCCGGAGCATGTTTGGACAAGCCCCTGTAGTACTCCCTTATATTGTACAATATCTAAAGAAACACACACACACACACACACACATACATAGAGTCCTAAGAGTTTCATGCTTAATAAACTGTTCACCAGGAGCTTGTAGGTCAAGGTAGCAGGTGGATCACATACATTTACTTCTTCTCACAGAATCCTATTGGAAGGATAAAGTAAATGATACAGATAGGATGACTCCATTACAGCTCTGAGAAGGGAAAAATCTATGGGACAGAGATTTGGATACATTTTTGGAAGATGGAAAGGACATATAGTTACATTGATAGATAAAACAAGGCAGAGTAAAACACCACCAAGAAAACACACACACACAATAAAACCACACATACTTTTTTTTTTCAGATAAAATTTTCTGAGAACATTGGCATTTTCTACCAGGCACAGCCCTGGAAGCAGAGACAGCATACATTGAGAGAGGGCATTGAGAGAGGGCAGGAGTGGGTTTCCAGATAGTTGTTTAGGTGATTAAGAAACTGTTTATGGAATAATTTACTTAGTCAACAGGAGAACAAAAAGAAATTCCAGGAACGCAGTCAGGTATTATAGACTTAGAGAAAAACCAGTCCACATTATTTATCACCTCCCATATTCCAGGCACTGCTACCAGTCCTAGGGACATAGCAGTGAACGCCTTACTCTCTACTTTCATAGACTGTATATTCTCATGGGAGAGGACAACAATAAACGAATAATCTAATAAACCTATATGTATAATGATTAGGGACAAGAAGACAAATAAAGCAGGCAGCAAGGATGAAGAGTGGAGAGGTGCTCTTTTAGACATGGAGGACATGGAGGATGTCTCTGAGGACATGACGCCTGAGCCAAGGCCTAATGGAAGTGAAATGAATGAGTCATGTGATGATCTGCAGTTGATTCAGTAGTCCAGAAGAGGAAGGCTGAAGGTTTGAAGAAAATCAAGGAGGCCATGTAGCTAGGGTATAGTAAATAAAGGATAGAGTTGGAGAAAGAACGGGAAAGATCCTGTAAGATTTTAAAGTCTAAGGCCTAAAAGGCTACACTTTCCCATTATAAGTGTGATTGTAAGATATTGGAGGCTTTGAGCAGTAGATATTTATAATCTCACTTATCTTTAAGCACCACTCTTTATTTGGAAAACTAGCTATAGGCAGAAAAGAAATGAGAGCAGGAGACCAGTGAGGAAGTTATTGCAGGAGGTGAAGTCAGACAAGATGGTGGCTAGGGCCAAGGTGGTAGTGATGGTGGTGATGGGATATATATTTAGAAGGTAGAGTTGATAAAATCTGCTACTAGATGGATTGTGGATATGAATAAAGGACAATTCACATTACAACAAGACATCAGAGAAGTATCCCAAGAATGGAAAAACAAGCACCACGTGTACTCACCATCACATTGGTATTAACTGATCAGCACTTAAGTGCACATATGGAAGTAACAGTCATCGGGTATCGGGCAGGTGGGACGGGGGAGGAGGGGATGGGTATATTCACACCTAATGGGTGCAGTGTGAACCGTCTGGGGAATGGACATGCTTGAAGCTCTGACTCAGGTGGGAAAAGTGCAATATATGTAACCTAAACATTTGTACCCCTGTAACATACCGAAATAAAAAATAAATAGATAAATAAATAAAATTAAATAATAAAAAATAAATAAATAAAAACCATGTCCTGGTAATATAGTTTGAGTACCTTGATCCAGCCATGCCTTAAAGCTTCAAGATGAGGCCTATATAAAGATTCTGGTTTTGCTTAAACACTTTTAAACAGATTGAAAAATATTAATCAAAGTATTTACGAACACCCAAGTGATACGAGTAATACCACAACCCCTAATTTTGCAAAAGCTGTGGCTATCTGGTGAAATTTTGTTGCACTGGAAAACAGTGGATTTTTAAAATTGTCTATCTATAAGAGAGTGGCTGGTAACACTGTTGAATAAATCCTTCGTCAGGACAAATTATTATCCAGTGCTGGGTCAATGTTCTTGCCTGCTTCCCCCACTTAAACCTTACTTATCTAAAGAATTGGACATTTTGGGACATAATGGTAACATGCTTTTCAAAGATGAACAAACTCAGCAGAGGAGTCCTGGGGTAGTTATTGTATCACCTCTATCGATTATCCATATCAAGTGAGATTGACTGCATGGCAGTGAGTTAAAAATGATCGGCCATGAGCTTCTCTCTCAGATGTCTCTGATTTCTGCCTTGTATTTTCTTGCCAATACTTCTGATTCCAAGTGCAGATGGGTAGACAGTTCCATGCAGGCTGTGACCTTTTTCACACTGACTATATTTTGCAACACCATGAATACTAGTGGAAACTTGGTGACAACCTTCAACCTTGGGAGCTGGAAACTAACTAATGGATAAATGCTGCTGCCACCTCCTTTGGGCAGACAATTCTGGGAGGCATTCTGTATGTTTCTCTGGAGGTACTGGTGGAATCACTCCTATTGCTCACTGCAGTGACCATAGTAATGAATCATAATATCTGCTTTTCCAACTTCCCAGTTTCACTTTTCCTGTACCCTCAACACTGCTTCCTGGGACAATTTCTCAAGGAAATGTACACAGTCCTTGTCTCATGCTCTGCTTCAGAGAACTAAGGCAGCTACTTTTCATTAACTCAGCCACACCCATCATGGCAAAAACATGAGTTTGGAAATAAAGGTTTTGATTATCTTCATCACCAGCATTTCGCTTTGCTGCAACCTAATTCACTTGCATCTATTGACAAGACGTTTTTGTTGTTCATATGTTTGTCATTGTGGGCCCAGAGAAAGCAATTAGGTTTATGATGCTAATGTTAAATGCATTTAAATCCAGACCTGAATGACTTATTATGGACTGTAGTGATCCCTTATTTCAAATGCATTTGGTATGTATATGTGCAGAGAATTTCAAATGCACCAATTTGATTTAATTGGGAAATATGTCACTTCACAAAGTCTGATGCTGTTGACTTGACTTAAAGAAATTGCGATCTCATGGAGGTAGAGAGTAGAATGATAGATACCAGAGGCTGGGAAGGGTGTGTATGTGGTGGTAGGGATGAAGAGAGGTTAGTTGATAGGTACAAACATATAGGTAAATAGAAGGAATGAGTTCTAATGTTTGATAGCAGAGTAGAATGACTACAGTTAACGACAAAGTATTGTACATTTCAAAATAGCTAGAAGAGAGGACTTGAAATGTACTTAACACATAGAAATGACAAATACTTAAGGTGATGGACACCCCAAATACCCTGATTTGATCATTACACATTCTATGTATGTAGCAAAATATAACAAGTACCCCATAAATATGTACAAATATTATATATTGATAAAAAAGAAATTGTAATCTAGATCTAATAACTCACATTTGTGAGGCAGTGTTAATGCTTTTAAAAAATATATATAACAGCATTTTATATATTCATCACCTTTGTGAAGTGAACATGGGAAATATGTCTACTGTCATTTTAAAGATTGTTAAACTAGAAGTCAGACTGGTTAAGACAAGTAGCTGGTATTTGGCAGAAGGGACCTGAAGTCTTTCCACCAGGGCTGGCAAAATTGTTCAAACCTACACCATCAGTGGAAAAAAGTGAAGGTTGGGCAACCTAGTGAAGTTAAAAGATACATAAATGTGGAAGAAATATTTTACTCACTGTTGCATTCAGTAGGTGTTTGTTATGTGCCTTCAATATGCTAGGCAATTTACAAGGGACTCTAGATACAGTGATTATGAAGAATAAGCTGCTAAGAAAAGTTGGAGGGGGAAAGAAAGCAATTTCCTAGGAGGGAGATCTTACAACATTTCCAGACCCAATACAGGGGACATCTGTAACTAAAATTACCACCACCATTAGGAGACAAGCTACGTGGACCAATAGAGCAATAGAGCAATAATTTTCAAACTGACCAGTCAAATAAATGTGGCAATAATTTTTAAACCTGCCAATCATTTGAATTTCTTAATTAGATAATTTGATCAACATCTGGTATTGAGGTGGATTTGAAATTGGTCGATTCAGTAAAATAAATTGGTCTGATGAATGTTGTTCCTTGAAAGAAGCCGTTGACAGATTTGAAAAAGTGATTTTAAAGCATTTCAGGATTACAGTGAGTATGAGCCATAATTCCAGATCAGCAACTATGTGACCTGTAAGGCAGCTGATAACCTTCATCGTAGCTCATCTGAAGGAAATAAATAATGATGATTTGATCTTCTTTAGGGGTTTCATGAATCAGCAGCTAAAGCCTATCAATTCTTCCATAAATATAGTTTTAACATTCTGGGTCTTGGAAAGGAGGGAGGCTATATGTTGGGTTTTATCAGCTACTATTCATCTACAAGAGTGTTTAACTGATATTTACTTTGAAAAATAAGGAAAGTACAATCGCTACTCCCTGTCACCTGTTCACTGAAGGAACTGAATTCTAAGGCATTTCAGCTTTTTTAAGCCCAGGTTGAAAATTCATATCATATTTCACATCGTCATGCCTTCCCAGGTCAAGAGAAGCTTGCTGTGCAAAGGTCAGTTTTACAATTTTGCCCAGCTTCATCCCCACCTGTACTTCACTCCTTCCTATATCATTTAGTAAAAACTGCATTACTTTGATGTTGAAGGTTGCATTTAGGCAGGCAGAGCAGCCTCACTCCCACCCTGAGTTGGAACAGATAATGGATTCTACAGAGCAGGTGTCCAACTGGCCAAGGTCATCTCACAATGAGTCAGTGTAAATATCCAAATTGCATTTGTGGACAAACTCAACACATGACAGGTACAGGTGATAAGTGTCCATTGGTCTAGCTGTCACAGTGGTCCGAAGATACAGAACAAATCAACTGAAAAAGGCTGTGGCTGCCTTAGAAGGTTATGTCTTCACTAATCCTGTAGCAACCAGCAGGCTGGTATTACTTTGTGCAAATATCTGTACTGGTATGTGTGGATCATTTTGTTTCTCAGGAGTTATTTGTTCAGGGAAAAAAATGGAAAGTGGAAAGATGAAGTCAGTTTTCTCCTGACATTTCCAAAGATGAATACTTGTGAAGGACAAGCAGGCAATCTCTCCTTCGAAACAGTGAATCCAAAGAACCTAGAAAGTCCTTCAGAGTTGCGAATAGAAGATGGCAACTTCAAGGAAAACACAAGTAAGAAAATGAGAAGACTCAGCTCCTCGGAAAGAACAAGAACTATAACCAATATATTAGAAATTCATGGTTCTCGGCACTGCACTTAAGTTTCAATTTCAGACGGTGCCTGAAATTCAAAGTCAAAGGCATTAAATATGTGTGAGGTGTCACAGAAAATGGGTTTAAGTTTCTAAGATTTTTAAAAATACAGTTGATGAGATGAACAATACTTAGAAAAATGTTTGAAGGATATAGGACCAAGGGGGATATATATATATGAACAAGTTTATAGCACTGTTTTTTTTTTTTATTTCATAGGTGAAAAGGCTAATGTAATGTTAAATGCTTTGCTCAATGTTAAATCATTAGGAAGTAAATGAGTGTAAATTTAAGTTACTTTATTTATGTTTCAATGTAGTGGAGGAGTCAGCAAACATCTCTGTAAATGACAACATTGAGATAAAAACAAAATAACCCTTTTAAAGACTTAGGACAGAGTGTACATATTACTATTGGTTTAAAGAATTTAATCCCTATTTCACAAATGAGAAGGCTGAAGTTAAATTACTTGTTCATTGTTGTATCTTTAGAGTAGAAGAGCCCAAATTCAAGGCCAGGTCTTTTGACTGTTAATCCAGTTCTCCTGTTACTTTACCATAGTATTTGTAGCACTATAAGTATCAAAACAGGCCTTTAGAAAAGTCTTAGTCTCACAAGTCCTTTTAACTTCTCTTCTCTGCAGGGTCAGTGCAGTGATATTAATAGCTGTGTGGGAATGCTTAGCCTCTGTGTTAAGAGCAGGAGGTATAGCCTTCTCCTTTCTCTCTAAAGGGATAGTTGGCCAACATATATATTTCTTGAGCCCCTACTATGTGTCAGACATTGTTCTAATTGCTGGGATACATAGTGACAGATTCCTTGTTTTCAAGGGTCTTTTATACTAGTGTGTGGTGGGGAGACAATCAATAAGCGTCAAATAACTAAATAAATCATATAAGGTGTTGGAAAGAAAATTGCAACTAGCTCTGGCAGTTGAAGGTGCAGATTGAGCTAGGTTAGGCTTTTCAGCTAGGCTGGTTGGTGGGTTCATTAAGCAGGAGGGTACTGAAGCAGCAATAACAATACCCAAAATAGTAGCTTGAATATTGGAAATGGCAAATAATGAAATGGACAATGAGATAACATTGTCAGTATATAATATTGTGTGGACAAAGTGACCCATCCAGTCTGGGCCAGGAAATGTGGACATGCAAAAAAAGTGGGATAAAAGTTTTTGGGTGGTGGGTTAGGTGAGCTGCCCTAGAAGAGATAGAATTATGGTGGTGCTAGTACAGTATCTCCTCCTAACCCTGAAATTATCCCACATTATCCTAAAAAAAAAGGAAAATAGTGGTTGATCCACCCAATGGTTACCATGTACCAAACATTCTTCTAAACACTTTACACAAATTAACTCATGTATGAGGATTACCTCACAGAGACTATCGTGCATATTTTACTTGTGAAGAAACTGAAGTACAGACAGCTTAAGTAACTTTCCTGCGATAGGCTAAATAATGCCCCTTCCCCTCAAAAAAAGATGTCCACATTCTAACCCTCAGAACCTGTGAAGTTATCTTACAGGATAACGGGGCCTTTGAAGATGTGATGAAGTTAAGAATTTTGAGACGAGGATGTTACCCTGGATTATCTGTGTAGTCCAAATATAATCAAAAAGATCTTTAAAAGAGAGAAGGAGATGGAAGCAGAGGTCAGAGTGATGTGGCCAGAAGCCAAGAAATATAGGTAGCTTATAGAAGCTAGAAAAGGTAAAGGAATAGATTTTCCCCTAGAGCTTCCAGAAGGAATGGCACCTTGATTTTAGCACAATGAAACTGATTTCAGACTTTTGGCCTCCAAAACTATAACATAATAAATTTGCAGTGTTTGTACTGCCTTAAGCCACTACATTTGTAATATTTTTTGCAGCAGGAATAGGAAACTAATACATTGTCCAAGGTTATGAAGCTACAAAGTGGCAGGGCCAGGATTAAAATTGAGGCTATCTGGTGCCAGTGCCACAGATTTAACCACTGTGCTACAAGGTCTACAAGCAGAATAAAATTTCAGGTCAAAAGCAAAGTGAGGGTTGCCTAGGTTTTCCTCTTATGCTCAGAATCTCGGGTCCCAGAGAATGTAAAAAAATAAAATAAGAAGAACAAAAAAAAAAAAAGGAGGGGGGAAGAGGCATCTATCAATTATCTTCTCTGCTCCACATCTTTAGTCCTGGACCCAACAAATCACTATAATACAACGCTCATTGTAGAGATGAGAAATTTGAGGATCAAAGAGTTGTGATTTTGAGGTCAAACAACCAGCTAGTACACAGAGGGCAGGTGGTGGTGTGGAGAGACCCACTGATCTCAGTGCCTGTGTGGAACTTGAGGGAGGAGACTGTGTGGCAAGTGAAGACCAAAGGATCCAGGCTTTCTGATGCTTGCATCTTTTATTATTCGCTTGGGAAGAAGTGTGGGAGAAGAAATGCTAATTACAAACTTACCAGTGTAATACTTCTACAAGCATCAAAAGTTTTCACTGTAACAGTCTGTTAATCCCTCGCGGTTTCTATATTCCCAAATTTTAGTCACATTTACATCCTGGTCTCACCCTCACCCCCAGCTCTCTAACACAGCCTCTAGGACACAGTGGGTGTTTATAAATGTTGATGGAATTAAACTGAATGCGTGTGACAGCATACTCAGACCGGTGCTTTCCAAACATTAAGTTGCATGCAAATCCCCTGGAGACTTGTTAAAATGCAGACTCAGAGTTAGAAGGTCCGGATGGGGACTGAGATTGCACATTTCTACCCAGTTCCCATACGATGCCGGCACTGCTGGTCTATGGTTCATACTTTTCAAGGTCTTGAAAATGAGACCTCCCCATCCATATACAAAATATAAGTCACGTAAAGTGTGAATTATAAATTATCATTTAATGAAAGTTTATAAAGATAACATAGAAATAGAGTTTTCCCCTTTTAGGCACTCCCGCCGTCCCAGTAAAGAGAACGAATTAGGGTTCATTGGAAACAGGAGAAACAGTTTCTCAACCCTGGTCCAATTAGTCTGCTCTGGTCTTCCAGAGACAGGGGAAAGGGTAATGAGAGGAAGGAGGAAAGTGTCCAGGAGCCCCCATGCGGACGTTCCTCTCTCATTTCCAGCTTTTAAGAAGTATCTGCCCCACTGAACCACCCAGGTCATGGGCGAACACACTGGAGCGCAGCGCCGCGCCCCCCCTCTGCGCCCTTGCCCAGGCGGAGGCGGCCGATGCGCCTGCGTGCGCGCTAGGTATAAATAGGTCCCAGGCGGCGGCCACTGGGCAGAGCGGGGCTGCGGGCGCCGTGGGCCATGGCAGGCGAGGACCACCAGTGGCAGGGCAGCATCCTCTATAACATGCTTATGAGCGCGAAGCAAACGCGCGCGGCTGCTGAGGCGCCCGTAGCGCGGCCGGGGGCTCCGTGCTGGGGCTGCTCGTGTGGTGCTGAGCCCGCGGTGGGCAGAGAGGGGCTGTTTAGCGGGAGGGCTATGACGCTCCTGTACCGCTGTTGCTTTTGCGGTGAAGACCACCCGCGGCAGGGCAGCATCCTCTACAACATGCTCACGAGCGCAAAGCAAATGCACACGGCTCCGGAGGCGCGGCCGGGGGCTCCGTGCTGGGGCTGCTCATGCGGCGCTGAGCCCGTCGTGGGCAGAGAGGGGCTACCGGGCGGGCGTGCCGTGGCTCTCACGTACCGCTGCTGCTTTTGTGGTGAAGACCACCCACGGCAGGGCAGCATCCTCTACAGCTTGCTCACGAGCGCAAAGCAAGCGCACGTGGCTCCAGAAGCGCCCGAGGCACGGCCGGCGGGCGCGTGGTGGGAACGCTCCTCCTGCACGCAGAGGCTGCGTGGTAGAGAGGGGCTACTGGGCGGGCGGGCCATGGCGCTCCTGTACCGCTGCCGCTTTTGCGGTGACGACCACCCGCGGCAGAGCAGCATCCTCTACAGCATGCCCACCAGAGCAAATCAAACTCGCGCGGCTCCAGAAGCGCAGTCGGGGGCCCCCTGGTGGGACACCTCGTGTGGTGCCCAGCGGCCGGTGGCTCTCAAGAGTCCACAGGTGGTCTGCGAGGCAGCCTCAGCCGGCCTTTTGAAGACGCTGCGCTTCGTCAAGTACTTGCCCTGCTTCCAGGTGCTGCCCTTGGACCAGCAGCTGGTGCTGGTGCGCAGCTGCTGGGCACCCCTGCTCATGCTCGAGCTGGCCCAGGACCGCTTGCAGTTTGAGACCGTGGAGACCACGGAGCCCAGCATGCTGCAGAGGATCCTCACCACCAGGCGGCGGGAGGCGGCGAGCGACGAGTCACCGTCCCTGGCCACACTGCAGCCACATTTGGCATCCCCGCGGGAGACCGGGCGGTTGCCCTCTGCCGCCGAGGTCCAAGCCATCAAGGGCTTCCTTGCCAAGTGCTGGAGTCTGAACATCAGTACCAAGGAGTACGCCTACCTCAAGGGGACCGTGCTCTTTAACCCGGGTAAGGGCGCTGGCCTTGGGCGCAGGCTTTTCCCAGCTCAGAAAAGCATTGGGCAGTGCCTACTCCAGGGCGCAGGCAGTAAGGAGTTTTCAGTGGTCAGGAGAGTGTCGGGGAACAGGTAAAGAATCGCGACTAACTCAGCAGAGTTGGGGTGAGAGGCTTCAGGAACCACTTCTTCTGGGTGGGCTGCTGCCAGAGAGGAGGGGATTGGTTGTTGAGGTTTGTACTTGGCTCTCTACACATTTCTGTCACTACAGGAAAGTTTGTGCCTTCATGGGACATGGCTAGCCCTTCTTTAGTTTTCTTTTAAACACAGTAGCATAGCTTTTGTCTTTTTTTTAAAAAGTGTTCGCTGCAAATTCTGCAACATTTTTCTGAAACCTCGTTGTGAAATTTACTAGAACCTTTTTTATTGGAGGAAATCTATTAAGGCTGGCAAGAAAGGAAACATTTGTTAAGACTCCATAGACAGACTATTCCCTGAGAACACTCTCAGACAGGACACTGGACTTAGTGTTTCACAAGTCTGCCTCTGAATGCTCATTTATATGATCCTAAGCATCTGGGCTATCTCATCCTCCAAGTCTCTGAATAATTAGGTTGGCAAAAAGGCAGGAAAAAAGACGGCCAGAGCTGAGAGTGGGTGCACTGTATATTATAACTGTCTCCACCCAATTTTACAGAATAGGTAGACGCCTCCCAAATGACCTTACTCCAAAATAAATGGCTGGTGTGTTGTGGCACCTGGGAACCTTCTGGGCCAATGTGATGTCCGCCACACCACACTTTCAGGCTTTCTGTTGGGTGCTGGACACTGCCCCGCAGAGTGCAAGCAAATCATAGGAGAATATTATCCTGGACAGCCCCGTACGTTGTCTCTGGTATACCCTACTACTAGAATCATTTTCAACCAGCGTCCTTCCAAAATGGTCACTAATAGGAAGGAAGTTTCCAGGCAACTTGAGTTGGGATAGTTTTTATAATGCTCCTTTTACATCATTTTTCCCTGGTGGGAGGAGTCTCTGGTTATGTCCTTGCCCCCTGCCTAGCATTTTGGGGGTTACATAGATCAGTATATGGTGGAATAATGATTCATTTGGACCTCACATTATGACCTAGAGAGCTCAGTTAATCCCAGTGACTACTGTAGGTTACCCTTTTGTTTGTACCATGATTTTCCAAACTTGCTTGTGCATAAGCAACACTTGTGTGTGTGGTGGGAGGGGGGGTGAGAAATAAAAGTCTTTCCAGGCTCCTCCCCTAAAGATATCTGATTCAGTATAGCTCTGGCCCAAGGTCTGCAAATCTGCCTTTATAATAAGTGTCCCAAGTAATTCTTAAAGATCATTTGGAAAACAATGTTCTCAATCCTTGAGCCAATGTTATTAACCATCTACTATGATTGTTCTGTTGGGGTATAATGGTGAGAGGGGCTCAGCTTCCAGAAGTTTACATTCCAATAGCTTTTTCTCTTTTCTTTGCTACTTGTTTTGCATACTTTTGTCACACAGACACCCCTTATTTTCATTCTTCCTTTCCTAATCCTCTCTCAGTATGAGTTTTAACTGGCTGAGTGTGCTTGAAACGTAAATGCAAATGAACCTACCTTTGAGAGAAAGGTAATGCCTGTTAAGTGTGTGTCCTTTCTTTGCTGTTTATCCTTTTTTATGTGTGTGTGTGACACACACACACACGGATTTGAACGTAAAGATAAGGAGAGATATAAAACTGTGGAGTCCATTTGCCTTTTTTCTTTCCTGACTTTATTTTGAAGGCAAGTCCTTTTTTTGGGAAAAAGCCACTTTTGGGGGAGAGGAGTAGTGGGAAAGCAGAGAAAAGTAATATGGAGTTCACAAGCCATGGGACCTATAGAAGCTTCATATTTCTGCTGGCGTTTCACACAAGCCTCTTCCTACTTGCATAAGTGGAATTCAAACACAACAAAATTGGGTCTCAAGCCTGGATATTGACTGTAGGTCATAAGGGATGTTAATGTGTGGACTGGGGTATTCAGAATTGGAATATGGATTAGTAATGTTGATTTATTGTGTAATTTTATTTAACAGGTTTGATATTTGCCTATAAGGAGTGACTCATGCCTATTGCCATTATTATTTTTTTTAAAGAACACTGGTTCTGCTGCTCTGTGATGGTCAGCATGGTGCTTTTAAAATATTTTTTTCTGTTGAATTTTGTAGAAAAAGGGAAAGAAATGACTGCATTGCTTCATTAACATCCTTTAAACCAAATGTTGAACTGCTAATTACTTGAATACAAATTAAAGAACTTAGCAACAATATTACTATCACAGAGGACCCAAGGACTTGTAATAGCAGCTTCATCTTATCAACTTTTTCATAAAACTTACATGAACCTAACCTTTCCTGTATTATTTTATTCACTTTTACTTAGGTATCACACTGTACTGTAAAAGGTCATCCATTTTCTATTAGAAAAGTTACTTTTGAGCCATGTTGCAATCTGTTTTCATGTTTACCTTTTAACCTTTTAATGGCTGTAAGAGAATGCTTTCAAAAACGTCTTACTTTGATATATTTTAAAAGAGCCTTTTGAGGGACTCATTAATATTGTGCATGAGCATGTATGCATGCGCAGTCTCTCTCTCTCTCTCTCCCCACCTCTCCCTCTCTCCACTTTTTAGCCTTCCCCAATACAGAAATCATGGAACAATGAATGAGCTAATAGCTTTAGCTTTCAAAAGCTAATAGCAATAGCTTTCAAATTATTATGGGCCTCTAGACTAATATTGACCTGCAGGCAAATAAGCAGAGTGAAACTTGTATGTCATAGTTTTGTGGCTGTGAAGTTTACCACCATTGGCTGGAAAATCTGTGTAATGGTGGGAAATTTGAGAAAGAATGGTAAAATATTTGTCATCTGGAAAAACTTCCTGTTTCCAATAGCCCTGTTTTCCATAGGTAAAAGGTAAAGTGCTCACTTCTTGGAATAGAATTAATTTCTTCCTATTTGCATAGAAAGTGAATTGGAGTGATGATTCATTAAACTGTATTATATTCTCAAATTGAGTGTACCTTTGTTGATTCATGGCCAGTGTTTTTAAATGTGTATATAAACCTAGCGAATATTAACTAAAATAATTATTACATGATGTTTTATTCTTAGATGTGTTGCTTCTGAAAACTTAGAACTGGTTGGGTATTTTATCCTTGCTCTAGAGAAACCCTTTTAACCTGGAAGCTTGAGCTCTTGTTTAATGGTAAAGAGACAGAAATGGGTATATTTTAAAAGGTAGCAAAGAACTCTGTGGTGAGCTGCTTATAACAAAAAGATTTTTCTCCCCTCCAGACCTGCCAGGCCTGCAGTGCGTGAAGTACATTCAGGGACTTCAGTGGGGAACTCAGCAGATCCTCAATGAACACATCAGGATGACGCACAGAGGACACCAGGCAAGATTCGCTGAACTGAATAGTGCCCTTTTCCTGCTGAGGTTCATCAATGCCAATGTCATTGCTGAACTGTTCTTCAGGCCCATCATTGGCACAGTCAGTATGGATGATATGATGCTGGAAATGCTCTGTGCGAAGTTATGAAGGCATGTGAGCCACCGAGTGCAGTTCACCATGAAGGAAGAATAGAGAGCTGTGGGTAGAAGAGTATAAATGTTGTAAAATAAACTTTCTTATTATTTTTACATGCACAGTATTTTTGTATTCAATTAAAGAAGTACCTTAGTTCCAGACAATTAAAAAAATTCCTCTGTCCCATACTGTTTCATTGTGAAAGAGAACATTTGCCAACGGGTAATATACCTCTGTACATCTTTAAGGAAAGAGCAGGATACTACACTAATAAGCTACTTTCACAAGTTTAGGGACACTCTACGTGGAACCTGCTCAAACCAAATTTGTGATATCAAGTTATAATAAATTTGAAGGTGTTAACCATGAACTTGATTTTTAAAAAATCTTATCAGGGTTTAAGTAAGGCTTCAAAAATTATTAAAACCTAGCCATCATAAGCAAAAAGTATCTTTGTAAGTAACATCATGACATTTACTGTTATAACATGCTGATGTCAGTGGAAGATGACTTTGCTGTATTTTCATTTCCACTTCTGCCAGCTGTATGGAAGACTGTCTTTGTACCCAATTGGAGCCAAGATGCAATCTGTGATCATAAAGGTACCTGAAAGTGAAATCGATTTTCAGAGTTTTATTTGGGGATTTTCTGTACACAGTTATGGATTTAAAATTCCACAAGAAACTTACATTCTGTAAGGAGGGATTATAGCTCCAGAAAGCTCAACATCATTAGAAACCCCTAATCACACCTCATCTTTTAGTATGTTGTCTTTGTAACTGTCACATTGAACAAGCATGGCATGAAATCATAAAGCAAGCTGCTACACCTTTAATTATAATCCAAAGAACTAGGTTTTCCTTGCCCCCAGATGAAATTTAGTGTGCCACATGTCTATTCTTTTATGGGTAATAAATTGCCTGTTAGTAATTAGGATATCTAGTCCCAAGGTAATAACTCATTGCAGAGAGTCTTACACTTTCTTTTGTGCAGACCCCTTTGGCAGTTTGGTGAATCCTATAAACATCTAAGAATCAAGCTCTCAGAGTAATGTAGCAAATAAAATACTTAAGATTACAAAGGAAGTGAATTATGTCAAAGTGCAATATTGAAAAATATTTGAAATATATGTGCTATAATATGTTTCCTTATTAACACATTAAAGAAACTATCTCATGGCAGGTCTAATATTTACCCTAATTTCAAAGCAGTGATCAATATAATTGAAATTTAAAAATATCCGCAACATCTATAAAGTGATAAGAAAATATTTGAGATTTCCACTGGTGACTGGGTTGGGGCACCCCCAGATCACTGCCTAGGTAAGAGATTGGCTAGGTCTCATGGGACTCAGTACATAGTTTTGTTCAGGGCTAAGGTTTATTACAGTGATGTAGTAAGGATATATGGCCAAATAATAAAGGAAAAGACACAGGTGGTATCTGGAAGAATCTGTGTGTGGGCCTACTTATGCTCCTTCCTCCTGTGAGAGGTCACACATGGTGTACTCTTCTCCCCAGATAGAGACTCAGCAACATGTGTGTGAGAGTTCTACTCAGGGAAACCCTTTGAGATTCAGAGTTTAGGGTTTTTATTGAGGGCTGGTCACATAGGCACCCTCTACCTAGCATACCCCCAAATTCCAAACTCACAGAAAGCAGGTGGTCAACATGAACCACATTGTTTGCACAGTTTAGGCACAGTGAGTCACCCTTATGAGTTAGGAAAGAGTAAAAACACTTGCAAAATCAAAGTTCCTAGCTGTCAGCCAAGCACCAACCTTGAATTCTGGCTATTCTAATGACAGCTATTTTGGGCTTACTATGTTCATTCTCTTATGCATAATCCACCCATCCTTTTGACCTTGGCCAAGATGTCTTTACAGACGAGTTATCAGTAGGCCCCCTACACAGCAAGGTGGGACCAATCTGCAATACAGATCTCCGTTATGTTCTTTTGGAGTCCCGGACTTAGCCAGTTGAAACAAATCCCATTAACCACAAAAGTCTATCTTAGGCAGCCATGTGACTTTCTCTGACAGTCCCTGTACGAACCTTCTTACCTGGCCCAAGGCATCAACTCAGTCCCAGCACAGCTCTTGCCAGTAATTGAAGCTGACCTGACTGCTTTCCAGGACTGAGGCAGCGTCATGATAGTCACAGCACACACACACACAAGAAGTACGATCCCCAAGGACTCATGCGGTGTCCTGGAAACAAAGAGTTGATCATGTTAGGGCACCTGAGTGGAATATGTATTGGTCAGGCAGCCCCCACTGTGGCCTTCCATGTGGTGCCCCCCATACCAGGATGCTCAGTCCAGTGCAAGTGATTCAGTTCAGTCCCTGGTTTCAGGGGCACTGCCTGAAGTCATCAGTCCCAAACAGTTCTGTCAGTGACACTAGTTCATCTGCCTGGCAAGTGGGCAGCATCTGGAGTCATTCTGCCGGGACTGTGCAGGAGCTGGTCTACCCCTGCCATGTTATAGTCATGCTGTCATGTGCCATTTAGGCCTAGCAGTCAATATGAGTCCAAAGTGCCTGCAGCAGCTTGCAAAGGCAGCAGGAGAGTTTTCTTCAGAAAGTTTCCAGAAGCAGTTCCAGAATACAATAATCATTAATGCCCTACTCCCTCCCCTGAGCCTCCTCAGGTATCCGGGTTTCTTTTCTTGGTTCTTACAAGTGTGTCCCATTCAATAATCCTAACTACATTTTTTTCCTAATCATTTCTTTTTCACCCAGTCCTTTTGTCTGGAAGGATTGTGTGTAAGAGGGACAAAAGCATTTTCACAGGATAACATTTTAATACAACTTAACCAGAAAGACACATCATGTTCAGGAACTGGTCAGGGCAAAGTCCTGATTTTTCAATATTTTCTCAAAAGAGGTTCACGTACTCCCTCCCCATACCATTTGTCCTGATCATTTATCCAGTGAACAACCTAGAAAAATTCAATCTTTTTCTGGGGACAGCTGCATTGAATGATCAAACTGCTTCACTAAGGTGCATGCAGCAGGAGAAAGGCAAGGGAAATAAAGCCAGGCTCAATCCATTCCTACAAATGGCAACTAATCTGGAAACCACAACACAAGTCAACAGTAGTGAGACATCCTTGAGAGTCCACTCTATCAAGAGTGGGCAGAGGGGTCATACACCCTGTGGTGTCCCCTGCCCCAAATTATAGTTTTCAGCAGGAAACACAAGTTGGGAATGCAATCATGCTATTGTATCAGAAATAGACAGTCGATCTCTATTTCAAAGGTCCCATTAGAGACAAGCCCTTTCCCTATGGCATCCGCAAGTGACACAGATGGTCCATCCAGCATCCATAATGTTTCATAGCTTGAAACTCCACAGAGTCTTAAATTTGTGGCAGTCCCAGAGACTGAGTTCTGTTCATCAAGTCTGTGCCTGCATTCTGTTCAGCACAGCTCAGTGCTGAATTGAAATAGCCCATAGCTGACAGTATCAGGTTTCGGCTTAAAGTCAGGCCCAGGAAATTAGAATCTTTGAATTCAGTGTTCAAAAAAAAAAAAAAAAAAAAAAAAAAAAAACCAGAGGCTTTTCTGCAGCAGTAGCAAGAGATGCTGTCAGGCAAGACACCTGTGTTTCAAGTCTAAGTCCAAGCAAGGCTTTCCTAAACGCCTTTTACTCTGTCATGCCAGACTGTTCAAACTGACCCATACAAAAATATACAAATCAGGCCAGAAAATCATTAGACCCTAAGGATCAGAAATATGACTTCACAAGAGCTCATCAGCAAAAACAAACAAACAAAAAAACCCCTTGAAAACCTGTTTTTTAGAACTCTAAAAGTATAGCTTCATTTGGAGATTGGCTCCCTTTTCCAGAGGCACCAATAGGCAAAATTACAGCAAAACAAACAAACAAAAAAATCATCTGTTACTGAGCCTTGTTTTCAATACCAAGAGTTTAAATTCCAATCCACCCACCTGTGGCAAAAAAGCTTAGGAGCTGTGTCCCATTAACATGTTTTATTTTTCTTTGCAGCTTTTCCTGATTGAGATGACCCCTCTAGCATTTATGAAATTAAAAGCATATAACATTTTGCATCAATTTTTTATCATACATCCATATGCAGTAGCCACAAATGCAAAGCTGTGAATTAAAACTTCCTTTCTTTTCTCATTACAAGTTTACTCAAATCCCTAGCAGTAAATTTGCCATTTATGGGGTTCATATCACAGCTGCCAAAAGAATCCAGCTGGAATGGATCTGAGGGGGAGAGGAGCAGGAGCAGCTAGGCTGAAGAAATGGTTAGAGTGTTCTTTTTCCCCTTTCTTCTCTTCCTCTGCTTTATCTAAGGCCTTGCTCCAGCCCTGAGAACAGATTTATCCTTTTTATTCTTCCTAGATGGAGGAGAAATTAAGTACAAACTAAATTTTAGGGTATTTGGCCCATCCAAAGCCCATTATGCAGAATGTTTGAGGCCTTTCTCCTCCTGCAGGGTGGTTGCACTGGGAAGAGACCACAGAAAACAATGTCTTCACCTGGGCTGTGCTATTTCTCCCTTACTTTAGCAGAGCCAATTCTGCATGGCCAAAAGCATTTCTGGGATCCGGAGAGCCAACTTTTCTGGGGATGGATCTATCATTTTCAAATTCCATAGGTAACTTTTTTACCTCTGGCCACAGGCAGCAGCTCAGCTGCTGTTTCATACTATAGTTAACTCTGTAGCCACCCAGTTATCAGGGTTTCATCATTCTCTTTCTACTATCTCTTTCTCTCCCCAAATAATACTGTAGCTATATTTCAGTAAGATGGAGTCAGTCTAGCTAATCCTACCACTGACACTACTGTGTTGGTTGTCCCCAAGACCATGCTTACGTTCAGATATTTGCTGAAAGGTCTCACAGCACTCCAAATGTACTTGTACTTACAGCTAAGATTTATTACAATGATGTAGTAAGGATATATGGCTGGATCATAGCGTGAAAAGACACAGGTAGAGCCTGGAAGAATCTGTGTGCAGGCCTCCTTACACTCCTCCCTCTCATGAGGGGTCACGCATGGTGCACTCTTCCCCCAGCGATGAAAACTCAGCTACATGAGTGTGATTATTTCTGCTCATGGAAATCTTTTGAGATTCAGCGTTTAAGGTTTTTACTGAGGGCCGATCACATAGGCACCCTCTACCTAGCATGTACCAACATTCCAAACACACAAAGAAAGTAGGTACTCAGTGTGAACTACATTGTTTGCACTAACAATCTAGGCAGAGTGAGACACCCTTATGAGTTAGAAAAGTCTGAGAACACTCTCAAAATCAAAGTTCCTAGATGACAGCCAAGGACCAACCTTGCAAGCAGGCCATGTTAAGGATAGCAGTCTCAGACCTGCCATGTTAACTCTTTTCTGCACAGGTACTGCTAAGACTATGGTGTTGTGTTACCTATATTCATAATTAAAGGAGAGGCTAAATTTTAGTTAGTGGCTCATGAAAATAAACTATATAACTATTTTTTTCCTGTTCAAGTTCATCAAACCCCTGATTTCTATCCACTGGCTTCCCTAAGATAGGGAAAGTCCATTGATTATGGATTGATTCAGAACCTCTGAAAGTTAATAGCTAAATTTCCCCCACACTCATCTGAGACTTTCCCAAGTTAACTGCGTGCACTGGGACAGCAGGGACTTCTAATCTTCTCCCTCTACTTTGCACCTGTAGTCCTACTTCCATATTTTGCTATTTACATTTGCAGATACCCACAGGGCTGGGAGACATCATGGAGGAAGGGATAAGGGGGGCAGAGGAGTTCTTACCTAACTGACGCTGATCTTGTAGGTTTCTCTGGCCATAACAGATATTTAAAGTTGACCCTTTATCTTGTGGGTTTTTTCATAGATATTTGGAGAATTTCTTCCACATCTCCCTGGCCCTTGATCTCTTGGGATCTCTCTCCTGGAGCTCCTTCTATAGTCCTTCTAGTTTTACATCACCTTCTTCAGTCCCCAGATATCTGCCCCTCTCTCTAGCTTCTTTCTACTATGTCTTTTCACTCAGCTAGGCAAATCTTTTGGACAGGATATAAGATAAACTTATGGCAGTATGTGTGTGCTCTTTTTCTCTTTCTCTCTTCCCCCCTCTTGAAAGGAAGTGCTCATTTTTGCTTTGGCAAACATTGAGAATATAACCTGCCCAACCCAGCCCCCTATTCTGTGTTCTCCCATTCTGTGTTCTACCTAGCCTGTCTGTTGCCCTTTGGATTTCCAGGTGAGGATCAGACAGTAATCCATGATGTTCCACAAACTGCAGAGGGCACAGATTAGGTCTTTAAAGTCCTTCCATTGACTTCAGTTGAAAGAGGAAGTACCTCCATCGCTTCACCTTGGGGTTCCCTTAGCACACAAATGGCTTTCTCAAACATTCCTTTCCCTTTCCAATTTCCAATCCTTTTATATGCTTGATGAGGGATTAAGAATCAAGTAAACTTTACTGTTCTTGCACTGTGATTTCAAACCTCACTTGGCATCTTGTTTTCTTTGTGCCTCAGCAAAAACTTGTAACAGAATCCTATTTTAACATACAGTTACTAATGTGCATCCATTAATGTTCTTTTCCAAAATAGTTGAACCCATAATCTACATGTAAATCCAATGAGTGTCTTGTCTTGGCATACATGATGGTTTCAATCTTTGTCTCAATTGTATTAAATTTGACCCTCACTTTCTCTTTCATTTGTCTATTTTTAATTATTTTTCTTATAAAATAATAAGGGCAAAGTACAAGAAGATAAATATTTCACAAACACTGCTATACACAAATTAGGAAAGCTAAACTTTGGAAATGCAACTGTTGGCTGGCAGGCAGCACGGTCATGAGAAATCTCTGAATGTCTCTAACCGCGTGATGAACGAAAATCCATATTCCACACAAAGAATGGCAGTTCTGGGGTTCCAGTGTATACTTCCTAGAGATGTTCATACTGATTGGTTTGATATACAACATTCTTCTTTTAAATTGTTAATACCAACAGAGGTCACATCTTAGTCAGAATTACTAAGTTAGATTTTCTTCCTTCTTTCCTTTCAAATAATACCAGTCACCAAGAAGAGGTGAACTAAAGAAATGGGAGTTTGTCTCTAATGAAGGGGAAGAGAACTTTTGCACTATCCTTGTCAGGGAATTTCTGTCTGGACATTATGAGTCTGGTGGAAAGATGCAGGTGGAGTGGCAGGTAAGAGAGCCCAACAATAGGTAGAAGAAGGTCTTCAGACAGAAGCCATCAGAACTGAAGTCCTTACTTTGAAATTCTGTCTGGGTGGCTCCAGTGGCTCCACCACACTTTTGCCACCGTTTTTCTGTCATTGGTTGATGGTTCCTCTTGTAGAACTATAATTTCTTTTCCTTTTGACTAATTTTCATCTTGCAGTTAGACGATATAGGTTGAAATACAGCCACTAAAGTGAAGGCAAGTGAGATACTGCTCTGAAGAGAACATACACGTAACAATAAATAAAGCTGTTTAACAATTCCTTAGAATTGTATACTTAGGCATTGTCAGGCCAGTTAGTAAGTTATGTGTGTGAACTAAAGAAGCTACCATTTAGAATTTTAAAGTAATAATATCTGAGCATTGGGAAGATATTGGTTTATGTAGTTTTATAGACTAAATCAATAGTGCCAAATTAGACTTTTTTCTCCCTATTCTAGTCATGGGCTTCTGTATGAGTAAATGGTGGCATGTAACTCTGAACCTGATGTTTTAGGTCAAAAGTCTTCTCATAAAACCATATGCTGAGTTTTAGAGCAGAAGACCAAAAGTTCTAGCAAATATTTTAAGAGCATTCTAAGTCATTAGAGAAAGATGCAGGGTGGTCTATAGAAAACAAAATGAAAAAAATAAGTAGAACAAAAGTAGGAAGGTAGCAAATAGCAGAGTGTGGAAGACAAAACAAACAGGAAAAAGGAAACAAACAAATTTATTGTAATAAAAATGTCTGATATACCTAAATTAGGCTATAGTGTTACATTGTTTTTTTCTCCTAATACATAGATCAAAAAAA
>VBSM01001483.1:18435076-18456803 GCA_008086735.1 Cheirogaleus medius
CATAATAGTTCTACATGTTAAATATTGTCGTCCCAGATGAGAAAATGGAGGCTCAGCAATTAGATATTTTCCCCAACATCCCATCAGTAGCATAAGGCATGGCTAGAATTTGAAAGGTGTCTTATATGAGAGCTGCTGAGTTCCTACCATACCACACTGTGTTCCAACTGAGCTTCAAAAGCTAAATAGGAGTAGGTATATTTGTGGCACTTTATAAAATACATCTAATGCACTTCATTTTTAATCCAGGTACCTAAGAATACTTTTGGTTTTCGACTCTGGGCAAATCTGGTGTTGTCATTGTATGGTTACAATGAATATATTTTCCAAACCAGAAATTGGGGCACAAAGTCTTACAAAGAGAGTTTCTGTTCTGTACATGTTTGTGTTTGTATGAAAAATCTTATGAGGATATAAAATGTAAAATACATTTAATTATGTGTTTAACAAATCACCTTCATTGAAAAGAAAAATAAAATCACATAAAATAAGGTCCAGTTTGAAAATACCAAACATATGGTTCTATAAAACATATTCCTATCCTTTGTAGCCAAATCTTTTTGTTGCTCTCAGGTCTACTCTTCACACTTACTAATTTAGTCACAAGCCCTGTTTAGCTAAGGACTTTGAAGCCATTTCATGCTTCAGTGCAGAGAGGTAATTAATGTTAGGATTTTGACATTTGAAAACACACGTAGAGGATTTAATAACATTGATGTAATTACAATACTTTAAGTGGTTATTTCTTTTCTTACCTCCACAAAGTAATTGTAATAGAGTCTGAAGCTACTATTGTCATTGCTGTTTAAATCATAAACAAGGGAATTGCCAATGTGGAAAATATATCCTCATTCAAATTAGGCATAACATGTAGAATATTAAAATACAAGGAACCTTGCTTCCTTGGCTTCCTTTCTTTCTAATACAAAATAAAAATGATTACTTTCAATTAGCCCAAAACTCACCCACACATATATCTGGTAAAATACTATGAATTATTTATTTGGAAGTCTTGCAAGAGACACATTTAAATGGTGAGTGAATAATGAATCCTTTTCAATCTATTGGATAACTGTCACTGGCCATATAAAAAAAAACACGATGAAACAAAATCCTCTGGTTTGTAGATAGCTTCATTATCTACTTTTATAGTTATTAACACAGTATTATGGAGTTTCCATGTACCAGTTGCAAACTAGCTCCCCGTACAGCCTGCAGATATATATTTATGAATTGGATAGCTTTTAGGAGGCAAGGAATGTTCTCTCCACTTGACCATGGTTTACACCACTCCTTATTTTCTTATATCTATTCTAGTTCACTCATCTGGGTAATGGGTTCTGGGCTTCTAGGATCATGGGAGTTTATTAGAAGATGATAGAAAACACATAAATATGTTATATTGTCCATTATATTAAAAAAAACCCTGGACACCTAAGACAGGTTAATTACATATGTGAGTGTGCCAATTATTTATTTCTTGACTCTCAGCCCCAAATTCTTTATTCTTTCCCTTTCTTTGTGATATTAGAGGCATACCCTATAAACAATTCTCTTTTACCAGTTGGCACAATGTTGGCTTCAACTAAAGAAAGAGCTTGAGGAACACTGCAAGGCAATAGCAGCACGAGGGCACTTTCCTTCCAGGTTCTGGTCCTCCTTTCTTATTGAGCAGTATGGGAACCTACTGGCTCTCATGGATCAGCTCCAGCCAGCCACACCCTTAGGCCATACTTTCCCTTTTCATTGGCCCACTAGCTATGATCTATGTCCCCTGGCAAGTGTCTTTGTACTTTGAGGATACTTGTTCCTACTCTCTTTAAAGACATCTGAACCTCAGTCTTGGGGGAGACCATCTGCTAAGTTATTGTTCTTACATTGTCAACTCTCCTTGGCCTAGACTTGATGGCTATTTGTTTTAGAATTTGCTATACTTAGACCCCTTAAAGTTTTCGTTTACCCTTTTTGGTATTTATTAGTTATCAATTCATTTTTAAATCTTCTCTATTCAGATTGCTAGTGTTATTTCTGTTTCCTCACTGCATCCTGACTTATACAGTGAGCAACTAAGGTATAAAGAATTTTATTCTAAATAAAATGCACCAAAATTTCTTATGAACAAGGTTAACGAAGTATTCTAGGAAAGAGAAATCGAAGCAGGATCTATTGTATGCTAGGTTGCACTTCTATATAAATAAATAAGGCCTACTTTTAAAAATATTATTTAATGTCAGTAAACTTTGATAACTAGTAAAAGCAATGGCTGAATTTCTCACAAGGAAGAAGCTGGAAACCAGGGCCATCAATTTTCAGCCTAATATATCTGAAGCTATGTTGAGTAATGATTTGAATTAAAATCAGTCTCCAGGAATACACACACAGGTGCACAGAAAACCGTGTAGGTGGGGCCTTTCCCTTAGTCCTCCCTTAATCCACACACCAACTAAATGCCAGGAAGTTACAATTGGGTGGATTGGGTGTTCTTTGTCCTCAAAATATTTTTTTCTTTTAGTATATAGGCAAGGATTTGTAGATCAATAGTCATTTGGATTTCAGCATGCAATTACATTCTCTTTGCTTAAGTTCCTCCGAGTTACCTACAAGCCTTCCTTCTCTGAAGCCACTGTGTATTTGTTTTTCTGCTCTGGTTTCATTGCATACTGATGGCAAATTAAATTATGAAAAACCTTAGTCTTTAATTCCATCAAGATGTTGATGTCAGAGAAAGGTAAAGTTACAAATTAGATGGTATTGGGGAACTTGAGCCTGGCTCTACAGAAAGAACTCCTAAAATCTTTTTTTTTTCCTTTCTTTTTTGGTTTCGGTGGAAGTTAAGGATACAAGTAAGGCAGCCCTGTAAACACATCTTCTGACAGTTCATATAAAGGTTTTTAACCAGAAAACTTTGATTAAGGAGACCAAAAATATAAACAAATTTTAAGAAACAATAAAGCTGCTTTCCATACTGATAGTCATTTATACCAGGTATTTCCCCCCTCAAAATGGTAGGGGTTGTGTAAGCTCAAGCAAGGCCTTCTAGGTCAGCAAGTAATTACAGCAAGTAAATTTAGAGTTCAAGGCAATCAAAATAATATATATTAAGTTCCTATAATGTGTAAAATATTGTGCCATCAAAAAGCTTAAGATCTGATGAGTGGACAGATAGTTCACCCAGAAGTGTTCCACATATTGATGCTTCACACTTAAATAATAATCTTCAGCTATTGCATTTTGGCTTTGATTTGGCTACAAATAAATTGTTTCCCCTTCTATCTTCCTTATTTCTTACTTTTCCCCAAAAGTGAACCTCTGATTTTTACCAATTTTTTACCATAGCCAGGGAAAAAATAAAGCAGGAGGTTAAATGATTCTGAAAGATACTGTTAAAAATATGTGGATAATTATCCCATATCAGTTTTGTTTCACTAGTAGATGCCCTTTGTTAATAGTGAACTGGGAAAGTGTGAAAGACACAAGCCTTAGAGGTAGACCATTTAGATTGAATACTTTGACCATGTTGTGTTGATGGTTCACCATCATCAATCAGTTTCTTCTTAATAGAGGACGTTTATTTATGTAAAAAACACTTCTTCTTTTTTTAGACAGAGTCTCACTCCGTTGCCCAGACTAGAGTGCTGTGGCGTCAGCCTAACTCACAGCAACCTCAAACTCCTGGGCTCAAGTGATCCTTCTGCCTCAGCCTCCCGAGTAGCTGGGACTACAGGCATGCGCCACCATGCCCGGCTAATTTTTTCTATATATTTTTAGTTGGCCAATTAATTTCTTTCTATTTTTAGTAGAGATGGGATCTCGCTCTTGCTCAGTCTGGTTTCGAACCCCTGACCTTGAGCGATCCACCCGCCTCGGCCTCCCAGAGTGCTAGGATTACAGGTGTGAGCCACCGCGCCCGGCTAACAAACACTTCTTTAGCATGTATATGTCAGACATATCAATATACCCAAGGCCAGACTATTTGCCCCAATCTGAGGAGTCAAAATCCTATGAGAGGCCTTTCATTGGTTAATATCTCTCAAAATACAGATGTGCAAAAGCTTAAGTGAAAGTTGTCTCTCTCCTGCAGGCACTCTGCACTCCCCTCTCACATTATTGCAGACATATTCATTTAACGATTTTAAATTAGAGGCCCATAAGTAGTTTTTTAGGGACTTTAGGAACAGCCAGGCATTAATGTATTTTCTCTTTCCCTGGAAATGTACAAGTCACCAATTCAAATCATCAGAAAAAAATCTGCCTGCTCTTTGGGACCTATAAACCCATTTATAAGAAAACAAGTCAAAACACAAATGATAAACATTTGCAAGCAGATGACATTTGTTGCAGTTGACTTCATTTTAATATTTTAAAAATGTCTACAGCTTTTCTAAAGAACTCTTCTGCCGTTTGAGCCTTTTCTCATAATGCCTCTCTATTCTCAAAGTTCCATCCAATAGCTAAAATTTTGTCTACTTTTCAAGGCCATTTCAAATAATCCTTTCTTCAGGAAACTTTTTAGTTATCAAACCAAGATAATTTCTTCTTCTCCTTTGCAATACTTTCTAACTTTTGGTTTTTAAAGTTTTATAATGTCACGGAGTACCATGAGTGAAAAAAATGCACCTTCCTCTAAATTTTTTTAGAGGAATTGTTTTTTCATTAATGTATCAGGAAGATATCATATTGCTTTATTGTCATTAATAAAAGAAATGGGGAGGTTAACTCAGATTATACTTCCTCAAAGATAAATACAATTTATCTTTTAAATTACCCTGAGTATAAGGTCAAAGCTAACTTTTTAGTTGGAAAATCATGAAAGGAAAGTGAAAAACATTTGAGATTTACACACAAAATTACACCCTGCCTCCACACTATGTTTGGAGCACCTGTCTCAGGAATCTTTCCCTCCTTAGAATGTGGAGCATTTTGATGGGGCTACAAAGTAGGGAATCATTCCCCCCTTCCTCTCCCACCAGATCTCCTCCTCTCCTGAATCATAGCAGCTGCTGGGCACACCAGTGGAAATCACTTTCCAAGTGTTCACAGAACACCACGGACAGGCAGCAGCTGAGAGCAGTAAGGGGTGGGAAATCTTTGTTTCCCTTCCCTTCCCTCGCTGGCTCCAGCCTACAATTCTCTGGTGCTAGAGTTTCCCCACATGTCCTCCTTCAAGTCCAAGAAGACCCCTTGGCAACATGGGGCAGTTTCATCTCTGCTCCAGGAGACCCGGTGGTAACTCTCCTCTGCTCACAGTTGAAGCTCCGGTGCCTAAGAGAGGTTCTCTATAACCCAAGTTTACTTTTTTCTTAAATTTTGTGTTTTAATATTCAAGATAAAAGAAATTAAATCTAAAATAAATAAAATGTAGAATAGAAAACTCTGGGTGTGGGGTTGTACTATGGAGAGAAAATACCTTTTCAGCCCAATAGTGCAGGATGCCCCGACCTGAGCACTATATGGAGACCTGCCTCTTCTTCCTGTCTCTCTTCCTTGCCCCAAGGTCACAGGGATGTAAGCTACTGGCCTTTTACCTCCCAGCAAGTCCCTAGACCTCTTACAGTGCCTCCTTCCTAAGTGTTCCGAGACTTGGATCACACTTGTCCTCTTCAGAACTGTCTTCTGAGTTATGGTTTCAGAGGTTATGGAATTGAGGAGATATTAGCACTCCTATGTTCTTTGCAGCACTATTCACACCAGGCAAGATGTAGAAACAACTTAAATGTCTATTGACAGATGAATGGATAGAGAAAATGTGGTGTATACACATACAATAAAATACTATCACAGTCTTATAAAAGAAGGAAATTTTGGAATATGCAACAGCATGGATGAACCTTGAGGACATTACACTAAGTGAAATAAACCAGTCTCAGAAAGACAAATACATGAGAATGCTAACCAGTCACTTCTGTGGTCAATTCCAGTACTTTCCCTTCTAGTTCAACTGGGATCAGCAAAGAACTGATCAATGTACAGCCCCTCATCCAGTTACCAGAGGAAGTTGCCAGCACCCTGACCAAGCTGGAGCAGCATATTTACTAAAGGGTCTTGCCTATTGACTACTCTTGCTTCTTAACCCAGGACTTGGGCACTTCAGAATGCCAGAGATCCCTATCCTGAATCAAAGTGTCCATATTAGCATCAATTTTTGCTTATAGAACAGAGCACAATGCCCTTGAAGATCTTATAATGAGATTTAATGAAGTGCTTTTAAAACCAGATATCTCAATTTTGAGCTTTGACAACATGATTCCTAGCTGTATCTGTCTCGTCTAGCCCATCCTCTCTTCCACTATCAGGCCTCTTCAGCAGAAACTCAAAAACTGACCCACCTGCATGGGGAGACCAGGGAGGAAGCATGGGCTTAAGGGGCAATGAATCACCCCACTCCAGCTCTCCATATCCCATCAAGATCCTCAATCATAGAAAGTCAATCCCAGGTTTACTTTTGTTTCATTTTCTTTTCTCCAAGGATAGGGGTTTACATCAAGAAAGTTGAACTAACTAATGGATAGCAGAGGAAAGTCTTAGCCTGTTATATTGAGGAGGGGGGGTTGAGGGATTAAATAAATGACAATTTAGTAAAATGTCTTCCATGAAAAAAATTTATGTTTGAAGCAAAAATGTGTTGGATTTGGGGAACCAGCATCAATTTCCTCTCCCTAAAAGCACTCATCAATTTTTGGAGGAATTACTTCTTCCTCATTGAATGCAATCTGGTGGGCTGTAAAAACAAAGGCTCTTCTTCCCCCAACCAAGCAGTGGGCAAGTAACCCAATCCAAATCAATGTAAACCTTGGGCAGAGGAATAAAGACTAACAGTGGTGGAAATGTTATTCCCTCTTGGAGTGGAAGATGAAAGGGAGAGATGTTCTGTCTGTCCTAACTGGTGATTCCTGTTTTCCAGCGTGGAATACAGCCTTGGTTCTGGTCCATTTCAAAACCCAGTTCCTATTAGCTCCTGATAATTTTCTACAAAAACTCTGTTTAACTTCAGCAAAATTAGATTATTTCTGTTGCTTAAAACCAAAGAACCTTCATTATATAATGATATAACTCAGAAAAAGAAGCCATAGAATAAATATTGATATCTCAAGTATATTAGATGTTTATTACCTACTCCATGGTTTGCCTGATAACATAACAAGATTAAATACAAAGTATATCAACATTAAGTATATAAGGGAATGGGAATCTGCATACTTTTGTTCACTTCACAGAAAACAAAACACGCCAATTGAAAATGTTTTGGACACTTCAAAGAGAGCTGACAAGCAGTGCCTTGGAATGGTTCTAAATCTCAGGCGTCAGCAAACTAAATGATGAAAACACGAACTCCCCCTTTTGCCTTTTGGATAAGATTGCTTGCAATAATAAACACTAGTGTAGTCAGGGATATAGTCAACCATACACTCTCTGAGTGGAAAGCTGGAACATTTTGTTCCCATATAAAATTTATACTATTGGAGAATTTGCAGTACTGTGAAAAGATAATTTCTTTTAAAATATTTGGATGTGAGAAAAAATATAAACTGACAATTTGGAACGTAGTCACCTGTTGATGTACTTTATCATGCAGAAGTTTGGATGCCAGTGTGCTTTTCCATACATGGCACAGTGCTTTAGGACTGAAGTTTCTTCAAGAAAGTGAAAGGCCTAAATAAGCCAAAAATAATAAATAAACCATTTTGAAAATATGATGGCATCACAACATCAGCCTATAAAATGAAAATCAACTACAGTAAATGTTACCCTTAGAAATCCTGTGGGAAGACACCCTATTGAGACCATCAAGGTGTTTCCTGCCACGCTAATGACGCCAACATTAATTTTTCTGCCAATATTGGATTATATTACTTTTTCTTAGATGTGCACAACATTAAACAACTTGCTTATGTTTGGCAAAAAAAAAAAAAGCTCTACTAAAACCACATCCACTAAGGCAAGATGGTCCCAACTGTCAGAGCTACTAGGAACAGAGACTGTTAGAAAGAAGATTTCTGTACCATTTCATGCTAACTCCCAGGCTTAAGATAGCTGGAATTTTCCACACATTGAAATTGTTTATTCTCTGTCTGTTTTTTGGGAAGCTGATTTCTGAAAAGTTGAATATGTGGTTGATATGACTCCACTGTAGACTAGTGAATGATCCCTTGGGCAAATCTCAACTCAACCAAAGCTTGTTTCAGCTGTGCTTTCCTTTGGCTTACATCTCCATCTTGTAGTTGACCTTAGGGGTTGTAGAAAGTTAGGGGTTGACTACCACCCAAAGTTAGTTGATTAAACAGTAATAGCTACCAGTGTTGGCATTATGCAAGGCTCTTAAGTTTTATCAAATTTAATCTGAAAGTAATCCTGAAAGGTGGGTATTATTATTTCTATTTTTACGGACTTTTTTTTAAAAAGGAAGGTTCAGAGGAGTTATGTAATCTGTCTGAGGTCACCCAGCGAAGAAGAGACAGATCTGACACTCCAAAAGTTGTGTTCTTTATCCTTTACCACATTACGTATGTAAAAACAACCATCAGTCATTTTATTTTAGAGCTAGGAGTCTATTTAGATTCAATAAATTGCAATGGATAATAGAATAGGCTTTAGACACAGACAGCTTGAGCTTCATTCCTACTTTAGCCTCTTACTCAAGAGTGACCTTGGGAAAGTAAGGTAATCTCACCTCTCTGTGACTCAGTTTCCTCATTTGCAAAATGGGGATGACAATGGAACTTACCTCTTGGAGGTGCTGTAAGGATTAAATGTTTAAAGCACAGAAAGCTTTTGGAACAGTGTTTGGCACACAAGTGTTACATTGCTCCATAAATGTTAGCTATTAATATTTCATCCTGTGACTCCTGGTGAAATGATTCCTCTTGGCAATTTTGATTAAGTCAAGGATGCTGAGGGCACTGGTTTTCAAACTGCATGGTGTTGCTTTCTTGAGACCTCTAATTGATAAATTAACATTAATTATATGGCTCCTGCAGGTGCTCAGTATCAAATTAGGCAGATGCAGGATAAAAAGCAATGTAAGATATTTCACTATCCATAAGGGATTTCTACCTGGTGTCAAGTTTTAAACGAAAAAGGCACAGCTAAATGGTGGACGCTAAATGGCTGATTGGCTGTCCAGCAGGAGGCCTCACACCATGAAAATGATTTGGCAGTTTCTAAATTGCCCAGCCTCTGGCTCTCTTCCTTGTAGGCCCAGAAATCCAAGCTCCTTGGTGCCTTTTCTAGTTATCTACCCCTGTGTAACAACTCACCCCAAAACTTAGTGGCTTCAATTTACAATAGGCACGTGTTATCTCCCATAGTTTCTGTGCTCCTGGAATTGGGAAAAGCACAGTAGGGTGGTTCTGTCTCACGGTCTCTGATATAGTTGCAATTAGTTGGTGGCTGAAGCAGGAACAAGGGGTGGGGTCTAAAGTAGCAGGAAGTATTTCTCCCTCTTCATGTAGTCTTAGGCCCTCTTCATGTGGTGTCTCCATATGGCTTCTGCAACCTGGTGGCCTCAGGATAGCCAGACTTCTTACTTTGTGTTCAGGGCTCCAAAAGTAAGTATCCCAGGAAAAATTGGCAGAAGCCTTTTCCCAGCCACCAGAATCACTTCCACTGCATTCTCTTTGTCAAGGCAGTGATAAAAGTCTGCCCAGTTTCAGCTGAAGGGGCCATAGGCTCCATCTATTGATGAGAAGAAAGTCAAAGAATTTGCACTGATGTTTTAAATCACCACTATTCTGAAGAGCTGGTTGTATACAGGATGTATGTAAACCTCACAGAGCTATCACACAAAATTGGAAAGCTAATTTGTAATGAGAAATAGAACTACCAAGCAGATCACATACTGAAGCCACCTATTTTCACCCAATAGACATGCTATGCTATATACCAAAATATCAGAATGCCAATTGCTGAGTATGGAATTAGGTAATAAGAATAAAAATTTTTGAAGTGTTTAATGTCATCAGGAATTCGTCTCCTCACTGCTAGGAAGACTGTGTTGACACGACTGGGCTTTTGCTTTCCTAGACAATGCTGCATTGGTGGTGCTTACATTAGCTTGTTTTCTTCCTTCAGCTAAAATTTCTCTTGCCAATTGTATTTCCTCCAAATTGAACATTTTAAAATTTGTTAATATGATACCCACATGTTTTTCTGTCTCTTTAACATGGCTTTCTAAGTCTTTCTGCTTAGGGGACAATCTCACCAATGTAACAGATACGAATCTGAACCTAAAATTTAGTTGCTCAAGAAATATTCTCTAAGTGAAATATCACAAGAATGGAAAAACAAATACCACATGTATTCATAACTAAATTGATACTAATTGATCAAAATTCACGTACACAAATTTTTGGAAGTAACATTCATTGGGTGTCAGGCAGGTGGGAGGGGGAGAAGGGGATGAGTATATTCATATCTAACAAGTGTGATGAGTGCTTTCTGGGGGATGGGCACCCTTGTAGCTCTGACTCAGGCAGTGCAAAGGCAATTTATGTAACCAAAGCATTTGTACTCCAGTAATATTCTGAAATAAAAAAGAAATATTCAGTTACTTTTTAAAATCAAATCAAAACTGACCCCCAAGTGCGAAACCCACAATGCAAGTGAAATAGTCAACCCTAATCCTTCTTCAGACTTTCCCTCTCCCAGTGTTGGCCCAAAATCCTGGGTCTAATTGTGACCTTTGAGCTTCTCAGGGTCCTCATGCCACTGTCTGTTGCTTCTTTGCCATGCTTGAGGCATAGCATTCTTTGGCAAGGCAGGAAATTATGTAGCTCAAGTCCAGCCTCCCCTGAGTTCTTGTCAAATCTCTGGAAAATTGCTGTCAAATGGTGTGCTGATCTCATTACCTCCAGGATCCACCATGCTCTGTTTCCTTCATAGTCTCAGCCTTGTAAAATCTGTTTTTCCATTCTGCCGTGGAGCATCCAGCCCAATATCTTTAATACACTTAAGCATTTCAAAATACAGACAAATAAAATAATGAGAGCCAATGGCTTCAAGTAGGTTCAGGAAAATCTCTGAGACCATAAATTAAAGAAGAAATGCTCTTAATTAAGTTCTACCTATCAACTACCTTCTGGATTAAGTGAAGCCCTGCATTCCCTCTGTTAAGCCCTTAGACTGACTCCCAGCATAAAATGAACAATGCCTGTGGAGAAGGTGTGTTTGGAATGCCCTGCCTTTCTCAGTTCAGATCAGTTGAGTTATACCAGGTCTGTCTGTAAAGTATCCAGCCATGCAATATGAAAATAGGGACATTTATTGAAGAAGATACACGATATAAGAAGATAGGACGATGATGCCTCAGTCCCCTTCGAAGTAGGCACCTTGGGACCTCGCACAGTTCTCCCAGCATCTCTTCACCTAACCTGTACACGTTCAACATCCTCAGGTGTTCTGCTTGTTGCAGGCCTTCCAGAACATGGATCGCTTTCAACAGATTTCCGACCATCTTTGAAGCATTTGTGCCACACTTTTATTTGTGCTGCACTCATTGCATTGTCCCCGAAGGCCTCCTGAATCATCTGAATAGTTTCTGTGGAGGAATGTTCAGCACAAAATTTGATGCAGATTTATTGCTCTACTCGCTCAGTCATTTAGGATTTGACGGCCACACAGTACACACGCTCACTCAATGGCATCTAGCGCCCCACTGACTAGTACAGTGAAGTCGTCATTGTTCACACATGCGCATTATAGTCCACTTACCTTGGTTGTCAGGTTACATCAACGTTGCACAAACTGTTCTCGTTATATTAACAATGACTGGATAGTTTCCGGACAGACCTCGTACACTTACCAAGAATCTACTAAGTTAAATAGCAAATCTTCTTAAAACTTTTTATTATTGTATTTTATACTTTAAATATTTTACATATAAAATAAGTATGAATATAAAGTGTTCTTTCTATTAAAATTAAATATTTCTAAATGCCCAAGATGAGTTGCTCACATATAAATTGCTGTTACGTTAGATGTGAGCAAGAGAACTGTGAAAGTTTGAAAAAGTCATAAAAATTTAAAGGGATTCTGCACTCCAATTACTCTCCAAATATCTGCAATAACTTTTTTTTAAATAGAGACAAGCATGATGGATGTATGTTTTTGCAAGAGAATTTATAGGGAAATGCAATCAGTAGACCTGGACAAGATAATTTTTTCTAGAGACTCAGGATCTAATTAAAAATGTTTTGTACCCCAGCACGATTTCATAATTGCTACTAGATCAATGACTGCCGGATGTTTTTCATTCTTTTCTGTTCTGAATGAAAGTTTTTATGGCATTTATCCTGCCTCTGATTTATCATTGCATAATCAATGTATATCTGGATCTTATGGAGAAGAATGCAGACCACCCAGAGATCCTAGATATTCAGCAGGATGAAGTGACTAAAATGAACTTTTAATTGCCTTGCTTGAGGGGGTGGAGGATGAATGTGTTCCATATGTGGAAAGAAAGGCAAAATGAATATTTGGTGACCAGAAGCACAAACTCTGAAAGAGGCTGGCTATCTGTACACAAATTGGGGTATTCTTTTTCTTGGACAAGAATAGAATATGTTACTGAGTATAACTTCCTACCTTGTAGTTGGGTGTGGGCATACGATGGAATTCTAGACAATGAGATGTAAACAGAAATGATGTGTGTTATTTTCAAGCTGAAACATACAGACTGTGTATTTGATATCTTCCATGTTTTTCCTCCTTCTGCTGGCTTGATGCAGATGAGCACGATTATCTTCGAAGCCACCTGTGGAAGACAGGAATTATAATGAGTCTTGGATGTAGACCCATGCAACATGAGGATGCTTAGCAGTTGCAGATTCGCCTCTATATGTAGTAGGTAAGAATCTTATTCAGATATGCAAGAAATATTCATTTTTAATCTTATTTAAATAAAATTAAACCTGAACCCAAATCTAAGCTCAATGGGTAGCAAATGCAATTTCTACTTTTATTAAGGTGTATATACAGTCTCTTCAGGTCAGGAAGCTTTGCTGCTTTCCAGTCATGTTTGTGATTCACTTGGTAAGTCTGGAAGCCCCTAGGCATGATATGCAGACTCCCTGAGCTCATCACAAGCCATCCTTCTGAGGGTTGTTATCTTTCTGGAGGGCTGCCTCTGAATTATGTATAGATCCTTGCTCCCATTAGGACCCCCAACTTCTGATTCCCTTCCAACTTCAGCCCCAAATTTCAATCTCTTTCTTTTCTTTTCCCTCTCCTCTTCAAAAGCGCTCTCTCTCTCTCTCTCTCTCCCCGCACCCCTGCCGTGTGAACTATGGGACAGGCAAAATTATCACTTAATTGATTGAGGTTTCACAAAGGGCAGAGCTGATGATTTTAGCCATTTTATCTCTATGTGCTCTGTAAGCCCTGCCTTGACCATTATGCAATCTATGCATGTAACATAATTGCACATGTACCCCATAGATTTGTACCAATTTAAAAAAAGCCAGGAGGCAAAATGACAAAGCCTGACTATTTGAAATGATGGATGAAAAAAATATTGCAGAAAACATTGTTATTTCAAATGAGTCATCGTGGTACAGCTATATGAAAAACTCTGGAGTCTTTACTCAAGGTGTAGCTGGGGCTAGTTTTCATGGGCACACTTAAGCTAATGCTCACTAAGTGATCATGTAAAATATTGACCATTAATTTATAAATGTTTCCATTAACCCAGGACTGATATGTGGTGACTATTCATATGAATTGAATTGAATGCAATTCTTGATATCAACTTAAACAACTTATACAGGCTCTTAAATGTTTATTTACTCAAAAGTTGACAAGTTTTAAGAAGTATAATAATGACTAAATTTTATGTAAGGAAAAAATTTGAATGACATATGAAAAGAGAAATCCAATAAGCTGTGAGCTCAAAATAAACTCTGTGGAAGTACAGCGGGGCAAAGAACATTAAAGATTTCAAAAAATTAGGAATTCAACAAAATACGAGGAAAGCATTCAGCAAATGCCAATAATCAAGGAGCTATTATCAATACGGATGAGCATATGGTGAGTATGTGAGTAATAACTGTGAGTGCTGAGATGTAGAATTGTGAAGACATGAATTAAACATGAAGAGTAAATACACAGAATGCTGTAATGACAGAAAAGGGTTAACTTCATTCAATCTCTGAACACCTCTTCTGTAATGAAAGCTGCTGCCTGGGAAACACAAGAAGCAAAACTCCACAAAGAAGATAAATAATTGTACAATTTAGCAAGAGCACTTGTCTCAATGATTCGCTAGATCAAATCTCTTCCAGGAAATGGTTCCTAATGCACTGAATACTTAGTCAGAATAAAATGTGTTCCCATTTTATGAATAATTCTTAAAACATGGTGAAATGATGCATGTCATAGAAGAATATCCAGGCTTTCACATACAGGCATACCTTGGAGATATTGCAGATTTTGTTCCAGACCATGGTGATAAAGCAAATATTGCAATAAAGTGTGCTGCACAATTTTATTTTCTCAGTGCATATAAAAGGGTTTTTGACACTATAATGCAGTATAAATGTGCAATAGCATTATGTCTAAAAAACAATGTGCATAACTTAATTAAAATGCTTTATTGCTAAAAAATGCTAACAATCATCTGAGCCTTCAGCAAATCATCATCTTTTTGCTGGTGGAGACTCTTGTCTTGATGTTGATGGCTGCTGACTGATCAGGGTGGTAGTTACTGAAGGTTGAGCTAGCTGTGGCAATTTATTACAATAAGAAAACAATGAAGTTTGCCACATTGATTGACTGTTCCTTTCACAAAAAGATTTCTCTGTAGCATGTGATGCTGTTTGATAGCATTTTACCTACAGTAGAATTTTCAGAATTGTAATCAGTCCTCTCAAATCCTGCTGCTGCTTCATCAACTAAGCTTATGTAATCTTCTAAATCCTTTGTTGTCATTTCAACAATGTTCACAGCATCTTCACCAGGAGCAGATTCCATCTCAAGAAACCACTTCCTTTGCTCATCCATAAGAAGCAACTCCTTATCTGTTCATATATTCTCATGAGATTTCAGCAATTCAGTCATATCTTCAGGCCCCACTTACAATTCTAGTTCTCCTGCTATCTCTACCACATCTGCAGTTACTTCCTCTAGTTAAGTCTTGAACCCCTAGAAGTCATCCATGAGGGTTGGAGTCAACTTCTTCCAAACTCTTGTTAATGTTCGTATTTTGACCTCCCATGAGTCACGAATGTTCTCAATGACATCTAGTATGGTGAAGACTTTGCAGAAGATTTTCAATTTACTCTGCCCAGATCCATCAGAGGAATCACTCCTTATGGCAGCTATAGACTTATGAAATGTATTTCTCAAATAATAAGGCTTGAAAGTCAAAATTATTCCTTGATCCATGGGCTGCAGAATGGATGTTGTGTTAGCAGGCATGAAAACAGCATTAACCACCTTTGTACATCTCATCAGAGCTCTTGGGTGACCAGGTGCACTGTTGATGGGCAGTTATATTTACAAAGGAATCTTTCTTTTCTGAGCAGTGGATCTTAAGAGTGGGTTTAAAATATTTGAAAACCATGCTACAAACAGATGCATTGTCATGCAGGTTTTGTTGTTCCATTTAGAGAGCACAAGCACATAGATTTAGCATAATTCTTAAGGACCATCAGATTTTCGGAATGGTCAATGAGCATTGGCTGCAACTTAAAGTCACCAACTATATTAACCCCTAACAAGAGAATCAGCCTGTCCTTTGAAGCTTTGAAACCAGGCATTTACTTCTCTTCTCTAGCTATGAAAGTCCGAGATGGCATCTTGTTCTAATAGAAGTCTGTTTCATCTCCATCAAAAATCTTTTGTTTAGTGTAGCCACCTTCATCAATTACCATAGCTAGTTCTTCTATTAATAGATAAGTTGCTGAAGCTTCTCCATCTGCACTTGCTGTTTCACCTTGCACTTTTATGTTATGGAGGTGGCTTCTTTCCTTAAAAATTATGAACCAAACACTGCTAGCTTTTAACTCTTCTGCAGCTTCCTCACCTCTCTCAGCCTTCACAAAATTGAAGAGAGCTAGGGTTTTGTTCTGAATTAGGCTTTGGTTTAAGGGAATGTTGTGGCTGGTTCGATCCATCCAGACCACTCAAACTTTCTCCATATTAGCAATAAGGCTGTTTCACATTCTTATCAATTGTATGTTCACTGGAGTAGCATTTTTAATTTCCTTTGAAAACTTTTCCTTTGTATTTACACCTTGGTTAACTGTTTGACACAAGAGGCTTTTCTCGCTAAGCTTAGTCATTTCTAGCTTTTGATTTAAAGGGAGAGACCTGAGACTTTTACTTCCACTTGAACACTTAGAGCTCATTGTAGGGGTATTAACTGGCCTAATTCCAATATTATCGTGTCTTGGAGAATACGGAGTCCTGAAGAGAGGGAGAGAGATACGGGGAGGGGTAATAGCCAGAACACATACAACATTGATCAATTAAGTTTGCTGTCTTGTACAGGTGCAGTTTATGGTGACCCAAAACAATTGCAATAGTAACATCAAAGATCACTGATCACCATAACAGATAAAATAAAAAGTTTGCAATATTCCAAGAATTATCAAATGTGACCCAGAGACCCGAAGTGAGCACATGCTGTTGGAAAAATGGCTCAGACAGACTTGCTCCACACGAGGTTGCCACAAACCTTCAATTTGTAAAAAAGATAATATCTGTGAAGTACATAAACAAAAGAGCAATAAAATGAGGTTTGCCTGTATCTAAATTCTCAGGAAATATATTACTCTTACCTACCCCACCCTATCTTCATGCACTGATGATATATATAATGCAGCTAGAGAATAAGACAATACATATAGTTTAGCTAGAGTCCAAGGTGCTATTAATAATTTTTGTTTAATTATGATTAAATAATTATTTAATAATTGCTAACTGTGAAAACTATCAAAACAGTAGATATTTGAAGGAGGATCTTCATCTTACAACTGGACCTATCAGGAATGGTTGTGATATGTTCATGCGAGCAACCTGAAGTCATTTCATAATTTCAATCCACTGAATACAACTTATTCAAGAAATTGCCTACATGTGTTTTTTTGGTCATAAATATCTGTCTGTAATAAATAGGGTTATTTTCTCAACTTGTTCTCAAGGTTCTTATTGGAAATAATAATAATTATTCAAAACATACCAGTTTTGGTAGGGCTATAATTTAATTACATTTAGTATGTTATTTTTAGTTAACAATTTCTTCATGATAACTAGTCAACCACATCACACATTAAATGACAAAGTATGAAAGAAACAATATCTTATAATATTCATTCATGGCTTTGCTATTTACTAGCTATGTAAACTTGGACAATTGATTAAATATCCTTAATACCCAATTTTTTTCCATCTATAAAATGGGATAATAATACTATTTCAAAAGGTCTTGTGAAATTAACCAAAATTATATAATGAAAACTCTTGGAAATAGTAAGAAATTCATGCATATTTATTATTGTTGTTATTATTATGTGAGTTATCATTTCATTTAGCACCTGTCTTCATGCTTTTTAATTCTTTTTTCCCATTTAATGCCACATAGTTATGAAGAACTTTACTATTTCTAAAGCCTATCCATGTGTGAAATTAGCAACCTCTTGAAGCAAGCTATTGACTAGTGTTATGAATGAAAAAGATAGGATCCCAAGAAGGCAAGTAACTTTTCTAAGTTCACTCAGTATGAACAGTATCATTAGGGCACAAGCCCAAATCTGATTCATAGGCTAGTGCTTTTTTAATTTTACTGCCTCCCCCATTTTTTTCTTCATTTGTGTATGGGATTTATGTCTCCATCCCTGCTGGGGCAAGGACTTTTGACGGCAGGGCCATCTACTAAACATCAGTGTGGTCAATTCATCTTTGACTTTGACAGTGTGGTCAGGGGTCACAACCATAAATTGCCAGAGTAATCTCTGCCACACCAACCTTGCAGGAAAATTATGGGAACACATGGAAAATATATACATACATATGTTTTTGTAATTTCTTAAATGCTACACAAATATAAGGCATCTCACCCATGACTGGCATCCAATCAATTCTTGCAGATTGTATTATGTGGTGTATAGTTAGGATTTTGGAAAATTAAGAGTATCTTTGTTTTGGTTTCAAGAAAAAAAAACACCTTGCACCTCTTATCTATCCTCTTCTAAAATATTGCATTCTACCCCCAGAAAAATTCGTGCGTGCTCCCAAATCACAAAATAAATATTAAGGGGAAAAAAAACCAAAAAGCATCATCTTGTATTATTGGGCTCAAGAACAACTCACTCTGAGATCAGTCATTTCTCACCGGTAGTGAATTTGTCTTTGACAGTTAGATGTGGTTGTATTAGGTTTTTAAGTATGAAATGTCCGATTTCCTTACAAACTGTTTGACAGTTACTATCTCTGACATTTCACTTTGACACTTCTTGTTGTATTTTTATTGTGAAGGTACATCATCAGTCTTTCAAATGCATGTTTTAGCTTGTGATTATCTTTCAAATTTTTTAGAGCAATTTTTTATGAAACTATGGATAAGTCAAAAATTCGTGTTATTTTCAAATATGAGTTCTGTCGTGGAAACATACAGCACAGACAGCTCAAAATATCAACCAAGTGTTTGGGAAGGATGTGGCTAATGAATGCACAGTATGATGAAGGTTTGAGAAATTCCATTCTGTTGATTTTAATCTTGAAAATGAGTCATGTGGGTGACCTGAGACCAAGGTAGAGAATGATGAGCTGAAAGCCGTAGTGGAAGCAAATCCATCTCAACCTACGCATGAATTAGCAGCAAGATGTGATGTTACTGTTTCAACAATATTGGACCATTTGAAACAAATGAGCAAGGTAAAGAAACTGAATAGATGGGTTCTGTATGAATTAAACCAGTATCAGAAAAGAAATCGTCTCAAAGCTTCCCTTTCTTTGCTGTCACGACATAAAGGTGAACCATTTCTACACTATTTTGTTATGTGTGATGAAAAATGGATTCTCTTTGAGAGTTGCTAGCATTTGGCACAATGGTTGGATAAAGATGAAATGCTGAAACACAGTCCAAAACTGAATACTCATCAAAAACATCTAATGGTGTTTGTTTGGTGGTCCAGCCCTGGTATTATCCACTACAGCTTCATGAAACCTGGTCAATTGATTACAGCAGATGTCTACTGCAACCAATTGGATGAAATGATGAGGATGCTTGTGATTAAGCAGCCAAGATTGGTCAACAGAGACAGGCCAATCTTCTTGTAAGACAACCCTCGACCACATGCCGCTTAAACTACAGAAGCTGGACTTGGAAACTATTTGTCATCCACCGTATTCACCAGACCTTGCACCAACTGACTACCACTTCTCCCAGGCTTTGGACCACTTCTTGCAAGGAAAAAAATTCAATTCTCAACAAGCTGTGGAAAACGCCTTTCACTATTTCATTGCCACTTGCTCTCCAGGCTTCTTCACTGCTGGCATAAACAAGCTACCATTAAGATGGCAAAACTGTGTCCATAGTTTAGATGCATACTTTGATTAATTATACTGCTTCTTGTTTGAGACATAATAAACTATGCTTTTGAGTAGAAATCGGATCGTTCATATTTAATGACCTAATATATCTAATCTATATTATACACACACACACACACAAACACACACACACGTATTATCTCTCAACGTAAGCTGCAAACTCCTAGAGGGCAGGACAATGTTTTCCTTATTTCTTTCTTTCATAGAACCTAGCATAGTGCCTTGAAATTCCTAAGGAATTAATTTTATTATGATTGTTGTTGTTCATTTTTCCTACTTGCTGATTCCTCACAGGGAAGTTGAATTAGACTCTGCTCATGTTTCAAGTCTCAACGCCTGGAAAATCTGCTTTCTGTCTCTTTGTCCTCTCTTTTTGCCAAGTGTTGCACTCCATCCACTTGGTCTAGCACCTCTATGCTGAGCTATAAGAATGGCACAATCTACCTATGGTCCTGTGTACACTCTCCCACATGGGAGAATAGCAATAATAGGGACAGAGATTTATTTGGATTTGTATCAAGGCAGAGCAAAAAGCCATTTGGATGCCTCCTGAATCTTGCCACATAGGCAGACACCTATTTCCCACATGCCTAAGGCTAATTCTTCCTATTAGAGTGAAATTTCTCATTTTTTAATAAGCAGCGGATGCTGTTTGCACTTATTTATCTCCGAGAACTTCACCTGGACAAAAATATGCTTATGTCATCCGTGAAGCTCATGATTTGCCCAATAATGTGTGCATGGAGTTTTGCACTCTGCCTGAGCAAAATTAAAGAGAGGAATTTTCAGCTGTGGCATGAGTATGGATACCTGGCAACTCTCATAAGCAACACTAATGAAAAAACTTGTCTGTATCTACATTCAAATCTAACATTTCACATCTTGGAGCTTGGAGCTTCAAGTTCATCACCTACGAAAAAGTTAGGATGACAACTATTCTTGCCACTTAAGACAGAGTTTATGTTTTGTGATGATCAGATAAGACGATGTGTGACAAAGCCCTAGAATAACAGGATACATTCTCCACCTTTGATGACAGGTACCAGACTGGACCTAAAAAGAGTTTCCCAAAATATTCCCCTCTCTAATGCTGCCCTTCAATCCTTGGTCAATGGGGGAATGAAGTGGAATCAGATGGGGAAGATACAGTATTTCCAGTTTTAAAGATCTCTTGCCCACAAAATACAGCATCTGTCTAAATAATGGATTTCTGTACAATCCCGGGAGCAATCTTGCACGTTATAGTTGGTTCCACTTCATTACCCAGTTATTTTGTACCTTCCTAGGCTGTTAGTCAAATCACCCTGCTGCCTAGCAAGTTTCTGATTAATCTGGATTTCACTAATTACCCTGCGGTCACATGGATTGGACCAAACTGCCTTTTGTATTCTTTTGCTATAGATTTCAAATTAGTTTCCATGGAATCTTTTGCAAAGACGCTACCATTGCTTTCCTCTTAGTAAGTCTTTTCATAGGAAGGACAGCCAGGAACTGTATTTTAATTTTTCTTCATATAGTCTTTCTTTTAGGCAAATATTATTTCTCTAGGGAAACAGAGGGATGTTTAAGGAGGGGGGAAAGAATAAAGATACTTGAAAAAAGTAGAGAATCAGGCTTGTGTTGCTGCTCCATTGACATACTGAGAAGAAATAGGTGCGGGTAGATTGGATTCAGTAAAATAATAAAATAAATGCCAGGGGTCAAGCCCCAAACCCAGTTTCAAACTTACAAACCTTCACAATGGTGTGGAATAATTTCTGTAGTATAGGTGTGAGTTCATCTCTGTATGTTTGGTAGAACTCTGAAGTGTAGCCATCTGGTCCGGGACTTTTGCATTTGGGGAGGTTATTAATTACTGCTCCAATTTCTGAGCTTGAGATTGGTCTATTCAGGAATTCTGTTACCTCCTGGGTGAACGTAGGGAGGTTGTATGAATCCAGGAATTTGTCCACTTCCTCCTAGTTATGTAGTTTTTGGGCATATAGTTTTTTACAGTAGTCAAACATAACGTATCCTTCATAACTCATTCTACGAAGCCAATATCACCTTGATACCAAACCCAGGAAAGGACACAACAAAAAAAGAAAATTACAGACCAATATCCCTCATGAATATAGATGCAAACATTCTCAACAAAATTTTAGCAAATAGAATTCAGCAACACATCAAAAAAATAATTCAC
>VBSM01001483.1:18456903-18473389 GCA_008086735.1 Cheirogaleus medius
ATACTTACATAATGAGTGCGATGCGCACCACCTGGAGGATGGACATGCTTGAAGATCTGACTCAAGGGGGGAAGGGTGGCAAGGGCAATATATGTAGCCTTAACAACATTTGTACCCCCATAATATGATGAAATAATAATAGTAATAATTTCCGAAAAAAGAAAAAACCCTACAGACCTCTGAGGACTATCTTTTAAGAAGCAACACTGCCATCTGGCTGTGTAAGATTGAGAAATGATGCCTTCCTTTTCTAACCAAATCCTCCCAACATTCAGCCTACTCCCTGATTTCAACATTCTCTAAGTAGAATCCTGGAAATCTGAAAGATTCCTATGATATCCCCAAGAATACAAAGTGCTCAAGCACAAATTCAGAATAAAATAATAGGAAAACATCTCGAGGACCATCCAAACCACTGTTGGGGGTTCATGAAGATAAAGCTCAAAATTGAATCCCAAAGGTAGCATTACAATGCTGATCTCTGATATGCTGATCCATTATGTTGCCACTATTCTATGAATTGCCACCAGAATCCAAATCCACAGTCATGACTACTATTCATATGGTACATACACTTTGGGAAAAGCAAATAAGGGAATGTGAGTGTATTGATAATTTTTCAGGTTTTATTTTATTTTAATTGACACATAATAACTGTACATATTTATGGAGTACAATGTGATGTTTGGATTCTTGTATACATTGTGTAATGATCAAATCAGGGTAATTACAAAATCCATCAAATCAAACATTTATCATAATGAGAACGTTAAGAATTTTCTATCTATTTTGAAATATACAATATATTATTGTTAACTATAGCCACCCTATTGTGCAATATAACATCAGAACTTATTCCTCCTATTTAACTGTAACTTTGTACCACTGGAGTGATCTCTTTCCATTTTCTAGCTCCCTTCCCCACTCAGCCTCTGGTAACCACTATTTGACTCTCTACTTCTATGAGCTCCAACTTTTTATATTCCACATATAAATGTGATCATGCAGTATTTGTCTTTCTGTGTCTGGCTTATTTCACTTAAAATAATGTACACCAGGTTCATCCATGTTGTTGCAAATGATAGGATTTTTTAATTTTTTATGGCTGAATAGTATTCCAATCATAACTACAATGAGATATCACCTCACTCCAGTTAGAATGACTATTATCAAAAAGATAAAAAATAACAAGCGTTGGTCAGGATGTGGAGGAAAGGAAACCCTCACACACTATTAATGTAAATGTAAATTTGTATAGCTGCTATGGAAAACAGTATGGAACTTCCATAACAAATTAAAAATAGAACTAATCATCAGGGAAATGCAAATCAAAACCACAATGAGATATCACTTAACTCCAGTGAGAATGGCTTTTATCAAAAAGTCCCCAAACAACAAATGTTGGCAAAGATGCAGAGAGATAGGAACACTCACACACTGCTGGTGGGGCTGTAAACTAGTACAGCCTCTATGGAAAGTAATATGGAGATACCTCAAAAAGCTAAAAGTAGAACTACCATTTGATCTAGCAATCCCATTACTGGGCATCTGCCCCAAAGAACAAAAGACATTCTATAAAAAAGATACCTGCACTCGAATGTTTATAGCAGCACAATTCACAGTTGCAAAGATGTGGAAACAACCCAAGAGCCCATCAGTACATGAGTGGATTAATAAAATGTGGTATATGTATACCATGGAGTTTTACTCAGCCACAAAAAACAATGGTTATCTTGTATTATCCTGGATGGAGCTGGAGGCCATTCTCTAAAGTGAAGTATCACAAAAATGGAAAAACAAGCACCACATGTACTCACCATCAAATTGGTACTAATTGATCAACCCTTACATGCACATATGGTAGTACCATTCACTGGTTGTTGGGCAGGTAGGAGGGGGAATGAGGGGATGGGTATATTCACACCTAATGGTTGCGGTTTGCACCATCTGGGGGATGGACACACTTGAAGCTTTGACTTGGGTGGGGCAAAAGCAATATATGTAATCTAAACATTTTTTCCATTTAATATTCTAAAATAAAATAAATAAATAAAAATAGAACTAACATATAATCCAGCTATCCCACTATTTTTTCATTTTTAATACATTTTATTTTGTTTTTAGTTGACACATAATTGTACATATTTATGAGTTACAGTATGATGTTTTGATATATATATATATAGATTGTGTTGATGGATATGGTAATTACCCTGATTTACATAATGATTTTAAATACTAGTTTTAGATGTAGGCATACATTTTTATTTTTTTGTTTTGTTTTGTTTTTTGTTATATTATTATGGGCACATAATAGTTGCATATCTTTATACGATACATGTGATGTTTTGATACAGGCATACAATGTGAATTAATCAAGTCAGGGTAATTGGGGTACCCATCACCTCAGGCATTTATCATCTCTTTGTGTTAGAAACATTCCAATTCCACTCTTTAAGTTAGTTTAAAGCATACCCTAACTTATTGTTGATTATAGTCACTTTGTTGTGCTACCAAATATTGTTCATTCTATCTAACTATATTTTTGTACCCATTAACCATCCTCACTTTATCACCCCTTCCCCTGTACCCTTCCCAGCTTCTGGTAACCTTCCTTCTACTCTCTGTCTCCATGAGATCATTTTCTAAAAATATTTAGCTCCCACATATGAGTAAGAACATGTGAGATTTGTCTTTCTGTGCTTGGCTTATTTCACTTAACATAATGTTTTCCAGTTGTATCCATACTATTGCAAATGGCAGGATTTCTTTCTTTTTGTGGCTATATAGTATTCCATTGTGTATATGTACCACAATTTCTTTATCCATTCATCCAGTGATGGACACTTAGCTTGATTCCAAATCTCAGCTATTGTGAATAGTGCTGCAGTAAACATGGGAATGAAGATACTTTTCAATATGCTGATTTCCCATTCTTTGGATATATACCCAGCAATGGGATTGCTAGATCATATGGTAGTTCTATTTTCAGTTTTTTAAAGGAAGGTCCCTACTATTCTCCATAGTGATGGCACCAGTTTGCATTCCCACCAACAGTGTACAAGAGTTTCTCTTTCTCTACAGCCTCGCTAGCATACGTTATTGCCTGTCTTTGCAATAAAAGCCATTTAAACTGGAATGAGAAGATATGTCATTGCAGTTTTTATTTTCATTTCTCTGATTTCTAGTGATGTTGAGCATTTTTTCATATACCAGTTGGCTGTTTGTATGTCTTCTTTTGAGAAATGTTTATTCAGATCCTTTGCCTATTTTTAAATCAGATTGTTTGATTTTTTCTCCTAGTGAATTGTTGGAGCTCCTTGTATATTTTAGTTATTAGTCCCTCATCAGGTGGGAGTTTGCAAATATTTTCTCCCATTCTGTGGGTTGGTTGTTTCTTCAGTTTATTGATTGTTTCATTTGCTGTGTAAGGTACTTTAAAGCCAGTTTTCAGCTATTGGTAGAATTGAGTTTTTCTTCTGCAGGCAATTTAAAGCTATATCATTGTCTTCTGATCCAAGGCTAAGGTGGCTACTAGAAGAGATTGAGAAGGATGGACAGAAGTCTAGCTCATGTATAGTGAATGGCAAAGATGTATTTTGGCAGGAATCAATTGTGAGATTATGAGAAAAAGGAACTAGTATTTATTAAGCCTTTACTATAGGGCCAGTGCTCTGTAGGGAACATTGAATATGTTAGATCATTTAATTCTCAGCCTTAGAAGTTAGGCAACTCTTCCCCATTTAACATTATTTACTTGGTTAACTATTACATCATCACACATTTTAACATCATTTCCTCAAAAAAGTCTTTTACCTGCCGCACAATAATCATTCCTCTGTCTTTAATTTCAGTGGCACCCTGTGCCCACCCTGCCTTTTGTTATAAGCATCTACATGTCTTACTTACTTTATGCCTATTGTATCTGTCAGGTTAGTCTAGGTTGTACTGCCATAACAAACATCCCTCAAATATTAGAGGTGTAAAATAAATTCTTTTTCCCTTATACTACATGTTTAAAGAAGATCAGCAAGAGGGTACTTCCTGCTCATGGTAGTTACTCAAGGATCCATGGTGATAAAAGTTCCAATAGCTTATGGCATTGTTATCTCAACATGTATTACCATGATTGCTAGCATGGAGAAAGTGAAGGCTGGAGAGTTGAGCACTGGCAACTAAATGCCTCCTCATGGAAGTTACACATATCCATATTTCATTTGGACAAAGCAAGTAACATGGCAAAAATCTATCTTTAAAGGGGGAAGGAAATTGCAATATTCCTATTTGTTCAAAAGTCAAGAAAACAAATATTGGCAGATAATAATTTGTACCATACTTTCTTACTGGAATGTAAGAGTATGTGTGTTTTTTTCCACCTCAGTATCCACTAGTATATTGATTAGCATATAGCAGATACTTCCAGACTATTAAGTAAATCAAAGTGAAAAAGTTGGTATATAGATCTTAGACTAATTATGTCCAAAACTCATGTTCTTTCCACTCTACCACAAATGTTAAGCCACATATGTACATTGTACTGGTTTATTTTCATTCTTATAAACTCCCTAATGTATAGTTGGATCTCAATAAAGGTTTTTTTGAGGGTTGTTAAACATTTTCTTCCCAAAGATAGATATATTCACTATGATGTGATAAGAAAAACATCCATTTCTTTTTCTTTAAATTTATTCTAATTTAACAGGTCATCCGAGATGAGATTTTTCAGGATAGTAACCTAAGTATAGATTATACAAGACTTAGAAACAAAATAAAAATGCACGAGAGGGATGGTCATGCTTGAAGCTCAGAATTGTGGGGGGAGGGGGGGTAAGGGCATTATTTGAAACCCAAAAATTTGTACCCCCATAATTTGCTGGAAAAAAAATGCACGAGAAAAGCTATGATGTATAGCAAAGTCCATATAAGAAAAATGACATTTTGTCAGGGTTTCAGAACAAGCTCAAAGGTTAAGCTGTTCAAATAATTTCTTACATAAATTAATTAATTAGGCTAGCAAAATCTAGTAAGCTGGGGAATGATATTTCCAGGATTAATGTCTTTTACAGTTATTTTACAAACTGTTTATTTTTAGCATCAACCATATATCAGACATTTTTAGGCAGTAATGGTATGATCTTCCAAGTGGAGAGTTCTTTCTCAAATGCATTCAGTAAATGGAAAGGATTTTATTATGACCAGACGAAGTGTGGGTTAAGAATTGTGGAAAGGAAACTAGCCAGGACAAGGGTGGTCTTATATGATAAGCAAAGAAGGATATATTTTGTTATGATTCACAGTTGAAGATTTTAAGCATGAAAGTAATAATCTAACACAATTAGTGTTGTATAAATATTATTCTAAAGTATGTGAAGAATGCATTGGATTGGGACAAGTATGAAATCACAAAGAATAGTTGAGGTTATTCACTAACATGGAGAGAAATTAAGAGGAACAAACCAAAGCATTGGCAGTGGGATGGAGAAGATGGAATGAAATTGAGTGATATAATCAGGGGAATAATTAGTCTCAATCTGTCACTTCCCTGAAATAACATTACATATATACATCTATTCTATTGCTTCATGATGGGCAACATGTACTTCCCTGTCACTTTGACATTAGGCTTGGCCATGTGGCTTACTTTGGCCAATAGAGTGTTTTTTTTCTCCCTCTGTTTCAAAAAATTTATTATGAAATAATTTAAACATATAAAAAGTTACAGAGACTAAAATAATGAACATCCATGTATCTACTACCTAGATTAAGAAATAAAACATTACTAAATCAGATGAAACATTTTAACTGTTATCCTGATTTGGTGTTTATCATTCTCATCTTATATTGGCCAATAGAGCGTTAGTGGTTATGAGGTGAGCAGAGCCTTGGCATGTACTTGCACTATTTGGGTTGGCCTTCTTGGGCTCCTGTGATCTTCTCAGGCAGTTGCTATTCCTTCAGTCTTGGCCTCTAAACAAACACATGTGCAATAGACCTATGTCAAACCTTCAGACTCACAGCTTGAAGCAGAGTTGTCCAAAAACCTCATAGGTTTGTGACTATGAGAATAAATGTTTATTGTTGGATGCCTTTGAGTTTTGGGGTAGTTTATTATGTAGCATTATTGTAGAACATTAATGGACAAACAAGTTTAGCAGAAACCTGGGGTGAGATAGTACTTTTTACATTTTTTACACTTTTACCTCAATAGCTTGACCCACAGTTCAGCACAGTAGAAAAGGAACAGAAAAACAGCAAAATCAAAAGGGGAAAAGACCTAGTTGTTTCCTTCTACATCTAAAACTCGAGGAACATTTTACAGATTGAGAAATGGGTGGATATAAGAGGCCATTTGGATAAGAAATAAGTAAACACAATAAGCCACTGAGCTCTTCTCTGGCAAGTTCCTTTCATATCCATACCCTGGGAGCCTTAAGTAGCTAACTCAATGTCTGTTTCATAGCCAGTCTCCAATTTAGTGATGTTAGCCTTCCTTCTGTTTGCCATCTGGTGTGATAAATTAGAGGGAGACACACTGGAAATATGAAAACCAGGAGGAAAAATATTGTAGCAGTTCAGACAAGGGCCTGAACTGCTGAGATGGCAATAGGTATAAAAAAGAAGGGACATATTTAAAACTATAATTATTAAATAGCATTGATAAATCTTTAGAATATAGTTCTAAATTTCCCACCTTCCCCAGGCCCAACACACACACTCCATTTGTAATGTTTAACAATGTACTTTATCTCATTAAAGGTATTGAGATGTCCTGAAGAAAAGAAGTTAATTTGGAAGGGCTTCTGCTTCTGACTAAGACAGAATAACAGGGACCAGTTTTACCCTCCCACTGGAAACAACAACAAATCAGGCAAAATATATGAAACAAGGTGCTCAAGACATTGGACATCCAGCAAAGAACCACAGTGATCTCTGGGAGACAGGAGCAAAAGCAGTTAGCCCTATGTTTACCACAAATTGGATGAGAACTATAAACCCACAAATCCAAGATGCTAAAAGAACCCCCCAAACACAAGAGACATGAAGAAAACATGAAGGCACATTGTAATCAAATTGCCTAAAAGGAGTGATAAAGAGAAACTCTTGAAAGTAAACAGAGATAAAAGACACTTTACCTCCAAAGGAACAAAGATAAAGATGACAGCAGATTTTTCTGCAAAAGCAATCTAAACCAGAAGATAGTAGTGTTAGTACTTCTAAAGTACTGAAAGAAAAATTAACTGTTAATTTAGAATTCTATACCCTGTGAATATATCTTTTAGAAACAAAGGTGAAATAAAGAGTTTTTCAAAAATACAAAACCTGAGAAAATTGATAACCAACATGTCCACTACAAAAAATGTTTTAAAAAGTATTCCAAGAAGAAGGAAAATGGTACCAGACAGAAATCTGGATCTACACAAAGGAATGAAGAGCACCGGAAATGGTAACTAGATGGTTACACACACACAAAAACACACACACACACACACGCACACACACGTCTTTATTATTTAAATGTATTGAAAAATACTTGATGTTTTAAAGTGAAAATAATAGTAGTCTATGCTGGTGCTAATATATATTGAAGAATAATGTATGATAATAGCCCAGTGGATGAGAGGGGAGAAATGGAAGTGTACTCTTGTTTTTGTGTCTAACTCTTCTGAGTCCCAATGGATGGGGCTAACTTTTTTCTCTTAGTACCTGAAGCCCTGGTGACAAGATGAGCCCATACATACCAGTCATTTAGGAAAAATACACTCATCATTTAAAGTGTGAACACAATGTGACTAGAAGTGGTACTGTGAATCCCAGACACAAATTATCCTTCTCTGTTTCTTGAAGCAGGGATTCATGTAAGAACCCATTCAACTTCTGATACTAAAGGGAGTTAAGCTGCACATCTGTAGTAGATTTGGTTGAGATTGAACAATGTGAGCATCGGTTAAGGGGATCGTGTGCCATGTTGAGAGCAGACACAACAGATTAACATAAATCTAGCCAAGCCCTCTGCACTTGTTGAGAAATCATGCATATAAATGTGAAATGAGATTTTCAAAAGAAGGAAACACAAATGACAAGGCAGACAAAACCCACCATGTTCTTACATATTAAAAAGCTACCAGGTAAAAGGAATAGCAGAGGTCTCTTTCCCTTGGAGAGTTTGGAATGGGGCTAGAAAGGGAGAGGAGACAGCGATTGAGTCAGCAGGAAGGCAAAGCCTGTGCAAATTACTAACAAGGATGGTGGCTTGAAGAGAGGGTAGCCAACCCTGGGCTGAAAATAGAGAATAGATGAGCAGATAGGAGGACAGTATGGGCCTATATGTGTCCAGGTGGGAATGGGGTGGGCAGTGAGGGGCTTGGAAACAAGAGATGGGATGGCAAAATCTGCTGTAGATGCAGGAGTTGGGGGCCACATTTCCACCGTGCTGGAAAGCCAAGGAGCAACATTGAAATACAGTGTATTGGGCAGAATGGAATCCACATGAGACAGATGTCTGTGCAGGAGTAGTGTACTTGCAGAAGAGATGCCATCCTATAGAATATAGGCCATTCTATGCACAACACTTGATTTTACTTCAACCTATGGCCTTACATGACCTCTTGTGACATGGCCAAACCTAATCTCCAGCCCAGGTCCCTTTCCTGATAGCCAAATTCACACTTTCTACTTTCTATTAGACATCACCTAGACAGCCAGCAACTCAAATCACCACCAACTTTTATTCCCCCTTTATCCTAAATCTCAGCTAAGAGGAACAGCTTCTACCTAGTTATACAACCTTCAGGATTCGATCATCATAGACTCTCCTCTACCCTTTCATATAGTCCCTAACTTCCCCAAATTCAAATCTGTCTCCTCCTTACCACCTCCTGAATCAACTGCCTTGTGATTTCCTTTTCTTTTGTTTATTTAGAGTTTCCCTCAGATAAGGTTCAATAAATGCTTAATGAATGAGTGAATCAATCAAAATACCAAAACATGGAGCCTGCCCTCTGGTAGAGTCTTATGACTCCATAGAAGAATCCCGAAATGCCACTACTGCTCAAATGCTCGCCTAACTTGAGAATTATCATAGGAAACTATCACTGAGAGTGTGATTGTGCACATCTCCATCCTAGGTCCTAACACCCTCATCTTGGAGTTTGAGATGCTGGCAACAGAATGGAATGTGATGCTTCCTGCATTGGACCCCACACATATCCACCAGCCGCCATCAGTTTAACAAGGCAGTGCGCCATCTCCATCAGCTCACCATCCACTCTGTAAATGTCTGCACCCTGGGCCAATGCCCTACCCAAGGCAGTATCTGGTGGCAATATAGGATGGCTAATACAGCCAGCGGGCAGCCACTCTCAGGTGTGCCAAGAATTCAGGGACTATGGGAGGCAGTCAGAGCTGAAGATATCATCTGGATTGTTTTAGAAGACATGTTCACCCCCAGCCTTTTATCTGTAGAGTCACTGACGTAACTAGCACCAGCCTATCTCCTCTTCAGTGCCCCCCTTCTTGCAGCTGCACTCCCCCTTGCATTGCTCATTGATACTCCTGGCCCACCTCAACTTGGTCACATTACTAGTGAGCGTCTGTCATCACTCACTAACCCCACGCATTCACATAGACTCAACCTCAGTGGGAAGTGTCCTCTGTCCATAGGGGAAGACATACCAGTCTCAAACAGGCACCAAGACAGCTGTCAGCTCTGGTACCATAGAAAGGAGGTATTGGACAGTCAAGACTTACACCTTTCCTAGGAGCCATTTAGCATTACTGGGTGACACAGGTGAGTTAGCTCTACTCTTCCTGACAATAGATTGAGAGGAACCCTAAGGCAGTGTGGGGTGTCTGGTATACCTCTGATCCTTTCATTCAATAGTTCTGCTCACTCAAATCACCCTACAACTTCAAGCTGGTAACAATTATTCAGAGATCTCCCAAAGCAATTCATGTAGGTTGTCCAGGCCCTCCACCAGATTGTGTGCCTTCTCTCCTTCTGTTACTTCTCTACCTTATGCTGAACTCTAGATCCAGAACCCTTACTGCCAGCTGCCCCGGGCTCTGTGAACTAGGTTTAGCATGTGGTCTCTCTTATGGACTCTGGAAATTTCTTTCCCTCCTCCTCAAATCCTCCTGATGCTCCTCAGTAATTGAAGGTGTCCTGTCTGGAACCATTTCCTGGCACTTGGTCATTCTGACTAAATCCTTGCCTCTGAAAGTAAAGGGAAATGTTTTACCAACATTTCAGAATTTCAATGAATGCCCAAAGGAATTCTGGTACTCAAGACATTGCTGCAGAAATCTTGCTTTATAAAGGCAAGAGTTGATCAAGTTAGTTTTCTGCTCAGCCTAATTAGAAAACAAGGAAACACAAATTACAATAACAGTGAGATAATATTTTTCACCTGAAAGTTTAGCCAAAATTTAAAATTGGTAAAATAATATGTCAATGAGGGTTCAGGGTATCTACATACTTTAATTTGTGGTAATAGGAATTGGTAGAACATTTTCTGATGAATTTTAGCAATATTTATAAAAACTTACAATCACACTTTCACTATTTTAACCCAATTTCTGCTTTGCTATGTCTTTTCTATAAGAAACCATGCACATTTACCCAAAAACTCATGTTTAAAGGTGTTAACTTCAGTTCTGTTAACCATAACAACAAATGCAAAACAACTTATATGTCTATCAGGAAGAGAATGTTTAATTATAGCACATACACACTTAAGAATTGTGGGTGGGAAGTAGTTTAAAAATGAGGTGGATCTGTATGTGCTGTTATGGAGAGATCCTGCATTCACTTCACTAAATGACAAGAGCAAGTGGCAGAACAATATGTACATTGTTACTCATTTGTATTAAAAACTCAATATATTCTTATGGAATATCTATGTATAAAAAAGCCTTGAATCAGCTTTAACATGACACATGCCAGGTTGTTAATTGTGGTTACTTTTGAAAAAAGGGCTGAATTTTGGAGAAATGTTGTAAGAGGGTAATTGTGATTTACCAGTATTAAAGTTTTTTAAAACAGGAATATATATAATACAATTAAAATTTTGTCATTAAAATATTTTGTGATTGAAATATCTCAGTAGACAGACCTAACAATAGTAATAATAGTTGTGTATTGCGCAGATAAAGTAACTTCTAACTGATGTAACAGAAAAAAATCTGAAGTCTTAATGGCTTAGCACAACAAAAGTTTATTTTTTGTGCACATAAAATCTGATGTGGGTTGGCAGAAGCTCTCTGCTGTCAGGTGACCCAGGGATCCAATCTGCTTCCATCAAGTGGCTCCCGACCTCAACATGGGCTCCCAGTGTTTGCTGCTAAATGGAGGAGGCAATCTGGTTCTCATGTGCCTTGGCTTGGAAGTGACAAACATGATTCTACTAATATTAATATTTCAGTGGCAAGGGTTAGCTACATGACCCTTCCTAACTACAAGTAAATTAGTAGATTGGGAATGCAGTCTCCCCATGAGCCCAGGAAGGAGAACAAGGCATCATGTGGATGAGCACTTGCCCCTCTCTACCATAAACTGTTACATAGTAGGTGTAGGTAAAGGGCAACTATTATAATTTGTTAGGACAAAAAACCTCTTAATTTCTTAGAAGGGTTTCTAAGAAGGCCAAATTTGCCTTGAAACTTGCCAAATTTTTCTAGTGCTTACTATGTGACAGATGTTTTGAAACACAGGGTCATAGCTAATTTTTAAAACAACCCTACAAATCTCTACAGGGAAGGTTCACCCTTTGTTACTCAATAACACCTTTCTGCATGACCCCTTACAATAAACTTGCATAATTTTAGTAGGCTGAGAATTTTCTCCTATTTTCTGGTGCATGGTCAAAATCATAGCCACACACCATCTGAACACCTGAACAGGTGCAAATAAGCACACTGAAAAAAAAAAACAAACAGCATTTCCCCCTGGGCCAGGTACAGACAAGAGTAAATGAATGGATAGTAAGTTATTTTTTTCCTTTTTATTCAAAGCTAGCATGTCTGCCAAGGAATCATTTTCAACATCTGAGAAGGACTCCAAGAAGGATTTTTAAGGATTCAGCCTCAGTAGATGTTAGCTTACACAGTGATTTCCTCTGTCTTTCTTCACCTACCTCTTATGAGGGAGGCTTTGGTTGTTGACCACCTATGTATGCTCACTCATTGGTCTATGTGTTCAGTGGCCAGTCTCAAATAAAATATTCCATTAAAATCCAACTGCCAATATCAGCATGGCTTTAAAAACCTTCTCTCCAGCCTCAGGATTATAAACTAAGAATCACTAGATTCTGTTCCAAGTCAAACTCTACTCACCAGCAGATTTGAAAACACTTTGACAGTATGGTGTAGGCAACCAACGGGGTGAATAGGTGTCTAAAGTTCACTATCTGATGTGAAAAATTATACAGAAGGGGCTACTGCTGACAGAGGGAGCCCATAGTAAGGGACAGGACCTCCATGCAGTTGGAACCCTCTATGTCAGGGAGAAGGCAGGGGAGTCTGGGCTGTCTGCTCCAGGAGCAGGTGCAGGCTCCAGAGAAGGACACAGTGATGAGTGGGCCAGCAGGTCAGTTCCATGTTGGACATGAGGGCACACTGGGGAAGACTTAGGGGAAGAGCCCTGTAATGTGGGAAGGTGCTGGGACAGGACCCATATGAAGGGACCAGGGTGGCATTGTCAGGTCTGGAGGAGCCCTGGGGCTAGAGGCAGGAGGACCTCAGGCCAAGGAACCCCATAGACAGTCCCAAACTGAGTTTGATTCTCATTTTTACCTTCCTTCTTTAGACCTGCTTTTAGTGTTTTGGCCACAGGGTACTTCTTATCACTTGAGAGAAATTGTGGAGTAGTGAGAACAATTAAGAGACAGAGGTTGGCCTCAGACTGGGAGGGTAAAACAGTGTGGGTGCTAGAGGAATTCAGATCAGGGTGCTAGTCCCAGTCCTGTCACTTACCAGCCATGTGAGCTTGAGAATATTGCAAGTTCTTCATCTGCCAAGTGAGTTTGATAAGCTCCATCTTGTAGGATTCTTGGAACATATATAATATATGTAAAGCACCTGTCCAAGTGACTGGTAAATATTGGTTCTTTAATGAATGGCAGTTATTACTATGATTATATTCACACCAGAAGAGACAATTCTCATCTCTGGGAATTTTTTGTTTTTTCCAAGAGATGTAAGAGAACATGTAATGCTCTAGGACAAAGAAAACCAAATAAGCCAAAATGGTGCTAAGTAAATTTTCCCCACTGGAGAATATGTTATTTAATCTGGGGGCAGGGACTTCACCAGAATTTAATCCAAAGCTTGTAGAATTTACAGCAAGAACTAACAATTCCCCTCCATCTCAGAAGCCCTCCCAACAAAAGCATCCTTATTTTCACTTATTTCACTACCAACAAAATCCAGCCTCATCGTGGAGTTTTGCCAACATAAACAAAGTAGCCTAATTAGTGGAACAGGCTCATGGCTCTACCAGGTGAGAGCAAAGAGTGCCACCCCAGTGGCTTCTTGGCATCTCACCTCAAGGGAGTATCACCCTTATTTCTCACAATACGCATAAAAAACCTAGTGTGCATACTGTGTTCAACTGCACTGGGACAAAAGTGCTGCATTCTTCCATTCCCACTCCAGGTAGAAATTCCCTCTGCTTTACCCACGATCCCAAAGTTAAGAGCAGTTTTCCATTCCAGGCTTAGTCTCTCAACTATAAGGCTTGCCATCTGAAGGTTTGACACCTGCTCAGGATGATCACAACCTCACCTAGCCCACCATGGAGCTAACTTAAAATGATCTTGCAACAGGGATTTGCAATGTCCTATACCACAAAGCGCCTTAGCTCAGGGAATTTACACTTGACTTTTCTCACTTGGACCTCCTCCCAGCAGCCTCACTCCTTTTTTATTACTTGTTCTGTACATGTTAGAGTGTGTCACACCATCTTGCTTTATAATAACTACTCTTAGACTCTAAAAATCTATGGACAGGGAAAGGGGGTCTTCTTTATCTTAGCACCATCACTACTAGCACAGAGCCTTCCAAAGAGCAGATGCTCAATCAATGATAGGAATAAATGAGCCACTGAGCAAGGAATATAATTTACTACTATTTAATGTTATTGCATTCTTAAATAGGTTAAGGAAAACCACATATATATCTTTGAATTTTACAAAAAGAAAGACAAAAATAAATGAGGCAAACCAAAAGTTGACTATGTTTTGCTTTCTTTTCCTCTATTTCAACACCTCAGTTATGTTTGCAAGGGTTTTACACACATTTCCAAAAAAAATCCCCATGCCAGGGCCCTATTTTCTTGTTCTTGAACCCAAAAAAGATTCAAAGATTTTTGAAATGTATCACAGAATACTGAAACTCTTATTCTTAAACCTGATAACAGCAATAAATGTATGATCCATGTCATTAATAAACATACATTCTGAATCTAAATAAGCATTCTATTAAAAGGAGAACATTTGAAAGATACTAATGCACAACAAAAACACAAAGAAGATACATATTATGATCGTTCCAGCTCCATCTCAGACTTTCACTATATAAAAGGTTGGCAGCTAGCCTCAAAAACAAAGTGGAGAAGCTGTCTTAGACCTCACTAGGGGTGGCAGGAGATGTGGCCCTTGGATGTGCACTAGCCCCGCCAGAAGTGCCAGGCCTACCTGCAGCTCTGCCTCGGGCTCTCTCTTCCTCATCTCTCAAAGCCTCCTCATAATGGAATGGGAAGGCACTAGGGATGGTATCATTGACCTTGGCCAAAAACTCTAGGACTTTCATCTTGCTGATTTCAGCATGGGCTCTAGGACCCCACAGGAATTCATAGTGTGGAGGATCACTGTTAGCCACCTGCTGATACACCAGATATTTTTCCTGCACCAGATCTTGGGTGATGAGCTTTCGGGGTTCCCCAAAGATTAAGTGCCTCTTCCCATCATAGACTCCTAAAACATTAAGGAATTCCCAGATATCTTTCTCAGTGGCACAGTTGCCATTTAAGAAGATCACAGCCAAGAGAGGCATCAAAAGCCCATTCTTGGGAAATTCCCAGTCATCGCACAGACTTCCATCATCGTTGAGGTCTAGCTTGCTGACAAGGGTGTAGGAGTGACCGTTGGGGTTGACTTCCTTCAGGTCAAGGCCAAAGACCAGCTCCAGGCGCTCAGAGGCTCTCTTGAGGATCTCAGGAAAGTGCTTCTTGTACCTTTTTTGGACAGCCTTCAGCATTTCTGCCTTCTTAATGGGCTCTTTCTTTTTATATTTCTCCAGCAGGAAGTGCATTAACATTCCCACCTTTCTGGTTAGAGGATCATCTCGTGAGCTCTCAGTAGAGGATGAGGCCTCAGAGGAACCTGCATTTTCCTGAGCTTGGCTCTTGGCACCTCTATCAGATCTTGTGCATGAAGCACCTGCAGCAGCATCAGTGGTGGGTGGAGCTCTCTGAGGCTTCTGGGAACTGCCGGCAGCAGAGGAGCTGGGGGCAGTATTCCCCAAAACAGTAGAAGAAGTGGAGGGTGACTCTCCTTTCTCTGCTGCAGTGGCCTGAGCATCACTGAGGCCCTGGGTCTCACCTCGGGCCTTGTGGCGTTTCTCACGGGCACGGAGCTTACTCTTCTGACCACGAGGCATGATGGCTATGGCCGGGGCCAGCAGGTGGGAGTGTGGGCAGGAGAGTAGGTGGTTGGCGTACCTGGAGGGGGGATAATGGGATCCTGTGAGCACCTTCAGCAGGGGGAGCCCACCTTGGCATTTAGGAAGCCATCTTTGCGGGTTTCTTTGAGAGCACGACTCTAAGAACCCACTGGGCTGATTTTTTATTGAGTCCCCATCTTCTGGGAAGCCAGTGGAGGAAGTTATAGCATGCCTCAGGCTAAAACTTTCCAACGCTGCCTGGGACTGACTGGATGACAGCAGGGCTGGCAGTATGGACTCACTCTGCGTTCTAGGGTCTTCTCCATTCACACAGGGCTTTTAACCTTGACTCCTAGTAGGATTTAGGACTCATCCCTCTACTGACCTGAGGTCCACAAGCCTCAGACCAAAGGCTTCATCTCCCTCAGGCACAACAGAGGCAATCAGGGTACTCCGCATCTAGTTACTTTGCCTGGGGGCTCCCAGATCTGAAAGCAGGGACACTGCTCTGTGTGGCACTCTTATTTGAGGAAACGTTCACTCATCAGCACTGAGGGTACTACATTTACTCCTTTTAAGGCCAAGACTCCTCCCCCTGTGAATGGGACTGTCCTCTTTAGACAAAGACCCTCCTTCCCCTAAGGCCGGTCAGGTGAAAATGCAGTTCCTCAGTATTATAGCTTTGGCCCGGGGCTTCTCAGAGCCACATTCAGGGCAGGACTTAGTGGAGCCCCTTAGTTATGAGTGGGGGGTGATCCCTTCAGTTCACACTCTGGGGCCTCACCTTCACTCCAGACCAGTCCCGGGAATTCACCCTCAGCTCACCAGA
>VBSM01001483.1:18473489-18486557 GCA_008086735.1 Cheirogaleus medius
GGCCTCACCTTCACTCCAGACCAGTCCCGGGAATTCACCCTCAGCTCACCAGACGCCGCTTCTCCTCACGACGAGGTTCTCGGCTTCACAGCGGAAGTGAGGTTGGCCACATCCGGCCGCGTCCGCCCGGGGTCTTAGAGCGTGGATAGGCGGGGCGGGACGCTGTGGGGACCCCACTGTTCTGGAGTCGGTGGTCCCTAAGTCCTCACTCAGGGTCCTCACCTTGATATCCAACAGAGCTTGGACTCCTCACCCTACTGACCCGAGTCCACCAGCCTCCAAACAAACCTCACTTCCAAACCCCTCACTTCCGCCAGTCCCTACGGTCCTCCGCATGCCACACACGGCTATCCGCCTGTGCCCCTCAGGCTTGATGGCAGGGGTGGGGCTCTGTGGGGTCCTCTCATCACCACTCAGAATCCTCACCATGACTCTGGTTTTGTCCAAGACTCCTCTCTCTGCAGAATTGGAGCCATACCCATTAGGCCTTTGTGCTTCACTTCCTAAGACCTTCCAGGCAGAAATGAGAGGCATCTTAGCCTCGTAGCTCTGGTGCGTACAGAGGATGAGTTCTGTAGGGGCCCCCTTTGCTGGTGGAGTCCCATCATATGAATAACACTTAGAGTCTTCACATTCATTCTTAGGGCCTCCATCTATTCCCTCTGCAAAACTGAGGCTGCTCCCATTACACCAAGGCCCTCATCTCCCTTAGACTTTCCAGGCAGAAATCAACCTTACATCTCTGCCTGGGGCTTCAAAGCTAGAGCCAACAGAGGGGACTTTGTGGGGCCTCCTTTTATGGTGTGGGTACTACACTTAGTTCACTTTTAGGTCGTCACCTTGACAAGTGACCAGTCCTGTAATTCCACCTTCTGTTTATCTGAACCTGCTCCTCTCACACCAAGGTCCTGACTTCCTCAGAATTCCGATTTGGAATTCAGGGTGATCCTTATAGGATCACAGTCCTTTCGGCACCTGCAAGAACAGATAGCAAACACATAACTCCACAAGACCCCACAGTTCTGTCTGGGTGCTTCCATATGTCTTTATTTATTGTCCTTGCCTTTACATCTATCAGAGGCAAGCCTGGGACTCCTCCATTTACTGAACTGAAGTTTAAGGCTCTAGATGACCTCTATATATTGGAGTGTTTGTCTCCTCAGTACTCATTCATGGGGGTCCTCCTCTTGGCTTCTGTCTCTTGATCAAAGGCTTCCAGAGAAACTCCACATCCCTGAAAAACTTGACCAGTTTCCTTTCTGCAAACTTTGCAGAGAGGGGTCCCTGTCCTAGGGGTGATGTGATGTTGGGAAACTGCAACACGAGGTGGAGTGCCTAGGACAGATATTGCGCTGTCAGAGAAAAAACACACTGATCTATTCCTTCACTTTACCAACCAGGCAAAGGGTAATTCTAAAAGGTTTACTTTCTACAGAAATGGGTAGAGCCACATGATTCTGTGAGCTCTTGATCTTTTGAGGCTATCTGATTTTGCTTATGTAGATGATCATATTGTCACGGAGTACTGTTTCTTTCTTTAATTCATACCCGTCAATTATTTTGCTATTCTTATTGCTCTGGTTATGTATTCCAATCTGGTGTTTGGGGTCCAGGGTCCTTCCTTTTATCACTTAAGATATACTTTGGGATAGCAGAAGAAAGTGAATTAAGCAACTCATGGTCAGTCTCAGTCTATGAGGAGCAGAACAATGTGGGCTGTAGAGTTAGTTATTCAGATCAGGGATCTAGTCCCAGCTCTATCACTTACTAGCTTTGTGAACTTGGGCACATTCCAAACTGTATGAGCCTCAGGCCATGCATCTGTGAAGTGGGTTCGATGAGCCTTTCTTGTAGGTCTGGTGGAATGTAGTCAATGTGTAAAGCACCTGGCACAGTACCTGGAGTGCATGAAGACTTTAAATACTGATGTTATTATGATTATTTTGACCACAGAGGGTATCATCTACTCTGCTGAGGTTTTTTAATCCAGGGGATAAAGTGAATATACAGCAATCTAAGACATGGAACAACCAATCAGCCCAAAATGCTGCTTACAAAGAAACTCTAAGTAAATCTTCTCTATTAAATCATGTTTTGAGTGTAGAGGTGTCTTTCCCAGCTGAATGCAACTCAAATCTCCTAGGATTTGGTTCAAAAACCAACTCTGGCCTTTTATCCAAACCACTCCTATTTTCATTAATTTCACTACCATCCCAAATCTAGAGCTCCCTAGACTTTGTCAAAACACATGAAAAAAAGAAAAAAAGAATTTGAACGCCCTTCTAATGGAATGGGTTCTGGCTCCCCAGCCAATGGCAGAGTACTAGCCCAGTGGCTTCTGAGTTTCCAGTCTCAAAAAGGTATCACTCTTATTTTTCAGAAATCTCCTGGAGACAATGTATATAAAATACCTGGTTTGTGTGTTGGGTTCACCTGCACTGGGGAAAGAGCACAGGACACTTTCTATCCCTGCCACAGGTGGAGAGTCTCTTTGGTTTTCCCACAATTGCAAATTAACTATTAAGGGCAGTTTTCCATTTCAGGCTTGTTCTTTCAACTCTGAGACCCACCATCTGAGTGTCTGACCCCTGCTCAGCACTCCCATAGCCTGATCTAACCTCCACACAGCTAACTTAACATTACCTCCCATGACAGGATATTCAGTTGCCCAAATTCTCAAATTATCTTGCCTAATGATACTTACACTAGATACCTCATTTGGAACCACCCCTCCCTCTTATCCCCTCTTTTTACTTGTCTTTAGATCTTAGGGAGTATGTCATGGCCTTCTTTATATGATAGCTACTCTTAGATTTTCAAATTCTATGGGCAAGGGTTGGGTCTATTTTTCTTAGCTTCTACAGTACTAGCCAGGAGCTTTCTAAAGAACAGCTGCTTAATTAATATTTGGGCAATTAAAGTGCTGGTATGCAAGAAGTCAAATTTATTGCTATTTAATTTCTCCTACTTTCCTGAAAAATCTAAGCCAATCTAGGTACCCTATGCCTAAAGTTTACAAAGAAAGTCTAAAAGGAATAAAACAAACCAAGAATTGATCACCTTTTACTTTTTCTTCTCTACCTCATGATCCCACCAACTTTATTGTGGGGTCATTTCCTTTTTCACAGAATTTATATTCCAATGCCATATTATTTTGTTCTGGATCATAAGAAAAGATTCAAAGATTTTCAAATTGTTTTACATAATACCCAAATTCTCACTTTTCAATCTGATATACTTCAATAAATGTATGATCTGTGCTATCCATAAATTTAGATTCTGAAGCTAAATAAACCTTTAATTAAAAGAAATAACATTTTAAATTAGGAAAAAGAACAGATATATCTCCAACTTACACACACTGTGCAGGAACACAAATACATTATACACAGTGATTCCACTAGACCCACTTTGGCCATCCACTAATTACAAGGTTAACTTTTCTTTTTTAAATCAAAGGTGAAAAACATGCCTCAGATTTTAATAGGCATGGGAGAGGTTGCTGGACATGACACAGGAACATGCCCTGGCTGTGGCAGAAGTGCCAGGTATGGCTACAACTCTGCCTCGGGCTCTCTCTTCCTCATCTCTCAAAGCCTCTTCATACTGGCCTGGGAAGGCACTGGGGATGGTATCATTGATCTTGGCCAAAAACTCCAGGACTTTCATCTTGCTGGTTTCTGCATGGGGTCTGGGACCCCACAGGAACAGATAGCGTGGAGGATCACTGTTGGGCACCTGCTGGTACTCCAGATACTTTTCCTGTACCAAATCTTGGGTGATGAGCTTTCTGGGTTCCCCAAAGATGAAGTGCCTCTTCCCATCATAGATCCCCAAAATATTCAAGAATTCCCAGATATCTTCCTCAGTGGCACAGTTGCCATTTAAGAAGATCACATCCAGGAGAGGCATCAAAAGCCCTGTCTTTGGAAAGCCCCAGATACTGCTCTAAGTTCCATCATCAAGGTCTAGCTTGCTGACAAGGGTGTAGGAGTGACCGTTGGGGTTGACTTCTTTCAGGTCAAGGCCAAAGACTAGCTCCAGGCACTGAGAGACTCTCTTGAGGATCTCTGGGAAGCACTCCATATACTTTTTTATTGACAACCTTCAGCAATTCTGCATTTTTTAAACATTTTAAAAAAATAGCCTTATATTTTTTAATTTATTTTTTATTTCAGCATATTATGGGGGTACAAGTATTATAGTTATGTATATTGCCCATGCCCCCCTCCCCCATCGAGGCAGAGCCTCAAGCATGACCATCCCCCAAACGTCGCACATCTCACTCATTATGTTTGTATACCCGACAAATGTTTTTCCTATATGTCCACTTAGATGTTGATCCATTAATACCAATTTGCTGGTGAGTACATGTGGTACTTGAAAAATAGCTTTATTGAGATTTAATTCACATATCATACAATTCACCCATTTAAAGTGTACAATCTAGTGGCTTTTTTGTTTTTTGTTTTTTTGACAGAGTCTCACTCTGTTGCCTGGGCTAGAGTGCCATGGAATCAGCGTAGCTCACAGCAACCTCAAATTCCTGGGCTCAAGTGATCCTCCTGCCTCAGCCTCCCAAGTAAGCTGGGACCACAGGCATGTGCCACCATGCCTGGTTAATTTTTTGTATATATATTTTTAGTTGTCCAGCTAATTTCTTTCTATTTTTTTAGTGGAGACGGGGTCTCGCTCTTGCTCAGGCTGGTCTCAAACTCCAGAGCTCAAACGATCTGCTTGCCTCAGCCTCCCAGAGTACTAGAATTACAGGTGTGAGCCACCATGCCTGCCTGGCCTCTTTTTTTAATATTTCAAAATTTTTACAGGGTTACAAAAGTTTAGGTTATATATATTGCATTTGCACCACTCGAGTCAGAGCTGCAAGCATGCCTATCCCACAGACTGTGTGCACCATACCCATTAGGTGTGAATATACCCATCCCCTCCTCCCCCTCCCACCTGCCCAATCCCCAGTGAATGTTACCTCCATATGTGCACATAAGTGTTGATCAGTTAATACCAATTTGATGGTGAGTACATGTGGTACTTGTTTTTCCATTCTTGTGACACTTCACTTCAGAGAATGGACTCCAGCTTCATCCAGGATAATACAAGAGGTGCTAGGTCACCATTGCTTTTTGTGGCTGAGAACTCCATGGTATACATATACCACATTTTATTAATCCAGTTATGTATTGATGGGCACTTGGGTTGTTCCCACATCTTTGCAAATTCTTCTATAAACATTGGAGTGCAGATATCTTTATTATAGAGTGTATTTTTTTTCCTTTGGATAGATCGCCAGTAGTGGGATTGCTGGATCAAATGGTAGATCTACTTTTAGTTCTTTGAGGTATCTCCGTACTACTTTTCACAGAGGTTGTACTAGTTTACAGTCCCACCAGCAGTGTATGAGTGTTCCTATCTCTCTGCATCCACGCCAACCTTTGTTGTTTTGGAACTTTTTGATCAAAGCCATTGTCACTGGAGTTAAGTGATATCTCATTGTGGTTTTGATTTGCATTTCCCTGATGATTAGAGATGTTGAGCCAAGTCAGACATCAGGCATCCTACTGCTTCTACAACTACAGGGCACCTTGGTCCTCTCCTGGGGGCCTCAACTCCCCAGGCTTTGTCCTATGCATTCCCACACAGACATATCTCAACTCCAACCCAGACTATAGGAGCCACAGGAGTCCAGTGGGTCCCAGGGTGTTCTGTGTGACTTTAGAGCCTGGTCATTCTGGATGGACTACATCCCAGAGGGAGGATCGAAGATGACCAGAGGGTGGACTATCCTCTACCCACTCTTTTTCTCCCCTTTCCCTCCCACGGCTACAGAGAGAGATAATAGAGCCGCCACACAGAGGCTCCCACGGGGAATGGGGCTCAGAACTACCCTTTTGGGGTCCTGCTGTGGACTGTGGGGTGATTGCACTGCATGGTCCCTGATTGCCAGCTCCTCCCTGCTGCTTGCCTAGCAGACCCATGAGAACAAGACAGGCCCTGAGGCAGAGGGACATTGAACCACAAGGGGCACCGCGGGGGCTACAAGACCAGCATTTTTCTTCCTGGCATGGTCAGGGATTGAAATCTGGGGTTCCAGAGACGGGCCCCAGGCTAGATCCCATATACCCAAGTCTCGGCCATTTCTACCTTCTTCATGGGCACCTTTCTTTTTATATTTCTCCAGCAGGAAGTGCATTAACATTCCCACCTTTCTGGTTAGAGGATCATTGTGTGGGCTCTCAGTGAAGGATGAGGCCTCAGAGGAACCTGCATTTTCCTGAGCTTGGCTCTTGGCACCTCTATCAGATCTTGTGCATGAAGCACCTGCAGCAGCATCAGTGGTGGGTGGAGCTCTCTGAGGCTTCTGGGAACTGCCGGCAACAGAGGAGCTGGGGGCAGTATTCCCCAAAACAGGAGAGGAAGTGGAAGGTGACTCTCCTTTCTCTGCTACAGTGGCCTGAGCATCATCGAGACCCTGGGTCTCACCTCGGGCCTTGCGGCGTTTCTCACGGGCACGGAGCTTACTCTTCTGACCACGAGGCATGATGGCTATGGCCGGGGACAGCATGTGAGAGTGTGGACAGGAGAGTAGGTGGTTGGCGTATCTGGAGGGGGGATAATGAGATCCTGTGAGCACCTTCAGCGGGAGAGCCCACCTTGGCATTTAGGAAGCCGCCTCTGTGGGTTTCTTTGAGAGCACCACTCTAAGAACCCACTAGGCTGTGTGCTTAGTAGGCCTGTTTCCTGAGAAGCCAGTGGAGGAAGTTATAGCATGCCTCAGGCTAAAACTTTCCAACACTGCCTGGGACTGACTGGGTGACAGCAGGGCTAGCAATGGGGTCCTCTGTGTTCTGGAGTGGAGAGGATCCTCAGGCTTATTATGTCAACTCTTAAACAGGGCCTTGGCCTTCTTCTTTTGCCACTGTGAATTTGACACTTTAAAACTTTCTTGGACCCAGGGGAAGGAAGTGTACAGCCATCTCAACCCACCACCCGTGCTCAGGGACATCTAGTCCTGAAAGCTCAGTGGGGCCCTCTTTGTCTTGGGCTCCTCAGGTCCCATGTCCACACTCAGGGTCCTCATCTTGACATCATGCAAGATCATGGACTCTCCTTTCCCAAGACTGATGGGGTACCTTCCGACCAAGAATTTCATCTCCTCTGGTCCTGATGTAAAATGTGGTGGGCATCTATGAAATAAATAATTGATAAACTAGACTTCACTAAATGAAAACTTGTACTCTGCTGAAGATACCATCAAGAGAATGAGACGACAACCCACAGACTGGGAAAAAATAATTTCAAAAGACATATCTGATATGCAATGGTACACAACTTTTTTGCACCAGGGACTGGTTTCATGGAAAACAATTTTTCCATGGACTGGGGATGGGGAGGTGGGGTGTCATGGGTGGGGAGAGTGTGTGGTATGGACCTCAGGCAGTGATGCATGGCCCATTTCCTAACAGGCCATGGAATGGTAATGGGCCATGGCCTGGGGGTTGAGGACTGCAGTTATATAGGACTGTTATCCAAAATATACAAAAATGTCTTAAAACTCAACAAGAAATAAACAACTCTATTAAAAATGGGCAAAATATCTGAATAGGTACCTCAACAAGTAAGATTTACAGATGGCAAATAAGTACATGAAAATATGCTTAACATTGCATGACATTAGGGAATTGAAAATCAAAACAACAACATGATACCCTGCATATCTATAAGAATGACTTAAATCCAAAACACTGACACCACCAAATGCTGGCAAGGATGTGGAGCAACAGGAACTCTCATTTATTTCAGGTGGGGATGCACAATGGTACAGTCACTTTGGAAGGCAGTTTGTAAGTTTCTTACAAAACTACACATACTCCTACCATATCATCCAGCAATTGTGTTCTTGGTATTAACCCAGATGAGTTGAAAACTTATTTCTACACAAAAGCTTACACACAAATGTTTATAACAGCTTTATTCATAATTGCCAAAAGTGGAAAGCAACCAAGACATACTTCAGAAGGTGTGTGGGTAAACAAACTGTGGTCCATCCAGATAATAAAACATTATTCAGTGCTAAAAGGAAATGAGCTATCAAGTCATGAAAAGACACAGAGGAGCCATTTTGAAAAGCCTGCCTATTGCAGGACTCCATCTATATGACATTCCAGAAAAGGCAAAACTATGGAAACAGTAAAAAGATCAGTGGTTGCCAGGGGTTGGGGGGAGTGAGAGATAAACCGATGGGGCACAGAGGATTTTTAAGGCAGTGAAGTGCTTCTATATGATTCTATAGTGGTGGATATGTGTCATTCATTATACATTTGTCAGAACCCACAGAATGTGCAATGCCAAAAATGAATCCTAACATGAACTATGGACTTTGGGTGATAATTATGTGTCTGTGTATGTTCAATTGTAACAAATGTACCTCTGTGATGTTGGTGTGGGACATTGATATGACAGAGGCTGTGTGTGAGTGGATGGCATATATATGTGAACTCTCTGTATTTTCTGCTCAATTTTCCTGTGAACTTAAAACTGCTCTAAAAAACATTAAAATACATTAAAAAAAAGTGATGAGAAAGCCCCAGCCTCACATCTTGCCCTGGCAATTTAAAGGTTGAGTGCAAGGGACTGGACTCTTTATTGTCCTCTCTACTGAGGAGTGGGTGGTCCCCTCAGTTCTCACTCATTTTGATTTGGCTCTTAGCAGAACCTGGGGATCTCTTTTTTCTTGAATTGAGGACCTCTCCTCATAAAAGACCTGCACCTCCCTGAGAGCCAATGGGGGAAAGTGAGGGTGGCCTGATCTGGCAACAACTGACCATGGTCTCCCAAGAGAGACAGCTATGGCAGACAGGTTGAAACCCTACTGGTGAATCCTCCTACTCAGGGTCCTAACTCAGGATCCCAAATCTGACTCATAGGAAGGCCTAAGAGTCCTCCCTCTGCTGAGCTGAGACTTCCCTCCTCACACCAAGACCCACACTTCTCTGTTACTCCTAATGATATGAGGGTGCCTCTGCCTGACATTTATGTCTGAATCTCTCAGGGCTGGTAATAGGGAGGATACTGATCAGTCCCCGCTGATAGGGGTTTGGTGGTTCCTGCACTGTTCAGTGTACTCACTTTACTCCTGGCACACTTTGGAAATCTTCCCTCTATGGATCTGATTCAGCCAACCTCAGAAACCTCCTGAAAAACCTCCATAGCAGAAATCAGGTTCAGCCACATCCTCTCAAGACTATTTGGAGACTCTGTGGGCTGCCAGCAGGGTCAGAAGTCTATGGATCACACTGCTTTGGGTAGGTGCTTCCCTCATTCCTTGTTCAGGGTCCTCAACTTGGTATGTGTCAGAGACTTGAACTCCCCCTTCTGCTGACCTGAGGTTACCCTCTTTATGGCAGGACTCACAAGTCCCTTACAGCCTTGACGAATAAGTGAGGAGATACTAAGCTGTCAACTTTGCCTGGCATGGTGCTCCCCCTAGTCCTCCTATATAGGGGTTTTATCTTGACTCCTGTCCCTTAATTATAGACTTCCTGGGACATGCCACATCCCTAAAAACTCTTAACCAGTTTTCCTAAGACAAATCTTGGAGAGAAGACGTCCCTGGCCCAGTAGTGGTGTAAGATAGGGAAGCTAAGACATAAGGCAGAGGCCCCAGGACAGATGCTGTATGGTCAGAGAAAAAACCACATTGATCTATTCCTTCTTTTTTGCCAGCCAGATTTAGTCTCTTATGTATTTCTGTTCAAAAACATTTAACTTTCTAAAAGGAAAGGGCTGTCCAGAATGACAGAATGTGAGCCCATGATCTTTTAGGTTATCTGATGTTGCATATGTGATCATACTCTCACCAAATATTATCTTTCTCTCCTTAATTCACACCTCTCAATCATTTTGGTATTTTTATTACTCTTGTTATGTATTCCAATCCAGTAAATTGGGCACAGAATCCTTCTTTTTATCACTTGAGATATATTTGGAAGTGGTGAGAAGAAAAGTGAATTAAGAGACACAGTGAGCCTCAGGCTGGGAGGTGCATACAGAGGGGGCTTTACACTAATTCAGACAAGGGGTCTTGTCCCAGTTCCCTCAATTACCAGCTATGTGAAATTGGGCAGGTTACCAAACTCCATGAGCTTCAGGCTTTTAATCTGCATAGTGGGCTTGATAAGCTCTGTCTCATAGGACAGGTAAAATGTATATAATGTATGTAAAGTGCCTGAAATGTACTGAGACTTTTAAAACTGCCAGTTCTTATTATGATTAATTTGTCCCCTGACATTACAGTCCACTACCCTGGGATTTATTTTCCAATCCAGGAGATGTCAGAGATTATGCCACATTCTAGGAAAAAGGAAACCCTATCAGACAAATAGGGTTTGTCTTTCCTTAGCAAGGAAAAGTAAGTAATATTTTCCCATTACATTATAAATCATTCAATGTCAGTGTGAAGTAGACTTCTTCAGTGAACGCAACACAAAGCTTCTAAAATGTTTCAAGAACCAAAAACTTCCCTCTCTCTCAGCTGCCCTTCCCCCTAAACCACTTCTATTTCTATTCATTTAACCACTATCCAAAAAATCTAGATCTTGCCTAGAGTTTGCCAAATTACACACAAGATAACCTAATTTACTACCCTTTTAATAAAATGGGCCCTGGATCCCCCAGGCCAGGGCAAAGAGTATCAGCACAGTAGCTTCTGGGCATCTCACCTCAAGGGAGTATCACCCTTATTTCTCAGAAACTCTCTAGAGATGATATGGATAGAACATCTAGTTCATGCACTATGTTCAGCTGCACTGGGACAAGAGCAGAGTACACCTTCCATCCCTGCCCCTGATGGAGATTCTCTCTGGTTATTCCGTGATACCAAAGTAACTGTTAAGAACGAAGAACTATTTCCCATTTGTCTCTCAACTCTGAGAGGCACTATCTAAGGGTCTGGCCCCTGCTCACCACTCCTACAGCTTCATCCAGCCCACCATGCAGCCCCACTTAAAATTACCTCCCACTGAGGGACTTGGAGTTTCTCAAGGCCTGACACTGCCTTCATCAGGTAATATACACTTGACTGCTCTCATCTGGAACCACCTCCTTCCCTTCTTATCTGTGTTCATACATCCTTTTGGTCTTAGAGTGGCTATCATCATTTTTTTACATGGTGGCTACTTCTCAACCTTACAGTTTTATGGTCAGTTGCTAGGTCTTCTTTTTCTTAGTCCTCCCAGTACTAGCATGGAGCTCAATTAATATTGGGAGACTAAGTGAGCCTATGAGTCTGGGGTCTAATTTGTTATGATTTAATTTTACATTCTTGAATAAGCCAGGCACGTACAGTTATTTATCTTCTAATTTTATAAAACACCAATTCAAAGGGTTTAGGAAACCAAGTATTGACTATCTTACTCTTTTGTTCTATTTTTTGATTCCACACATATTACTGCTAAGTTTTTTTTCCCACATTTTCAAGGAAATTATGCCAATTCCAAGTGACCTTGCACCTGATTACTGAAAGTAGGAAGTTTTCTTAATTTGTTCTACAAAACAGCAAAACTTTTACTTTTAAACCAGATAAACAGTAAGTGCAATTAATATCATTTATAAACTTAGATTATAATGCTAAATAGAAGGAATATTTGAAAAATACCCCTCCAATACATATAAATCTTAAAATTACCTATATAGAACAAGAACACAAAGATATTATACACTATGTTCCCTCCAGTCACACCCAGCCTTCTACTACTTGGAACACTGACCTCCCTCTTCAACCACAAAGTGGAAAATCTGCCTCAGCTTCACTAGGTGTGGGAAGGGCTGCTGGACATGGCCTTGGAACATTTAATGGCTGTGGCATTGCTGCTATCACTGAGTGTAACTGTGGCTTGTGCTCTCTCTTCTTCATCTCTCAACGCCTCTTCATACCAGGGCTGGAAGGCACTGGGGTCTGTGTGATTGACCTTGGCCAAAAACTCCAGGACTCTCATCTTGGTTGTTTCAGCACAGGCTCTTGGACCCCACAGGAATTCGTAGCGTGCAGGATCACTGTTGGCCACCTGCCGATACTCCAGGTATTTAAGCTTCACCAAATCTTGGGTGATGAGCTTCCTGGGCTCCCCAAATATAAAGTGTCTCTGCCCAGCATATACCCTCATTTTATTCAGGAATTCCCAGATCTCCTCCTCAGGAGCGCAGTTGCCCTTCATGAAGATCACACCCAGGAGATTCATCAGGAGACCAGTCTTGGGAAACCCCTGACCACGACTCACCGTCCCATTGTTGGGGAGGTCCATTTTGCTCACAATGGCGTAAGAGTGCTTGGTGGAATCAACTTCCTTTAAATCAACACCAAATACCACCTCCATGCTGAAAGAAGCTCTTCTTAAGATCTCAAGGAAGCGATTCTTGTACTTTTTATGGACAATCTTCAGCATATCTGCTTTCGTAATAGGCCTTTTCATTTTGTACATTTGCATCAGGAACTGCACCAACATACTGGTCGTCTTGGTTAGAGAGTCTTTTCGAGACTGCATAGTGGAGGATGGGGCCTGGGAGGATCTTCGCTTTTCTTTGCCATTGGCTCCTTTGCATGATCTTGGGTGAGAAACACCTACAGACACAGTGGTGGATAGGGCTTCCTGAGGCCTCTTGAGAGTGCTACCTGACCTAGCAGCAGACTTTCTCCGGGTAATAACCCCCAAACGAGAAGAGGATGAGGAGGGGGATTTTTTCTCCTTGGTTGCAGTGGCCTGAGCATCCTGGAGACCCTGGGTCTCACCTTGGGCCTTGTGGCGTTTCTCATGGGCACGGAGCTTATTCTTCTGACCCCGAGGCATGATGACTATTCTCAGGGACAGCAGGCAGGAATATGGGCAGTAGAGTCGGTGAGGCAGGAACCTGAAAGAAAGAGGATGACAGGGCATGAGCACCTTCAGCAAGGAGATACCACTTTGGCTTTAAAAAGGCCACCTCTGCAGGTTTCTGTGAGAGCACTGCTTTTGAAATCCAGAGGCCTTGTGTTCTTTCTGATCAGTTTGTCCTCTGATA
>VBSM01001483.1:18489195-18501404 GCA_008086735.1 Cheirogaleus medius
ATTACAGGCATGACCCACAGCGCCCGGCTCAGAGTCCTTCTTTTTAATCCCCTAAGATATATTTGGGAGTATTGAGAAGAAAAGTGAATTCAGGGATACAAGGTCTATTTCAGGCAGAGAGGAATAGAGCAAAGAGTGTGGGCTCTAGAAGAATTCAGACCAGGAGTCTAGTCCCAGTACTGTCTCTTACTAAGCCTATGAACTTGAGCACATTACCAAACTCCAAGTTAAAGATTACAATAAAACAAAATGCTGCTTAGCAAGGAAAATGATTCAATATATAATGTGTTTCTGGGAGACTCTTCCCCAATTGGATACAACTCAAGACTCCTAGAATTTTTATCAATGACCAATACCTTTCTGAACTTCCAGATGTTTGTCCTTGTAAACCATCCCTAATTTTATTAATTTAACCATCACCCAAAATCTAGACCCCACTTGGAGTTTTTCAAATTACACACAGGACAATCTAATTGAACAGTCTTTTAATGGAGCAGGCCCTAGGTTCCCCAACCCAAGACAAAAAGTGCAAGCACACTGGCTTCTGGACATCCTACCTCCCTTGAATGTATCAATTTGATTTCTCAGAAACTTGCTGGAGATTATGTGCATAGAACATTTAGTTTGTGCATTATGTTTGACTGCACTGGAATAGGAACACAGAACATTTTCCATCTCTGCTGCAGGTGGAGATTCTCTGTTTTTTTGTTTTTTTCATAATCCCAAAGTAAATGTTAGGAACAGTTTCTCAGTTTCTCATTCCAGGCTTAGTCTCTCAGTTCTGAAATGCACCCCATCTGATGGCCTGGCCCCTGCTGACCATGTTCACAGCCTCATCCAGCCTACCATGCAGCTTCCCACTGGGGAACTTGCAGTTTCCTAAGATTCCAAACTGCCTTGCCTCAGGGTATTTACACTTGATTGCTCTCATCTCAAACCTCCTCCTTTTATTTATCCCTCCTTTTTACTTTGTTCTTTAGGTCTTAGAGATTGTATCACCATCTTTATATGTCATCTTTATATGACAGTTGCTCCTAGACTGTAAAATTAAATGGGCAAAGGCTCATTTTGTTTGTTTGTTTTGTTTTGTTTTCTGGGAAAGCATCCCCAGTACTAACATGAAGCCTTTCAAAGAGCTGATGCTCAAGTAATGATAGGGAAATAAACAAGAGAGTGAGTATGAAGTCTAATAAATTAGGATTTAATTTCTCTTACATCCCTGAATAATCTAAGTAAGTCCAAGGTATATAACTTTTAATTTTACAAGAAGAAAGACTAGAAAGAATTAGATAAACCAAGAATCAACAACCTTTTACTTTTTTTCTGTAGTTTTTGATCTCAACAATTTTACTACAGCCTTCATTCACATGTCCAAGAAAATCACTGTTTATATGACATTTCTCCAAAGAAGACATAAAAATGGACAGCATGTACATGAAAAGGTGCTCAACATCACTAGCATCAGGGAAATGCAAATCAAAAACACAATGAATTAACACCTCACTTCAACAGTAGGATGTCAAAAAAAAAGAGTTAACACCTCACATCTGTTAGGAAGGCTAGTATTAAAACAAACAAAGAAACAAAGAAAAACCAAGAGATAAATGTTGGGGAGGGTGTGGAGAAAACAAAGCTTTTATACACTATTGGTGGGGATGCAAATTGATACAATCACTATGGAATACAGTATGGAGGTTCCTTAAAAAATTAAAAATGGAACTATCATATGACCCAGCAATCCCTCTCCTGAACATATACACAAAGTAAATGAAATCATCACCTCCCAAGAATATTTATACTTTCATGTTCACTGTAGCATTATTCTCAATAACCAAGGTATGGAAACAACCAAAGTGTTTGTCTATGGATAAGTGGATAAAGAAATTGTGAGATATATATATATATAGTAATATTATTCAGCTTTTAAAAAGAAGGAGATTCTGCTATTGCAAGTACGCAGATAAATTTGGGGGTACATTACACTAAGTGAAATAAACCAGACACAGAAAGAAAAATACTACATAATTTCTCTTATATGCACAATCTAAAAAGAAAGTAAAAAGCTGACACATAGAAACAGAGATAAAACAGTGGTTATCAGAGGAAGGGATGGAGGGAGAATGGGAAGATGTAGGTCAAATGGCACAAAGTTGTAGTTATATAGAATGAATAAATCTAGAGATCTAAAGTACAGCATGAGGATTATAGTTAATAATATTGTATACTGAATTTTTTTTTTTTGAGACAGACTCTCACTCTGTTGCCCAGGCTAGAGTGCCGTGCCATCAGCCTAGCTCACAGCAACCTCAAACTCCTGGGCTCAGACAATCCTACTAACTCAGCCTCCCGAGTAGCTGGGACTACAGGCATGTGCCACCATGCCCGGCTAATTTTTTCTATATATATTTTTAGTTGGCCAATTAATTTCTTTCTATTTTTAGTAGAGACGGGGTCTCGCTCTTGCTCAGGCTGGTTTCAAACTCCTGACCTTGAGCAATCCTCCCGCCTCGGCCTCCCAGAATGCTAGGATTACAGGTGTGGGCCATCATGCCCGGCCTGAAAATTTTTAAGAGAGTAGATTTTAGGTGCTCTTACCACAAAAAGGTAACTATATGAGATAATGGATATGTTAAATTGCTTACTTGTAGTAATCATTTCACTGTGCACAGTCACGAGTTGCTTAACAACAAAGATACATTCTGAGGAATGCATCATTAGGCAATTTCATCATTGTGTGAACATGATAGAGTGTCTTACACAAACCGAGATGGTATATCCTACTATGTACCTAGGCTATAGAGTATAGCCCTATGGCTCCTAGGCTAGAAACCCATACGGCATGTTACTGTACTTTAGGCAACTGTAGCACAATGCTGAGTATTTGTGTATCTTAAACATAGAAAAAGTACAGTAAAAATATTGTATAAAAGGTTAAAAAATGGTACAATTCTATAGGTCACTTACCATGAGTGGAGCTTTTAGGACTGCAAGTTGCTCTGGGTGAGTCAGTGAGTGAGCGACGAGTGAATGTAAAGGCCTAGGACATTACCGTATCCTACTGTAGACTTTATAAGGACTGTACATTTAGGCCGCACTAAGTTTATAAAGACTATTTTTCTTTCTTCAATACTACATCAACCTTAGCTTATTGTAACATTTTTGCTTTATAAAATTTTAAATTTGTTTTTAACTTTGTGACTCTTTTGTAATAATACCTTAAAACACAAATGCATTATACAGCTATATAAAAATCTTTTTTCTTTCTATCCTTATTATATAAGCTTTTTTCTATTTAAAGTATTTTTACTTTTTAAAATTTTTTGTTAAAAACTAAGATACAAACATACACATCAGCCTAGGCCTACACAGGGTCAAGATCATCAATATCACTGTCTTCCACCTCCACATCTTGTCCCACTGGAAGGTCTTCCAGGGCAATAACACATGTGGAGCTGTCATCTCCTATGATAACAATGCCTTCTTCTGGAATACCTCCTGAAGGACCTGCCTGAGGCTGTTTTACATTAACTTTTTTTATAAGTAGAAGGAATACACTCTAAAATAATTATAAAAAGTATAGCACATTAAATACATAAACCAGTAATAGAGTCATTTATTATAATTATCAAGTATTATGCTCTGTGCATAATTGTATGTGCTATACTTTTATACGACTGGCAGTGTAGTAGATTTGCTTGCATCAGCATCACCACAAACACATGAGTAATGCATTTTGCTATGATGTCATCACGTGTGCATGACTGTGTATATATACATATATTAAGACATCATGTTGTACACCTTAAATTTATACAATAAAAAAAAAATTCTCATTCACACTACTTGTTACCTTGTTCTAGACCACAATAGGAGATCCAGGGATTTTCAATTTGTTGATCAAAATACCAAAACTTTTACACTTATATATGGAAAAAAAATTAATAAATGTGATCCATGTTATTCATGAACACAAATATTGAAGCTAAATAAATCTTTTATTTAAAGGAATGAATTTTAAAAGTACCAAAACCAAAAAGATACATCTCCCAGTTATTCAAGTAGGGCAAGAACAAAAAGAAGACATACAATGTGTTTCCCCCAGATCCACTTTGGCCCTCCACTACTTATAGTGTTGACTTCTCTTTTCAACCACAAAGTGAAGAATCTGCCTCAGATCTCACTAGATCTAGAAGGAGTTGCTGGACATGGCTCTGGTATATGCCCTAGTTATGGCAATAGTGCCAGCCCTGGCTGCAGCTCTGGCTTGGGCTGTCTCTGCTTCATCTCTCAAAGGCTCTCTATAATTCATCAGGCTATGTAATTCAAGGACCTCCAAGGGCTAACAGCAGGGGCTGGACTCTTCAGGACCTCAGTGTTCTGGGTAAGTGCTACCTTCATTAAAGTATTTATATCAAACAGATCCTGGGACTCCTCTTTCGACCAAACTGAGGCTGCCTTCCTTAGACCAAAGCTCTCAAGTTCCTGACAACTGTGAGGAGTAACTGAGAGGATGCTCAGCCCAACAGCTCTGCCTGGGGCCCTCTGGGTCTGAGACCACGGAAGGGCTAGTCTTGATGATAATAACCGATCTTCTGCAGTGTTCATTTTCCCAATCCTGATTTATGGATGTCTTCATATAGACTCTTGTCACTTGGATTAAAGGCTTCCCGGGAAATGCCACATCCTTACACAGTATTGAGCAGTTTCCTCTCTGTAACCCTTGCAGAGAATGGGTCCTTGTCTAGGAGTGATGTGAGATGGGAAATCAACAGCACAAGGCAGGGGGCCCCAGGATAGGTGGTGGGTGAGAAAAACACATGTTGATCCATTCCTTATCTTCCCCAGCCAAATTTAAGATCTCATATAACTTCCGATATATTTACTTTATATAAGGAAGTTGCTGAATCATATGATTCTTTGAGCCTCTTTTACGCTTATATATGGAAAAGAAATATTTAATAAGTGTGTGATACATGTTATTCATAAACACAAATATTGAAGCTAAATAAATCTTTTATTTAAAGGAATGAATTTTAAAAGTACCAAAAACAAAAAGATAAATTTCCCAGTTATTCAGGTAGAGCAAGAACAAAAAGACTTTTGAAGTTATCTGACATCACAAACATATGCATATGATTCTGTCATCAAAATATTACTTCTTTTTTTGTTATTCAAACCTTCATGTATTTTGGTATTTTTACATCTCTGGCTACGTATTATAATCCAGTAGTTTGGCCACAGAGCCCTTTTTTCTACTGCCTATGATACATTTTGCAGTAATGAGAAGAAAAGTGAATTAAGGAGCAAGATCATCCTCAGGCTGGGAGAAGTGGAATAGTGTGGGCTTTCAACTAATTCAGATCAAGATTTTAGTCCCAGCCCTGTCATTACTAGCTGTGTTAACATGAGCACATTATTAAACTCTATGAGCCTCAGGCTCTGAATCTATGAAATGGGTTTGGTAAGGCCTGTCATGTAGAACTGGCAGGATGTGTGTAATGAATGGAAAACACTTGTCACAGTGACCAGCATGTGTTGGATCCCTTCCTTCTGGTGACTGGTGGCTGCACTTTCAGACCAAAGAGTTTCCTTCCCTTAGACCTGATATAAAGAAGTGAGGGAGAGCCTCACCTGAAAGCCCTGCTCTGAGTCTTTTGTGGTTGATATCAAAGGGTAGGTCATGACACTTTGTTGTCCCCTTTATTCAAGGAAATGTGGTTCCTGCAGTCCCCACCCAGGTTCTCTGATTTCACTGCTGGCAGGGCCTGGGGCTCCCCTCATTTTTAACCTGAGGACATCTCCTCATAGTGAGGCCCACACTTCCCTGAGATCCAAGAGGAGGAAGTGAGGATGGTCTTATCTGGCTATGCACCTGCCAGTGGTCTCAAAAGAATGAATGCTGTGGCAAACAGGTTGAGGTCCTATGATGGCTATTTCCATGCACAGTCCCAACTCAGAGTCCTCAATTTAACTCCTGGGCAGGCCTAAGATTCCTTCCTCTGTTTATGTGGGTGGAATCACCACCTTAAGATCAAGACCCTCACTTCCCTGTTACCCCTGAGTAAGAACTGATGGATACCTCCACCTGACATTTCTGCCTGGAGTCTTCAAGGGCTAACAGTATGGAAGATTCTGTGTGGCTCCCACTGATATGGGGTGTTAGGCCGCACTCTCTTCAGTGTCCTCACTCTTACTCCTGGCACACCTTGTCTTGACTTGAGTCCTATCCCCTCATACTAGAGCTCCCAATTCCCTGATACACTCTAGAAATAAGTGAAATTTGCCTCATATTGCCACAACTACTCATAGTTTCCCCAGGATAACAGTAGTGGAAGGAATCTGTGTTGCCCTCACTGTTGTGGGGGTGGTGTCTCCCTGTCTTCCGGGTCATCACCTTTACTTCTGGAACAACCTGGAACTCTTCTTTCCCTCTTCTGACCTGAGGCAGCCTCCTTTGTTAAGGTTCCTCACCTCTGTGAGATTACCTGGGAAGAAGTGAGTATGACTCTTCATGTTGTCATGCCCAGGTTTCTCAGGTCTGAAAACAGGGACAGGGTTCTATGTGACCCTCTTCTTTCTGAAAGGGGTCTCCTTATTGTCACTCAGTGTCATCATGTTGACTCCTATTAGGGAGCTAGTCTCCTCCTTCTGCTAAAAGGGGCCTCCTTCATTAATACAAGGACTTCATGTCTCTGAGTCCACCCTCCCTCCTCAGCAAATGACAGGTAACCTCAGCCTGAAAGCTCTGCCTGTGGACTCTCAGGGTTGACTGCAGAGGCAGGACTTTCTAAGAACACCTCTGTTCTCTGTTCACCTCTGTGGTAGTTGGTTGCCTCATTCCTCATACAGGATTTTTACCTTGACACCTGTCATGGCCTGGGATTCCACTCTCTGCTGAACTGGATGGCCAGCTTGTAAACCAAGTCTCTCTCATCTCCTTGAGATCCTCCAGGTAGAAGTCAGAAGCACCTGAGTCTGTTAAGCCTTCCCTGAGCCTCCCAGGGCTAACAGCAGAGGAGGCACAAGGGGCAGCCCTGTCATTTGTGACTTGAACAGTTTCCAAGTCCACATGCAAGGTCTTTACCTTGACTCTGAACCCTTCCTAGGGGTTCAGAGTCATCCTCTGCTGACCTGAGGCCATGGCCTTCAGACCAAAGTCCTCACCTTGCTGGGACCTGAATGGAATTCAGTGTCAGCCACAAGCAGACAGGACTGTTCGGGACTTCACAGGGCTAACAACTGGGATGTGATTTTATATGACCCCACTGTTCTGGCAGGGCCTTTCCATCATCCTCATTCAGGTTTATTGCCTTCATTCCTATGAGAGTCTGGGACTCCTTCCTCTACTGATCTGAGCAGATGCTACTTTTAGGACTATGTCCCTCAGAGAGGACTGAAGAATAAATAATGTGAGGAGCTGCTCAGACTGACAGCTCTGAGACTGTCTGCATCTAAGAGAAGATAGGGATGGTATCTGCGTGATCCCCCTTATATTCTGGAGTGTTGGTCTCCACCCTCAGCCCTCCTACATGGGGTGTTGGTCTCCCCAGCCCTCATCTTGGCTCTGTCTCTTGGATTAAATACTTCCTGGGAAATGCCACATCCCTGCAAGCTCTAGAGCAGTTTCCCCTCTGCAAACCTTGCAGAGAATGGGTCCTTGTCCTAGGAGTGGTGTGAAATGGGGAAGCTGTAGAACATGGCAGGGGCCCAGGATTGGAGGTGGGCTTTCAGAGAGAAAACACATTGACCTACATCTCTTCATCAGCCAGATATAGATTTTCATGTAACTTTTGTTCTGATAGATTTACTTTCAACAGGGAAGAGATTGTTTAGGATGATTTGGGGAGCCCCTGATCTTTTGAGGTTATCTAACACTGTAAATATAGATAATCATACTGTCACTGTCACTAAAACACTGTCTCGTAAATTTCTCTATACCTCTCAATTACTTTAATGTTTTTGTTGCTCTGGCTATGTATTCCAATCAGTAGTTTGGGCACAACTACTTCTTTTTATCACCTGAAACACATTTTGGAGTACTGAGAAGAAAATTAAAATAAGAGACACAAGGCAATATATGTAACCTAAACATTTGTACCCCCGTAATATGCTGAAATAAAAAAAAATTTTAAAAGGAAAAGCAAAAAAATAAAAAATAAAATAAAAGAGACACAGGGTGTGCTTCAGTTTGGGAAGAGTGGAACAGTGTGGGCTGTAGAGTATTCAGATTGGGGCTCTAGTCCCAACTCTGTCACTACTTGCTACATACTACCACTGTGAACTCTGGCACACTACCAAACTCAATGAGCCTCAGGCTCTCTACAGTAAAGTGGGTTTGATAAGCCCCCATCTCACAGGACTGGTAGAATATATGTAATGTATACAGAGCATCTGTGGTTGTGTCTGTCTCGTATTGAGACATTACTAAGTGGCAATTATTACTATAATGATCTGACCTGAGACATTACTATCTATCCAGCTGAGATTTTTTAAAAATCCAAGACATCTTAGAGAATAATGCAACAATCTAGGACCAAAAAAACACATTCAGCCAAAATAGCTGCTTAGCAACGAAAACTAGGTAATATTTTCCCTTTATTACCTCTTTGTCATGAATTTCACTTATTTATGAAGTAGAGAGTTTCTCACTCTCTTCCAAGATGATAGATAGCTTCCCTTCAAAACTACAACTTCATGGGCAGGAGCTGTGTCTTCTTTGACTAAACATTCCCAGTACAAACATGAAGACTTCCAAAGAGCAGGTGCTCTCAACTAAAGTTTCGGTAAAATAAGAGCTAAGGACAAGAGGTCTAATCTGCTGCTTTTATTTTTCACACATTCTTGAATAACATAAGCATACCCATGTACATATATTTTCCATTTATGAGAAGACAAATTAAATCAAGTAAAGCAAACCAAGAATTGGCCAATTTTTATTTTTTTCTCTGTTTTCTGATTCCAACTACTTTACTGTGAAATCTTTCACATTTCCATGAATATTCCTATTCCAATGCCATATTATCTTTTTCTGGATCACAAAAGGATTTAAGGATGTTCAATTCACATTTCAAAAAAAAAAAAACCCAAAAACTCTTACTACTAAACCTAACAAATTGCAATAAATATGTGATCCATGTCATTTGTATACTTACATTTTGAATTGAAATAAAACTTATGTTGAAAGGAACACCAGTTGAAAAAAAGATTAGTTAACAAGTTACTCATACATAACAAGAACAAAGGTTAACACGACTTTTCAATAACAAAGTAAAGAATCTGCCTCAGGTCTCACTAGGGGTGGGAGGAGCTGCTGGCTGTGGCCCTAAGACGTGCACTAGCCCTGGCAGAAGTGCCAGGCCTGGCTGCAATTCTGGCTCGGGTTCTGTCTTCCTCATCTATCAAAGCCTCTTCATACTGGGCTGGGAAGGCACTGGGGATGGTATCATTGATCTTGGCCAAAAACTCCAGGACTTTCATCTTGCTGGTTTCTACATGGGCTCTGGGACCCCACAGGAACAGATAGCGTGGAGGATCACTGTTGGGCACCTGCTGGTACTCCAGATACTTTTCCTGCACCAAATCTTGGGTGATGAGCTTTCGAGGCTCCCCAAAGATGAAGTGCCTCTTCCCATCATAGATCCCCAAAATATTCAGGAATTCCCAGATCTCTTCCTCAGTGGCACAGTTGCCATTTAAGAAGATCACACCCAGGAGAGGCATCAAAAGCCCATTCCTGGGAAAGCCCCAGATACTGTTCAAAGTTCCATCATCAGTGAGGTCTAGCTTGCTGTCAAGGGTGTAGGAGTGACCATTGGGGTTGATTTTCTTCAGATCAAGACCAAAGACCAGCTCCAGGCGCTCAGAGGTTCTCTTGAGGATCTCTGGGAAGCGCTCCCTGTACCTTTTGTTGACAACCCTCAGCATTTCTGCCATTGTAATGGGCTCTTTTATTTTATACTTGAACAGAAGGAACTGCACCAACATTCCTACCCTCCTGGTTAGAGGATCTTTTTGTGGGCTCTCAGTGGAGGATGAGGCCTCAGAGGAACCTGCATTTTGCTGAGCTTGGCTCTTGGCACCTCTATCAGATCTTGTGCATGAAGCACCTGCAGCAGCATCGGTGGTGGGTGGAGCTCTCTGAGGTTTCTGGGAACTGCCGGCAGCAGAGGAGCTGGGGGCAGTATTCCCTAAAACAGGAGAGGAAGTGGAGGGTGACTCTCCTTTCTCTGCTGCAGTGGCCTGAGCATCATCGAGACCCTGGGTCTCACCTCGGGCCTTGCGGCGTTTCTCACGGGAACGGAGCTTACTCTTCTGACCACGAGGCATGATGGCTATAGCCGGGGCCAGCAGGTGAGAGTGTGGGCAGGAGAGTAGGTGGTTGGCGTACCTGGAAGGGGGAGAATGGGATCCTGTGAGCACCTTCAGCACAGAGATACTATCTTGGCTTTATTGAAAGCAACCTGCCTCTGCAGGTTTCCCTGAGGACACTGTTCTAGAATCCCACAGGGCTCCTGTTCTCCTGCTCAGCCTCTCCCCTAAGACACCACAGAACAACTATGGAACCCTCAGAGTGAGTCTTAGATGGCATTCTGGCTTACTGGCATGACAGCAGGTACTGGCAGTAGGGCCTCCTGTCTTCTGGTGTTTGGGGTCATCTCAGTTCATTTTTAGGATGAGCATATGAACTCTTGTCAGGGCCTGAGCCACTGTCCTCTCCTCCTCTAAAGGTGATACCTCAAAGCTCTCTTCAGACCCATGGAAAAGAATTAAAGGGATGCCTCAGTCCCACTGTCATGACAGGGGACACAATATGCTGAGAGTTCAGTGAAGTCTTTTTTGTCTTGGGCTCATTGGGATCTTTAGCCCTCATTCAGGTGCTCTCCTTGGTTCCATGGAATGCTAGGCACCACCCACCTTCTGCTCACTGGTGGCTGCACCTTCACACTAAGGGTCTTGCCTCCCTTAGATGTGCTATAAAGAAGTGAGGGGATGCTCAACCTGACAGCCCTTTCCTGAGCTTTCTCAAGGTTCAGTGGTCCCTTGAGTCCTCATTCAGATTCCTCAAGTTGGCTCCTGGAAGGGGAGGGAGCTCTCCTTTTTTGTGAACTGAGGTGTATGGTAGTTAGAGCCAACTTCCCTGAGACTTAATAGGAGGAAGTTAAGGTGGTCCTATCTGACCAAATGTGGTCCTCCGAAAAGTGAAAGCTGTGACAGGCAGATTATTGCCCTGTGACAGGTGAACCCACATAGGGTCCCAACTCATCTTCTAAATTTGACTCATGAGAGGCCTAAGATTCTTCTCTCTGTTGACATGTGACCACCATCCTCAGGTCAAAACCCTAATTTCCCTACTACCCTGAGTGAAAACTGATGGGCATGTCTACCTGACTTTTCTGCCTAGGGTCTCCCAGAGCTGACAGTAGGGAAGATTCTGTGTGGCTTACAATAATATGGGGTGAAAGGTCACTGCAGTCCCCAGGGTTCTTACCATGACACCTGGCACAACCTGGAAATCCTCCCTCTGCTGACCTGAGACTGCCCTCTTTGACCTTGTCCTTAATATCTCTAAGATACCATGGGAAGAGTGAGTGCAACTCATCATGCCACCCTGCTCAGGTCTCCCAGGTCTGACAACAGGGGTAGAGCTCTATGTGTCTCCCTTCTTTTTGGGAGGAGTCCTCTCATCGCCACTCAGTGTCACAGGCTTGATTCCTGTTAGTGACTGACTGGGTCCCTCTGCTGAACTGGGCCTACCTGTTTAGACCAAAGCCCTCACCTCCCTGAGACCACCTCCAGAGGAAATAAGAGGGCATCTCAGCTCTCCAGCTCTGTCCTGAGCCTCCTATTTCTGACAGCAGATGTGAGCCTCGGGCGTAGGCCGCAACTCCCTTAGTCCCTAGAGGGTAGTCCAGTCGTTCAACATTTGTCAACTCTGCCTAGGACCTCCTAAAGCTCAGTGCAGTTGTGCTGCTCAGTGTGGCCCCTCTTTTGGGTAAAGGTCCACTCATTAACACTCAGCCCTCACCTTGACTCCAGTTCGGGCCTGGTTCTCCTCCATCTGCTACTCCCTTAGACCAAGGCCCTCCCCTCCCTGAGCGTTTCCAGGCAGAACGCTGTCAGACAGTTTTGCCAGGGCTTCCCAGGGCCGAATGCAGGTGCGGGACTTAGTGGGGTCCCCTTTATTATGAGTGGGAGATGGTCCCTTCAAT
>VBSM01001483.1:18509062-18524498 GCA_008086735.1 Cheirogaleus medius
TTTAAATATTTTACTCTCTTCTTGCTTGCATTGATTCTGAAGAGAATTTTAATTTAATTCTTGTGCTTATTCCTCTGTAGGTAGGCATTTTTTCTCTGGCTTCTTTCAGGATTTTTTCTTTGTATTTTATTTTCTTCAGTTTGAATATGATATGCCTAGATGTAGGGTTTGTTTGTTTGTTTGTTTGTTTTGGTAATTATCCTATTTGGTGTTCCCTGAGCTTCCTGGATCTGTGGTTTGTTGTCTATCTTTAATTTTGGAAAACTTTTAGCTATTATTATTTCCAATATTTCTTCTGTTACTTTCCCTCTTTCCTCTCTTTCTGGTATTTACATTGCATATAAATTATGCCTTTTGTAATTGTTCCACAGTTCTTGGATACTCTGTTATCTCTTTTATTCTTTTTTTTTTCTTTGAATTTCAGTTTTGGAAGTTTCTACTGACATATCTTCAAGCTCACTGATTATTTCCTGGCCATGTACAGTTCACTGATGAGCCCCTCAAAGACTTTATTTGTCACAATGTTTTTGATCTCTAGCATTTTTTTATTCTTTCTTAGCATTTTTCTCTTTCTTTACATAACTCATCTGTTTTTGCATGCTACCCACTCATTTTCATTAAAGCCTTCACCATATTAATCATAGTTTTTAAAATTCACAGTATAATTCCAAAATCTCTGCCATATCTGAGTCTGGTTCTGACACTTGCTTTGTCCATTCAGGTTGTGCTTTTAGTATGCTTTATAGTTTTTTATTGAAAGCCAAACATGATGTAACTGGTAAAAGGAAACAAAATTTGAAATTCAAATGCTCTGACCCTGGCATGGAATGGAAAACCATTTTCCAGCCTGGTCTTCTCTACCCCACTGTGTACACAGTTTTTTACCATATGGCAAGAGGTCCTTGCTATGGACTAAATTATGTCCACCCAAAATGTATATGTTTGTTGAGAAGTTTCAGCTTGGTGGGATCCGAAGATAAAATGGCTGCAGTGTTTCCAATTACCATCTTCTCTCATACTCTGTTGGATCTCCATTTCTAGTCCAGCAATATGATCTTGTGAAGATTCCATAGCTTTGTGGCTACTTTTGGCCATTAAAATTTTGTTCAAATTGAAACTTTAATGTCAAAGTTGTTTTAAATCTCATCTCTTTCCTTACCCTTGAGTCAGGTTTGAGTGGCAGTCCTGATTGTTGGCTTGGAGCTGGAGGATAAGGGGTGAGGCCTGATTCTGAGACACCTCTTTTCCCTCTCTCTTTAAAACCTAACCCGCTGCATGGCTGTTCCTACTGCTCTAATACTGACAAGCTGAAGATGCTCTGGGTGTGGCAGTGGCCACACTGATCTGCTCATTGGATACACATGTAGGTTCTTTGTGGGTCTCCAAGAAGACTCTCTACTATGCTGTTCCTTGACAGGAGAGCTCCCATGTAGCATAACATCCTAAAGCCTCTTACTGTTGAGGTATACTCACCTGGTGGCCAGCCCTCTTAATTGGGCTATTGGCAAAATTACTCTAGCCGGCTAATCTCAGCAGTGACCACTGTAAACTCACACATTTTTCCCATGTTAAGCAAGTGTTGGAAGGATAAAGGTATTGGAACGAAAAGAAGTGAAGGAATAATAAGAACTAATTAAGCAGTTGGATTTTCCCACCTTTAAGCAGGTCTGTATAGCACTTTGCACAGACTGGATAACGGCGAATGTGTTTTAGTGGCTTGACTGCTAAATCCCAATTGTGCTTAAACTTTTCGTTCTATTCTACATTAGAATAGAGAGTTTTGAAAATCAGCTTTACAGAATATTTATTTTTTCCTAATAGATCGACTATTCACTAAGTATGTTTAGCCACCATAAGAAATACAGTGAATTATAACACATAATCTCCCCTATAAGGAGTTTACATTTTGTCTTTTTCTTTCTTTGATTTGTTTTGTTTTTACTCAGATAGCAAAATAAATGATACTGTATTAGTCAGGGTTCTCCAGAAAAAACAGAATCAATAGAATAGACAGATAGATAAATAGATAAGAGGGGATTTGTTATGAAAATTGGCTCACGAAATTATGGAAGGTGAAAAGTCCCAAAATATGCCCTCTACAAGCCGGAGAACTGGTAAAGCTGGTGATGTAATTCAGTCCCAGGTGAAATGGGAAGTAGGGCCTACTACAGTTGCTATAATTCCCAGAATCTAAAGGCTCTAGAACCTGGAGCTTTGATGTCCAAGGGTAGGAGAAAATGGATGTCCCAGCTCCAGAAAAGAGAGTGAATTTGAATTTGCCCTTTCTTTGCCTTTTTGTTCTTTGTGAGCCTCGATGGATTGAATGGTGTCTGCCCACATTGGTGAGGGTGAATGTTCTTTACTCAATCTAGTGATTCAAATGCTAATCTCTTTAGGAAACACCCTCACAGACCTACCCAGAAATAATGTTTTACCACCTACTTGGGTATCCTTCAACTCAGTCAAGTTGACACTTGAAATTAACCATCACAGACACCAATGAGCCAAATCCCATTGTATTTTATTATCCATTCTCCCTTGCTATTACTGTTCTCCCCACTCCTGCTATTAAGAAAATGCAGGAATAACTTCTGACATAATGTCAACCTGAATTGTAAATACTTGAACAGACCCTCCAGAAAGATTTTATTTTGGCTCTATTTTATCATTGAGAGCCAAAAATGACTTTTTAAATTTCTAATGAACATATTCCTTCTTTGTCATTTCCACTCATTTGCAGCCACCACGTATATATGCATGCCTTATATAAATTTTCAGAATGAACTGCCAATCAAACTGCCATTCTCATTTCAAAAATGAAGATAAACGAGGTATAACAAACTAGGTGAAACAAAGCCCCATTTATTTCATGGATTTTATTTTTAGCAAGATCTTTTATGTCAACTGTTCCAATTTAATTGGTCTAACCTTTCCTGTTGGTTACTGTGAGCAAGACACATGTACGCGTAAGGCAGAGGTCTGTTAGTCCATTCCTCAGCAAATGGTAACCACATCCTGTTTGACAATATACATGCTGCCTGTAGATGTCACTATACCCTTATAATTCTTCTAGGTGACCCATCCACTTCTCCCCACTCAAAGTTACAGGGATGAATATTTGAAGAATGTTGAATTTCTGTTTTCAGAGAATTGAAAGGTGAGATTTCTCAGAATATAAATCATAAAATTTCAAATTAGTATCACATGCACACATACACACACACACACATACATACCACACAAAGACCAGAAGGACTAGTTTTAAAGATAGAAAAGTAGATAATTACATTTACCATCTTTGTTTCTTTAGTCAATTTCAGGTCAGGTAAAAAGATTTAACCACAAATGTGGCTGTGACACTATTAGCTCTCTCTTCTTCATTTATAAATGATTTGTTAAAAATATATTTTAGCTTACAAATAACCAAAATCATGTTTCGACAATTATTTTCTCATAAGATCTTAAAGGAGTTAAATAAAATGGATTTCTTGTTTAAAAATAAGAACTTAAAGATCATGCTTTTATGGGTTAATGGCAGAAGAAATAAAAACAAATATACCTGGTTTTAAGAATTTTTGCTTTGGCAGCCTTTTGCCTGAGAACTGAAATTGGCAAAAGCTCAAAAACTAGGCATGAACGTTTTTTTGCCCCCTCTCCACTCAATTGTGTGACACAGCAGTTGACATAGAGGATAGGATGCTATATGCAAACATTCATGACTCAATGTAGACATTTAAGGGAAGCCAAGAGCTCAATTAAAATACCTGAAGTAGAATATGGATATTGAAAATGCAGGAAATCGACAGGCATTGGTGTGAAGGTTTTGGCAGTTTTCCTTCTTGAACTGGGCTACAAAACTATGGGCCCACTGTTTTGTTTATTGGACAGTCATGCCCCTTTCGTTAATTTGGGCTTAGGGATCGCTTTATCACAGCTTGTAGCATAGCAAAGTGTTCCAGGTGGGAAAAAAAGATACTCAGAAGTGACTTAGGAGCCTTCCAAGGTCTAGAAGGTCATTCTTATCCTAACTGCAAAAAACAGACCTCACCCCATGAGAGAAACACAACCATTGCTGAAGCAGTAAATGATCTCAGATTTTCAAAGGCAGAGAAAGTTGGAGAAAGGGAGTTCCAGTTAATTAAAACCAGCTTTTTGGGTAAGAAAATACATGCCGAGGTTATCCTCTGGTTGATGCTGATTGCCAAAGGTCAGACACAAATAAAAACTTCACTGGATCAACAAGAGGATTACAGAGTCATATCCTTCTACACATAGGCCCACCAGAAAGGGAAAAGTAAATAAGCCATGGAGTAGGAAGGATCTTGAGTGAAAAGGTTAAAAAAATAAAAATAAAAATAAAGTAAGGTGTGCAGAACAGAAAGTCTGAAATAAATCCTATGGATGGCTATGGGTTTGGGCAAAATTCAATAAGATCAAGGCATAACTGATGCATAATTGAAGCCAGGGGTACACTGCCAATGCCATTAAGGTCTTGCTTTGTGTGTGAACATGCTTCCTTTTCCTTGTTAGACAGTAACTTCTTAGAGGGCTAAAACAGAATCTCATTCACTTTGATTCCCCTCATGGCACCTAGCAAATCATCTGGCACCTAGTGGATACTTAAAAAAATATGTTGATTAAATACATTAATGAAAGCATAAAATATATAGTGGTGGTGAAATAAAACAAGATTTGGATGATTCTTGGACACTGTCAATGAAAAAGAATAGGATGGAGAAAAGTAGTTTGAATGTCTTGATTTGAAGATTGTGAAAAAGTTTGTGCTATGGTCAGACATGTGGAATGTAAGAAGGGAGATTCAGTTCGTAAGCAAGAGATTCATTTCTTTTGAGGATATATGAGATGGACCATGTTTGATGCTGGAATCTATGATAAACTGGCCTTAAATATGACTAATTGGAAATATAAGATGGAAGGAAAGGGGTTGGAGAGGACTATTTGAGATTCCTCAAGGGAAAGAAGACATTTAAAGCTTCGCAATGGATGAATCTCCTGAGGGAATGTGTATAGCATATTACATACATAAGGAAGATCAAGAACTAAAGATTTTGGGATATCTGGAGTCAACTGGTGAGAAAAGAAAGAGGGATCAGAGGCAACAGGAGAGAGAATAGTGTTATGTTAGCTGAGAAAATTGTCAAAAAGGCAACCATGCTACAAGAATGAACAATACACAGTAAGGGAATTTAGATAGATAAATAAAAAATAACAAACAACTTAAACCTTTACCAAGGTTTTGCCAAGAGGTCTTCAGTCACCTAAGGGTGCTGCCTTACTATGATATAGTACACTTATGATTTAGATTTTTGGCAGTTCAGAAGGAGTTGGTGGGGGTGGGTGAATTAAGACATGAAGAAATAGAAACCACATATATAGGTGGAATGGTAAAAGAAAGTCAATCTCTTAACAGATTGATTATGTAAGGTAAGGGTGAGTAGAATCATTGTTTTTCACTCAATGGTTCAGTGTCTTCTCCCATAGATGACTGATCCTTGATATTTAGAGAGAAGTTTAATAAGAACTAAAGCTAGAGTAACTTCATGTGCATATAGCTGAGAGAAGTAAGGAGGATACAGTGTTAATCCGTGATTTTTATATTAAGACAAAAGTGAACATTTATCTAGTTTAAAAGTTTTTATACATCATTTTTAAGAGGGGCTAGTATAGGCTATTCTGTGTGTTTTTTGAAAACTATGCTCCTCTCAGAGGAAAATGCACACACACACTAAAATTTGCCTCAAATTACAGAAGATCTACAAACTCCTTCCAAGGATCCCAGTGTAAGAACTCCTAATTTAGCCAACAACATGCAAATTCATTGACTAGACTCTTAAAGTGATGAGAGTATGGAATAGGAATCAGGAGTTCTGAATTCTACCTATTAATAGTTCTACTTCTCCCAGTCTAGCTTTGTTATCATGGAAATATACTGTTATCTCCGTAGGCTATAATTTTCTTCTTTACAAATGAGGCCATAGGTTTAAATGATCTCTTAAGTATCCTCTAGGAAAACATGTAGCATGTTATGCTTCCACTTAAAACACCAATAAGGAATATTGTCACTGAATTAATTCTTCACTATTTGTATGATTATATTTCTTTTCACAAAAAGCACCAGGCCATTTTATAGATTCTGAGATACATATTTCAATTCATGCATACTAAATATTTAGAAGACAGGTGCTAATTGTATTTTAAACCCCCTTGTGAACATCAGCTGCTCCTAAATAACTCTTAGTTTCTCAGTGCAAGTTTTGAATCTTTCCTTAGTTTACTAGTAACTTTGAACTCTCCTTATAGGAGATGGCCTAGCAGCTTGGAATATACTCACAGCAGGTCACTTTCACCAGGGGAATGATCACATTTAACTTCTTAGGAAAGTTAGACCGTTGTTTCTTTTGAAAATTTTGAAGTTCTTCTGCAAAACAAGAATTGAAAAAAGTCAAACAGACTTCTTCACAGAAAGCGAGCTTAGTAGCAGGAAAGGGCAACAGGGTCAAATGATGGTGCTCAAGATAACAGATAAAGAGAGAAGGGGATGAAGGACTGAGAAGTGAAAGGAGAATGAGGAGAGGACAAGGTGGCTGCGTTTCTTTTTCATTTGACATTGTACAGTATGGGTCTACCAGGAGCGACTTCCTGGGACAAAATGCCTTGCCAGAGTTATTTCTCAAGAAAGAACGCATGACGGGTTTGTCTCCAGTTGAGAGTATTGAGCCCCCAGACTTTTGGAACTCAAATCCTGATTCCTTTGGAGGAAAAAGAAAAAAGAGTTATCTGGTTGTTCTCAACTTAAATTTTCCCTTTAGAGTCACTAAAGAAAAATTTCAGGAAAGCATCTGTCTTCCAAACTAACGCTCTTCTAGACCCATGTAAAGAGGCATTTGAGGCACATTCGGTTTATCAAACTTAGTGGGATAGGATGATTATCTGTATAACTAACCTCTATGATGGGAATACTTGAGTTATTAGAGTTAAATCTAACATGCAGCCAGAATTTTTAGACTGTATTTCAAAAAAGGGAAAAAAATATTTGAATACCTGAAAGTCAGCAGTAGAATACTCTTATTCCCAAATAATCTTTAGAAGCCATCAAGAATCACATAAAACTAGATTCAAATGTACTAAGGCAAGAAGTCAAGCTGCATTAGAGAATCAGGAGAATTGCACCCCTGCACTGCTACTTGATTTAAAAACTCACCATAATTGCTTATAAAAGGCTGAGGCAGCAGTTATCTAATGATACTGCAGGGATGGCACATAATAACCTTCTAGATGATTTTTTAAAAGCTAAACATTACCAGAATTGGATCCAACAAGTGTTTAAAAGCCCGTTTTCTTGACATGGGAAATATTCAGTTCTTTCTAGTACATTTTGCAAGTTATTCTAAAAGGTCTAGCTGTTTTCTGTCTCTTAGGAGCTTCAGCATGGTGAATGGAGACAGATTTGTCGAATCTGTAAAGTCTGGAGCTTAGAATAAGAAAACAAAGTTGGGGCCAGCCCATGACATTAGGCTATATTCCCAACCTCACTTGGAGTTCCAGAATTGTAGCTGGACAATGTGTAATTCATAGTAGCTTAAATATAAATTTTTACATAAAGATTTGAAAGAAATTCTTGTCTCTCCATTCTTGGTTTAGTTCATTTATATTTTTCATTCATTCAGTCAGCAAACATTTATTGAAGACCAAGTATGTGCCAAAAATTATAATTGATGCTTTGGATAAAAAGATGATCAGATGAAATCCTATATTCAAGAAATTCAGAGACTAGCCAGGGAGATTGACAAGTAAAGAAATATAGAATGTAATAGATTCTAAGGGAGTCACAAGGAAGAAGAAACTAAGGGCTTGGGTGGGCTAAGTCAGAGTCAATCATTAGTTCATTAATTGAACAGAGTGTGGTGCAAATTCAAGACAAAGTTAGTTGTTGTCAATGTTTGGTGCTCTTACCTCTTGACCTTGCCTTTAGTTTTTTATAGCACCTTTAGCATTATTTTAAATATTATAATTATCTCTTTTCAATGTCTGTCTTTGATACTAGATTATGATGTTTTAAGGGCAGTTCTGTTTTCTTTATCATGTTTTATTCCCAGGTACTCACACAGTAGTAGAGCCTCAATAAATATTGCAAATAGGCTAGATGCAGTGACTCACCCCTGTAATCAATCCTAGCACTTTGGGAGGCCACACTGGGAAGATCACTTGAGGCCAGGAGTTCAAGACCAGCCTGAGCAAGACTGAGACCCTTTCTCTACAAAAAATAGAAAAATCATCCAGGCATGGAGGTGCATGCCTATAATCCCAGCTACTATGGCAGCTGATGCAGGAGGATCACTTGAGCCCAGGAGTGTAAGGTTGCAGTAAGCTATGATGATATACCACTACACTTTAGCTCAGGCAACAGAGCAAGACTGTTTCTTTAAAAAAAATGTGTGTGTGTGTATATATATATAGTATAATAAATGACCAATGGAATAAAGAGATTATTATAATCTATGCTATAAATCATCTATCTATCAATTTACCTAAATCTATTTCTACCTATCCATGGATGCTCATTTCTGACTATGGAGTCTAATTTATTTTTCTTGTTTTCTTTTTTTTTTTGGAGACAAAGTCTTGCTCTGGTGCCCCAGCTAGAGTGCTGTGGCGTCAGCCTAGCTCACAGCAACCTCAAACTCCTGGGCTCAAGTGATCCTTCTGCCTCAGCCTTCTGAGTAGCTGGGACAACAGATGTACGTCACCACACCAGGATAATTTTTCTATTTTAGTTTCCCAACAAATTATTTTTATTTTTTTAGTAAAGACGGGGTCTCGCTCTTGCTCAGGCTGGTCTCGAACTCCTGAGCTCAAGTGATCTTCCTGCCTCAGCCTCCCAGAGTGCTAGGATTACAGGAGTGAGCCTGGCCCTATGAAGTCTGGCCCTATGGAGTCTAATTTCAAGCAAAAGTTTCATATAATACTTCTCCTTTCAGCATTTTTAAATTACACAATAAGTTTCCATCATGGAATAGCACCTTTCTTTGCTACATGCTATGAGAGAGAACTCTAATTTTATAAGAATCATGATATAGTAGGAAAATGTCACTAAATCTGGCATACTATATATAATTTTATAAAAATATGGATATATTATATATGAAAATAATAATGATGAATTTTGAACACAAGTTTTTCAATTCTGGAATGTTTTCTGACAATAAGAATATTCTAAGACAGATTCCAACTGTGAAACAGAAGGCATGGGTGACAGATTTTGGTACCCTGAGATATTGATGATGCAACTCCATTTGGAATGACAGGAACATTAGAGGAGACAGAGCTTTTAAATTTTTAATTGGAAGGAACAAAGGCAATTTCTTCTTCCTGAATGGAACTAGAGTAGAATGGAGATTATGATTTTGGCAGAAGCATTGGGCAGTGAGTCTTAAAACAAGAGACTAGGCAAGCAGCCATCTAGGTGTCTGTGGTCAGCAGAGTTGGAAGGAAGTCAGACTCCTGTGTGAGCTATGTAGATTAGAAGAGGCAGCAGTCACCATGAAATCAGCCATAGAGGTTGGAAAGATGCTGGGATGGGGCAATAGAGGTGGCAAAGTGTCTGCCCGAGGATTGCGGCAATCTCTGGCAATGACTCTAAGCCATGGCAGTTGTGCAGGCAGCAGCAGAAGGGATATTAGCCATCAGAGGCCCTGTTAGGGCATGTCAACATTATTCTAGGCTGAGGCCAGAAGGCACTCTGGTTACTGTGATAAGTTAGAATGCTCTTTACTATAGCAAGGGACTTCCAAGAACAACTCCTCTTGGCACTGAGCCAGGAACCATAAATAATAGGATTGTGTAGGGGAACTGGGAATAAAGTCATGAAAATAGTAGAGGTTCCCTAAGAAAGGACTATGTGTCAGACACAGTTGATGATACACCCATATTCCTCATCCCCCCTTTATTTGTTGTGTGTAGCCATAGCCCATCTTCTGTGTGCTTTTTCTTTAATGGCTCTCACCTATGACCTTCTTCAAACATTGCCTGCAGAGAGCTGGAATGCCTGGGAGTTTATACTCCACTCCATCCCCTTAGCAAATGACTGCCAGATGGGGTAATATGAAAACTCAGCTTCCTCACCTTACAGAATGACAAACTCTGAGGTGTCATGTATGCTCCAGAGCTCATCATGGGATCAGACTAAGAGTAGGACTTCACTTGAAATGACACCTTCGCTTGGCTTTGTCTGTCCTGCTCTCCCAATTCTCCTTTCCAGTTTCTTCTGGGAGCATTTCCTAAGTAAATTGGTGGTACCTGAATTTTATCTTAGGGTTTGCATCAAGAAAACTTCACTTATAGCAATTGATTTAGTAGCCACTGGAAAGAGAGTTCCCTGTGCCACATTACAATTGTAACATGGAATTAGGAATAAAGTGCTAAGGGAGCACGGAAGAGGGTACTAAATCTTCCCGGGGAATCACAGAAGGCTTGACAAGGAAAGGTGATGTTAAAGATGGGTCTTGAAATATACAAAGAAGTCTTCCAAATGAGGTGGGAAATATCTTTTGTCCTTAAACCTATGTATTCATCACTGGTGGAAATATTACCTAATATCTATCTGCAGTGTGTTATTAAGAGCCTGGTGCCACACTAAAAATACCACCTTTTTATCTTATTCAAACTTTAGAATGAATATATGAGACACGTACAGTGATGATACTCTTTTGCATGAGGAACCCAAAAGGTCTAGAAATTTGCTTTAGCCTTACAGACAGTTGCCAAGACATCTGGGATTTGAACACAGGTAATTTGACTTTAGAACTCACTTGAATTCTGATCACTTTGCTGTTTTGCCTTCTTGGCAAACAACATTAAAATAAGAATTGTCTTCAATCTCATACCCTCTACAGTGTCAAGGTTATGTATTTTTCTTCTCCTTACTGATCCCTTTTAAACTCTGGTATAGTAATGGTAGATTGGGAAGTATCACGGCATAATGGAGAGAGTAAAAGCTTTGTCATTTTTAACTGGTTATAATCCTGAGGTGAAATCCTGGCTTTGTAATTTATTAGCTACTTAGTCTTAAGGAGATATTTAACATTTATGATCCTAAAAGTTCTCACCTGTAAATGAGGCTAAGAATGACGACAAAACCTATGTGCATAACTTAGTTTTCACTTATTATGTTTTAGCTCCCTTCTGTTATTTGAAGACTCAGAGACAAAATTTTTAGAAAATAAGTTTACTTGTAAAGAATTTTGAAAAAGTGTTCAGGCTTTAGAAGGACTGGCTCATCAAATTAAAAATACAACAGCATTGGTGACCTCACCAATATGGCACCAAGATAGAAGGCAACCTGACAAGCTTTTAGAGAAATAAAAATGATTCCATGATTTCATGTAAAAATAAAATTATTTTACTAAGGTTGCAGGTACTGTGTTCAGAGTAAAATTATGACAGTGATAAATAGAAATGAAAACAAAAGTAGGTGGACAATATTTGTTTTCTGTTAGGTCTGTGATAGTGGATTCTGAAATGTGATGTATAGAAATGAAAAGAAACCATAAAAAATTAATTAGTAAGTCATCATCAATTTTTTATAATTTTAATATAAATTGAAATATAATTGAAACCTTTATTAAAGGATATTTTTGTCTTCCAGTCTTAGGCAAAGCACCCTTGTCAAGATGAGACAGCCATTGGTAAGGAGATGTCAAGGCATGCCTCAATCTGTGATAAACCAGCACCATAAATGGTTTGTCAGTATAATATGCTTTATACATGCACAAAAAATAAGGTGGCATGATTTTCCCCTCTGATTATGTAAAAAGGAGGTGTCCACAGGCATATGTTCAAACTCTGGGACACTGTACTAATTTAACCAGAGGATCTGGGTTTCTATGTAGCTTCTGCTAATTTCTGGTAGTGGTCTTAAACTCATTTGCAAAATGGAGATAATTATTTTGCAAGAAAGTTATGAAGATGAAATTATTTATTATTTGTATGTGTGTACATCAAAAAACATCCATATGTTTTCCTACTTCTAGCAAAACTTTATACCTTTGTCTTTGTTTTCCATCTTGTTGATGTTGACATGTGTTAATGTCATTTTCCCTTGTTTTTCTCCCCCAACCAAAAATCTTTTTATTTGGGAAGAAAACAGATACATTCTTTTTTGGATCCTGATTTTAACAACTGAAAAAGACATTTCTGACTCAGTAAGGGAAATGTGGGTATGGCAGGGTGTCAGTTGATATCAAGGAATTGTTAATTCTGTTATGACTGACAGCATTATGATTCAGGAAATGTCCTTATTCTTAGAGATTCCTAGTAAAATATATAAGAGTGAAATTATATTTCTATGATTTATACTAAAGAACTCTAGCCAAAAAGAGGGGGATAAATGAAGCAAATGTGACAAAATAATTGATGATTGTTGAATCTAAGTGATGGTGTATCACCATTCACATTATGTACTACTCTTTGTACCTTAGATTAAATAAAAAGAACAAGAAAAAAATAAGAGACTATTTTGTTTTCATATATGTCCAGAAAAGTGGTGACTCAGTTGTATTTAACTAAATAAGAAGTCATCAAATTAGATAACATCTATAAACACAATTTGTAAACTTGAAAGTTCCATATATGTGATAAAATTTTGGTAGGTTTAAATAATTTCACCTCATCCTAGGGGGATTAAGCTATATAGAGTATATTAATTTTTTGCTTTAGGAAAAAATAGAAGATTCTTTCTGCTTATTACTCTGTTAAATGACCAAATATGTAATATCTACAGTGTACTATCTGATGGTGCTAATCATATTTTCCCATTCATTTCTTCATTCATTAGTTTGTTCATTCATTCATCATTTGGCAAACATCTGTGAGTCCCTATTATGTGACAGGTTTGGCACAAAGCACTAAAAACATATTATGAGTAAGGTATGGTACCTGCCTTTCAAGAGAACATATTTTCGGGGCAGAGGCAGGCACCTGAACAACTGACAGTGGGGCAAGTGGATGCTGTGGTGGATTTTGAGTTTTGTCAGCTTAGCCAAGTTGGAACTATGTTTCTCAGAATTTCCTTCTCTGTATAGGTCCAGGTTAGTGTGGGCCAAAAGAGACATATTGTGTGAGATTTGGAAGGCTGCAATAGAGCAGCTGCCATCTTCATTTTATGCTTTAAAGGTTGTAGAGGGCCTGAGACTCTGTTGCAGCTCACATAAGCTTTTCTGTGAGCTTGTAGGGTTGGTGTGGGACACCAACTGGGCCAAGAACCCTGTTAGCTTCTCCTTCAAATTCTCCCTCAGGCCAGATGAATGTTTAGCTTTATGGTGATGGATACCAGCTTTTCCTGCAAGACACTCCCATTGTGGATGTTGGAAGCTTGACGTGGCGAGAGATCAGCCTAGGTTCTACTAAGTTCTCGTTGGTTTTAGCTCAGCTTTGCAGATTCCAGTTTGTCCTTGTTCCTTCATTATCTTTCCCCAATATCTTTTGAATGACTTCTCTGCAGACTTCAAGCTTTAGTACCAGGCAAAGAAATAACTGCCTCACCCAGACTGTTTAAGTAGCTATCCAACAATCATGGAAAGTCAAATCCCTTTTAAGAAATCCCATGTGTGCTTATCTATCTATTTATCTATTTTCTATCTCTCTATCCATCCATCCATCCTAGTGATTCGTCTCTTATAAAACACTGATAGAAACACATGCATATGTACTGAGTACTATACGAAGAGACAGAAGAGAATGGGTAGTTTTTCCTGAAAGGGGAAGAGTAATCAGAGTATGGTTAGGGAAAGATTTCTCTAAGAATGATTTTTAAGCTGGGATAGAAGAATGAATGAGACTTTGTTAAGTGAAGAATGAAGAGAAATTTATTCCACTGAACATGAAGCACAGGGAGTTGGGAATTGTAGAGCTTTTTAGCGTGGTGGTGATATGATTACACCTGAGGATGAGGAGCTGGGAGTTGGGGAGAAATATATTAATAGTATCAGAAAGATACAGAGGATGAGCAAGAAAAAAAGAAAGGGAACTAAAACTTTGAAAGACTGTATAGCAGAGATATAGAAAGGATATTAACAAAGTTCAGTAAGGAAATGACATAATCAGATCACATATGTATAAACTATTTAGCCAAATATATTAAACCTCTTGAAGAACATATAATTCTTTTTTTCTCTCTCTACTCCCTTTACATATAAAAATATCTCCATAAGTATTTCTTGATGTTGTAGCTCCTTACAATTACTTATTCAAACCATTGTCCAGCCTCCTTCTCAATAAAACACCCTGAAAGGTAGAAAGTGATATTTAGATCCATACAAAGCAATCTGTACATAATAGATAACTATTTGGAATAACTTTAAATATATAGGAAATGGTACAGGGCCCTGGTTCCCAAACTGTGTGTCAAGGTGTCCTGGAGTGCCACGGCAAATTTACAGAGGTATCATAGAATAATTTAAAATTTCAAAGAAAACTCAGCGACATCAGTGGGACATAGGGCGAGTAACATTCGTTTTGATGATGTATCTTTACAAAGCTGGAATTCTAGCCATCGTCATAAAAAGTAGTTGCTGTGCAAAAATCAATTGTGGAACAGAAAATGAAGGTGGCCATGTCCAGTCCAATTGCAATGTTTATGAATCTGTGCAGTGACCAACAGGCATGTAAATCCCATTGGTAAGCAATTGTAAAAATATTTTTATTCAATTTATGGGTATTATTTTTTCAAACAGCTAAATTATTAGGATATAAATACTTATTAAGTGATTTTGATCTAACTACTTAATAAACAGAGCGATTAGGTATTTCTTCTGGCCTAAAAAGCCATAAAAAAATTACTAGGGAAACGAAGGTCACTATAAACGAAGAAAATTTGGGAACCTCTGTTAGAGAGGTTACAAAATTGCAAAATATGTGTGGTATAAGACAAAGTTGGGGCAAACATTTAAACTATAGGATTTAACATTTGGCCTGAAGGTGTTATTGTGTTCCATAATTGCAGAATACTATAGTAGCATAAATATTTCTCTGCTTGCTTAGCTTTTGATAGTAACTCTAGCTGTGAGCTCCTTATGCCACATTTTCCTTGGAGCAGAACCCATGTAGAGAAAGAACATAGAGGATTTCAACATTTCAGTGCTCCAAATTTCTACATTGGCAAAGTGAAGTGCATTACTGAAAAACTCCAAGTAACTAAAGCAGCTTTTCAACTTTACATTACATGCAAGTGGAGATGTTTAATGTAGATTCTACTTTTCTGCATGACCATTTTCTATATTAACAAGCAATTATTACAATTTACAGTATTTTGCCACCTTATAAGTATGAACATTTTGTCCATCCTGATTATGGTTCCAGATGTCTGTTCTTTTCAATACTGGTGTTAGCTTCTAGTTCATTAGTTTTGTGTCTGTTTCTT
>VBSM01001483.1:18524598-18547351 GCA_008086735.1 Cheirogaleus medius
CTGACCTTGAGCGATCCTCCTACCTCGGCCTCCCAGAGTGCTAGGATTATAGGCGTGAGCCACAGTGCCCAGCCTTGCATCTGTTTCTATTTCTTGATTGTGTCCACTCCGAGAGGAGGAGGAAAACTGCCAAGTTTTAATGAAATCCTTTTTAATGAAATAAAAAGTGAATATCTATTTGCTTACTATGTGCTAGGTACTTTTCTAAGCATTTTATAAACATATGCATTAAATCTTTATTGCAACACTAAGGTGTAGGAATTATTGTTATCCCTGTTTTATGGATGAGGATATGAGGCACAAGAGGTTTATGGAATTTTGTCAAGGTGACTTGACAGATGATAGAATCAGGATCTGATACCACATTGGCTGACTCTTGGGATCATCATGTTAACCATTCTGCTCTATCGATTTCCTGTTGTACAGGAATTTGATAAACATTTTAGGAAAGTCCTGTTGTTTAAATCTCCCAATACTCCAGAGTTTCAGAGATGCAAATTAATATCTCAAAGTTCCAGGGTGGGATCAAAGTTTTGCTTCCGAATTTTATGCTCTTTTGGTTATTTCATTGGCCTTTGAAATAGAATGAATTAAGATGAACCATAAGAAATCGCCAATATTTAACCATTTTTGACTTAAAACACAATTTCATATGGTTCAACTTTCAACAATATGATCCATTGAGATTAGAATATTTTAGAAATTTTATTAAAGCTTATTTTTAACTTAAAAATGAAGAATAAATTACATTCTATGAAGTTTCTTTTTTATGATTGATAACATGCCCTCCCCACATGTAGTATTGTCCTACCTACACACAGTAGGTGAGGTCCTTGAGCAACAATGTAGAATGTAGCTCTATATTACAGAGGAATGGAGAGTGGTGCCTGTATTATTTTGTTTGCTTTCCATATATTGTGCCTTTTAAAAAATCTTTTAAAAATCTTTAATTATTATGAGTACATAATAATTGTATATCTTTATAGGGTACATGCGATGTTTCGATACAGGTATACAATGTATAATAATCAAATAAGGGTAATTGGGGTATCCATCACCTCAGTTATTTAACATTTCTTTCTGTTAGGAACATTCCAATTCCACTCTTAGTTATTTTAAAGTATACCCTAACTTGTTGATTATAGTCACTCTGTTATGCTATCAAATGTTGTTCATTATATCTAACTATCTATTATGTATTTTTACACCCATTAACCACCCTCACTTTATTTCACCCTCCCTGCTATCCTTCCTAGCCTCTGGTAACCATCATTCTACTCTCCATCTCCATGAAATCAATTGTTCTTAATATTAATATTTAGCTCCCACATATGAGTGAGAACATGTGAGTTTTGTCTTTCTGTGCTTGGCTTGTTTCACTTAACATAATGTTCTCCAGTTGCATCCGTGTTGCTGCATATGGCAGGATTTCATTCTTTTTGCAGCTATGTAATATTCCATTGTGTATATGTGCCAAAATTTCTTTATCCATTCATCTGTTGATGGACACTTATGCTGATTTCAAATTTTGACTATTGTGAATAGTGCTGCAATAAGTATTTTATTGGGGAATTTTGTATCTATGTTCATCAGAGATATTGGTCTATAGTTTTCTTTTTGTTGTTGTTGCTGTGTGTTTGTGTATGATTTTGGTGTCAGAGTTTTGAATTTCTTCCTAGTTCAATCTTGGTGGTTGTATGTGTCTAGGAATTTATCCATTTCTTCTAGATTTTCCTATTTATTGGCATATAGTTTTTCATATTAGTCTCTAATGATCCTTTGAATTTCTGCAGTATCAATGTCTCCTTTTTCTTTTCTTTTTTTTTGTTTAGTATTTATTGAACACTTTAAACACTTATTTTATGCTAGGAAATATGTATATATACATGCACATACACACATTTTTAAAGTACTGGAATACATATTTATAAAATACAAAACAATGCACATATACAAACACATTTCTACTCTCAAAGTTTTATTTTTGGAAATCTAATAAAAATTTTATGAACTACAAGATTACCTCATAATTAATATTTGTTAGGAAATTTAAATGTAAATTAAGTTTTGAGTCATAAAAATATGTGAAGGATTTTATTGTTAGATAGATACAGCACATACAGGGGTAATTACGTAAAAACGTAAGTGTTAAGAAAGAGGTCTAGGAAAAATGGCTTGGGGTAATCACTGAGGAGGTAGCAGCTAATTCAACTGGGAGTAGTCAGGATTAAACAATGTTGGACAAGCTATATAGGTGCTTTGTAGCTGTCTGTTATAAATGCAATTTATAACTTTATAAATGCAATTTAAATTTTGAATGTCTCCTTCTTCATGTCTGATTTTATTTATTTGAGTCTTCTCTCTTTTTTTCTTAGCCTGGCTAAAGTTGTATCAATTTTCTTTATCTTTCAAAAAAGCAACTTTGTGTTACATTGATCTTTTGTAATTTTTTGTTTTAATTTCATTTATTTCTGCTCTGATCTTTATTTATTATTACTTTTTTCCTACTAATTTTTGGTTTGGTTTGCTCTTGTGTTCCTGGTTCTTTGAAATGCATTGTTAGGTTGTTTATTTGAAGCTTTTCTACTTTTTTGATGTAGGCACTTAATGCTATAAATTTCCTCTTATTTCTGCTTTTGCTCTATCTCAAAAGCAGATATGTTATGATATGCTGTATTTTCATTTTTATTTGTTTTGAGAAATGTTTTAATTTCCTTCTTAATCTGTTCATTGACCCCACTGGTCATTCAGGAGCATATTGTTTAGTTTCCATGTGTTTATATAATTTCCAGAGATATTCTTCTTACTGATTTCTAGTTCTATTCCAAGTGGTCAGAGAAAATACTTGGTATGATTTCATTTTCTTAATTTTTTAAGACTTGTCTTGTGGTCTAACATATGGTGTATCCTTGAATGATCCATGAGCTGAGGAGAAGAACATGTATTCTGTACCTACTGAATGAAACATTCTGTAAATATCTATTAGGTCCCATTTGTTCAATAGTGCAGTTTAGGTCCAACTTTTTTTGTTGATTTTCTGTCTGTATGATCTGTCCAATGCTGAAAGTGAGGTGTTGGGGTTTCCAATGATTATTGTATTGGGGTCTCTCTCTCTTTCTTTAGCTCTGATAATATTTGATTTATATATCTGGGTGCTCCAGTATTGGGTGCATATGTATTTAGAATTGTTATATGCTCTTGCTGGATTGACCCCTTTATCATTACATAAAGACCTTCTTTGTCTCTTTGTACAGTTTTTGTCTTGAAATCTATTTTATCTAATAGAAGCCTAGCTATTCCTGCTCTTTTTTGGTTTCTGTTCACTTGGAATATATTTTGCCATCCCTTCATTTTCAGTCTATATCTGTCTTTATAGATGAAGTGTGTTTCTTGCAGACAACATATAGTTGGCTCTTGTTTTTCTGTCCTTTCAGCCACTCTATGTCTTTTGACTGGAGAGTTAGTCCATTCATATTCAATGTTATTATTGATGGGTAAGGACTTACTATTTCCATCTTTATTATTTCATTTATGGTTGTTTTGTGCTCTCTCTTTCTTCTTTATTACTTCCTTCCTGTATATCTTTGTTAAAAGTGATTTTGTCTGGTAGTGTGTTTTAATTTCTTGCTTTTTATTTTTTGTGTATATGATACAGGTTTTTTGATTTGAGGTTACAATGAGGCTTGCAAAAAACCTTTTTGTAAGCAATTATTTTAACATATGACAACTCTGGTTATAAACAAACAAACAAGCAAAGAGAAATCTAACAGAAATTCTACACTTTAACTCAATATTACCCCCACTTTTAAACTTTTTGTTGTTTCCACCTGTATCTTTTTATGCCATCTATCTCTCAAAAAGTTGTTTAGTTATTTTTGATAGGCTTGTCTTTTAGTCTTCCTACTCAAGATACAAGCAGTTTATATAGCAAAATTATAGCAATAGAATATTCTGTATTTGTGTACTTACCGCAACTAGTTTGTTGTATACCTTCAGATGATTTTCTATTGTTCTTTAACTTCCTTTACTTTCAGATTAAAGAACTTTTAGCATTTATTGTAGGACAGGTCTGGTGTTGATGAAATCCCTCAGCTTTTGTTTGTCTGGAAAAGTCTTTATTTCTCCTTCATGTTTGAAGTATATTTTTACAAGATATAATAGTCTAGAGTTAAAGTTTCTTTCATTCAGCACTTTGAATATGTCCTGCCGCTCTCCTGGCCTGTAAGGTTTCTACTGAGAAGTCTGCTGCCAGACATATTTGGGCTCCTTTATATGTTATTTTTGCCTTTTTTCTTGCTTCTCTTAAGACCTTTTCTTTATCTGTGACCTTTGGGAGCTTGATTATTAAATGCATTGAGGTAGTCTTGCTTCAGTTAAATCTGCTTGGTATTCTATGACCTTCTTATACTCGAATATTGATATCTTTCTCTAGGTTTGGAAAGTTCCCTGTTATTTTCTCTTTGAATAAACCTTCTACCCTAATCTCTCCCTCTACCTCCTCTTTAAGGCAAATAACTCTCAGATTTTCCCCTTTTATGGCTATTTTCTAGATCTTGTAGGTGCACTTTATTCTTTTTATTCTTTTTTTTTTTCTCTTCTGACTGTGTATTTTCAAATAGCCTTTCTTCAAGCTCACTAATTCTTTCTTCTGCTTGGTCAATTCTGCTACTGATACACTCTGACACATTTCTCAGTTGCTCAATTGAATTCTTCAGCTCCAGAATTTCTGCTTGATTTCTTTATTATTATTTCAATCTCTTTGTTAAATTTCTCTGACAGATTTCTGAATTCCTTCTCTGTGTTGTCTTGAAGTTCATTGAGCTTCTTTAGGGCAGCTATTTTGAATTCTTTTTCTGAAAGGTCACATACCTCTATCACTCCTGGATTGGTCACTGGTACCTTATTTAGTTTGTTTGGTGAGGTCAAGTTTTCCTGGGTGTTCTTGAGCTTGTATATGTTTGTTCATGTCAGGACAATGAAGAGTTAGGTATTTATTTTAATCTTCACAGTCTTGACTTATCTGAACTCATCCTTCTTGAGAAGGTTTTCCAGATATTCAAAAGGAATTGAGTGTTGTGATCTAAGTCCTTGGTCACTGCAGCTGTATCAGCACTGAGGATCCCCCAAGCCCAGTAATGCTGTGACTCTTGCAGACTCCTGGTGGTACCACATTGATGGACTTGGGTAAAATATGGGAGAATTCCCTGAAGTACCAGGAAAAGTCTCTCACTCTCTTCCTTCACTTTCTCTGCTGGGATGCTGGAGTTGGAGGAAGATTAACATGGGCACTCAATTGTGGTCACCAATGCCAGATCACACTTAAAGCCAGCCCAACCTCATCCAAATCCCATGGTAACTGTTGCCTCTCTTCCTCTGATGTTTATCTAAAGCCCAAAGGCTCTTCAGTCAGCAGGTGGTGAATCCTGCCAGGACTGAATCCTTCCCTTCAGGGTAACATGTCTCCTTCTGGCCCAGGGTGAGTTCAGAAATGTGTTCAGAAACTAAAGCCTGGAATCAGGGGCTTCAGGAGTCTGCTTTGTACTTTATTTTACTGTGGCTGGGCTGGTACTTAAGTTGCAAATCAAAGTCTTCTGAACTTTTCCCTTTCCTTTGTCCAAGTAGAAAAAGACTCCCTGAGCTACACTTTCTATAGCTGTGGGAGAAGGGTGACATAGGCACTAGCTTGGCCACCATTGTTACTGTGTTTATTGGGTCATATGCACCCCAAGTCCCCTGCCTCTGAGCCAGCATACACAGCTGCAGGAGTTGTCCAAAGACTGTAGCCTTTATGGCCTGACTACCTTATGAATTTAGTTCAGGCCTCAGGCTGCTTTTTGTCAGCCGGTGGTAGGGCCAACCAGAACTTGGGTCTCAGGGCATAGGATTTTTCTCTGGCTGGGCTGATCTAAATAATCCCACCATGGGCATCAGCAGAATTCTGCCCTCTGCTGTGTTCCCCTGTGCCACAGTGGCCCTGAGTTTCAATGCAAAGTCTCACAATCAATTCACTCTGCTTTACCCAGACACTCAGATTCTCTTTCCCCTTGCCGTACTGGTGCAACACTGCCTAGGGATGGCAGAGGAGTGATGTAAGCAATGCCAGGTTGTCTTTTCTGCCCTCTTCAGTGCCTCTTTCCTTGATATAATGTTAAAACCAGTATGTTTACTCACCTGATTTTTGGTTCTTCTGAAGGTGCTTGCTTGCATGGATAACTGTTGAACTTGGTGTTTGTGTGGAGCGATGATTGCTAGAGGTTTTTATTTGGCCATCTTCCTCCCTGCTGTGCCTATTTCTGATGTATTCAACTTTCTGCCTTATTGGATTTGATGAATATGTGCAATTATATAAGCTGTGTACTTTGACAATACTTTACAATGAAATGGAGAATGACCATGAAAATTACTGATTCCTTTGTCAGAAATATGGAGAAGCTAGGTTATTCAGACCATCCTGCCACTGAAAATGAACTAAATACATAAAAGTGCTGTCAAGAGAATACAAAATTACCAGACAAAATTTAAGGGAACATGGGTATCTAGAGAGATAAGCAAAATACTACATTTCCCTTTGTTCTGGGCATTTATCAATATAGGCTGTTAAACTTTTCTTTTAATGACTCAGTAAGGAAAAAAGGACCAAAAAAACCCACATCATATTATGCCCATTTTAGTTGGAAATTATATTAGACATTATTTTCTATATTGAACTGGGACCCTCAGGGTAAAAGTCAGCACATTTCTCTCATCCTAGCCCCACAATGAATGACCTTATTTTTTTTTTCTTTCAGTATTTTAAGGACATGGATCCACTATCTTTTGGCTTGCACTGTTTTTATGATAAGTCTGACATCATTCTTTGTTCATCTGTACATAATGCATCTTTTTTTTCTGGCTGCTTTGAAGATTTTATTTTCATTTCTTGTTTTGAACAATTTGATTATGATGTGCCTTAGTGTTTTCATATTTCTTGTCCCTGAAGTTTATTGAGATTCTTGGATCTGTGGTTTATAGTTTTTAAAATTAAATTTGGAAAAAGTTTTGCCATTACTTTAAAAAATATTTCTTCCACCCCCTTACCTCTCCTTTGGAGACTCCAATTACACATATGTTTGGCCGCTTGCAGTTGTCTATAGCTCACTAGTGTTTTGCTTATTTTTTTCACTCTTTTTTCTCTCTGTGTTTAATTTTGTATCATTTCTATTGCTATGTCTTCAGGATCACAAATCTTTTCTTCTGCAGTAAGTACATAAATCTGCTGTTAATCTCATCCAGGGTATTTTTCATTTCAGATTTTTTTATCTCTATTTGTTGAAATTTGGTCATTAAAAAATATATTCATTTCTCTTTTTAACTGCTAATGTTTTCTCTACCTTCTGAAATATATAAACTATAGTTAAACAATTTTAACAATTTTAGTCAAACAATTTTAGTGTACTTGTCTTCTAATTCTATCATTGGTGTCATTTCTGCTTCTGTTTCTATTAGTTGATTTTTCTCCTCATTATGAACCACATTTTTCTGATTCCTTGCATGCCTAGTAATTTTTTACTGGATGCTAGATATTATGATTACTTTTGGGGGAACTAGATTCCTTTTATATTCCTAAAATTATTGTTGAGATTTGATTTTTTTCTGGAGCATAGTAAAATTATTTCAAAAGAGTTTCATTCTTCTAAGGCTTATTTTAAAGCTTTGTTAGAATCAGATCAATATTTAGTCTGGGACTATTTTTCTCCACTGCTAAGTTAGTAAAGTATCTTGAATATCCTACCTGATGCCTGGGAATAATGAGGTATTTCCACTCTTCTCTAGAGCACATGAACAATTTCTGGCCCTGTTTGAGCTCTGGGGATCGTTCCACCTGTTTCCTTCTGATGGCTCTTTCCCTGGCCTTGGGTAGTTCCTCTTATGCATGTGCTCACCAGTACTCTGATGAAGACTAAAGGGGAGTGCTCTTTAGATCTCTGGAGCTCTCTCTTTTGCAGTATTCTTCTCTGTGTTACTCTACCCTGAAAATTCTAAACACCTCAACCTCCTCGGACTTTTAAATCTGTCCCATCAACTCATGGAGAACGTGGGCTGTGTTTGGGTTCTTCCTCTCTACACTGTAGCCTTGAAGTTCTCTCTAGGCAGTGAGTTTGGACGGCCTCACTTATTTCTCTTCTTTTGCTATATTTTTTGCTGTGCTTCGTGCTGTACAATTACTGAAAGATGTAGTTTCATATATGTTGTCCAGTAATTTAGTTATTTAAGTTGGAAGCATAAATTGGCCTTGATTATGCTACCTTAGCCATAAACAGAAGCTTCACTATGCTTATTATATTTAAAAAAAAAGAAAACATAATTTTGAAAATATCAACAGGGAACAGATATTTTTACAAAAAAAATACCTATTCTATTTTTAAAAATTATCAAGTGTAACTTCTAGAAAAGAAAAATAAAATAATCAAGTTTAAGAACGTCATGAACAAGTTATCAGCAAACATGATTGAAGAGAAAATTAATAACTTGTAGCTAATTCAGAATAAATTATACAGATGTAGAATACCTTTGTGGTATAGATTTTCTATGTAGATATGAAATATGAAAAAGAGGTTAGGGACATGCAAGGTTGTGTGTGAAACTTTAACATACATTTAATCACAATGTCAAGAAGTGAGAAGAAAGAGAATGTGGCAGGGGCAATATTTGAAGACATAAAGATTGAAAATTTTTCAGAACAGAATGAAGACATCACGCTATAGACTTATGAAGACTGATGAATCCCTCTCAGGATAAATACTAGCATCTATAAACACAGCAGAGTGGAAGTGCAGGACACTAAGGATACAGGAAAACATATTAAGAGCAATAAAGAAAAAAGACCTTCAAAGACATGACAGAATGACTTCTATAAAGAAGACACAGAGGAAAGAGATAGTGGAATGAGATTTTCAGTGTGTTAAAATAAAATAACTGCTAACCTAGAATGGTACAAGGGAAAATAACTCTTCAGAATAAAGTCAAAATAAAGATATTTTCAGATCAAAACAATGAAACAAACAAACATGGGAGAATTTACCAATAGGAGATCCTAATTTCCCAGATAAATTCTAAGAAAGTTGTTTCAAGGAGAAAAAAATGTAACCTCAGACAGAAAGTCAAATATACAAAAATAATGACAACTGCAAAAATGATAAATTTAAATGAACAATGACTAAATAAAGTTATAATAATTGTGGCTGTGCCTCATTATTAAAAGTGAGAATTAAAATATAGGTAAACAACAACATATGTTAGGAAGGAGGTTAATTGGATTAAGTTGTCTTACAGTACTTACATTTTCCAGAAGGAATTGAAAAGTATTGATTAATTTTATAATTTGATAAATTTGGCACATTACTGTAATTTCTAGGGTAAAAACAGAATAGAATCATACCCTAATATTCAAATGAGATTGTAGAAAAATAAGGAAAAATAAAGATGTTAATGCACATACCACCCATAGAAGATACGAAAGGAGAGAAACAAATTAAAAATAGTTGGGGAAATTATAAAGTGCAAAAAAATTTTGTCTATCAAAATTTACATTAAATTAGATATATTAACTGCTTTGCTTAAAAGGCAAAGATTTTCAGACTGAAAGAATAACTAAATCCAACTATATACTATTTTTAATAAATTCATAAGGTTACAGAAAATTTGAAAAAAAATTAAAAATAAACTAGCATGCAAATATCAAATTAAAAAAAGTCTTCATGTATTAATATTGCATAAAATAGGCTTTTTTAAAAGAAAAGACATTTCTTATTTTAAAGTGTCATAGCATTATAATAAACAATATTTTCATGATGAAGTTATAAAAAGAAATTTGTATATACTTAGTAATATAGATTCAAAACATAAAAAACAAAAATCAACAGGAGGGGGAAATAAGCAAATGTATAATCCCAGTGAAAAATTACAAAATATATTTGTCATAAATTGATAAAACAATCACCAAGAATGTAAAAGATTTAACTGTGACTAGCAAACTAAACATGATCTAATGGATATATACATATGCCATTTATACCCAATATCTGCAGAGTACTTTGTCTTGTCACACACAAATAGACTATTATAAAAAAAAAGACCACATATTGTGTCATAATTTTTTAAATCAGTTTCAAAGTTTTGATATTGGAATTTAGAAAATATTTTAAAGGAAATAGTAATAAACAGTTTAAACAAAACAAGTGAGATGAAGCTAATGGATATTTAGATGGAAAGGTATAGTTTTAAATTTGTATATTATAAAAGTAGAAAATTCATGAAGTAAATATTCATTCTAAGAAGACAGAACAGCAAAATAAACTCAAAGAAAGTATAAAAGAGGGAAAAAGTAAAGAAAATGATGGAACAGTAAACACTCATACAACATGGTGTCAATGAGACTGAAAGTTGGTTCTTAAATTGACAAACTGCTGGAAAGCTTGACTAAGGAAACAAGAGATAATGCAAAAATAAACAATATTTATCAATCACACTTATCTATCCCTTCAGGGGAAAGGCAAGGTATTGAAAATAGGTGAGAAAGTAAATGTTTTTTGAGGGAAGAATACATTTTTTGAGAGATAATTTTGATAACGAATATTTAGAAGATTCTTTGTATGTGATTTTTTTTGCTCAAAATAATGTCACCTGTAAAAGCTATCACATCTGTATGCTTAACATTTTTACAACAAAATCTTTGAATAATAGTAGATAAAATTAAGAACAGTATTATGGTTTATAAATGAAATTAATATCTCAATTTCATGAGTATGATCAGTGATCTCATTTAGGTTTCAATAATTTTGCAAAATATATTTTTCATCTCACTAGATGGCAGTGACACCTCCTCCATCCCTCCTATTATGACCAAAATATCTAGAGACCCAAAATGTCCCCAGATATTGTCAGATGTTCCCCTGGGGGCAAAATCAACCCTGGCTGTGAACCACTGAGCTGCAATAATGTTGATCTCAGCACTGTTTCTAAACACTAAAATATTAGAAATAACAATCATTCCCATATAAAAGTAGATCTAAAAATTATTACAAATTCATACAATGGATAACTTTTCAATTTTTAAAAAATAAAGTTATAGAGCAATATTCAGTGATAAGGATGACCTTTCCCATATATTGGTAAGGAAAATTGTTACATTACAAAATATTATTTTTTATAATGCTTGTGTATGTACTGTAAAAAATTAATGGATAATGTTAATGGTGGTTCTCTTTTTAGTTGATGAAGTTAAAACTAGGTTTTTTTGGCTTTGTTTAGCTATATTTTTAAAATAATGTGATATCAGTGCATTACTTTTATAACAAAAATTTGATATTATTTTTGTTGCCTTTTTTTGAAAAAAGTTGAAAGGGAATTCTGAAAGATATGACCAGAAAAGGAGCTTCTTTGAGGCAGGATCGCAATGTGCAGCTCCAATCAAGTCATATTACCATGATAGCTGCCCACATTATCTAATCATAAATTGATATTAATTGGAGATGATACTCTGAAAGGCATTGGCTGAATTTTTAGTGAACCACATCAGGTCATGCAAGTTGCCTGTCTCCCTGCTTCCCTGCCTTCCTGCCCTCATTCCATCCTTCTTTCCTTTTCTTTAAGAACAAAGTCTTTAATGTCTTCTTGTTTCCTTTTAATTTTCTTATTCTTTTCCAAGGGGGTAAAGCACAAAAGAGTCTTACTCATTGAGGTTTTGCTCTCCCAACAGCTAGAAGTGAAAAGGTTAGCAAATTGAAAACCTTAAAAATGATCAATGGGTTTATTTCACCTTGATCCTGGACACCTGTGAAGAGCATATACCTATATCTAGAACAAGACCTCGATCTGACTTCAGATGTGAAACAAACACATAATATCCAAGCTAATGTCATGTATGGCACACTTGCCTTCTTGTTTGAGATTCCATTATGTTTCCTGCCTTTTGGCTATTTTGCAAAGATTCTTTCGTACATTTCCTTTTCTAAATTTTTCAGCCAGATCATAAGAGCAGAATCCATTATTTAACCTTGATTTTATTTAGCAATGACTGGATCTGTGTTTCTTTCAAATGCTCACAATCACTGGTAACTGCATTCTAAGAGCCCAAGTGGGTTTGACTATTTAATCATCTTGATTTCTCAGGTGTTCATCTTCTTAGCCTTTACTTGCCATGTCTTCCTCAAGGTTTGCTTGAATAGCACCAGTTCTAGCAGTCTATCGAGATGATGATAAGCTGTTTCATTACAAAATGAAAAATTGAGCCTGTTAGCATGAAGTAAAGAACAACAATTCCCTCACCTATATGTCTAAGGGACACACAAATCTTTAAATGTTGTGTGGGAGGCCCCCCACATAAATGCAATATATACTGCTGCTAAAATCATAGCTGCCCCCAAAGACATTTATATCAAACTACACCAACATCTGGTTTTCCATAAATCAAAATCTTACATGCTGTGTTTAAAGGACCATTTGCCATTTCAAAGTGAGAATTTTTAATGAAAGAAATAGAGTAATTAAAAACATTGCAAGCTTCATCTGGAAACACTCACCTGATCACTTCCTGCATATATTCATTCTCATGCCATATCTGTTCAGCCCAGGAGATGCTAAACTATTTTGGAAAACTTGTAAATCTCTCTCCTTCAGAGCACTGACAAGATGACTCTCTTGATATTTAGCAAAAGGCTATAGATCTTGGGATGAAGTAAGGTGGACTTAGCTTACCTTCATCGGCAATGTGCAGACTTACTACATTGCTGAAATATCACTTGTGTCCACAGTAACAAGCTTCCACAGTCTTCAAATAGATCACTTAACAAAGTAAAAAACAAAGCAAAACGACAAAACTTTCACCCATAGCAGACTCAGACTATGTGGTTTGTTACTGAAATTTATTGAAACTGACTCAACTTTATTCTCTAACTGAATACTTTTAAAAAAATATGGCATACCTCTAAATGTCTATTAAAAAGTTATAAATGTATTGCTTAAATATTTTCTACATTTCACATTCACCTCTGAGACACCACCAGAAGAATCTGTAGAATCATAGCCTCCTTGGTTGTTAATGAGCAGTAACTTGGACACTCTCCTTAGCACAGTGCATTTTGATAGTGCCTTTGATGGTGGTAGCAAGTTAAAGAACAGATGGGCAGGGAGGATAAGAAGGCCCCAACTTTGACAGTGTTATTCAAGGCAGAGAAATCTAATGAGTGACAATACAAAGGCACATGGCAGCTCAGGGCCGAATTCTTACCCTGGTATGAAAGCACTTCTCAAACACATTTGAAGCTTGTTCAACTTCGTACTTCATTTTTCTCTTCTTTGGTTCATTTCATTTTCATAACAAAATATAGTTGAGGGACTGAAGATAAAGAAAAATGAACAGAAGGAAATGGCATCAGAGGTTACAGTATATATGTACATTGCTTTCTTTGAACCCACTTCTAACAACTGGGTAGCTTGTTAAACCTTGATTTTCAAAATTAATTGTGTGCACATCACCTGGGGATCTTGTTAAAATAAATATTCTGATTCCATAAGTCTGGATTGGGGCCTGAGATTCTGCATTCCTAACAAGCTCCCAAGCAATGCTGCTGCTGGCTTGGGGACAACCTGTCAAATAGCAAAGCTGTAAAGGATTTTGAGACATTAGAGTCTGCATCCTGTCTAATGTTAAACCATTTAAGTATGGTCATCACCCCCTAGGTTGAAAATTAAAAAAACAAAACTCATAGGCAGGATAAATGTCAAATCAAGGCACAGGTAACAGGTATACTCTCTCCTTTCATTCACAACTCATTTAATCTTAATAAAAATTTCAGGAGACAGGGAACATTACCACCCTTACCCAGGTGAAGGGACTGAGGAATAGAAGTATTAAGGAGGCTGATCAAACTACATGTCTGGAAAGGGATGGAGCAACATTTTGCATAGAGGGTTCGTGTCTTCTCATCCAGCTGCTTGGTATAGTGCTTTATATGAGTAAAGGGGTTTTCACATGCATGAACACGTTTGATCCTCACGATATATGCCCTGTGAGAAAAGTACAGCAGGACATTATTATCCTTATTTTTGTAGTCGAGGAAAGTAAGGCAGGAAAGATGAAACAGCTTGGATAAAATCCTACAGTTAATTAGCAGCAGAGCTAGAGCTGTCATTGAGCCCTCCTGACTCCCAGTCCTCTTCTCTCTATCATTATCCTGCTACTCAACAGTAATCAATGTGTAAACTAGAATGAAAACAACAACAACAAACAGTAATATGCTTCAGAAATTTCCAACAGGGAAAAATTAGCATTATTTACAAATTAAATCTATTAAGATAACTTATAAATATGAAACACTGGTGTTCAGCTTTTATTTCAGTTTCAAAGATCTCAAAACTTAGATTTTTCCATGATTCCTAATTCTACAGTGATATCCCATGTTGGGGAGAAGATGTTATGAGGGGTCATGGATCATACTATGTTATTGTTAATAGTTTTTATAATTGCCTTATTTTCATTCTCATACTTTAATCTGCATTAGGAATTGTTTTTCTTGATTTTAAAGTTCTATCGTGGGTAGCTGGAAGTAAAACACATTTCAGATGATTCTGCCTCATTTCACATAACAAAAATAATATTCACTCTATTGTATAGATTATTTTAATTCTGTACCTTCAATCTTTCTCTCTACTGCTTCTTTTCTATCAATATTTAAACATAGGCATCTTCCTCCCATAGTAAAATAAAAAGCTTTTCTTTTAACCCACATGTTACTACACATACCACCCTATTTTTCTTCTTTCCTACAGAGACAAACATGCTTAAAGGTCTGTGTATATGCACTATCTCCCCTTCTCCATTTAACTCCTCAACCAACTATAGTTCAGATTCTTCCCACATCACTCCATTGAAACTACTATCTTTAAACTCATCAGCTACCTACAGCACTGGATATGTTTACTTCTCTCCTTTGTGAAATGTCCTTCTCCCTCTGGCTTCTGAAGCTAAAGATCTTACTGAGTTTCTCTCAATTTCCATGTTTGTTTTTTCTCATCTTCCATTGTAGATTCCTCTTCCTATGTTCAGTCCTCATTAATAAGCAGATATTTATTGAGACATATTTTGTTCTTTATATTATACTAGGTTCTGGGGATAAAATTGTAATTTAAAAATATTTTTCCCTACCTTTCTGGAACTTTCATTCCAATATGGAACAGGCCATATGAGTCACGAAGTCAGGAAATCTTCCCTGAGGCAATGATAGTATAGGTGAAATCTGAAGGGTGAGTAATAATTGATGAGGTGAAGAGAGAAGGAAAGAACATTCTACACACTAGGAATGCATGCAGAAAGGCCTTTGATTATGAGGAAAAAGGTAGGGTAAGGGATTACGTTGGAGAGGTGGTAGACACATGTTAATGATTTTGCTTTCTTTTATAGGAAGCCTAGAAATGTTTTAAGTGGTGGGTAAACCTGATCAGATCTGCATTTCTGAAAGATCTGAAAGATCACTCTGTGTATAATATGGTAAAGAACTGGAGATTATAATAGTGAATTAGGGTATTATACATCATTCTGAGGCAATTGCAGTGGTTCAGCCTATAGACGATGGTTGTTTCATGTAGGCTAATACCAGCAGAGATTGAGAAAACAAAGAGTTGGATTAAATATGAGGAATGAGGAAGAGGAAGATTTCAAAGATGGCTTATGGGATAAATAAACTTTGAGTCATTTGTGGGAATGGGTTAGGAAGGGGATTTTACTCAGGTTAAGAGACTAATGTTAGTACAGGGAAATGCACACCATTTCTATTACAATGACAAGGGAGAATGAATAAGCGAGGAAGAAGGTACATTTGTAGGTTTGGAGATAGGAAGGTGGATGGGTTGCCATCTGGTAATTTCTATGTTTATTGAGAATAGAAAGGTAAATTTAACTCCTGAAATTGAAGAGGAGCATGGTGACATAGTAAGTTTAACAAATTTAGTGGAATATGTTGAAATGAAAGCTGAAAATAAAGCCAGGCAAACTTATAAAAATTGCTGACCAATGGGATCTTGATTCCAAAGATGAAAGTAAATTCACCAATGAAAAGTCTTCTTGTATCACGCAGAAAACCATCACTCTCTCCATTCTTTTGGAAATTTTAGCTGGATTTTGGGAGAAACATTGGGGATAAAGGGAAATATTTTAATATGATAATGTTTTTTTTCCTTTCTCTGCTATACTAAAGCTGGCAACTAGGGAAGCAATGCACACACATGCCAAACATTGACAAATTTATGCTGATTCAGTGCAATGAGACCACATGAAAGGAAGTTACAAAATATTTGTTCAAAATAAATAAATTTTCCTAGGAGGGCAGTTGGGCACTGACAGAAGTAAGTGTTATAGATGAAATCTGGCAGGAAACCAAAGACTTGGAATTTTTTAAATTTATTTCTATAGATTTAAGGGGTATAAGTGCAGTTTTGTTACACTGATATAGTGCATAGTGGTGATGTCTAGGTTGTAGTGTAACCATCACCTGAGTAGTGTACATTGTACTCATTAAGTAATTTCTCATCCCTCACCCCCTCCTACCCTCCCACCCTCTCACCCTTCTGAATCTCCACTGTCTATTATTCCACTCTCTATGTCCATGTGTACATTATTAGCTCCCACTTATAAGTGAGAACATGCAGTATTTGACTTTCTGTTTCTGAGTTATTTCACTGCAGATAGTGGCCTCCAGTTTCATCCATTGCTGAAAGGCATGATTTCATTGTTTTTTATGGCTGAATAGTATTGCATGGGAGATACACACACACACATATACACCCACACCCACACATACCACATTTTTTTTTTTAGTCATCGGTTGAAGAACTCTTAGGTTGAGTCCATATCTTTGCTATTGTGAATACTGCTGTGATAAATATATGAGTGCAGGTATCTTTTTGATATAATGATTTATTTTCCTTTGAGTATATACCCAGGAGTGAGATTGCTTGATCAAATGGTAGTTCTATTTTTAGTTCTTTGAGAAATTTTCATACTATTTTCCATAGAGATTGTACCAATTTAGGTTCCCACCAAGAGTGTATATATGTGTTCCCTTTTCTCTGCATCCTTGCCAACATCTGTTATATTTTGACTTTTTAATAATAGCCATTCTGACTGGTGTAATACGGTATCTCATTGTGGTTTTAATTTTCATTTCTCTGGTAATTAGTGATGTTGAATATTTTTTTCATGTGCTTTTTGGCCATTTGTATGTCTTCTTTTGAAAATATCTGTTCATGTGCTTTGCTCACTTTTTAATGAAGTTACTGTTTTTATTTTTGTTCAGTTGTTTGAGTTCTTTGTAGATTCTGGATATTAGTCATTTGCCAGATGCATAGTTTGTGAATATTTTCTCCCATTCTGTAGGTTGTCTGGTCACTCCATTGATTATTTCTTTGGCTGTGCAGAAACATTTTAGTTTAACTCATTTGTCTATTTTTGTTTTTGTTGCGTTTGCTTTTGAAGTCTTAGTCATGAATTCTTTGCGTAGGCCAATGTCCAGGAGAGTTTTTCCTAGGTTTTCTTCTATAATTTTTATAGTTTCAGTTCTTACATTTAAAGACTTGGAATTTAGATAAGTGTTTTTAGGAAATCCTAAAATATATGATTTTCTCACCTTGGAAAAGAGATCAAAATAATTTTGCATATTATGTTTTAGTTTAGAATACACTGTTACATGTGTACTGGAATCAAAGAAAACATATTGGTTGGTGACATCTGGTATAAAAAGATTTTATCTCTTTTTCTGTTTGTTTGTTTTCTTTCTTCTTCTTCTTCTTCTTCTTTTTTTTTGGAGACAGGGCCTCACTTTGTTGCCTGGACATGAGGGCAGTGGCATAATCATAGCTTACTGCAACCTCAAACTCCTGGCCTCAAGTGATCCTCCTACCTCAGCCTCCTGAGCAGCTGGGACTACAGGCACACATCACCACACCCAGCTAATTTTTCTATTTTTTGTAGATATGTGGTCTCACTATGTTGCTCAGGCTGGTCTTGAACTCCTGACCTCAGGTGATCCTCCTGCCTTGGCCTCCCAAAGTGCTAAGATTACAGATCTGAGCCACCGTGCACAGCCCAAAAAGGTTTTATCTCTATGTATAAACTTTGATTACCTACATAGACTAGAATAATAGAGCCAGTGATAATTGTGATACCACTTATCACAGCATGCTTTGTGAATAAATAAGGCAATAAGACAAAAAAAATCTCCTCTTTCTGAGTGTAAAAGCCTTTGTACTACTGTAGTTCAGCTTATATATTTTTGTCTGATGCTTTCATTCATAACTCAACACCAATGTTATTCTTGTTAAATATAAGCAACTTAGAAATGGGCAGCAGCAAAAATTCTCATGGTTTGAGATGCACAACTAACACATCCCTTTTATACTATATGTATCTCAAAGAAGCACATTGGATGTTGAAAGTACTCTATTCAGGGACAGGGTTGGAAGGATGGGCTCTTTGGGTCACTTTCTTCCTTGTCCCTTACCCATAACAAATAAAATAAACCTTGAATCATTGTTTAAATAGCTCTGCTCCATTAGACTGGTCTGTGAATGGGTCAGAAAATAATATAATAAATACTTAGTTTAAGTCTCTAGCTAAATTACAAGCCTCTGGAAAACTGCCTACTCACACAAATTTTTTTAAAAAGACAGCTTGTTGGTGTTTTCAGCTTTCCATAGGTTATGTTGTAGTAAAGATCAACCCCTATTTTCAGTGTCTTACAACAACAAATATTTACTTTTCATTCATTTTACATTTTGGCTGTGGTGGTTGAGGCTCTGTTCCATGTATCTTCTTCATTCCAGATCACTTCTGAAAGATCACCCTCTATATGGAATAGGTATTCCTAATTTCAGAGGAAAAAAAGAAGGAGCTAAAACACAGAAAAAGCTTTTTTCTCCCTGCTTCTGCTCAATTGTGATGTACAGCCAGTCCATTGGCATTATATTGGCCAAATCAAGCTGTGTATCCACATCTTACATCAATGGGGAAGGGGTATATACCCTTCTCACAGGGCATTTCTGTAAATCACATGGCAATGGGTAGGGATCTATAATCCTCTTATGGGAGGGGAGAAAATAATTAGGAAATCTACCACACTTTGTAAAATTTAATGCAAGAAAGCATGAAAGTCATAATGTATGAAACAAGAAGAGAAAAGTAATATCAAACTTTCCTTTATTGAAAAACTATATTAGATAAACAAATACAACTATGTTTTCTGCGGAATAACAAGGAAAACAATAAAGCCAGAAAGCTTAAAGGAATTGATAAGTCTCTCTCATGCAAACATAAACAAAATAAGCCATAGAGTCAGACAAAATAGAATATAATTTATCATACCAATCAGTCAGTGTAGGAAATAACCTAAACGATCAAGTCATTAGATGCCCAAACAAAACAACATGTTATTAAATTCAACATCTATTTTAATAATAATTATGTGTAAATTAGGAATAGAAAGATATTTCCACAATATGACAAAATGTGTGTGTCTCAACCCAGGAGCCAATAGCCCATTAAATATTGAACATCGAGGAAATCCCACTAAAGTAAAAAACAAATTTAACAGGAAGGTAGACAAAAATATTTGTAACAATTTTAAATACCTTAAAGCATACATGTTTTAAATAAATAAAGAAAAGAGAAAACAAGTACTACTTGCATAAAAATTGGTTATTGGTTCTAAGACATGAATAAACAATTCACAATGGAAAAAATACAAGTAGATAATAACCATATATTATTAAACACAACTATAAACCAAAGGAAAACAAATTGTAATAATAACAACTCATTTGTGCCTCTGAAAGGCTTTTTAAAAAGTGATAACTATTTTGCCTAGGGTGAATCATTTGTGGGATTAAAGCAAGTATAGTTTTCTGGAAGGCAATTGGTCTGTGTGTATCAAAAGCTTAAATTGTCACCTAATGACTCAAATTCCAGGAATTTGGAAGAATCAAAGATTCAAAACAAGATTTAAGTGTAGAGCATATACATTATGGTGCTAAATTTTAATAGCAAAATGCTTGGAACAGCTTTAATGACTAATGTATGGAATTAATTTAATATAATAATTTAATAAATTATTTACATAATATACCATACTATAAAATCACATTTTAGAAGAGGATTAAATGGAGTAAAAATTTTTGCAATATATTATCAAGTGTAATCTTTGGATTACAAAAAAGTGTCTAAAATATGAACCAAATTTTTCTAAAAAATAATTTGTGTTTGTGTGTACCTAAGAAAAATCAGTGAAAACAACTAGATACCAAAATATTAATGCTTATCTCTAGATGTAGGGCTACAGAGAGTTTTTTAAATTCAATTATGCCAATTTCAAATTTTCTTTAAATAATATATTTACATTCATGATAAAAACTACTTGTTATATTTCTTTAATTCAGGGAATTGCTACTGTTTCACTTTTTCAGGAAACATTCTTATTTATAACATCTTTCTTAATTTCAACCCACATTCTCTTCTCCTTCATGCCCTAATCTATTTGACATGTTTCTTACAGGCTGTGTTAAGGTATATTGAAGTCTATCTTCTTTTCAGATTGTAATCTATTTAAGGTAAAGACTATGCAAAGTCTGTGTCTTATATTCCATCACTTTGTGTATACACTGTGCATACGCAATAAATATAGCTTAAGTGTATGAAGATTACAAAGTATAGAGAGTGCATACCAGTAATTCAGGCACTAGTAAACTAGAGAACATGAGTCATCCTTTATGGCTAAATTGAGTCAGTGTAAAGAAACTTCCATCACTCATGAATCCAGCAAAAGTGGGTTACCCTTTCATTTATGTTCCCACAACACCTGGCACATCCTGTTTTATAAAGATTATCACATTAGTTTTGTGATTGTCTTTTTCAAGACCGTGACTCCTCATCCATCATATATACCCTCATAGCCCTAACTTTGAGAGATGTTTGCCCCATCTTAAGAGTTCAGTAAATGCTTTCTAAATAAATGAATGGTTTTGACTGTGGAAGGAAGAATATGGAAAATAGAGAATATGAAAATATGGGTGACAGGCACACCTATAGCCAGGACTTAAGCATTACAAATGAGATTCATGTAACCTAAAACATTTATACTCCCTTAATATTTTGAAATTTAAAAAAAAGAAAGATAATATGGGATCTGTGTTTCAGCAGAGTGGAAAAGATCCTGGTGCCGTAAGATTTGGGTTTTTCCTCTTCTACAAATTAATCATAGGACCTTGTATAAGTCATTCTCTTCTTCTATGTAAAAGGAGGCATTTGGATTAGACGATTCATAAAGCTTCTTTCAACTTTGACAACTTGGAGTCACAGCAATGGATTTAACATCACTGACTATATATTAAGATGGGCCCAGGTCTAGGAGTTAGACTTTCAATTTATTCTGTACATTTTCTTGCCTATGGTGAGATTTTCCCCTAGTCTCAGGACCCAAAATTTCAACTATCCAACCTATAGCAAATGAAATTGGTATTTGGATACTGGACATAGCAAAATGATCAGATATGTAGTTCTGAAATATTGTAAGAATGAAGATGAAGGGGAAGCAAGTATCTATACACTTAGTAGAGATGCTCTGCAAACTCATAGCTGCCCTTAGCAGAGCTCTGTAGAAAGGCAGTACACTCTTTCCACAGTTAAAGAAAAGTACTTTTACACAGTAATGGACTAACTTAAAATATAATTTTTACTGTCACATGTAACTTTCAGGACTATTCACATATCAGAAAGAATCAACACTTTCTCAAGGTAAAATGCAATGTGTAATAGGCTTTCACATTAGTAAATATATTTTGCTCCCCCCATTGAAATGTCAAGGATAAATTTTATGAAGTTTCTCACAATCCGGAGGTCCTTGAAAACCTAGTCTGTGGCTGATAGTAGAGAGCCAACCAATGTAAAGCAAACAACGACTGAAGTTCATAAGATTATTGAAAGCATCCCAGTTTCAACAAGGTTTTCCTCAATGAAGATGTGTTTTTTCAGTAATTCTTTTCCTGATTCAAGAGAGGAAATGGGATCCTCTAAGATGTTTAGGTCACAGGTAACTATGCTCTGGTCCTCAGGCTCAATCTAGCCTTCTGTTTAATTTGACCAAGTCCCTAAGATAATATCTATTAGAACCACATTTTGAAATGGCATCTCAAGTTTTTGATGGTAAAAGACTTATAGGAGATAAGAAATAGATATTATTTTAAAAATATAGTTTTTTGTTATAAAATAAAATGCAACATCCTCTGCTTTTTAGGAAATTGAATAATTTTTTTTCTTTTTTTATCATTATCTTCATTTATTTATTTATTTTCAGCATATTATGGGGGTACAAATATTACGGTTACGTATATTGCCCATGCCCCTCCCTCCCCCCTCCAGGCAGAGCCTCAAGCATGACCATCCCCCAAACGTTGTACATCTCACTCATTATGTTTGTATATACCCATCCCCTCCTCCCCCCTCCGACCCGCCCGACCCCCGACAAATGTTATTCCTATATGTCCACTTAGGTGTTGATCCATTAATAGCAATTTGCTGGTGAGTACATGTGGTGCTTGTTTCTCCATTCTTGAGATACTTCACTTAGTAGAAATGGGTTCCAGCTGTATCCAGGAATATACAAGAGGCGATATATCATTATTGTTTCTTAAAGCTGAATAGTACTCCATGGTATACATATACCACATTTTG
>VBSM01001483.1:18550544-18575445 GCA_008086735.1 Cheirogaleus medius
AAAAAAAAAAAAAAAGAGTTTTAGTGGATGCAAATAATGTTTGTTAATATATTTATTATACAATTCATTTATTTCATAAATATGTATTACTATAATAAATACATAATATGTTAAATGTAAGTAATTGGGTGCAGTGATTATCAGACTTTAGTTTTCATTAAAATCAACAAGGGTTCTCATTCAAAATGCTATCAGAAATACTTGAAGTACATTGGCACCTAGCTCAGATGCCTAAATAGCTACCAAGAGATCGTTTCTTGTGTTGTATGGTACCTGTAATTAATTGAACTATCTTTCCATTTATGTATTACATCTGTTGGCATTGGAACCACATGATTACACCTAAATTCAGTTGCTTTTCTGATTGGGCAGTGGCTCTAGTGGAACTTTTTTCTCATAGGCAGAGATAAAGAGTGTTTGGAGGCTTTTCCCAGGAAAGTATGAACCTAAACATATTCCATGGCAGAACCCAAGACCCAAAGTCCAACCAATATTCCCTAAATGTGCACATCCATACCTGGAGTTTTCCCTTTCTGATGTAAATCTAAGGGCTTTCCCACATGTCTACCATGGCTGAAGGGCAATCAAGATAATTTTGTGCTGTAAGTTTTTTCTTTAATTGGTCCGAAATATATGCATGTGACTACTTGTGATCATAAGTGGTTTATCTGTAAGCTACTTTTTATGAGAGGAAAGAAATGTATTCTTAATACTTTTTAAAAAATTTTATCTTTTAAGCAAGAGTTCAAATCTGTAACAGTTGAAAAATAATAGTGGGTGTTCATAGGAAGTACAATGATACTACATTGACAGTAAACTAATCATTACTTCAAAATTATTCTTGAACTCCCAAACAATAACAATTGTACTTTCATCAGATATAGTTAAGGTTCAAAATGGCATTATCTGGAGAGTGATTCATAGGAAGGAAAAGTTAAAGTTACAGATACAAGTAACTAAAAGAAAAGTTAAAATTGCTTTTGATAATTGCCTATCAGAACTGAAAGTACTTTAAAACGTTTTTTCTTTTTGTTGTTGTTGTTGTGGCAAATATACATAATGCAACTTTACCATCTTAATTTGTGCGTGTACAGTTCTGTGGCATTAATTAAATTCACATTGTTGTGCAACCATCACCATCATCCATCTCCAGAACTTTTTGATCTTCCCAAACTGAAACTCTATACCCATTAAACAACAACTTCCCATTCCTTTCTTCCTCCAGGCCCTGGCACCCACCCTTCTACTGTCTGTCTCTATTAATTTGACTACTCTACATGCCTCATATAAATGGGACATACTCTACTTTTGACAATATTTTACCTTTAGTATATTAACTCTTCTAGAATGCATGAAGCTTTTCTCCTAATGTTTGACGTATGAGCATTGCAACATTGTGCACACATTGAATTCCAAAGTTTCATGAATAAGTTTTCCAGGTTCTGCTTCAAAGTAGAACTTTAGCACTTAAGCAAGCTTGCAAAAAGGAACATTTATAGAGAAAGCAATCTTCTTTTACGCTAATTTTCTGTGTAGTAATGTTACCCAGGTGGCTCAAAAGAGTTAATGTACCTCCTAAGTGTCCAACTTACTACTACTGAGTAACTGAGGAACTGGGGAGTAAAGAGCTCAATATCAGTTAAATCAGCACTTCTACAGCAAATCATACATCCTTGCTTATGTAAGTCCTACAGTGCCAATGAATCTTTCTGTTTAGAGGATTTATAGCTTAGAGGGTGAACAAACTGATTTTTATAACTTAGGTATTTGGTTTTTAAGCTTTTCTGTTTAATAGACTGAATTGTCTAGTTCTGACAAAACAACTACAATAGATAACATGTACACATCCTGTCTTTCAGATCTGGAATGACTTTCCAATTTTGACTCTTGTGTACTTTAACAGCTACCATCTCCATTGTTGTTTCTGCAGCATTAGCAGTACGAAAAACTAAAGAAAGAACCCACCTCCTGGGTTGTTCAAAATAGGATCATTGTCCTGACTTTCTGCTAATTTCCATGAAAAACTTTTAAGTATTTAAGTAGTGTCACCCCCATAAAGGAGCCCTGAAAGTACCTAGTTCCTGAAAGTACAGGAAATTAATAAATAATGCAACTAATGAACTAATAAAAAATTAATAAAAAGTGGTCCCTCATGGGTAAAGGAGGAGTGGGACTCAGGCTGAACCAGGGATAAAGTAAGAGTGATATATTTTGAAAAATCTTTTAAAATATCTTTTTTGAACTTGTAACTATATTACACATCCAAAAACTACACTCAAAATTTAAATATGGAAAATTAATCAGTCCTACAGAAAATTGGGCAAAAATCTTAAACAGACACTTGACAAAAAAAGATATCCAATTGGCTTATAAAGATATAAAAAGGTGCTCAACTTCATTTGTCATTAGGGAAATGCAACTAAAACCACAATAAGATGTCACATCTCAACTAGAATGGTTAAAATGAAAAAGAAAATAGTATGCGTTGGTGAGAATATAGAGCAACTGGAATTCCCATACATTGTAGCTGGGAATGTGAAATGGTTCAAGTATTTTAGAAAACTGTTTAGTAGGGTCTCCTAAAGTTAGTGTATGCATACCTGGTGACCCAGCAATTCCACTTCTAGGCACATACCCAAAAGAAATACTGCATATGTCCACTAAAAACATGTTCTAGAATGTTCACAGAAGCTCTGTTTATAATTACTTCCAAGTAGAAACCACACAAGTATTTACCTGGCATTGAATGGATAAATAAATTATGGGATATTCATACGATGGAATACCTTACATTAGTAAGAATGAACAAGCTATAACTATATATAGCAAAAGAAATTAGATGAATCTCACAAAGTGGTCCAGATATAGAGTATACATGTTGGATTCAATTTAGCTAAAGTAAAAAGCCAAAAATAAAAACAACCTATACTGTTAGACATGAGGGTAGCAGGCGCTTCCCACCTTGTTGAGAATGATCCAGGTACTGGTTCCATGGCTCAGCTAAGCTTGTGGAGATGCATTGCATTTTAGAATGTATACTTTCCTGAATATAAATTATTCTTAAAACACATGGGCACCTTGGAACTTTGTGATCCAGGATCTAAGGGGTTACTTCGGCTCCAGCAGGGTGAATTTGTCAAAGCAATAAATAGTGTTCCAAAACTGAAGAACGTACAGTTATTGGATGTGACAAATGTTACTTTCTGTTTGGAGCATCTGTTATAATTCAAGATCCAGTCAGAGCTCAATGAACTGTGAGCAAGATTTCACAGGATTGTGGCAAAGTTGCTTCTAGAAATCCATAAGCATAAATCCACAGGTTTATTGCTCAATAAGTGCCTACTTCATCACACACTGAAATGATCCCCATTAGACTGGTTTTGAAAAGCAAACTTTAAAATGGAGAAGGAGGGGTTTGAAACTCAGCTTGCCAAAATTGAGTCATCAACTATTAAAAGGTCAGAATTTTGGAGATGACAGTGCTAGCAAAGTGAAAGTGTCCATTGAGAAAGAGAACTTAAGTCCCAACATTAATGAGACTTGCACTAGTATCCAAGACCACCTGAAGATGTCAGAATTATTGGCAGGGACACTGCAGCTCATGAGCTTTTCTCACACCTTGGCATTCCCAGGGAGAAATAATGGCTTGTCTGCTCCATATGTAGTATGCTCTGCCAACCACACCAAAAGCAAAAGGGAGGCTGTCATGTTCACTGTGAAGATAGAGCATATGCTCTTCTCATTTTCATTGTTTCCAACATTGTGCTTCCCAGTGAATAAGCAATTGGGGCAGAAATGTTGACAGAAACATGATTAAGTGGTCAGGGGTTTGCCAGGATTGGCAAAACAGTACCTTACAGTGTCCAATATGTCACTAGCCACATGTGCCTATTTAAATGTAAATTAAATAAGAACATTTTCATATTCTCAGTAGCACTAGCTACTTATTGGTTATCATATTGGATAGCTCAGATTATGAAATATTTTCATCCTGCAGAAAGTTCTAACAGACAACACTGCCTCAGGCCAGGGGTCAAAAAACTAAGCCCCATGGGCTAAATTCAACCTGCCAACTGGTTTTGTAAATAAAGTTTTATCAGAACTCAGTTCATTCATTTACGACTAGGGACTGACTCCCTGGGGGAAGAAATTAAGTTCCATCATTGAGCACTTACCTGGTGCCTAAAATAATGCTTCGTGCTGGTGGGGGAAGAAGTACTGACTGGGTTTAAATAGGAAGTCGGAGCAAATTATTTGCTTGCTATTTCAACCATGTGTTAATCAGAATGCTTGGAGGCCTGCCCCTCTAAAAGCACACATATTTACCAATGTGAGTCCCAGGGATGGGGCCTTCTGCTTGCATGGTGCTGGGGTGAACATGGTGCCCCTTCTCCAGAGGCTGAAGTGTATCTAAAGGTTGTGGAAATCTTGGTTTAGGTTATCCAGGAAACAGACACCAAGACAAAGATTTAAGAGCAAGAAATTGATTTGGGAGGTGATCCTGGGAATCATTGGAACAGAGGCTGGAAAATGAGATGGGGAAGATAAAGAAACCAAGTTGGATCACATCAATGAGCATATTATTTTTGTGGGTAACTGTGGCTGAATTGCACTGGGGGTATCCGAGAGTCTCTGTGAGATGGTGTAGAGCACATCTCTGAGTTTTCCTACCTATGGGGCAAGCAAGGGTGTTTACCCACCAACTCCTGTCTCCAGTGGTTGAAGGCTGCTCCCAGAGACATTGATTCCACACCATACTCCCACACACCAGCATCTCAAGCCTTCCCTGCACATGCATGGAGCATATTCCTTTGGTTAGAGAAAGCCTTCAGGTAGGCAGTGCAAGTACGGGCAGCAAGGGAAACCTCTGAGATGTTCTACCCACATTGAAGTGAATCAAAGTGTCCCAGGAAGTAGCATGAGAATACACTGATCCCTTCCATTCTTGAAGGCCCTGTTAGTGTCCTGTGAGTCCAGCTGCCTCGGTCCCAAGACACTGATGGCAGTAGAGGAAAAAGTGGCTGCAAACTCCTTTCTGACCATATCTACTTTGTTCACTACTCACTGTGTGCCAGCAGAATGTCAGAGATGTAGTAGGTGCTTAACATATATTTGTTAAATCAGTGAGTGATTGAACAGTTTTGTTGTTGACTTCCTCAAAACCATTGAATTTATTTGGTCAGAAAATATTTTTTTAAAGGATATAAATGCAGTAGATGCCTGCATGTTCCTTTGAAGAAGTCCTGCAGGGCCAGTAATGTTTTGGCATCAGTACTCCAATTTCTCAGGTCCAGCCTCTCTGAGTTGCAAAATTCTACCAGTATCCTCTGAGGTCTTGCTGGAGTGTTATGAATATACAGTTGACAGGTTTTGTAGCTTATAGAATACAGAACCTCAAATCACTAATCCCTTCCTAGTGCAGAGTAATCCCATTCCCCCAAGGTCAGCCACTTCCCCCTCAGTCCCTCTCTCCATCTAGACCCACAGAAAGGCCAAGCATATTTCCATCAGGGGTTTTGGCCAGAAAATGGAATTGTCTTCAAAGAACACAAATGTCCCCAATGCAAGGCCTGACAATGTTCTTGGACTGAAGAAAGGAAACACCGTGCAAAAAGAATAGGCAATAATATCTCAACAAATTATCCTTGTGTCAGGTTGTACTTTTAAGAAGCACACCCGGACATGGAGGTTAGAGTGCAAGGTGTTTATTAAGTATCAACTTGTGAGGGGAATCAGGGAGGAAGTATGATTGGGCTGAAGGAGAAGCTGAACTGACATGTACATCCCAGGAAGCCTCCGTCAATCTGGCAAGAAGCTCTGCAATGAGTATTGCCTATTGGAATCAAAGGGGAAATGGCTGAGCCTTTATACCTATGTCGTGCTCAGTCACCATGAGATCTGCCCTGGAAAAAGTGTGACCTTGGGTGAGGCAGCTTCCAGAAGCTGAGGCAGACCCCAGAGAAGCTGCCAGCTGAAGGTAGCCTACTGACCACGCTCCCCACAGCTGGGGAGCAAGTCTTAAAGGGAGATCTACCACAATCCTGCTGCAGAAAGATGAACGATTCTGTTCTCCAACTATATAACAAGCTAATAGTATCTTGTGAGCATACAGTGCTTCATATTTTAAAAAAGATTTTTCACATGACAACATCCCATTTTGATCCTCACATGTAAAGCAGGTATTATCACCATTTCACGGATGAGAATGCAAAACCTAGAAATGGTCATTGGCTTGTGATCAAGTGGCAGGAATAGGCCTCAAAGTTAGCACGAATCCCTTGGGCTAAATCCTGTCCACCACCTGTTTTTTATAAATAAACTTTCATTGGAACTCAGTGCATTCATTTACGTACTGTCTGCAGCTGCTTCCTTGCTACAATGCCAGAGTTGAGTAGTTGCTAAGGAGACTGGTTCACAATGCCTAAAATGTTTGCTATCTGGCCATTTAAAGGCCACTGTTCCATCCTTTCCACTGTTCCATAGGGTCTCTTATTTAACTGTGAAAAATGAATGAGAAGAGAGCCTAGACTCAGATGTCTTTAGGGGCCAGCAGGTAATAAATATGAGTGAAGCCACCAATATAAGTGGACAAGCACACATTGCATAAGTGGCTGGGACTGTGGTCAAGTAGAGGTGACATGTCCATCTACAAAGGAGACTTGCTATTCAGCTCTTTTCATGCAGATCTCCAGGTCTGGTCATGCAGTTTTTCTGTTTTGCAAGAAAAACTGCATTTTTAAAACAAGCTGCATTTTTAATATGAAATGTAACAGATTTAAGAATCGACTAGAAACTAAAATCATTGATAAATGTTTATGTATCTGCAGAGCATTTTCTTTATCTCTGTGCTTTGGAAATTCTGAGAAGAAAGTAGACACAACCAGTTGTATAGGAAGAAAATTAAAAAAAAAACATGCTTGAGAGTTGGGATGTTTCCAACTGAACACAAACACCACACAGGGCATATAAACAATATATATACACACAGAGTATATAAACAATGATCAGACAGGGCCACAGAGGCCAGAACACTCTGCAAAAACAAAGTGAGTAAAGATTCCTTCTTATGACTAATATGTGCTTCTTCCCCAATGACAACTCTCACGTCACTTTAATTCTCCTGCCTCTTAGATGAAAGTTGTTGAGATATCTAATTACCAAGTGGTCTCGGCTTCCAGAAGCACCCAATCCAGAAATGGCCGCCACCTCCTTTAACCCTCCTTAGAATCCTTCAGCACAAACCTAAATACTCATGGTTCCTTTGATATGCACTCTTATGAGCTACAGCAAGTTAAATAAACCTTGGCTACAGTTGTATTACAGGTGGTCGGTGGCTGGTGAGTTTTTACAAAAGGTAAGGCAAAGCCTCACGAGGTTAGCATTTGAGGTTGGCTTTGAAAAATGGGTTACTTAACCAGCAAGGGTATATGGAGAGAGTGGTTGGAGCAGAGCATGTGCACAAAGCGGTGGCAGAGCACGGGATTTCTTAGGGGACGATGAGCCCCACAGTTTACCTAGAAGCCAGGCTAGGTGTAGGGGAAGTAATAAAGAAAGGTATGGGGGTGGTGGTCATATTGCAAAAGGCTTTGTCTACCAGGTCAAGGATATTGATAAGCCATGGGGAGCCCCTGAAAGTTTTTGAAAAGAGAAGTGGGATGCTCAGAGCTAGTCATTAGGCCATTAGGATTTCTTTGAATATCCCTGTGGGCAAATCCACAGTAAGGTACTTTCTGGAAATTGAAAAAATTATTTGGCCCTCTGGGAAGCAGCAGCAAGAAGAGGGACTTGATTTAACTAAAAAAAAAAAAAAAACTTTCACAAAAATCCAGCTGCTACTAGTAATTGAATATTTCCTCTTTTGATTTGTATTGTTTTGGTGAGCCCCAGAATAGCAGTTTAAAGTGTTTAATTGGTTTTCGTTTGTTCAATTTTATTAAGCTGTCCTGGGCTCTTGCGTTGGCAAACTTAGCATTTTTTTAAAGCTGAGCTTGCTTTCTCTAGAAGGTTTTCCTCCAGTTTATTCAGCTTAACTTCTCATATCTGATGCTGAACACTCACCAGCTGCCGGGTATGCAGGAACAAAGAAAAAAGGTCTCAGTAATGGTATCTGAAGTTTTTTATTTTGCCTCAGTGTATGTGCAGCTCAAAGGAAAACAGTATGAACAAGTTTCCCTCTGCTGTTGGACAATATGCCCAGTAATTAACTTGTTGTGAAAGCCTGAGGATGTCACAGTCTCCCATGGTATGGAACGACAGAAAAACACACTAAGCAGAGTCTCAGGAGAACTAGCCAATGTCACCACTCTGCCAATGACCAGCTGTGTGATCATGTGTGTAATGATCATGATTGACATCCCAATATTCATTTCTTCTCAATGATTACTCCAAATCGAATGTGCCCAATCCTGGCTGCAGACTAGAATCACCTTTCTCACTTGCTAATGCTTCACATGTAGTTAGTGATCCATTGCTAGGGTGGAGAGAGCCTCTGGTTTAAACTAATCCTTGTTGTGATTGTTTAGTTAATCACCTCACTGTTGGTGATTAGTCAATGAGACTCAATAGCAAATGATGGCTAATTCTTATTGAGTGCTTACTTTATCAGTTAGCCTTAAATGATATTTGGTACATAGCAAACCACCCAAAACTGAGTGACTTTAAACTACAATCATTTACTTATCTCACAATTCTATGGGTTAGCTGTTGAGGTTCTTCACATCTGGGCTGGCTCTGCTGATCCTGACTGGGCTTGCTCAGGTGCCTGTGGTCAGCTGGAGGGATGATTGGTGACTGGTTGATCTAGGATGGCCTTATTCACATGTCTGGCTGTTGGACAGGGCAACAGAAACAACGTGTCTCTCCTGTCCAGAAGACTACCCTGGACTGCTTCATATGACAGTGGTGTTCAAGAGCAGCAAGAAAATGAAAGCCCCAATAAGCAAGTGTTTTGCAAGTCTCTGCTTGTGTCATGCCCACTATTGTGTCATTGACCAAAGCAAGTCACATGGCTAAGCTCAAAGTCAGTGTGGAAGGGACTGCCCAAGGATGTAGATACAGGGAGGCTTGAACTGCCACAATCTACTATATCCACTACGTTCCAGGTAATGTTTTAAGCTCTCTACATTTAATCCTCATTTAATCCTCACAAAAACTCAATGAGGTAGGCCAAATGTGTGCATTCCACTTTACAGTTGAGGAAAATTAGGCACACAAAAGTTAATTAAGTTGCCTAAGGAATATCACATAGTCAATAAATGGCAGCATTATTATTTGAACCCAGTCAGCCTGGTTTTAAATTTCATGCCCACAGCTATGTATGTCACAACATACATAGCTGAGGGGTTTTAAAGAAACTGTTCCTCACTGTTACAAAGAAGACACAGGAAGAGACAGCCCTGCTCTTCCTCTGGACATTGTCTTGTGTGGAAGTGAGGCCTGATGCCACTGCAGTCATACTGCCAATACACAGTAGAGGCCAGGGCCAAGCAAATTGTCAACAGCCTGAGTGCTAATATCCTGCAATGAAGCCCATCCTGTTTCTTGTTATGCAAGATAATAAAACTCCTTATTGTATAAATCAAAGTGAGTCAAACTTTTGTTACTTGCAACTTAAAGCATTTTAATTTTTCAAGGTTGTCATGCACCTCTCCAGGTCTTAATTTCTTCATGTATAAAATATAAGTCTTGAATTAGATGATTGCTAAAGTTGTTTCCAGTATTAACATTTATGATTTTAATGACACTGTTGATAAGGGCAATAATTTGCTGATTATAGCAGATGGTCTATACATCAGTAGAAAGATTAAACATTAGAAAATATTTAGCTTTGTTTTTGTATTAGTTTTCTGTTGCAGCTGTAACAAATTATCACAAACCTGGCAGTTTTAAGTAACACAAATGTATTACCTTCTAGTTCTGTAGCTAGGATGTTCACCATGGATGCCACTGGGCTAAGAGCAAGGTGTAGGCAGGAACTGCACTCCTCTCTGGAGCCTCCAGAGGGAAATCTGTTTCCTTGCTTTTTTCAGCTTCTAAAGATTATCAGCATTCTTTGTCTTCCAGCCTCCTCCCTCCATCTTCAAAGTCAGCAAAGGCAGGTTGAGTCATTGTCACATCACGTTTCTCTGACCCTTCTGTCATCACATCTCTCTCTCTGACCGTAGGCCATGAAGGTTCTCTGCTTTTAGGGACTCATTTGATTACATTGGGGCCACTAAATAATCCAGGATAATCTCCATATCTCAAGGTCTTTAGCAAACCCTTAATTAGATATTCAACATATTCAGTTTCTGAGGATTAGAACATAGCATGGATGTTTTGGGAGAATAAGTATTCTGTCTGCTGCAGTTTTCTTGGCAATTGTATTCACTGAGCAATATACATATATTGACATTTTTAATCTTAAAAATATATTTTAAAATTCCTAATCATAGATCTAACAGCCATTAAATGTAGAAAATCTTGAAAGCACTGGAAAGCACAAAGAAAATTATAAAATTGTAAAATTATCCATAACCTTCTATCCAGAATTAAGCACAATAGCACTTTGGTATATGCTCTTTAGCCTCTGTGCATATGTTATATTTTGATAAAAATGGATTTATAATGTATATGTCTTCACTATCTTCTCTTTTCACTTACCATTACATTATGAACATGTAAAAATTGTCTTAAATTTAATGATCACATAGTATTACATCATATAAATAGAACTGATGTGATTTCCTCAATGAATCCCTTATTGTTGGACATTTACACTGCTGCTAAACTGTTACTCATCAATAGCAAACATTCTTGCACATACACTTATACACAAATAGTTGGGTGTATTCTTTAAGATCAGAATAAAATAGTGATTTTAGAGTCTGAGTTTCTAGAAATAGAATTTACCACCTTTAAAGGCTCTTACACTAATGATTCTCAAAGTGGGGTATCAGAATCACTTGTAATACTTCTGAAAATGCAGATTCCTGGGCATGACCTATATCTACTTAGACCCTCTGTGATGAAGATTGAGGTTCCACATTTTTGAACAAACTGCCCACAATTGTTATGTACACTCAGCAATTTCTGATTCCACGTCCAACTTTTCCTTTTCCTGAAATACGTGGACACTTAAATGCAATGATGTCTGCTTAAATGTCATATCCCCTATAAAACGTACAATGCAAGGTGGAAAAGATGTGTGTTGTGTGAAAAACATGGGAAGACACTTTCTCTATCCTGTTCTCAAAATTTGTCTAGTTTGTTGCTTAGAGGCTAATTCTTCATAGTCTGTCACTCTATATTACAGTGCATATTTCCTCAAGATTTTCTAACAAATTAAAATGCATGTATTGGGCTGGGTGTGGTGATTCATGCCTGTAATCCTAGCACTTTGGGAGCCTGAGAAGGGAGGATCATTTGATGCCAGGAGTTCAAGACCAACCTGGGCAACACAGTGAGACCCCATCTCTACAAAAAGTAAAAAAAAAAAAAAAATTAGCCAGGCATGGTGGTATGCACCTGTAGTCGCAGCTATTCAGGAAGCTGAGGGAGGAAGATTACCTAATCCCAGGAGTTCAAGGCTGCATTGAGCTACGATTGGGCCACTGCACTCCAGCCTGAGCAACAAAGTGCAACCCTGTCTCTCTGAGAAAAAAAAAATTTGTATTAAAACAAAGTTTGCCTATATACATATAGTTCATTCTGAGGGATGATTAGAAGGTGAATGAACTTTGTTGTGTATTTATTATATACTATACTCTTCCTAAGTGGTTTATATGTGTAATTTTATTTAATTTTTGCAATGACCCTTAAGACATAGGTATTCTCCCCAATCTACAGATGAGAAGATAAAGGCATAAGGGGTTAAGTAACTTTCCCAAGGTCTCATAATTCATAAATAGTGATGCCTGGTTAGAAACACAAGATTTGAGTCCAGACTCCACGCTTTAAACTTGTTCCCATCAGGTGTCATTATAATTTCACTTCTGTACAGTCAATATTGAAAATAATAAGTGCTACCATTTTATGGCATTCTCACTCAGTGTGATTCACTATATCCATTAACATTTCATTTGATCTTCACAGCAAGGCTCTGAGGTATTGTTTTTAGAGCATTGTTTAGTTTCCTAAATTCAAGATATAAACTGATTTTTCCAAGGGGGCACAGCTAGTACATGTCAGAGCTAGAACTCAGCCCATATTTCCCTGACTCTAAATCCCAAGGTCTTAACTACTGTTTTATTCTAATATTAGCAAACATGTCATTAGATTAAAACATCTTTGGGAAATATGGTATGTTAGACTATCATCAGCAAATAGCCTTGTTTCACTTAATAGCATAGAAAGAATTAGCAAGAATGCCACACAGAACTGGTCCCACAAGGAAAAAAAATGGCTACAGGGGAGGAGGTGAGTTGAGCTTTGCATAGAGGTATTCCTGACACCAGCCACCATGCAGAAGGTCCTCACTCTAAAGGTACTGCTGAACTCTGGCTCCCCAATTCGTAAAAGCCAGATCCTAAAACTGTACTCTGAAGCCAGAGTACACTGAGGTTGCTAACATCTCAGTCCACCCTTGAAAACCCAGCTGTCCTGCTGTGAGTCAGACCTGAGACTGTGCCACAGAGAGTCAGATTTGCAGAATCAAAGCCTTTCAAGTGAAGGTTCAGCCAGAGATGAAGGAGCCAGATTCTTGAAATCTGCCATTTATCATGGGAAAAAAATGGTTACGGGCACACTTAAAGGGATTTTACTCTCCTTTTCAAAGCAAATGACAATTTAAAAATCAGTCAGGATATTTTTTTTAAAGTACCTTATATGGTATATATAGTGTAGAGTATTATGAGACTCTACTGATGGATGTTTTTAAGCTAAAGCATCTATAGGAAAGGCAAAACAAGAGTTGTGTGGAGAATTGAAGAAGTGTTTTTAATAACAGTGCACTTTTAAAAAAGATATGATTAAAGTAAAATGGAGTGAAGGGGAATAGGGGCTATAGCTTGCAGTAAGTTAATAATTATCACAGTGAAAACGTGTTGGAGTCTCTATGTTAGTAGAGACTTACTATTAATAATAATAAGAACCCAAAGATGTCAGAACAGAAACCAAATTCTGGGGCCACCTAGAGGTGGTTCTTCAAAAATCACATGACTTTCAGTTGAGTCTTTTTGTTCATTCTACCTTGTAGCTTTTGGAGCAATATGTAACTAGTTGGATGAAGCTACTTAAATCAAACCTTGCATAGAAATCCAGGATGAAGATACTTAAATCAAAGGCAGCATAGAAATCTAGGTTCTCCTATAGGTAAACTTTTCCTTACTATTAAGTAGTAGAGTTCGGAGTGTTGGAAAGGTTTTCACAAAATTTAAAAAAAGAACAAAACAGTGGTTACTTGTAATTTTGTGAGACTAGACCAACTTTGGGAGACCAAAAGCCTCCAAGTGGATAAATAGGTTTGTGTGATTTTGACCAAAACTTTAAAATTTAGAAATTTCCCCACAAGAATCAACTCTGGCAGCAACTCTCTCTATTTTGTTGAGATGTGGAATATTCTACACATTGGTGTTATGCCAAATTTTTCTAACACAAATGTCATATTGAGTAAAGAGGTTGGGCCTAAATGATTTCACAGACTATTTGCTACTACAAAAGCAAACTTCCTGAGAATTACTGGAAAGATTGGTATTTTATTGATGAAAATCCAGTGATTTGAGGTCTACTTTCAACATTTTTTTTTTGAGACAGGGTCTTGCTCTGCCAACTAGTCTAGAGTGCAGTGGCATCATCATAGCTCACTGCAACCTCAAACTCCTGGGCTTAAGCGATCCTCTCACCTCAGCCTCTCAAGTAGCAGGGACTCCAGGTGTAAGCCAAGGATCCTGGCCTACTTTCAAAATTTTAATACTTAATTCTTCCAAAATAAAATATAAGTTCTCATCATCTTTGCGATTGATACTACTATTGATGAGAGAGCAATCTAATGGAAAGAATATTGGGTTCTAGGGCCAGTTCTACAATTACATATCTGTGGAGCTGATTCTGTCCTTTGATCAAACCCTAACTGATGTTATACATTTGACATTATAGGGCATCAATTGTACAAATTCTCGAATCTACAAAATGAAACAAGGATAATGGAAGATATCATAGTTTCCTTTTTCTATTAGATACCATAATTTTTAGCTCTTGTTAAGAATTCCTGTGATAGGTCTGAGAAAGGTGAAAGTCCTTCAAAATACTATTAAAATGTTGTTGCCCTCATAATCATTATTATACTTTGAGAATAATTATTCATTAAATAAATGGTTACTATTCTTCTCATGATAGTAATAGCTAACATTTACTGAGTACTTACCATATGGCAGGCACCGTGCTTTATATACATGGGTTAATCTCACTTAATCCTAACCTAATAATATCCCTGCAAGGTGGGTAATGCTCCATTCCATGAATAGAAGCAAAGCTTAGAAGGAAGAAGTCAGACCATCATTAAGTGGCAGAGCTTAGATTTGAATTCAAGAAGCATGATGTAGAGCCCACGCTCTCATCCTCTGTACAGAGAATAACATGACTGAAATCATATAGTTCCTGCCTTCAAGAAGCTTATCATGTAATAATAGGAAACATAATCAAGTAAATTATTGTAATTTAGTAATGTGATTCTATCATAGTTAATACACAGCAGGACATATAAATCAGACATTGAGGTCTAGAGGAGTTAATGTTGGAGCTTGAACTATAAAAGGCAAACTTAGATTTACTTATGAGAAAAGAGAAAGAAGAGTATTCCAGGCAGACAAACTGCATGAGAAAGGCACAGATGTGAAAAACATCTTGTCACATTCAGGGATATTGTGAAATAATGGTCAAAGACAAAGATGTGAAGGTTAAGGGAGATTAGGGCAGAGGAAAGGCCAGAGAGGGAAAAAGGGATCCAATTCTTGTGTGCTGGTCTAAGAATTTTTAACATTGTCATAATTCTATGTGGAGTCATTAAAGAATTTTTCAGAGAGGGCGACATGGTCAGATTTATATTTTATAAGCCTCAAGATCTCTGGCAGAAGTGTAGAGGATGTTTTGAAGTTGGAGGAGACCGAATATGGGGCAAAGAGCAAACTAGGGGCAAGGAATAATGAAATGGGGATATGGACTGTTCCAAATCAAGAGGCGGTATCAGCCTGGGAAGGATAAATCATAGCAGTTTAGTCATTTCTTGGCAGCTTGATCTTGGTCCAGGAGTGGCCCACAGCCTCTGGCTGAGTACTCCTTGTTATCCTGAAACCCATTACTAGAAGTTGGTTGGCATCCCTTGAGATTCCTCAAAACACCTTACCAATGTCAAAAGTGGTATGAGAGTGCTGTGGTTTGAATATGTTCCCTCCAAAATTTAGGGGTTGAAACTTAATGGTCAATGTGATGGTATTAAGAGATGGGACCTTTAAGAGATAATTTAGTCCATGAGAGCTCTTAGCCTTGTGAATGGGTTTAAGCCCTTTGTAAAAGAGACTTCAGGCAGCATTCACCTCTCACTTGCTCTTCCACCTTCCGCATTCCATCTTCAGCCATGGAAGGACACAGTATTCCTCCCTTCCGGAAGATACAGCAACTAGGCACCATATTGGAAGCAGAGAGGGCAGCCCTCACCAGACAACTGAACCTGCCAGCACCTTGATTGTGAACTTCCCAGCCTCCAGAATTGTAACAAAACAAATTTCTATTCTTTATTAATTACTCAATCTTCAGGTATTTTGTTATAGCAGCACAAATGAACTAAAACAGAGAGACAATAATCTTGAACTTGGAGAACCACTTGGTGTGCTGGCAGGTAAGCATGAGCATTTTCACTTCAAGCTTTCTTATAGAACATTAAGGATCTTAACTACCAGAGAATGATTCCTTAAAATGAGAAGGCCAAGCGGTGTAGTGGAAAAGTATTGTGGGCAGACATGTATCTCTGATTCCCAAACCATCATTCACTAGGTGGTAAAATTGGTCAAAGATGTTTAACTTCCATGAGCCTTAACTTTCTGATGTATAGAGAGCTTAACAAATCATACCTTGAGGTATTATTGAAAGGATTAAATGAGCTATCACATATAAAATATTGAGCTTGTTACTTCACACATAATAGGTGATCAATAAATATTATTCTCCTTCTACCTTTCTTTCCTTTTCTTCTCATAGCCACAGCCCCATCTGTATGTGACAAATGGTGCTATATGTGACTATCATACAAACATATGCTAGATGAAACTGATCCTTAATGAGTACCAAATGTGTAATGTGGTGCTAAGTATTTCACATTGTTTCAATTTTTAGAAGGATTTGTGGTTGTTCTGATTTTCCTGAGAAATAAGAATATAAATCTTATATCAACTGAATGAAATCCTTAATGATTAGTCACAAAAACACTCAAATAGAAGCCAAAGAATCAGAATGTTTGGTTTTAACTAGGAATGATTTTGAACTTGAAGGTTAAAATCTCAGGATAATATGCTGAAACATCTAGTCTATATTTTAATAATGAGAATCATATTTAATCTTCTTTTCCTTTATATATTCTTATAATTTTAAAATTAGGAGCCAGTTCTTCAAAGTTATATTAAAAATAGCTCATTCTGTCCTTGATATAACAAATCTGAAATCCTGCTGCCATGTTGGTGGTCTCCAAGCTCCTCAGGACTAAAATTGACAGCTGAACTCTGCTCAGGGGAGCAATGGGGAGATTAATGGTACTTTCCATTTTTCCCAATCACAGCATTTCTATTAGACTCATAATAATTGACCCTTATGTGTGAATCCTCCACTTGGGAATCACTACAGAATTAATACCTCATAAAATGGCACCTGCTCAATTGTCCCTTCACAACAAGTGCAATAAAAATTGCCCAAATTCATAAATGTGATAGAAAAAGCTGCCATAATGATGATAATGGATCTCCTTAGGTCTGTGATATTTTATCTGTTTCCCTATGTGGTTTTCCTTTTCATCTTTCTTTCATTTCCTTAACTGAAAATATTTCAAAAGTTTGAAGTAAAGCCATAAAATGAAGCCATTTGGTATTAAGTCAATCTTCTCTCTCAGCCCACTCTACAGTGACTAGGCATTTTAATTAGTGCAAATCTCTTTTGTCCATGAGTAATTTTAATAAGTGTTTTTGGCTGTGCTGTTCTATATGGCTTTAAACTTGCATATATTTATCCTAAGTTTTGCTTTCATCCCTAACTACAATTTGGTTGATTTTCAAATGAGAACAGGAGTGTCTTGGGGCCATTTTGCTAAGTTACTCAATGAGTTTGTGTTGCTGAGGGAAAGCACTGTGGCAGAGGGAGTTGTTTATGTTCAAAATATAATTAGTCACATTGCAAGTCCCAAATACCAGTGGCATCGTGGGTCTATCTTTTTCATATGGGTACTTTCACTTCACTTCATATTTTTGTTCTAATTAGCAAAAGAGAGGTCAGAAGACATGTGCATCAAAAGACACAGACAAGGATGTCCATAGAAACCCTATTTATAATAGCCCCAAACTGAAAGCCATCCAATTTCCCAATGGAATATTATAGAGTGGTGAGAACAAACAAACTATAACTGCTCACAAGCGCAAGGACAAATATCACAAACAAAATGATGAGTAAATGAAGCCTAACACAGAATACACATTGAATTTTTTATATTTCTATGAATTTCAAATACAGTGAAACTAATAAATGCAGTTAGAAGTCAGGATAGTGGTTATACCAAGAAGTGGTTATACCAGTGGTTATAGCAGGAAAGGACTACAAGTGATATAAAGTGAGGTGTCTAGGTGATAGTCTGCATCTTAATATGAGTGTTGGTTAGAGAGATATGCTCACTTTATGAAAATTCAGTGAGATATACACTTGTGACATAAGTATGTATTCAATATAAACATATACATTTTCAATAAAAATTGAAATTGGCAGTGCAGGAGTTGCTTATCCATTGGTTTAGTTGTTTCTTATCCACGTATGAGAAAGCATAAAGAATTTCTGGCTGTGAATAATGACTGATGAACATGGAAGCAGTTTTGGCTTACATTTAGGTACCAGAAAACTCATCAGCAAGAGTATAAAGTGGATTCAGTCATAAAAGTGAAAATACCACTGGCTCAATAAGCCAACAATTATACATGGATTGCCAAGTCTATAGTGCCCAAATTAGGTACCTCCTATTGCTCTGTGGCACAAATAAGCATGTTAGTAAGAAATAAACTGTTGTCAGTTGGACAGGGACCTTTGAAAATATTCTTTCAAAGAGTGGTCTGCCATCTGGATAGGAGGTTTACAGCCTCAACGCTGCGTGAATGTCTATTAAAAGGACACATGAACATGAGACAATGAGGAAGAACAAATATGAGCATTCTATACTACCTCGCCAGAGTGTGAACCTCTCTAGCAAATCCAGACACTGGAACCAATCTCAGCCCCACAGGTAAAAGTCCTAATGAAGATAAGACCTGAACATAATGCACACAACAAGGAGATGAGAAATATTTGCTGCCCAAAGGATATTCAGTTGTATATAAACTAGGATAAGAATCAACCAGTTTTAAGATATCCTGTTAGAGGATTTTTCTCTATATGGATTTTAAAATAAAACACTTTAAACAGTGTCTCTTGATTTAGGAGTTGAATTGGAATTGTATAATTCACTCAAAAGCTGGAATTGTGCCTATAGCTCTTAGGAAGAAAAAAAGAAAAAAAAATCCTGATCTTGATCTTACCAAAAAAGGTGTCCTTTAATTATTTATGCACATTTTTTTTCCTTACAGAATCCAGTGGTGAAGTGAGGCTCTGAATAAAATACAATGCTCTGGAAGTAAGGCACTTAATCAGCATCCACACCTTTTACTTGTAGTGTACTGGCTTTCCTATTATTCTTCCTGATGCAGGAAAGGTCTTTGCAATACCTGACATTGCCCAAATTTATCATAGCCCTTTGTTGATGCTACTACCAGAGACTCCCAACTGATCATTCCCTGGGTGATATTTCTCAGTAAATTTCTTCTATTGCATTTATAATTTCTAGTGCTTCAAAGAGAATTTACATGCTCTCATACTTTAAATTTCTCCTAATCATGTGATCAACAGAGAATGAAGAATCTTTTGTAAAATGTAGTAGCAAGGAATGCATTGTATCCTTTAAATACATCACTTATGTGTTTAAAGATAAATGTAAATTTAAAATTCCAATGCCACCTTCCTAAATGAAGAAGCTTCATGTATTAATGCCATTGATAATCACTCCAATGTAAAGTGCAAGTAATTTATAATGCTCCTAGTCAGCAAAGCATGTGGAAGGTGGTTGAAGACACTTTGCTTAATAAAAGGTTCCAAGCTCTTCATTTTCTTACAGCTTTGAAATATTAACATTTGGGATATCTCAAGTATTATAAAATTTTTCTTGCCCCAAAGGCAAATTTTTAAAAGTTGTTTAATTACACAATACTTGACGTATGACATGATCTCATTAAATATTTTGTGTATGAATGGTGAATTAATTATTTAATGCATGAACAAAGGATACAAAAGATAGAGGGATGGATGAATAGAGAAATTATATGCATTGATAAATAAGTTTTTTTCTGCAGGATTAAATACTTTTTATACTATCTTCATAATCATGCTTTTGCAATTTATAGTAATGGAAAAAAGTCTCTTTGGGGAGTCATAGAGTGTTTATCTTTCTCAATCTGAGAGTAAAATTAAATGCTGATACCTATGTGATGGTTCCTTTACAGGCAACATAATATGGTGGTTAAATGTTGAAGTTTTGGAGGCACATAGATCTGAGTTTGAAGTTTAGCTCATTAGTTAATAGTTAGGTATCCTTGGAAAGTTATGTGAGATTTCTAAGCATGATAAAGTAGGGATAATAATAGTACCTATTTTATAAGGCTTTTGTGAGAATTTACTGATCTGTAGTTGGAAAGTGCTTACCATAAGACTTGTCACATATATTTTCAATAACTGTTAGTTATTATTTTGGTATAGGACCTCTTCAATCTTCTTCAACAGATCAAATACATTATTAATTATAAGCAATTTTATTTTTATTTCAACTTTAAATAGGACAGTATCACAAAGTGTGATGCAGATGAGTAAGAGCTCTGCAGTCAGATTGCATAGATTCACATGTTGAATTTTTGGCAAGTTTTTACAAGTTTCTTATCCTCAGTTTTTCATCTGTAACATTGGTGTGATGTAAATCCAACTCATAGGATTGTTGCAAAAGTTACAAGGCACTCTGTAGGTGAAAAGCTTAGGATGACACCTGCCACATAGTAAATACTTACTAAGAATTGAGTTTACAATTTTTATTATTATACAAAATGGTTGTTCATTCTCTCATTTTTCAAGGGTTTTCCATGCCAGACAATGTTCAATGAAAATAAATTGTACACAAACAGCCTACAGTCAAATGGAGGAAAACAGAAGTGTAAAAGAATCATGTTCAGAGTTGTAAATGTTATGACGGAGGTATGCACAGATCTTAGGGAACTCAGAAGGGGCTGGTTAATTCCACTGGTGCTGGAGATATTCTCAGAGAATGCCAAAGACATCATTGTTTAAATATCATTAAGATGACACCCTTTGCCCAACTATGCTTTGGTCAGTCATATGTATGTCATTTGTTTATAAGTCTGTGATATAGTGAAACATATATTCGGTCTTGGTCCTCCTGTTTCCTGATGTACAACTCCTGAAATCCTTGGAATCTTCAAAGTGATACATGTCTTTTTGTATATTAAAGAGTTGATTAATGGCTGGCCTGCCTTAGGTAGGGCTGGTCACTGGAAAGACCAAAGCAGGATTAGAGGGTTGGGACTTTTAGCCCCATTCCCCAACCTTGGCAGGAAGGAGGGGCTGGAGGTTACGTTGTTCACCAAGGGCCAATGATTTAATCAATCATGGCTTTGTAATGAAGCTTCCATAAAAACAAAAAAGAGCATGTTCTGAGCACTTTGGGATAGCTAAACACGTGGACATTTCTGAGGCTGGTGCACGTGGAGAGGGCATGGAAGCTCCAAGCCCTTTCCCATATGCCTTGCCCTATGCATCTCTTCCATTTGTATATTTTGTAATATCCTTTATAATAAACCTCTACATGTAAGTATTTCCCTGAGTTCTATGAGCTCCTCTAGCAAATTAATCCAACCCAAGGAAAGGGTTGTGGGAACCCCAATTTATAGCCAGTCGGTCAGAAGCACAGGTGAAATAACCTGGGGCTTGTGATTGAGATTGGAAGTGGGAGGCAATCTTGCAGAACTGAACCCTCAACCTATGGGATCTGATGCTATCTCCAGGTAGATAGTGTCAGAATTGAATTGAATTAGAGGACACCCAGATGATACCCACTACAGAATTGATTGCTTGCTTCATGTGTGGAGTTCCCTCACACGTCTCGCATCAGAACTAGATGTGTTGTGAGAAAATAGCAGGAGAAATTGAGAAATTTTTTATTCTTCTTTGTTTATTCACACAATGTCTGTCTCCTCCACTAGACTGTGGGAGATACTTAAGGAGGGAACTGGTTTTAACTCATATTGCATGTCCATATCCTAGCATGTTGATAAATATGTAGTATTCAATGAATATATGCTGAGTGAATGAATATATGATTTTCATGCATTAGTTTATGGCAAAGTCTCTTGATTTACCTTAAGTAAGTGGAAGAAATCATGGAAAGGAATTTTGATTGAAGTATTTCTGTAGATCATACTCAAAGGTAGGTATAGACAACTGATTTTTAAAGGAGATTGGTAACTAAACTCTGCCAATTTTCTCATTGTTCAAGGATGACACTTTATGCCAAATTTGAGTATGTGCTGTCTATTTGTGAATAAGGCATCATCATCTTGAGGTAATGAAATTCTGACAAGAAACAAATTATACACTAGATGTTATTTGGTCCATTGTTTCTTTCATTTTCTGCATTTGAGCTGGGCTTTTCTAGACACCATGGATTTGATCACTGGTGGATTTCTACTTATGATTTTGAGTCTTGTGTTAAGCAAGTTCCAGAAAACAAATATATATATATATATGTATATATATATATACATATATATATATGTGCTCAAATGCAAAGACATCATTCTTAGAATAATTGGACAATAGAAGAATTACCAGGAATGTTTTTTGTTAACTTTTCTTCAAATACCAAATTTATGGAAACAATAATTTTTGTAAACTGATCATTTTTTCTATAATTATTATAATGAAGCCACATGGTATTTCTATATCTAACTTTGTTGATCAAAAGATTGTATTTAAGGTAAATGTGCTATTATGTTTTCCATGAGATTCTGCAGTTAAATGTGAGTCATTTTGTTTCTTTGGTCTCCTGTAGTCAAATATGTGAGTAATATAAGATGGAATTAACTACTTTGTTAGTCTTTTGAAGGCCCTCTCACCTTTTCTGCATTATTTATTTAGATTTTGTATTTGGATTCCCAAAGAAACTGAACAGATAGGAAGATATCAAGTGATAAATTCATATTACCTAGAGAAAAATATAGAGAGAAAGAGGATCCAGCAGTGAATGTGATAAGCAAATAAAGAGAAAAGATGACTTGGAGAGAGAGAAAAAAAGGAATGAAGATTTAGAGAGAATGCAATAGGTTTGAATCCAAGAAGCATAAATTAGCCAATGTTTTCAAACCCGCACACTGATGCTTTGTAAACTTTTGGGGCTCGTGGATCATTTTGAGAATCTCATTAAACTGGAGATACCCTTGATAGAAAGTTGGGAAAAGATGTACACACACACACACAATTACAATCTCGCATTCCCACTGAAACCTACTCATACACCTGCGGTTAAAAAACACTGCTCCAACATCTCAATCTTACCAAAGGGTTAGGGAATTGGATGTGGTCTGAAGAAATCAATTGTGCCAAGATTGAATCTAGTGAGGTGCTCAGGCCCCTCTTAAGTGCTGAAAAGACATGAGCAAGGAAGTGCAAACAGTGTCTATAATCTCACCAGCCACATTTTCTGTCGTCCTGTAGAATTTTAGGAGGAATAATTGTCTCCGATGTCCTAAACATCTCAGAAGTGCATGACTTCAGTTACGTTGTCTGTAACACTTCTACTTGGAGGAAAAGGGGGAATCTTGCTGTATATGCCTAGTATTCGTTAGAACAACCTTCAATGAGGAGACCAATCACACCATCACTCACTTCATAATGTTAATCTTTCAAGGGCAAGCATGCCCATTGCTGGGTACCTTCTCTGGCTGCTAACATCCTTTACTTCATAAAACCAACCATGGTTGATAGGTACATTATGTATACATTAGAAAGGCTAATGTGTGAGAATCATGAAAACCATACCAATAAACTAGTTTCATTTACTTCATCAAAATCAGCATTTATTTCTCATTTCTAAGCTTAAATCAATACAACTGTCTTTCATTTTTTAAATGTGAGGGCTTGTATCATTGAGTTGGGGGAGTGATGCCATAAAGCTAAGAAGGATTTTGCAGTTTGTGTTTTGTCTCCAGATAAACGTGTCCATCTTCTGAAATGTCTTATCTAATTCCTTTAGATTTCTTCCCTTTGTCTTGCTTGCTGCCTCACAAACATTTTTGCAGTTCTAAGAAAAATCGATTATAATAGGCCTCTAATGTTTTTTGTTTGTTTGTTTTTGCTTTCACTAGGAAAAAGTTGATTAAAGATTTCAGCAAGCAGGTTCAACATTGATCTTCAAACTTTAATATAGTTATTGGTATTGATAAAAAAGTAAATGCAAAGCAATTCCAGGAACCATAAAATACTTTTGCCACAGGAATTTTTTTTATGAAGACATGAAGGCCCAAACATATAGTATATATGCATGATAATAATTACTAGGTAATTACTAGTGATGCTTAGTTCCAGTGTATACTGTTTCTGTTGTAAAACCATCTTTTTAACTTCAGTGCACTAATAAGATTGGGCAATAGATGATATGTAACAAGAAAGATATTGGCTACCATTAGTGAGAACGCCAGACTAAAATTACTGACTATTGCATAACTAGATAAAAATCTAGCAAATAAAAGTAGTCATGTTTGATTCTTTTCTTTAAAAGTTATCAAGTCTTTAACTTAGGACAATTTGCAGTTAATGCTTAGTCAAATAACTCAGGTAATAAATATATCAGTCCTCAGCACACTCTGTTTGGTCCAAGAGATAGAAAGAACTCCACAGTGCAATGTTTATATCTGTTGGGCCCTGATCAGTAAATTGATGATGCAGGAAATCATTTCATCTTATTTTCTTTGAGATGGACTGCCAGATCACAATTTCAAGCAATATTTTTCTTGCCAGTTGGAAAAATAGAAGGGGTTTTTGCTCTGACTGTAGTTTGTTTTTATTCTCTTATGAGCTCCATTCTGCTGCTATTCACTTATTATTAGTGTATGATGGGTACTATTACACAGTTGCTATGTGTGCACACATTTTCAGCAAGGAACAACTCATGGATAGCAACTGACAATGAAACTCTATTAAGGTACCTCTTTTTGTTTGTGAATGTCTGCAGGATAGAAGAAGAGGAAATAACAAATATGTTCTGCAAGATATTAATGTGAAGCCTCATTATGTCATGTATTATATTATATGATACATATTATACAAAGATCTTATTTGTAAGATATTTGGGATATAAGTGTAAAACATATTAGGAAGGAATGTTTATTTAGTGTAGTGTCTGCTGAGCACTTTCATAAATGTCATTTGACTCAATCCTCATTAACCCTGGGAAGTAAATATTTACCTAATTTGTAAATGTTTTATGAAAATAACACAAAATACAGATAACTATTATTTTATAATTCTACATGTCTTTGAATTTTCACAAACTGAGCACACATGTGAAACTAGCATCCAGATCAAGAAACAG
>VBSM01001483.1:18575545-18609508 GCA_008086735.1 Cheirogaleus medius
GGAAATGCAAATCAAAACCACAGTGAGATATCACTTAATTCCAATGAGAATGGCTTTGATCAAAAAGTCCCAAAACAACAAATGTTGGCATGGATGCAGAGAGACAGGAACACTCCTACACTGCTGGTGGGACTGTAAACTAGTACATCCTCTATGGAATATAGTATGGAGATACCTCAAAGAACTAAAAGTAGAACTACCGTTTGATCCAGCAATCCCACTACTGGGGATCTACCCAAAGGAACAAAAGACATTCTATAATAAAGACATCTGCACTCAAATGTTTATAGAAGCACAATTCACAATTGCAAAGATAGGGAAACAACCCAAGTGCCCATCAATATATGAGTGGATTAATAAAATTTGATATGTGTATACCATGAAGTTCTCAGCCACAAAAAACAATGGTGATCTAGCACTTCTTGTATTACACTGGATAGACCTGGAGCCCATTTTTCTAAGTGAAGTGTCCCAGGAATGGAAAAGCAAGCACCACATATACTCATCATCAAGTTGGTATTAACTGATCAGCACTTATGTGCACATATAATAGCAACATTCATCTGGTATCGGGCATATGGGAGGGGGGAGGAGGGGATGGGTATATTCATACCTAATGGGTTCGGTGCGCACCATCTGGAGGATGGACATACTTGAAGCTCTGACTCGGGTGAGGCAAAGGCAATATATGTAACCTAAACATCTGTACCCCTGTAATATGCTAAAATAAAAAAAGAAAAAATATGATCAACACTTCGGAAGCTGCCCTCCTGCTTCCTTTTCATCACAAACCCTGCCCCTTCAAGGGAACCAACACTCTTACTTTTAATAGTAGATATTAATTTTGCCAGTTTTAGCATTTTACATTAAAGGAATCATATACTATGTATTCTTCTGTGTAAGTCTTCTTTTACTCAACACCAGGTCTACAAGATTCATTCATAGTGTTGAGTGTAGTTGTAAATAGTTTTATCTCATTGGTGTACACTTTTCCACTGTGTATGTAACGATATATTTATTTACTCTACTATTGATGAGTACTTAGGTAGCCCAGTTCAGACTATTATGAATAGTGCTGCTATTAAGTTTCTAGTACATTTCTTTTCGTGAAAATGTATGTATGCATTTCTATTGGATATATGCCTAGGAGTGGAAGTCTTGAGTTATGGAATAGGCATTAACCCAATATTTACTTATGAGGAAACTGAGGCATAAAGAAACTAAGCAACAAACCCAAATTCACACAACTGTTAAGTGATAGAGACAAGGCTTCAATGTAAATCTAATTAGAAAATCTACTCCATATATTTTACATCCTAACAATAGAAGAAATATAACAGGCATTAACCATCTTTTTGGTTGCAATAGATTGCTCCCTACATGGCATTTTCTAAAGCCAAGTTAAGTTTTTGCCTTTTGTTTTTAAATGTAGCAAATAATGAATCAATATGACAATTAATCAATAAAAGAGACACAGAAAAATGGTTGGGTAGTGTTTAATTTTTAGAACAAATACTTTATATAACCTCATTTACACTAAAAATGAGGAATTGCTATAAAAAGATAACAGCTCTTGTATCATGCTTCAAACTCTGTATCTATGGCAATGTGTTTATGTATATCTACATATATTTTTGAGATAATATATCCCAATTACCACAGTCACCTTTCAAGTCATATCTACTTATAGTAGCTAAATTAACTATTTTCTTGTTATATACATATGTAAAGCAATCTTACTGGCTGACTGATTAAATTGATAATAAAGCAAAGTGACCAGTGAGTCCATTCATTTAACAGTTCAATGGATTTTCATCAAAATATTTATTGTGTACCTACTATATGCCAGGCATTGTACTAGATGCAGACATACCACAGCCTGATCATTTTATTCCATCAATCAACTGGAGTGAGTAATTTGTGGGGGGCACTACACCAGTGCAATAGAAGATATAATAGAAAAAAATGTGCACCTGACCTAGGCAAGTTGAAAATGGAATATACACACACACACACACACACAGACACATACATATACATATATATATATAATTTTTTAAAGGGTAGGAACAATACAGATTCAGAGTACTTAAAGTGCAGTGTTATGAAATGGGGAAGCAAAGAGACTCAAATGCGACTGGGTTAATCAAAAGGAGGGCAAAAAGAAAGGGGCATTTCTTGATGAATGTTAGAGCAAGCATTCTGAATAATCTGGCATATGCCCAATTTAGAGCTGGAAAGAGGGTCATGGAGAGGAGCTGGTGCCCTGCAAAATCCTTTCCTTCCATGATTTCCATAGTCTGCAGCAATTTTTGTTGCTCTTATTTTCTGTAGCACTTGAATTCTGTGCTACATAATTTAGTACAATTCTGCATTACTTGCTAATTACGTTGAGAATCTTGATTCCTTAAATAGATCATTACGTCCTTGAGGGCAGAAAACTTTCCACAGCATCTTTTAGTATTATTTCAATATATCACACTGTGTTGTGACTCTTCTATTTGAGTAGCCAGAATTGTGATTTGGTCTTTAAGATGCAGCTTCTTTCCCTTGGAAATGGACCTGCCTGTGTTTCACTCTCTTGAGGCTTTAACATTACAGAGGACGGGATGTAAATAGTGGGCATATATAAAAGATTTTTATCTCAACCATCCTAAGACTACCTTATAGTTAGCGATTGAATTTAAAGTGGCTTTTGGGGGCCATTTTACAAGGAAGAATTATGAGTCTCACTTAGATACAATAAGTTATCACGTGTGCTTGAAAAATAATGGATTGGCTTTCCTCCTAAAAAAAAAGCTCAGCTATAGTATGTAAATAGATGAAAGATTTTCCAATAAGCTTCTAAATTGAACATGTAACCCACTAAAGGAGGAATAACGAAGGATGAGGAAATAGAAAGCCAGAAAACATTCATTGCCAATAATATGCAAAATGAGACTACTATGACTCCGTGGAGGCGTGGATCTGCATATTTTGTGTGTGTTAGGATGTGTTGGTGCAACCAAGGGCCATGTAAATATTGATAATGGGCATTTCCCCAACTAATGTAAATTTCAGTTAATAAGTATTATGATGGGTATGCAATCTTCTTATAAGCTTTAGCTCATCAGTTTAGTAGTTCATCCAGTTCTAACACAGCGAACGTAAGGTGAGTGCCTTCTGAGCTAGGTGTGCTGAGCACTGTGGGTTCACATAGTAGACCCCTGCTCTCAAGGAAGAATTTTCTGTATCATGCAAGTGGTATATATATACACACATACACAAACACACATATACACACACACATACATATATATAAACTTTTTTAAAAAAATGGGTTTAAGTACTCCAATAAAAGAGCACGGAAAATTAAGTCATGAGATTGGAATTTTAACCTCATGTCTCCTTATGCATTTAGACCTTGAGCAAACTACTTCACTTTTCTAAGATTCAGTTTTTTAACTGGAACAGTATATCTGTCTCTTTTATTGCATAAGATAGTTATGAAAAAATTACACAAACAAATATATATGAAACATTTTACAAACTTTAAACCAGAGTAAAGTGTAAAATTTAAAAAATAGCTTATTTTTGTTCTTATTTCTGCCTTTAGACTTTTCAGATAGACATATATCTGTTAATACTATACTATTTATGTAAGATACATTTTATTTATGGTTTATGGGGAATCAACATCAATTAGTGAGAGAAAAATATTAATTAACACAAATAAGTATAGAACTCATTCCAAATAGTCAAGACTTTTATTAGTAACTTGTTATTACATACCCATAATGTGATTTAAAAATGTTATATTGAGAAAAAATTGCCTTTCTTCACTGTTTTTATTTCAGTAATGCACATCATTTCACAATTTTAAATTGTTTACCAAGACAAAATCTGGCTTCCTCATTTTAATGAAGTAAAGAAAGTGAAGTGACCTTGAGTTTTCTGTTTCTGCAAAATGTCTCTAAAAAGTGAATTTGCAAAACATCAGTAGTTCTGACTCTATTTAATATATTGTCTTTATTGACAATGACATTCTATAGAAGAATTTTATGGCTTCATGATTTCTTGTGATTCTCTGAAAATGAAAATAAAGTTTTCGCCTTTTTGTAGGCAAAAAGTTTTTCTAATTCCTTCAATTTATAGAAGTTATCAGCTGAAGGATAATTTATAAGTGATCTTTTTGACCTAATATCTTTCAAGGTTGTTATTTTCATATCTAAAATATATTAAGAATATGGTCAATACTGATATAGATAGAAAAGTTCAAGTATGAAGAACTTAAAATTACTTACTTGAAAGAGTAATGGCGAAAAAGCATACCCTTTGCAAAAGCAATTTGTCATGATTTTCAATACCTCAAATTGTCTATATTGGGTCACTGATGCATTACTGTGTTGGTAATGTAATTTGTGCCTCTTCGCTGAAAAGCGTAGACAAGTGGTTCTCACCATAATTACTAGCATTTATTGACAAAAATGTGTGTAAAGCCTTCTGCTAGGTAAACTGCCTTTGACCAGCTCTGACAACGTTATATAGTTGTTATTCTGAAACAGTCTATCCTTCAGACACACAAAAAGATGAAACGCACATATAAGCATCAATGAATTGGAAGAAGCAGCTTACTTTATTTTAGATAAGAAAAGGGCTCTGTCTGACAGAAAAAAAAATTTAATAGAAAAGGTCAGTCCTTTCAGAATCTGCCTTGATTTACATAAAATTACTCATCAGACATCAGAGAAAATCCAGCCTGGCTTTGATATGATATTTATTATATATTTCCCTTGAATAATCCCTCACCTTTCCAAACAGATTACAGATTACACTGCTCTTTGTTCTGTTTACATCAGTATCACTCAGGTTGAGAGAGGGTTGGAATGCAGTCAGTGCTTCTCAGTAATTAACCAACTCCTGCTACAAAAGCAGAAAATCATCATGTAGGAGAGAAGATTGCTGGTAAAGTTACAGAAAGCAAATGAAAATATATATTTCTTCATATTTGTTAAGGAAAGATTGCTGATTTTACTTCATGAATAACAGGAATACCTTGGGGATATTATGGGTTTGGTTCCAGACCACCACAATAAAGCAAATATGGCAATAAACCGAGTGTCTCAAATTTTTCAGTTTCCCAGTCCATATAAAAGGGTTTTTTATACACTATCCTGTGGTCTATTAAGTTTGCATTGGCATTATATCTAAGAAAACAATGCACATGCCTTAACTTAAAAAGTCTACTTCCAAAAGATGCAAACAATCATCTGAGCCATCATCTTTTTCTGGTAGAAGCTCTTGCCTTGATGTTAATGGCTATTGACTGATCAGGGTGGTGGTTGAAGGTTGGGGGTGGCAGTGTCAATATCTTAAAGCAAGACAACAATGAACTTTGCTGTATCAATTGACTCTTCCTTTCAGAAAATTTCTCTGTAGCATGTGATGCTATTTGATAGCATTTTACCCACAGTAGAACTTCTTTCAAAACTGGAATGAATCCTCTCAAACCCTGCCACTGCTTTATCGATTAAGTTTATGGAGTAGTCTAAATCCTTTGTTGTCATTTCAACAATATTCGCAGCATCTTCACCAGGAATAGAGTCCATCTCAAGAAGCCACTTTCTTTGATCATCCATAAGAAGCAACTCCTCTGTTCAAGTTTTATCATGAGATTGTAGCAATTCAGCCACATCTTCAGGCTTCACTTCTAATTCTAGTTCTCATCTGCAGCTACTTCCTCCACTGAAGTCTTGAACCCTTCAATTTCATCTATTAGAGTTGTAATCAACTTATTCCAAATTCCTATTAATGTTGATATTTTGATCTTCTCCCATGAATTACAAATGTTCTTAATGGCATCTAGAATGGTGAATCCTTTCCAGAAGGTTTTCAGTTTACTTTGCCCAGATCCATCAGAGGAATCTTTATCAATTGCAGCTATAGTCTTATGAAATGCATTTCTTACATAATAAGATTTGAAAATCAAAATTACTTCTTGATCCATGGGCTGCAGAAAGGATGCTGTGTTACCAGGCTTGAAAACAACATTGGTCCCCTTGTATATCTCCAAAAGAGCTCTTGGGTGACCAGGTGCATTGTCAATGAGCAGTAATATTTTAAAAGGATTTTTTTTCCTGAGCAGTAGGTCTCAACAGTGGGCTTAAAATATTCAGTAAAACATGCTGTAAATAGATGTGCCATCATCCAGGCTTTGTTGTTCCATTTATAGAGCCAAGGCAGAGTATATTTAACATAATATTTAAGGGCCCTAGAATTTTCAGAATGGTAAATGGGCATTGGCTTTAACTTAGGATCACCAGCTGCATTAGCTCCTAACAAGAGATAAAGACTTTCCTTTGAAGGTTTGAAGCCAGGCATTGGCTTCTCCTCTCTAGTTATGCAAGTTTTAGATGGCATCTTCTTTCAAGATAACACTGTTTTGTCTACATTGAAAATCTTTTATTTAGTGTAGCCACCTTCATCAATAATGTTATCAATATCTTCTGGATAACTTGCTGAAGCTTCTCCATCAGCGCTTGCTGCTTCACCTTGCACTTTTATGTTTTAGAGATGGCTTCTTCCCTTACACCTCATGAACCAACCCCTCGCAGCTTCCAACTTTTCTTCTGCAGCTTCCTTACCTCTCTCAGCCTTCATAGAATTGAAGAGAGTTAGGGTCTTGCTCTGGATTAGGCTTTAGCTTAAGGGAATGTTGTGGCTGGTTTTATCTTCTTTATCTTTATCGGTTTAGACCACTCAAACTTTCTCCATATCAGCAATATGGAGAGCAATAAGGCTGTTTTGCTTTCTTATAATTTATCTGTTCACTGGAATAGCATATTTAACTTCCTTCAAGAACTTTTCCTTTACATTCACAACTTGGCTATCTGTTTGGCATAAGAGGCCAAACTTTCCACCTATCCCAGCTTTCAACATTAGTGAGGATTAAGCTTCTTTATTAACCTTAATCATCTGTAGCTTTTGATTTAAAGTGAGTGATGTGTAACTCTTCTCTTCCTTTCATTTGAACATGTAGAAGACATTGTAGGATTATTAACTGATTCATTTTCAATATTGCTGTGTCTCAATAGAGGGATGTGGGAAGAGAGATAGGAGAATGGCCAGTGAGTGGAGCAATCAGAACACACAATGTTTTTTTAAAGTGTGCAATGTTTTCATAATTTATTTCAACACGGAATTCTTTTTTCTGTAGCGTTTGCAATTTCTTTTTTGTTAATTGCAATAGATTTATGGGGTACAAGTGTTTTTTGTTACATGTATGAATTGTATAATGCTGAAGTCAGGGGTTTTTCATGTACTCGCCACCACAATAGTGTACATTATACCCAATAGGTAGATTTTTACCACTCACTCACTGCCACCCTCCTCCCTTCTTAGTTTTCAATGTCCATTATACCACTTTATGACCCTATATACCCTCTAGAACACACAATATTTATCTATTTTGCCTCACCATAACTGATATAATAGTAATGAAAAAGTTTGAAATATTGCAAGAATTATTAAAATGTTACACAGAGATAGGAAGTGAGCACATGCTGTTGAAAAGATAACATCAACAGACTTGCCTGATGCAGGGTTGGTACAAACCTTAAATTTGTTTAAAAAAAATATATATGCAATATCTACCACACACAATAAAGTAAGGCAAATAAAACAAGGGATGCCTGTATATCTAAAGTTGTGATTTACAGACAAACAGGACTTTGTCATCACTTTTTTCTATTTTTTTCTTTTTTTGAGGCAAAGTCTCACTCTGTTGCCCCAGGTAGAGTGTAGTGGTGTCATCATAGCTCACTGCAACCTCAAACTCCTGGGTTCAAGTGATCCTCCTGTCTCAGCCTCCTGTATCTGGGACTTACAGGGGCATGCCTGTCTAATTTTTTCTATTTTTGGTAGAGATATGTCATCACTATTTTTTATTCAGGCAGCATTAGCATCAAGCAATGCATGCACAAGTTCTACCTCCACTGTTCACTCACCCAACAAACAATTTTTTCTAGGTCTCTAGTATCTTCCCCAACTTTAAACACACACACATATATACTTCAGCCAATCACAGGATATGCCTCCCCCCACCCTCAAAATAATTCTGTAGAGGAAATCCACTTACAAAGTTGTAATGAGGCTCAAGGAAAGACAAGAAAGAGGCTAAATATCACAACAGGCATAATTATAGGTGAGAAGAGGAGGAATGTTCACATAAATTTTCCCTTTACGATGATGGGTTTATGGACTAATTGTGGGGATATGAACTTTGAATTTTCAAAAGCACTCATTAGGAATGCCACTTTCTCCTTTCTTATTACTGTCTGTTGATGGGTCTCATTCATTCTAGGCAATCACTTGTCCCAACGAAACTATGGTGTTCATTTAAAACAATCCTATACTAAAAAATAACAGAAGTACTGTAGTTTCAAGGAATCTTTTTTTGTTTCTTCATTCTTCACATGGGTATACTTGGAGTTAAAAGAATGCACCAATGTTTCTTGCCTATATATTTGGAACTTATACAGACCTCTTATTTGTGGCATAGTGGGAATTTAGTTCACAATAAATTTCTTTATTCTGTAGCAGAAAACCCCTACCCACTCTCTGATGCATAAAGTACAAGTTATTAGCATAATGTAAATCTATACATCATGGCCCACTATCATGACATTAGAAATACATGTGAAGGTAGGTTCCCTTTCTGATGATGGAGGAGTAGCTCCTCTGGGAACAACCCCTCCACAGAAAACTACTTGAAATTCTGGGCAAAATATAAAAAACTACCTGGAGTCCGCGGAGAGTAACTTAAATCAGGCAGAGATTAAAGGAGAGTCTACACTTGGAAGTAGGAAATGGAATGGGGTAAGTTTCCCCTTTCATAGATTTTTGCTGAGAACAGGCTTCAGTTAGTCCCATGGAAGGTGGCTAAAACTGGAATAGAAAACATGCAGTCTTACTGGCTTGAAGAAAAATAAAACAGAGGTTAAGTGACCACAGCAGCTGTAAAGTAAGGGAGAAATATCAGAAGGGAGAAATCCAATAGGGGCACTCCAAATTCTGCATGTAAACTCTGCCCAAATCTCTGGTTGACCTCTGATCTATGCATGTGCAAGGCAAAGTCCAAGCAACACAAGTAAGGTGAAAATAACTAAACAAAGATTTTAGCTTCTGGTCACTGCAGGGGAGATAGAGTTTGGAGTTTGAGTCCATCCAAGTTAACTGTGTAATAATAGTAAAAAGAGAACAATACTATTTGAAGAAACATAACAAAATCCAGAGTCTGTGCATGCCTCAGCATCTCCCAGTTACATTATATAATATTAACTTTTCCTTTGGTTTATCATTTGACTGAGTGCATGTGTGTGTGTGTGTGTTTTAATGCAGTTTCTTCATGAGTGTTTCATTCTCAGTCACTGTGCAAAATTTGAGGGGATGCCAATCTTAGTTAGTAGAATGATTATTTGGGAAGTCTCATTTCTGGGAGTGTACACATGTATGGCTCTTAGAACAGTGATTAGAATTTATGAAGCTCTTTGATTTTAATTCAACTCTAGACGATAAAGTAGCCAAAAGTAGGCAAAACTACATAATATACATCTCCTTATGCTCTTTGTGCCTAACTTTACTCATATGGCAATTGGGGACAATAATAGAACCTAGCTCATAGGTACAATGGCATAAGTAAGAAAATTCATATAGTTTTTTAGTTCAGTGCTTGGCACAGAGGAAGCACTCAATAAATGTTAATGCCATTGATTCCATAATTATTCTCTCTTTACTCTGACAGAGTGTCCCCCAAGAGTATTTGTTTAGTCATTCCACAAGTATTTGGTGCCTACCATTTTCCAGGCACTGTCTTAAACACTTGATTATCAAAGACATGCTTTGAATTGTCACTGAAAGTATAACAGGTTTGTACTAAACACAGATCTTATCAAGTACCTGATAGATGCCTGAGTCAGTGGTTTGGAGGGTGAGCCCAGGTCATTCAGCTAATTTAAGCCTAAGTGCTTGTTTTTGTCTCCTATAACAAAACCATGGGCTGCCTGAACTTGCTTATATTGACATATTAGTGATCTCTGCCCAGTCAGGCTGCTTATCCTGTTTGAAGAATGCACCATATTTGTTCCACTTTGGACTCTCCTTCTGTGCCACTTTCTGTCCATGTCCACAGAACCAACACACAAGCCTGCTACAGACACCAGGATAAGCAATACAGAGATGTGAGTGCTAGTAAGATACAGAAAATTAAATATACACACACATACACCAGTAGAAACTGCCATAAAAATGCTTTTGAGGCAGAAATGAAATGACACTTCCTAGCAAAGATATTGGAAATCACATGAAACAAATGGATGAGCCACACACTGCAAATTCCAGCTGCAGCACTGAATCAAAAGACAGTATTCTGATCCACAAACCAAAGAATTGTTGGGAAAATATAGGTTTGTTTCTGTCATATCAAATGGCAACTTCAATCAGTGGTAGTGCCCCAATTAGCTGCAGAATTGAATATAGATGGTTAATCATCACTGGGTAAGCAACCCAAGGTCCTTATGGGCATATTTTATAAATAGAATGCTATAACTTTCAAAAATTGCTTGATGGTAAGGAAGAGAGAATAGAGACCTAGATTTGTTTATTTGACTTGAATAGTCTGTACTATCTAAGATGACAGAGATTTATGCACCTGCATGGGAAATCAACACATGAAACCTCCTGTAGTAATAAGTATGACTTCAGTACATCTTTTTTGCTTTTCACACAGGAAAGCCTTTGAAGGCCAGGGCAGTACAACGGTGAGGTATTGATATCTTTATTCAAGCTTTGCCCTGTGTGATTAGAGATCATCCTTCCCTGGATCTCACACTAACCCTAGACAGTTACCATCTCTCTAATTTAACAAAACTTCATAGTTTTATGGATTACTCTAAATCAAAGGTCAAACAAACATTTTCTGTAAAAAGCCAGGTAATAAATATTTTAGGATTTATGGGCCACATGCTGTCTCTGTTGCATATTTTTCTTATTGTTTTTTTTTTTTACAACCCTTTAAAAATGTAAACAACATTCTTAGCTCAAGGGCTATACAGAAACACATGGCTGGCTGGATGTGGCTTTTGGGCCATGGTTTGCCACCTCCCCTACTAAATCATTAAAAAAGTTGACATGTGGATAAGAAACGTATGTAGAAGTATGTATATAATCTAACACACACATATGCTTTCACACACATATTAGGTACATGAAATTGTTCTTTCTTTCCCAATAGAAAATAAACTCTTCCTATGCAGAGACTTCGCTACTACCTTTTTCAGTTCTCCAAAACAGCAAGAAATGAATTCTACACAGGTCTCAATAAATATGGACTGACAGATTGTTATAAAGAAAATAAACTATGTTAAAAGACCATGACCAGGGAAACTCACAGTTTCCGTTTTTCAATTGAAAAAAATGACAATTCTTTTTCTACTTAACATCTAGGAATATGTGCCTTTTAACATGCAAGTCTATGTGTACCTGATAACTCTGTTATCCTTATCAACAGTGATATTACTATTTTAATGTCTTACATCATAAATTAGGGTTTTCAAAATGCTTTCTGTATATTACCCCATATTAGTATAGACATCAGTAATACTGTGCATTTCCACAAATAATAATATTTTCACATTAAGACAAAAACAGTAAACAGATTTAGAAGCTCCAGATTTCCTGATGCCAAAAATCAGCTGGAATAATAGCTCAAAATTTACCACCCACAAAATCTACCTTTATCACCACAAAGAATTAAAAAAGCAAAAAATATGAAAGATATAGGCTTTTTTCTACATAAATGTCTAGGTATCTAATTTGGTCTAAGAAAAGGATTGAAGATTTCAGAGCAGGAAATGTATATAGGGATTGGAGTCTCACTGCTAACTTTCTATTTTATGAATTTTTGGGTCATATCTTGACTGTATAATCTGGTTGGGCTCTTCTGCCTCTGGGCTTTATTTATTTATTTATTTATCATCACTGCATTGAAGGGCCATGTATTCTTGTCATACATTTTTTAAAACCACGGCTGAGGCATTTTCACTTTCAGTACTATAATAAACATTTTATTATTGAACTTCAGGATGTTCTCCTTTCCTCTAAATATATCTAAAGTTATGTATCACTAAGGATAAAAATATATTCTTCCTGGTTCAGAAAGTTTTTATTTACTATAGTTCAAAATACCAATATTATGAGATAAGCTATCATACAAGATGTTGACAACAAGAGTCAATATTCACCTATCCAGTTTGTGCTCCACAATTTTTTGTGCTATTATTCACAGTTGGCACACACAGTTATCATATATTTCCCTTGAAATCACCACCTCATTCCACTTATGGTTTCAAAGGCAATTTTCAGGGTTGATAAATGAAAGGGATGGGACACAGTGAAATGCCAACTCTGTCTCATTGTCATTGCCCCTTTATGTTAGTTCTTGGTCTTGTTCTAGTGCCAACTTCACCAGTGCATCATTCTACCAGTTCTATACTCAGCAAACTCATTTGTCTCTTTTTCCTTCCTTCTCTTCCCTAAAGTATACAGGAATCACATTTTTAATATGTATTTATAACCCCTTTAACAAACTAGAAGCTCTCGATTAGTTCTAAAGTTACTTTCAAACACATGTTGTATGATTTCAAGGTCTTTCATAATTTGATGCTTCTTACTGGCTAAGTTAATATATTTTATAGACAAACTTAGTAAACCTTACAGAGCTTGTAGGTAAGGTTCATTTCCAGAGAGTACATCTCACTATCCGTTGCTCATAATGGATACACACTGAGTTCAGAATCTACTAGGGGAATAAAAACAAATTTTAAAAACCCACAAAAGTCTTTCCCCATGGAGCCTCTCATTTAATACATAACAGCCGTACTTCAGATAAACATTCAGAAGTTCATGCTTTCTTCTGTCTCTATTTCTTTTACATTCTAAAAGTGGGATCAATCAAGCCCTGGAGCCATTCCAGGAGCTGTATCTTCAGATTCTTCAGAGTGAAACATCCATAGGTCATATCAAATTTTTCTCACCATGATGGACAACTATTGTAGCTTCATTTTAATGTGCTATTATGCTAACAAATTCTCTTTTTATATTTTTCTCTGTCTAACCAGTAAAGGATAACGAACATCTTGCCACATTTATCCTAAAATAATTTTTCTACCTTTTTGTTAAGGTCACTTAACTGACACCAAAGACTTTACATGTATTCTGCATTCACCAACTTGACTCGTGTGGTTTTTTTCTCCCAGAACTCCTCTTCTCCTTCGCTTATTTCAGTTCTTCAGAATCCCAAACTCACCATGCAATCTTCTGTTCCAGTTATCTACCACATAACAATCTGCCCACAATTTAGTGGCATCAAAGAACAAACATTTTTATTATGCTCAAGATTTTATGGGTCAGGAATCTGTGCAGGCCCTATGAGAGATAGATCACTTTCATTTCACAATGACTGGAGTCTCAGCTGGGTGGTTTGGATGACTAGAGATGCCTGGGATGGCTCAGTTGGGGTCTTATGTCTGAGGTCTCAGCTCTAGCTGCTGGTGGTGTTTCTTCTTCATCTTCACATCACATTTGATGGAGCTGGATTGTCTAGGATAGCTTCATCATTCACATGTCTGATGTCTGCACAGGGATGGCTGGAACATTTAGGTTGGCCAAACATCTCTTCATGAAGCATTTCCATGTGGCTAGTTTGGACTCCCTAACAACACAGAAGTCTCAGGATACTCAGACTTCCTTCACAGTGGCCAGATTCCCCCAGAGCATTAAGAGAGTGAAAAGGCAAGCAAAAAGTGGTAGAATAGTGCATATTTATAATACATATAACTGAAAAAAGCTTTTATCTTGAATATATTTTTTAAACCACTTATCCTTAAGAAAAAGAGAAACAATCCAATAGAAAAATGAGTTAGAGAACTGAATGAGTGCTTCACAAAACAGGATTACATAATGGACAATAAACATAGGGAAGAACTTCGGCTTCACTAATCATCAGAGGAATGCAACTGAAATGCAGTATGACACTATCAGCCACCCACCAGAATGGCTAAAATGAAAACAACTGGTTACACCAAGTGAAGGATGTGCAGAAGCAGGCATTCTCATACACTGTGGGAGGTAAGTAGACCATAAACACTGTGGAAAACAGTTTGGTGTTTTCTACTAAAGTTGAAGATGCATATTCCTTATGACCTAGTAATTCAACTCTTTGAAAATAAATAAACCACAAGTCCACGCTGTAACATGGACGAATCTCACAGACATCATTCTAAGCACAAAAGAATGTACATAAATGTATGATTCTATTTAAATAAAGTTGAAAAAATCTGCAAAACTATGCTATAATGTTTAAGAATTCATGAGTAGACTGAAACATTATAATGAAATATAGGGAAGTAGTTACCATACAAGTCAGGATAATGGTTACCTTTGGGGAAAACAAGAATAGACATAGGGAGGAAAGATGAGGGTGACTTCTAGGGTCCAAAAATATTTCATTTCTTGGACTAGGTGTTGGTTACACTGGTGTTTGTTTTATGGTAAATCACTGAGTGGTATATCCTTACTTTGTGCACTTTTTAGTATGCATGTTGCATTTTATAACTAAAAAGATTTAAAATAGAATTAAATTAGCTTTACTGCTCTTTTTCTTGTTTTTTCTTACATTATCTTTGGATGGCTGTGGTACTTGCTATCTTATTTCGTTTTATTTTGTTTTTTAATTTCATAATTTTATGAGTTCAATTTTCCTAACCAGTTAATTACAAGAGGTTCCTGTAAGTGGGGAGGGAAAAAAAATAGCATTCTAGTTAAGCTGATTTTCACTGGGCAGCCACTTTCGGTTGCCATAAAGCCAGGCTGCATCATGAAAATATGTTTTGCTTCTGTGATTCTCCACATAGCATTCACTGCCTCACTTCTCTGAACTAACTGAATCAGGCAAGCAACAGGGCCTGGGGAGAGAGTTAAGATGAGGCTTCTGCTACCACCTGGCTCTCTCTTATTTTGCATTCTATTTTATACAAAAGGAAGTTTTTGATGAGGCATGTGTTCCTCACCTTCAATAAATGTATTTTTTGTCTGTGATTTCTGACAGCCGCAGTATACTCAGCCATGTACATACCAGAACATGTATCTTACACACAAGAAATAGACCTGTGGTAGGTTTTGTCTTAGCTGTTCCCAGATGAGGTGTGTGCAATCCTTTTTACAAGTCCTTCCCCAGCCACTGGAAATGCATTTTTTATTTGGTTATTTCTTCTTTCACAGAGAGAAATCCTTAAGTTACTTTGACAAATTTCCAAGTAAGAAATTATGTAATACATCTAACATCAACTATTGATGGGCATATAACAACCACCCAAATAAATATCCTTTTTTCTTGCAAGTTTCTTGTTGCAAAGCAACTAAACTGAAACACAAAATAATTATACTTAGAATATTTGCTTTTTTTCTTTTTAAAGACAAACATGTTTTTTAAATCCTGATAATAGTAAAATATTATAGTACAAAAAAGGGAGAAAGCTAAATATTAAGATCTTGCTCTGCTTGGAGATTCTCTGGTTGCACATTATTGCCTATTTAGTCTAATCTGTTCCTAGGTATACCCTAAAATAGAAAGAACTTTCAATGTAAATGTCGGACTGGTGGACCATACCATCCCTTCGATTAAGAGACTCCAGGGTGTAATGAAAAGAAGCTATTAGAGATGACTATTTCTACGTCACAATATTTTTCAGAACCAATGTTTTGTGAAAGAATAAACACCTACATGCTGGTATGAGTGGTGGTTTCTTAACAGTGAAGCTGTGATGCTTCCACAAATGGCTTGAGCAAATGGTTTCTTTTGAACTTGCCTGTTTATAGTCACTTTAACCAGTTCTACCACACTAGGTAATTGAGACATGGTTCTTGCCCCTACTGTTATGTGAAGTTGGCTTAGATGTGAGAATACAGGTTCTGAAGTTAGAGCAACTTGGCTTAAATTCCAAATCAATCACTTGCTAGCTGTGTGATACTTGGTAAGTTACTTTACCTCTGAACCTCAGTTTCCTTGTTTATAAACTGAAGAAAAAATAAGACCTATTTTATGGATTTCTGAGAATTTTTAAGGTAACAACACACATGTCTATATCTTTTAGTGTTATGCCTCACACACAGTATGTGCTCAATAAATATTAACTATTGTTATTTTTCCTAATATGCTTATTATTACAAGGAATTGACTTACTGTAATAAGCAGGCCCACATAATACAGTGAAACTAAAAATTATAGTAACTGAAGCCAAAACGGGTCGCTAGGCTAGAAGAGGGTCAAGCACTATGAAGGATCCAAAATTGCACCTTACTTAAAAGCTAACAAGGTAGGTTGCCACAGTTTCATGGATGTTTGCAAAAGACTGAGACTCCTGAATCATAGACAAAAGACTTTATTATTCACAGCACAATAAGCAGCATGAACATCATGCTTGTGCTGATTTCTTTTGCTCCCTCAAAGTCTCCTGGGGGCATATGGAACATTCCAGAAGAATGCTACACATCCAGTGGGTTCACATCACAACTCACCCTTATGCCTAGCAAATCCCAAACTTTTAAAGAGAGTTGCTATCAAACATGCCCAATCTTTGTCCTGGAGGGAAAAATTATCCTTATTACTCTTAACAGCAAATAAATATTCCTTCTTCCACAGAAAGACATCATCTCTATTGTCCAAGGCTGTTTGCTATACAAACATCCTTGAAATGAGAATTCAAAATAAAAAATGTCAATGCTTCTATTTAGAAGATATACAGAAACATGAGAGAAACATGAATTATTTCCCAAAAAAGAGAAACACAGGGTTTGGGAGGAAATAGGTAAAGAGGAGAGGACAAAGGGAAGAGTGCAGAATAGTTTTTTTTTCTTTTTAACTTTATGTTGATGTATAATATACACACAGGAAAAGGCAAGTTTCATAATTATATAGTTTAATCAACTTCCAAAACTGGACACATCCACATAAACAGTTTCGAAGTAAACAAACAGCTGATTTCCAGCTCCCAGAAGACTCCCTGTGCTCTCTTTCAGTCACTAACTACCCACCAATGGTAACCACTACTGGAGGATAAACAGTAACCATAGCTTAGTTTCCCTTATTTTTTAACTTCATTTGAATGGAAGTGTAGAAATATATGTACCCTTGTGACTTGTTGTCTTTGTGACTAATTCATTTTACTCAACATTATGTTTGTGATATTTATCCATACTATCACATGTATTTTTGATTGCTCACTTTAATTGTTGTGTAATATTTCATTATATGACATTACAATTAACACACTCTGCTTTTGATAGGCTCTTGGATAGGTTCTAGCTTTGGATTATTATAAATATTACTACCGTGAATATTCTAATACATGTAATTTGGTAAATATATGTTTGCATTTCTGTTGGGAATTGCTATGGCCTGAATTTTTTTGCCCCCCCCCCCAATGGTATATGTTAAAAACTTAACTCTCAAGGTGATGGTATAGGAGGTGGGGCCTTTTGAAGGTGATTAGTGTCCTTATACAAGAAGCCTAAGAAAGCTCACTTGCCCCTTCCACCATGTAAGGACACAGCAAGAAGGCACCATCTATGAACCAGAAAGTGGGCCCTCACCAGACACCAAATCTGCCGGTGCCTTGATCTTGGACTTTGCAGCCTCCAGAACAGCGAGAAATAAATTTCTGTTATTCATAAGCTATCCAGTTTATGATATTTTTGTTGTAGCAGCCCAAATGGACTGAGACAAGTATCTATGAATAGAAATGCTGGACTTGAAAACAGTTTCGAAAGGGCTAAAATGTGCTAATGCCAAATCCTGATTTAAAAAGATACTTTCTCCTGGTTCTTTATTATTAGCCTCCAAAGACTATATCTGCCAGCTTTAAACCACATGCCACTCAACGGTCATGATTAAAATAATGGAGTTTATAGAACCAGCTAAATTAGACATTCTCATCAGCCCACATATGAAGTTTTAATTAAAACACATTCACATTAAGACTCCATCACTTCAATGCTTTTATTCACTTTTGCTTCAAAACAAGCAAGCAGGCAAAGATAGACTTGAGACATCTGCAGCATACATACCCAAAAGTAGAACAGACTAAACAGAAATGAAAGCTAATATAGAAAGGAAATACCTGTGACAGAAAGTCCCAGTTATGCTAGGAGAGAAGCTTAAGAAGAAATTGGTATGATGAATATATTCCATATATTTGGAATACTCAATTGGCTGTGTAAGCAAACAAAATGGTGTGACAAGAGTGAGTTTACTGGTTAGATTCACTGAGTCAAGGGAAAATATCACGTAAAAGCATCAATCCACAGAAGCAATTCCCCCAAAATAAGATTGTATCTGCCAGAATATAGAAAAATCAAGAAGTTTAAGAGTTGTAGCCAAATCTAGCACTGCACAGAGACATGAAAGGCAAATGAGAAAGCCATAAAAGGTAGAAACCAGGCCAGGTCTCTAAGGAGATCTTTTTAAAAAACACAAACCATACACATTACTTTATACGATGAATTCAAGAAACTACAATCTGAGGCAGAAAAGTAATGCCACCTGCAAAAGATGCTGAAAAGTTCTAAAAGGACATTCTGTAGTTATAACAGCTATGAGAATTAAATCTCCCTTCCCCCAAAAAGGATAAGCAAAGGACTCTGATAAATGTTCATTTAACCACTTCGGTACGGCGCTCACTGGCCGGGAAACCTTGCCCACAGCGGGCACTCATAGTCCGCACGATAGTTTGTGCTGTGCATTGACGATGAATCCGTTTTGCTCTTGTGTGATGAGGAAAGCTTTAAAGCACTGAAAGCTTGTTTTACTTTACAGGCAGCTTTAGGAAAATAACTATAATAACTCCTACTAAGGACTTGTTAAAAGGTCACAAATTCGTAGTAACTTATTAGTTGAACGTACACACTGCAACTGCAGAGATAAAAGCTGTAAAAGTAAAAGCTTTTGGCTGTTGACTAAAGTCCATGCTTTGGCTGTTGACTAAAGTCCATGTGCGCATTCATCTGTGGCTATCTACTATAGTCAACGCTCGTACCAAAGTGGTTAATATCCAGAGCAAATGGATTGTATTGATGGAAGTGAGTAGAGAATCCAATGAAATTATCACTTTAGCTACTTTTTTAAGTTTTAATGTTTCCTTGGTGTCTCACCACATTTTTGTTTCTCTTTTGAAAATACATAGGGAGGAAAATTTCCAAGAATAACAAAAAAGGGATAATGTCAGCAGAATGAATTTCAACTATTTTGGCCAATTATGGGAAGGCCCTTCCCAGATGGAGAAAGCTCATTTCAACTTACACTTCAGCTGGTGTGGAAGAGGGCAAAGGCATGCCACAGGACCATTCTCTCGGCATCATATAAACAACTCTTGCATTAGGGAGTAGGGTATTCTTTAGGGTAAAGTCAGTGGGAACTAAAACAATCATAGACTTGAAGACTGCTGGTGGGACTGCAAACTAGTACAACTTCTGTAGAAAGCAATATGGAGATACCTTAAAGAGATACGAGTAGATCTACCATTTGATCCAGCAATCCCATTACTGGGCATCCACCCAAAGGAACAAAAGACATTCTATAACAAAGACATCTGCCCTCGAATGTTTATAGCAGCACAATTCACAATTACAAAGATGTGGAAACAACCCAAGTGCTCATCAATACATGAGTGGATTAATAAAATGTGGTATATGTATACCATGGAGTTCTATTCAGCCATGAAAAACAGTGGTGATCTAGCACCTCTTGTATTATCCTGGATAGAGCAGGAACCCATTCTACTAAGTGAAATATCACAAGAATGGAAAAACAAGCACCACATGCACTCACCATCAAATTGATTTTAACTGATCAACACCTAAGTGCACATATAGTAATAACATTCATCTGGTGTCAGGCAGGTGGGAGGGGGAGGAGGAGATGGGTATATACACACATAATGAGTGCAATATGTACCATCTGGGGATGGACACGCTTGAAGCTCAGACTCAGGTGGGGCAAGGGCAATATATGTAACCTAAACATTTGTACCCTCATAATATGCTGAAATAAAGAAAAAAAAATTTTATATAATTTATATTTACTACTGATTTAGAGCAAACATGTGTTACTTTTGGTAATATAGCTATGTCAGCATCACCTGAGAATTTGGTAGAAATGCAAATTACTGGTTAGGACCCAGTAGTCAGAGTTTTAACAAGGCCTCCAAGTGATTCTGATTCATATTGAAGTTTGCGATCACTGTTCTAAAGCATTCAAAGAATTCAGAAGAATGAAAGTAAAAGTGAAAGTCTCCATTAAACAATATCCATTTCTCTGGAGGTAACCTTGTCACATGTTTTGGGTTACAACCTAATAAAGCTTTTCTAGGCTTTAAAAATATACACGTTTAAAACAGGTTTAGATATAAATATATTACAGATAGATAAATTAGCAGATTTTTTTTGCTATTGGTATCTCTGGTTGGGCCTATCCTTCCTTCGTTTCTACTAGATATATTGTCTCCTAAAAGGTAAGACTCTCTAAGAAGAGTCTTGCGCTTTGAATTTTAGAAACTTAATTCTAGCATAATGTAAAGAAGATAATAACTCAGAGAAAACCTTCTTTGGCTCAAGTCTAGATGAGTTTCTCTCTCTAGGCTCAGGGAAGAGGAGAGCCAGAGGGGAAGTCATGAGAGCTTACAGGCTGGTGAGTCCTGAGAAGGGACCCTGAGCCCTCACCTCCTGCCTCTGCCCTCAACCAAGCCCTTGACTCAAGCAGAGTAGGACATAGAATCCCCTGTGGGTTTGGAGATCTGAGAGCTAGAGCTAGAGGTCCTATAGGAACAGAAGTGCTGTGCCCAATTTGTGTCTATCCACTATGCTTGAGACAATCTCCCAGGACTTGCCGTGGCATTTCATGGTGTCACTGTGATGGAACAGCCATGTTCCTGGGTAGGATACAGATGCTGATTCCCCCAGACCCTAGAGTAGTAGATATAGGTTCTAAGAATGTCTCCCATGTATGCAAGAGTGGCATAGACATGGCACAGAGGGTTGGCAGATGCAAAGAGGTATCATAGTCAGGAATGAGGCAGGGTGAACAGATCTAAGTCACCTGGAACATAAAAATTACCCCAGGAAAGCGTGTGGTGAGTTGGTAATCACATATTAACGATGATGCTTTAACCTGACATGGAAGCTCACCATTGAAATAATATTCAGTCATTAAGTAAAGAAAATTATTCAGTCCCAAATTAGCAGACATGACATACAAACGTAAACATAAGGGTTTAAAAAATACAAATGGGATAATAAAAGTTATAGTAATTTAAAAAGCTAACAGCATTTAGAGAGCTTTTACTACATGCCAGACACTTGCTAAACAACTATTACATGGTTTTTCATCCCCTTATTACTCGCTATCTAGGAAGGAAGTCTTATTTTAATTACCATTTCACAGATGGAAAAATTGGTTTCAAAGGTTGAGCAACTTGTAAAACTTTATTCAATTAGTGAGTGGTGGATCACATTCTTCACATATAGTTCTGCTGCTTGTTTTGGTCAATTAATTTTTGTTTCATAGAAGTCTTTCCATATTATTAGACATAAGTCTATATTCAATACTGCAATAGGCTCACAAGTATAAATGGAAAACTCAACCTACACACTTCACTCCAGATCCAACCTCCACCAAAACCATAGTAAAGAATTTTTTTAAACACTCAAAGATGGGGAAAACAGGAAAGGTGATAACAGCAACAAACTTTCAGAAGCTAGAAAGCAGATGGATGAGTATTATCTGATTTAGTAGATCTCAGAAAGCCAAATCCTAAAATAGCAGTGGGCAAGCTGAAAACTAATGCTATTTAAATCACAGGCTCTCCAAATAGTTCCAAAATGATGGTCCCAAGAACTGCTGATCTGGGGTCAGAAAAAATGCTAAACTAAGAAGAATTGGATACAATTTGTTTGGAAGGCAGTTTAGAGTCCAAGGCATTCTTCCTCATCCCACAAAATTATGAAGTTTTCTTTTCCAGAGAGAATAAAACACAGGGTCCCTGGATCAGAGGAATATCATACATTGGTGAAAAAATGAGAGGATTAAGTAACTGCATGCATTTATTCACTCAACAAACATTTACTAAATACTTTATTCTACATTCCAGGCACCAATTTAGGTAAAGATCTGCCTTTGTGTAGATTAATTATTAGCAGGAAGAAACAGAAAGTAAATGATACACAAAATATATAAGTTAATACATAGTACGTTCCATGGTGATAAGTGTTATAGAGAAAAACAATGCATAGTAGGGTTAAGAGGATTAGAGCATGGTCAAGACAGGCTGCAGTAAGAAGGTACATTTGAGGAGAAAATTGAAGGAGATAAGGGAGTTAGCCATGTAGAGATTTATAGGAAGAGCATTCCAGGCATAGAGTAGAATCAGTGCAAAGGTCTTAAGAGGGGAGAGTGTCTGGTGATCTCAAGAACCAGCAGAAGCCAGGGGGCTGGAGAGTGGAGGAAGAAATGAGGCCAGAGAGGCAATAGGGAACCGGACTATTTCAGAGGGTAGGGAGATAATTCAGTAATTCAGTAACTGTGTCTATGAAGTAAACTGACAGAAGGCAGATTAACAGGAGAAAAAAAACATTTAAATTATATGCATATACACAGGAGTTCCATAAAATATGAGACTTGCAGAAGGGCCAAATAATTAAAGTTCTTATAACATTGGAAATAGGGGTTTGGGGCTTCTGAGGGGAGGTAGTGAGAAGCTATAGGAGGGTGAGGGGAAGAAATGCATGATGAACAAAGGTTATCTTGTTATGAAAGTAAAGGTTCTTTCAGGTAATTAAAAATTGTCTCAAGGAGGAACTGTCATAAGAATAGGTGCTAGCCTTTGACAAAGTCTATCTGGGAGAGATGTCTCCTCTCCTATGGGTTAATCTTCCCTGATTGATGAGATTCCAGAGAGGGGACAAATTTGTTCCTTTCAGATAAGGCAAGCTCAGAGAAGGCCTTTCCTTGCAATTGGTGTTGCTCAAGTTTTCCCAATTTTAAGTAATAAGCCTAACAAAGTGACAGATTTGGAGGTGTTATTTCCTGGACTTCTTCAAGACCATGTGGCTTGATAACAAAAATTATAGTATTTCAGGCCCCAAACATTGAAGTCATCTTTAACTCCTTTCTCTCTCATGCCCCACATCCAAAATTCCAGGAAATCCTATTGGATCTACAATCAAAATGAATTCAAAGTTTGACCATTTCTCACCACGTCTGTTGCTAGCATTGTGATAGCATCTCTCACTTGGATTGTTGGAAGAGTCCTCTGGTTGGAGTCTCTGCTTCTGCTCTTGCCCATTATAGTCCATTCTCATCTATAGTGCAATCAGAGAGAGTCTTAAAAAACAGAAGTCAGATTATGTCACTGCTCTGGTCAAAACATTACAATGGCCATGTTGTTCAAAACACTGCAATGGACTCAGTGTAAAACCCAAAGTACTATATGACCTGTCCACTTTTTTTAGTATGTTTTATGTTGCTACAACAGAATACTACAGACTAGGTTATTTATAAAGAAATTAAATTTATTAGGCTCATGGTTCTGGAGACTGGGAAGTTCAAGAACATGACACTGGCATCTGGTGAGGGTCATCCCATGGCAGAAGGGTGGAAGGTAAAAGCAAGCATGGGAGACAGGGATGGAGGTGGGCTGAACTTAATTTTTTTTTTCAGAAATCTACTCCTGCAATCACTAACCCACTTCCACAATAATGGCATTAAGTCACTCATGAGGGCAGAACCCTCATGATCTAATCACCTCCTAAAGTCCCCACCTCTCATAATTAAATTTCAACACATGAACTTTTGGGGAACACATTTAAACCATAGCACCACCCCATTCCACATTTCCTGTGTTTTTGAACCTTCTTTGCTACCATTCACTTACTTGCTCACTCTGTTCCTGCCACACTGCCTTTTTCATGTTCCCCAAATACCCTAGGCTCACTCCTCTCTTGTGCCTTTTGCTCTGCATGGGATTCTCCACAGCCACATCTTTATAGCCATTGCCTCACCTCTATCAAGTCTCTGCTCATATGGCATCATCCTACTGAAGCCCACATTATTGCCATCACCACCTCACACTCCTAAAGTCCCTTTATGCTGCTCTATTTTTTCTTTTTCCTTGGATTTATCATTTATTTGTTACCTTTATTGTTTATTGTCTTTCCTTGCTAGATAGTAAGTTCCAGGAGGGCATAGATTTTAAGCTGGTTTTGTTCAGTGATTTATTCCTAGCTCTTAGTACATTGCTTAACAAATAGGAGAGCTTAGCAAATATTTGTTAGATGAATAAAGAAAAGTAAGACAGTGATAACTACAAAGTCAAGCTACTGTTTACTCATAAAGAGCGCAAAACACTCTATTTATTGTACTGGTAATGTCCTAATTCTTAACTTGAGTGGTAGATGTGTGTTCAGTACACTTTTATTATTCTGTAAGCTGCCTTTGTATGCTTTTTTACTCCTGTGTATGTACACTGAAATAGAAGCCCCAAGGGTAGAGATTTTTCGTTTTCTTTTAAAATGTATGTTTTGGAGGGTTAATTCTGTTCACTGTCATATCTTGAGGGCCTAGATCAGTGTCTGGAACATGATAGTTATTCCCTTCTATAATGAGAATAAATGGTACATTTTATAAGTTAAGGTTTTTGAATTAAATAAACAATATTATTGTGAATATTGATGTAAAGTATTTTTTCTAAATACTGCTGAGATTTCACACATTGTTATGTTGTATTTTGTGCTTTTTAATTTATTCAGAACTTATCCTTGATTTTACACTGAGTTGGTTATTTTTTGCTTAGTTATTGTAAGAAGGTTTTTCTTAATGTTGCAGAAATTACTTCTGTAACCTGGGGTGAAAATGGTTTTTCAAAGTCTGTCACTTGTCTTTACTCTTGTTCCTTTTACTTTTATGCTGAAGTTTAACACTTTTATATGGTTCTATCTATAAGTCCTTTTATTGTTTTATATTTTTCCTATGGATGTGTTCTGAGATTCAGACATGGTGGGAAGTAAGAATCTGACTTTGTTGGGTTTTTTTCCAAATGGATAACCAATTATTGTAACATTGAATACATCAATTTTTCTCCAGTGATTAAAAAGCTACTTTTATCACATATGAAAAGATTAGGCTTCAGGATTTCACCACATTGTCTCAGTACTGTAACTATATTTTCTTTTATGCCCTTCAGAATTTCTTTCTAAATTAGATCTTGCACATTCCTTATAAATCTTATTCTTGGGAAATTTTAAAAGATATTTATTGTTGCTATTGTGAGTGGGATATTATTTCTATAGCATTTTTTGCTATTGTTCCTTCAAGAAATATTTATTGATGGGTGATATGGGTCCACTGAATCTTTAAAGTGGTTATTTCTTAAAAAATAAATTGTTAAAATTAAAAAAATAAAAGTGTAGAATGCAATAAAAAAATAAAAAAAATAAAGTGGTTATTTCTGATGCATGGCAAAGTTTTAAGGACTTATTATTGTGGTAGTGTATCTGGCCACCTTTATAGATTTCCTAATTAGTTTTATAGTTTTGTGGTTGTTTCTCTTGGACTCATATTGTCTGTAAATTGTCATAATTTTTTCTCTTCCCCTCTAATATTTTTAGCACTTCTTACATTTTAATGTCCTATTACATTGGCTAGACTTTTCAGATGGAGATATGTGGAGATAATGAACATTCTTCTCTTCTTCCTACCTATAATAAGAATGTTGTTTAAGTTTCCATTTTAACTATGATGTTTACTATAGATTTCTAGTAGGTATTTTTTCTCAAGTTAAGGAAGTTATATTTTTAAAACAACCCAAGTGCCTGTCAATTCATGAATGGATTATTAAAATTTGGTATATGTATACAATGGAATGTTGCTCAATTATAAGAAACGACAGTGATCTAGCACCTCTTATATTTTCCTGGATTGAGCTTGAGCCCATTATCCAAAGTGAGGTAACACAAGATCAGAAGAATAGGCTCCACTTGTACTCGCCATCAAATTGGTACTGACTGATTAACACTATGGTGCTCACATGGTAGTAATATTCTCCAGGGATTAGGGGGTTGGGTGGGTAAACTCACAACTAAAGGATGTGGTGAGCATTGCAGAGGGGAAGGGCATGCCTCTAACCCTTGCTTGGGTGAGGCAAAGATATAAAATGTAACCAAAATGTTTGTACCCTCATAATACCCTGAAAAGGAAGTGTAGAGTTACATAATGTGTGCCGTGCACGCCACCTGGGGATTGGACTCACTTGAAGCTCTGGCATGTGGGGGGGGAGGAGTGGTAGGGGCAATGTATGTAACCATAACAATATTTGTACCCCCATTATATGATGAAATAAAAAAATAATAATAAAAAAAATAAAAAATAAAAATACAAAATAAAAATTTAAAAAAGACTCACAGGGACAATTCTGTTTTTATATTTATAGAGAATCAAAAAAAATAAATTATTAAATGTTTTTATTAGGAAAAGTTCTTTTTAATTTTGTGAAAATAATGTAGCATTTAATAGAAGTAATATGATTTTCTCATTATTCTGTTGATGTGATGAATTATATTAGTATAGTTTTTAATATGAATTATACTTGCATTTCTGGAATAAATCCTTGATGTTATATTCTTTCACTTTACTAGTATTTTTGCTAAGATTGTATTTAGGATGTCTATATTTACTTTCATAAGTAAGATTAGCTTATATGGTCTTATAAGATTTATGTATCAGGATTATGCTAACCTGATAGAATATATTGACAATCTTTCCATCCCTTTTTATGCTCTGAAAAAGCTGAAACTGAAAAAGTATATTCTGTTCTTGATGAGATTGGTAGAACTGACCCATGAAACTAACTGGGTCTGTTACGTTTGGAAGGGTGGATATTTTTATTATTTTCGTAATAATTTATAGCAATATATTGATTCAGACTATCTTTGACTTCATTCAGGTTTGGTAATGTACATTTCTCTAGGAAATGATCCATTTTTATCTTAAAGAAGCAGGAAGCTTAGCTGCAGATCCTCATGATTTCCAGCATAAGAAAGAATTTTCCTGGGACTGGAAAACTTGAGAGTGTTTTACTCCTTTAGGGAACTGATTTTCCTTTTCTTACTTTCTTTTTTGTCTTCATATTTTCCCTTAGTCTATTTTTGAGGTCCAGAAAGATGCCAGGTTCTGCTATGCATTTTTCTCCAGCCATAACTTACTCTACAGCATTCCTCTCCTCATCAGGATTGCAATTTAGTACTTTTGTTCCTCTATCATAATTGTCGAGTTTCTATATTCCAAAAATTCCTCCACATTTCTGGACCATTGTTGTCATTCTATTTTGTTTGTTTGTTTTCCAGCGCTGGAAACCAATGCTTCTCAACCTTTAATGTGGATAAAAATCCCCTGAGGATCTTGTAAAAATGCAGATTCTGATTCAGTAAAGCTGGTGTGGACCTGAGATTCTGCATTTCTAACAACTCCCAGATAGTGCTGCTGGTCCTTGAACCATGCTTTGAGTAGCTAAGGTGTAAGCCATTTGGTCAGGTAATTAAAAGGAGTCTTGAGGATTATTCAGTGTAATTTTTTCCATTAAGAGTTCAACAAATAGATTCATAGAGGTTAAAAGCCAAGGTAAGAAGTAATGGTTAATCTTGGTCCTGCTTAATGTATCACATTATTTTCTCCTAGGCTTCCTTTTAGGTCTCTGTAGATAAAATTAATGAAATAGAAGCATACCTCATTCAGATGTCCAGTTTTTAGTTCAACCATACAATATATATCACAACAAAGGGAGCAGTTTTGTTTTATCCAAGATCTCCAAAGAAAACAGCAAGTTTCATCCATGTCATTGAAAATGACAGGATTTCCTTTTTAAAGGCTGAAGAGTATTCCATTGTGTATATATAACGTATTTTCTTTATCCATTCATTCACTGATGGACACTTAGGTGGATTCCCTATTTTAGCTATTGTCAATAGTGTTACAATAAACATGGAAACCCAGATACTTCTTCAACATACTAATTTCATTTCTCTTGGATATATTCCCAGTAGCTGGATTGCCAGATCATATGATGGTTCTATTTTTAATATTTTGAGGAAACTCCATTCTGTTTTCCATCACTATTGTACTAATTTACTTTCTTTTATGTTAAGTGAAATAAGCGAGGCACAGAAAGACAAATAACACATGATCTCACATATGTGCAGAATCTAAAAGTAAGTTGAACTCATAGAAGTAGAAGGTAGAATGGTGGTTACCAGGGTCTATGAAGTGGGTGTGGGGGAGATGTTGATCAAAGAATATAAAATTTTAGGAGGACTAAGTTCAAGGCTTCCATTGTGCAACATAACTATAGTTAATAACAATGTATCACATTCTTGAAAATTGCTAAGAGAGTAGATTTTAAGTGTTCTCACCACAAAAAGTGAGAACTCATAAGTATATGAGGTAATATATATGCTAATTAGCCCAATTTAGCTATTCCACAACATATACATATTTCAAAATATAATTTGCACATGATAAATATATATAATTTTTGTTTATCAATTAAAAGACATTTAAAAAAGAAAACAGCAATTTGTTCTTCATGTTCCTACCCTGGCAGAATGAAGCAGACTAGCTGGTACTAAAATACCAAACACAACCATGACCATCTTCCCATCTCCATCACCATCCTCATGGTAAATCATACTCCCCTGACAAATCTCTCAAATTGTTTGTATACTATCTTACAGTAATTTAACCATCATGTATCTATACATGCTGCAGTGCCTAGCAAATAGTAGCGGCTAAGGAAATATTTGTTGACAATGTACAGATAAGTAACAAAATTGAATTTTTCCTGTTGCTAAAAGGGAAAAGACCTCCCACACTTTTTAGAGCATTCCCATGAGAAACCTATTGTATGTGAATCCTTCTCTAACCCTTCAATGTGTATGTAACTCTTTGTAAAGACTAGGTAAGTTCCTTGCCAGCTTACAACTCAGGAAATGTTCCCTTAAGTGTCTAAAAACCATCTGTTTGACATTTAAACATAAAGGAAGAGAGAAGGGCCCCTATTTTTCTGTCACCTTTGGAGTCTAACCTAGGCGCCTTTCTCTGAGATATAAACGATTTGCTTCCCATAAAGATAAGTTTTATTATTCCTTTGGATAAAAGTATTAGCTAAAAATAATGGCTAGCTCAATTACCAAGTGAATTTTGGATGAACTATGAAAGAATATATAGCAAAGGATACCATCAAGTCCTCTTACACGAATATGGGTTATCATTAATCTAGAGAAGGGGTATGTAATCAATTGTAACTATTATATTTGACTGTATAAAATGGGTCGGTTTCCTTTCTGTCTTTCTATTCCCTTCTCTGCTTTATTATCATGCACATTGTAATCTGGTTTAATGCTCATTCAGTAACCAGTCTGTTTTCTTTCTTTTATACATTTTGTGAATTGGCAGGATCTTTAATTTTTCCCAACAAAGGAGAGGAAAGGAATGAGAAGGACAAAATACATAAGAATAGGAAGTCAGCAAAGGAAAGAAAGGAGAAAGGGAGGAAGGGAGAGGAAAAAAAGAAGGAAGGACAAAACTAATTTTCTTTGTAAGATTTTTCCTGGCAATGCAGAGATTCCAGAAAGTGGGTGGATGACTCATGGGCCCAAACTAATATTGGCATTTTTTCTGTGAAACAGAGTGCTGTCATTTGACCTTGAAAAGTCAATGGTTAAAGGAAACAGTCTGCTCTATGTACCATTATTACTCTATTTCTATAGTGATGAAAGTCACAGAAACGCCTGTTATGTCATGTTTTAGAGCTTACAGAGTGATTTCTCTCACACAGGTTTAAAATGCAACCCTCTGTGAATGATCAAATGCAATGCAAAGTAAGAATTTGTTATTATTTTTGGTACATTGACCATGTTAGACAAATAACATGGTCAAATGCACATTGGAGCTACCTTTTTCGTGGATGTTACCTGTTGGAGGAGAGGAGAAACAAGTAACATATTTACTGAGTGGAATTAAATATAATCAGAGATAGAACATAAGTATTTAGTGTTTTCCTTCAATTTCCTTCTACATGGCAGCTATTGGATGATTAAAAAAGAAATGATGATGAAACCTTCCAGGCTAGGAGCTATTTATAATAGATAAAGACAATTTTACAACTTCTTTTTCTCCTATGTGGATTGAGATTTATTATCTAAATAAACTTCTCCATTTAGATCTGTTTTGAATTTGTTCTTAAAATATTTAAAAATAATCTCTAATCTTCTAAGGCATAATATTTGACTAAATATTAACAATTATATTTTTCTCTAATTTTCTTGTCCTTTCTTTCTTTTTTGTTCATTATGATGCCTAAATGCTTGCTTACTGACTGCTGGCTTGCTTTCTACACCAGGAGTCTTTCTTACTCTTGATTTCCTTTGTCTAGCCCAAGGCTTACCCTCAGGAGGCATTCAAACTACATTTGTTAGGAGACACTTCTGAACAGGACAGCCCACAGAGGTCAATACTATGGGTGGGAGTTCGGAAGTAAGACAATGCTCACTAGATCCTAGAGCTCTCAACTCCCAGTTTAGGAAATACATCATATACAGTCTCTGAGCTCTCTGCCTCAATGATTCTACACAAGCACAGTCATGCATAGCTTAATGACGGATAAGGTCTGACAAATGCATTGTTAGGTGATTTTGTCATTGTGTGAACATCACAGAATGTACTTATTCAAACCTAAAAGGTATAGCCTACTACAAACTTGGGCTAGATGGTACGGCCTATTGCTCCTAGGCTACACACCTGTACAGCATGTGACTGTACTGAAAACTGTAGGCAATTATAACAATGGTAAGTATTTGTGTATCTAAACATAGCTAAACATAGAAAAAGTACAATGAAAATATGGTATTTTTAAAATGGTTCTAGTAGCTTTATTCATGATAGCCAAAAACCAGAAATAATCAAATATCCATGAATAGGGAGAATGAATAAATTGTGGTATATTCATACAGTGCAATACCACTCAGAAAGAAAAAAGAAAGAACCTCTGATTTATACAAAAATTTAAATGAGTTTCAAAAACTTTATATTGAGCAAAAGAAACCATATACACAAGAGTGAGGTTATTATGTGAGTAAAAATAATGATAGAGGCAGTCACTATTGGAGCCAGGGTGGGTGTGGATAACTGGATTGACTGAAAAGTAATATAAGGAAACTTTCATGAGTGATGGAAATGTTCTCTTCTTGATGGGGCTGGCAGTTACATAGTGTATACAATTGACAAACTCATTCAATTATCCTCTTCAGATCTGCACATTTTATTTACTATACATTATATCTCAATAAAAGAATACAACATCAATTTGCAGAAATTGTTGTCAGTGTAAATTTTATTTTTGCTTAATATAGTACAATATATATTTTTAAGGTGATTAAGAATTTATTATTTTTTGTTTAAGAAAAATAATTTTACTGGATATACAGTCATTTTCTTCTTGAAATAGAATTTTAATGGGTATACAATTACTTTCTTTTAGAAATTTGTAGATAACATTCCACTCTCCTCTGACCTCACTCTTGCTCTAGAGAAATACCTCCTATAACAGTAATAGCAATAATGAGGATAAAAAAATAGTGAAAATCTACAGTATTATAATGTGCCATAGATTATTTTTAGATATATATATGTACATTATCATTTAGTCTTCATATCTATGCCATGAAGTAGGTACTATTACAGGTCAAATATCTGTTATTCAAAATGCTTGGGACCAGAAGAGTTTTGGATTTCACATTTTTTCAGATTTTGGAATATTTGCATATATATAATGAGATATATTGGGGGTGGGATCCTAGATGAAACACAATTTGTTTATGTTTCATATACACCTTGTGTACATAGATTGAAGATAATTTTACACAATATTTTTTATAATCTTATGCATGAAACAAAGTTTGATTTTATTTTGACTATAACCCATCACATAAGGTCAGGTGCTGAATTTTCTGTTTGTTGCATCATCTTGGTACTCATGAAGTTTCAAATTTTGGAAGATTTCAGATTAGGAATGCTCAACCTGTATCATTATTCCCCTTATAGAAATGAAGAAACTGAGGAAATCAGTTTCTTAGATATAGAGCCTAGATTTGAACCAAGGCAGCATGGCTTCGGAGTCTACACTCGTAATTATTACACTGGGCAGCATTTCTGATTTATTTTATTTTATTATTTATTTATCTATGTATTTATTTATTTTGTTACAAGGATGAAATGTATATTGCTGAAGTGAGGATTTTGGTGTACCTTTCACCAACAGAGTATACATTGTACCTGACAGATTTTTATCTCTCACCCCTCTCACCCTTCCCCCTTCTTATTAGTTTCCAATGTCCATTACACCACTTTAAGACCATATATACCCCTAGTTTAGCTCCCATTTATAAGTGAGAGCACAAGGTATTTTATTTTCCAATTCTGAGATACTTCACTTAAGATAATAATCTCCAGTTCCTTCCAAGTTGCTGCAAAAGACATTATTTCATTCCTCTTAATGGATAAGTAGTGCTCTATGGTGTGTGTGTGTGTGTGTGTGTGTGTATCACGTATTCTTTATCCAATCCTCAGTTGATGGGCACTTAGGTTGATTTTGTATCTTTCCAATTGTGAATTGTGCTGCAATAAACATTCAGATGCACATGTCTGTTTTAGAATATGACTTTCTTTCTTGTGCATAGATACCCAGTAGTGGGATTGCTGGATTGAATGGTAGGTCTACTTTTAGTTCTTTGAAGAATCACTATACTGTTTTCCACAGAGGTTGTACTTCCCACCAACAGTGTATAAGCCTACCCTTTTCACCACATGCACATCAACATCTATTGTTTTTTGATTTTTAATAATGGCAATTCTGACAGGGGTAAGGTGGTGCCTCATTGTGGTACATTTCCCTTATGATTAATGATGTTGAGCATATTCTCATAGGTTTGTTGGCCATTTGTCCTTCTTTTTAAAAAATCTGTTCATATCTTTTGCCCACTTATTGATGGAGTTATTTGTTTTTATCTTGCTGATGTGTTTGAGTTATTTTTGTAGATTCTGGATATTAGCCTTTTATCAGATGGATAATTTGTGAATACTTTCTCCCATGCTGTAGGTTTTTTATTTATGCTGCTGATTATTTCCTTTGCTGCACAGAAACTTTTTAGTTTAATTAAGTCCCATTTATTTATTTTTTGTTTTTGCTGTATTTGCTTTTGGGGTCTTACTGAATTTTTTTTTCTAGGCCAAAATTCAGAAAAGTTTTTCCTATGTTTTCTTCTAGAATTTTCAGGTCTTACATTTAAGTCTTTAAACCATCTTGAGTTAATTTTTGTATATGGTGAGAGATAGAGATCCAGTTTCATTCTTCTGCATGTGGCTATCCAATTTTCCCAGAACCATTTATTGAATAGGGTGTGATTTCCACAGTGCATGTTTTGGTCTGCTTTGTCAAAAATCAGTTGGCCATAGCTATATGGCTTTATTTCTGCTGCTTTGGTGACTATAGCCTCATAGTATAATTTGAAGTCAGGTAATGTGATCCCTCCATATCTGTACTTTTTGCTTTGTATTGCTTTGGTTATTTGGGCTCCTTTTTGGTTCCATATGAAATTTAAGATTGTTTTTTCTAAATCTGTGAAAAATGATGTTGGTATTTTGATGGGAATTTAATTGAATCTGTAAGTCACTTTGTGCAGTATGAACATTTTAACAAAGTTGAGTCTTCCAATCAATGGGCTTGAGATGTTTTTCCATTCATTTATTTCAGCTATGCTTTTTTTCTCTTTTTT
>VBSM01001483.1:18611091-18632856 GCA_008086735.1 Cheirogaleus medius
TGTTTATATGGTGAATTACATTTATAGATTCGTGTATGTTAAACCATTCTTGCATCTCTGGGATGAAGCCCACTTGTTCATGATGTATTATTTTTTTGATGTGCAGCTGAATTTGGTTTGCTAGGATTTTTTGGGAGTTTTGCATCTACATTCATAAGGGATATTAGTCTGTAGTTATTATGCAAAATACACAAATAACTCTTAAAGCTCAAAAATAAGAAAACCAACAACCAAATTGAAAAAAAAATTGAATAAAGGTCTGAATGGGTATCTCACAAAAGAAAATATATAAATGTTTAGTAAACATATGAAAATATGCTCAACAGTATATGTCATTGGGGAATTGCAAATTAAAAGAACAATGTGATACTACTACACATCTATTAGAATGTCCAAAATCCAAAACACTGAGAAAACCAAAGGCTAGTGAGGATTTAAAGCAACAAGGAACACTCATTTATTACTGGTGGGAATGCAAAATGATACAGCCATTCTGGAAGACAGTTTGGAATCTCCTTAAAAGACTATATTTACTCTTACTATATGATGCAGCAATCCAATTGTGCTCCTTGGTATTTATTACAGTGAATTGAAACTTTATGTCCACATACAAACCTGCAAAGATATGCTTATAACCGCTTTATTCATAATTGCCAAAACTTGGAAGCAATCAAATGTCCTTCAGTAGGTGAGTAGATAAATAAACTGTGATACATCCAGACAATGGAATATTATTCAATGCTAAAGAGAAATGTGCTATCAAGCCATCAAAAGACATGGAGGAAACTTAGATGCATATTATTAAATGAAAAAGCCAATCTGAAAAACTATATACTGCATAATATCAAGTATACGGCATTCTGGAAAAGAAAAAAAGACTATACAGATAGTCAAAAGATCAGTGGTTGCCAAGGGTTAATCAGGAGAAAGGGATGAATAGATAGAACAGAGAGGATTTTTAGGGCAATGGAACTATTCTATATGACAATACAATTATGGACACATGTCATTATATATGTGTAAATACGCATAGAATGCACAGAACTAAGAGTGACCCCTAATGATATGGACTTTGAGTGACAAGGATGGGTCAATGTAGATTCATCAATTTTAACAAATGTACCACTGTGATGTGGCATGCCCATAGCAGGGGAGGTTGTACATATGTGGGGGCAAAGGGAATATGAGATGTCTCTGTGCTTTTCACTCAGGTTTGTGATGAACATAAAACTTTTTCTAAAAATAAATTTTATTAGCTTAAAATGATGGCATATTTGAGCCACAAAAACTAATATGAAAAATGTTATGAACAACCTATTGGAATCACTTTACCTACACATCAAAAGGATGACAGATTTTTATGGCTGTTTTCTTTTTGTATTTTAATCAGGTAGGTGTGACAATACCACTGCCATTTCTTGACGAGTGATAGTCTGTCATGATACCGTAAACAACTATTTTAATGTTCTGCAAAAAAATAAGCCTTTGTGCTTTTCCTTTTTTATTTTCCTGGTATGAAAAATGAATTTAATAGTCTGATAGTCTACATATGACATTTACTTTGGTTTCTTTACTAAGGCATAGGAAGACTATCTATATTTTGCCTGATGTTCAGTAAAATGCTTTAAGAAAAAATAAATTATGATCTGAAATATCCCTTTATGTTAGGGAATATTTTGATGTTTGAAATACAAGTGCCAAAGAGAACCCTGTGACTTGAGGAATTCGAGAGAGAATTAGAGGGAATAACCAATTGTCTCATATATTTTGTAGCAATGAATTAACTAAAGTAGAAATTTATTTTATTTTTAAATAAAGTGTTAAATTCCCAACTGTTTTTCATATTTTCTACTAATTGACCTCTTAGGGGTACAGAGGAAACTCTTCTCTTTCCCCTGAAAGGAAAATGATCATCCATACTTTGCCTTGTGAAAGTACTGGGAAGAAAATACTCTCAGTTTCCCATACCTCGCATTTGGTCCTCTTCACTAGATCAAAAATCTGACTACAGAGATTGGGATAAAGATCACAGCTCATGGTTGGCCTTTCCTCTTGGTTTCTCTGGGACTTGCATGCTCACAGCAAAACACCGTCTGTCTGAGAGCCAAGGCTAATCCATTTCTGTCACTTTATCTACCATTCTTTATGCCTTGTTAGTCTTCAAATTTTTAAGTAGATATTTATTGGCCTTCCCACACCATCATGAATGCAAACTCCATGGGGGCAAAGATAGTGTCTTTCTTTTTGACTATATTTACCACAGGCACTAGCAGAGTTCTTTGTTCATAGTATACATACATTGTATGCATATGTTGGATGCTGAATAAAAACCTCTCATCCAACATTTATCTAATTTGCACTTTTGCTTGTCCCTTAAGCGTTCTCTGTGTTTTCCCAGTGCCATGACTTTCTTGTGCTATTTCTTCATGTAACATTCTTTCTCTTCCATTCCCACCCTTGGCCTAATTATTTTCTTTATGAATCCTGTTGATACTTCAAGGCTTATTTCCCTCTCAAACCTCCTTGGTGATTCTTCTCCTGAGAAACTCAAATAAATATGATCTACTCCTGTAAACACTTATAATACTTTTCCTGTATTTCTCCTAGGGACTTTGTTGTTTTTTGACTTATATTTCATTCAAACACATGCTTGCTTTCTCTCTTCCTTTTGATTATAATTTTTTTTGAGGATAAAGACAATATTTCAGTTCTTTTTCTGTCTTCATCAACACCTGGAACTTAGCAGGTGCTTTATAAATATTTTTTGTACTGACATTGCCAGCATAGCTCTATTATTTAAATTTATATAATTCATGGATTCAATAACAAATATATGAACTGAATATCTAAATCATACTTTGATTTACTTCCATTACTAAACAATATGTATTAATTTTTTACAGATCAATTTTAAGACTCAGGTATTCAATAATTTATAAAATATGACTTCTAGAATGCTAATAAATGTAGATTCAGTTTTCCAAATAAGGAAGCTGTCTAACAATTTGGATGCAATTATAAAGTGGCTGGACCATTGCCCTAATTATAACAATCTTTACATAAACAGGCTTACTTTTCTAGATTATTGAGAATTATAGTTAATGTGCCATATATGGGTTTAATTTTAAAAATTTAAGAAAAGATCTATTATCTAAGATAAAATGTGAGAAAATCATGAAGAAAAAACTATTTTACACCTATAAGAACTTGGACTCAATAAGGCATCTGGTAAATACACAAATGATATTTTTGAAACCTACAAAAGGATGAAGATTTCTAATCACCAAAGGTTTTATTTCATTAGAATATATAGCACCAGTTAATGTAAGGAGAGTCTTTATTTTGCTTGAAACCTGGGCCATTTGATTTACTGCTACCTGTCAGGGTAGAAGTTGGTTGGCATCCTCTATTAACTCAGGTTTGTTTCACCAACATTGTAAAACTGTTCAGAGAATGGACTGTGCTTGTAAAAATCCTTCTGCAGTCTTATTATTTTGATTTTTAACAATTATACATTATCTTTTAATGCTGAGTCTTAGTTTAAATTGCCAAAGACACAATGAATACTTTTACGCATGCTTTTATATTCAGATATAAGGATATTTATTTCCACTGAGAACTATTCATCCAGAAAATGATTGAGATGATTTAATTTAAGCAGGTACATTGTAAAATTTCAATTGCACTTAGAATCTGTGCAATATCCATGGATATTCTTTCTGAGAGCTAATATCCTGCAAGTTAGTAAAGTAACATTGGCCTGAGCTGCCTGTATGTTCTTTTGCTTACCTTTTCCAAATTATAAATAGAAGTCCATTTTCTCTTTTAAGGCTAGCACACACTTTATGTTTTCTCTTTTGATCTTCCTTAAAGAAAGTTTGTATTCTATATCACATAATGATGTTTACATACCCCCAACTTATTTTGTACTGTTTGAGGATACTTCATTAAAAATAGCTTCACTGCTCTCAGTTTTACTTTGTCTCATCAGGAAACATATGGCATACTAAAATTAAAATAATTCAAAGAGGGTTGATAGAATTACTAAGTACAAAGAATTAGTTTGGGTGTAGGGAGAACTAGAAAACATAAGGCAAGAAATTGGGGCTAGGGACAGTGCACTTGTTACCAATCTTAGGTCTTAAGAAACAAGAGAGAAGTTACTAGAACCCAGAAAGTGAGAAAGTTGTGTAGAGGAGCAGTTGAGGGACAGAGTGAGCCCAAGACAACATTGCAGGAAAAGATCCCAGAAAATAAATACTCTGTCATCTCTCATTCTTCCATTCAGTCATCTAGGGTTACCCTTAAGCTAAATCCAACCAGAAGACAGAAAAGTACAGGACACTTGCTGATGTGGTCTATAGGGGTACCATGTCAAGGAGCAGGAAAGAGAAGGAATGAGAACAGATCTAGAGAAACAAATGGCAGATACCCAAGATAACTCCTGCATTATATGGTACACAGTGAACACCAAATCCTCAGACTTTTTAACTTTCCTTATAGACACAGCCTCAATGGGACACATCAATGTATTAATGGGTAAGGAAGTACAATCTTTCTTAATACCTGACCAATAACTTGTCTCAATAATCTTGTAATGTTTGATAATTTTCTCCTGTATGTTGCTGGGTGCTACTTAATTACTTGTTTCCGTTGAGGCTTTTTAGCCCTCTTTGTGTCCAAAGCTATTGGAGAATATTGGTTTTCATGTTAGATTTGAACAGTCAGGTTTTGTGGGTTTTTTCTAAGTAGAGTACAACTAAATCTTGAATTTCAAATCAAAATCAACAATGCAGCTTGGGAACTAAAGTGTTTAACATTTCAAATTTTTCATCTATAATGTTTCCTCTATGTAAATTCATGCCCATAAAACTAAATAGAAGATTAGCACTAAGCTCACACAGATAGCAGAGGGAAAATGATGACACCCAGCAATCTGGGCGATACACTTCTGTTTAATGCCACTTTTGACAGTGCCTGAAGCCTTTAATGAATTTCTTTCCTTCCATCACTGGCAGCAACCCCCTCATAACCTTTTCCTTTTGGTCAGAAAAGGTGGGAAAGTGCCAACATGATTAGTATGCCACTGTCAGTCAAGTGTCTGTTGCCAAACTTCTTTTTCTTTTGAATTAATGAAAACATTGTCAGCAATATCAATAATGAGGTTCTCATCACAGAGAGACCACAGCTCCTGGGACATAGAAAATGCCCCAATTCCACCTTCAAAGATGTGTCATTGAAGAGCAACTTTCCTTAAGATATGGACAGGGTTTGCTTCCTCATGCCCTTCAGATTCAGATTCTTCAGTGGCAGCAGGTGGGGTGAGAGGGTCTTTTTTGATAACTCTATTATAAAATAGTACCCCCACAGCCAAAATGCCATTAAGCTATTTCGTCCAAGTCAATGACAGTTCACATTAATGGAACATGTAATATGTGCTAGGCTCTCCACTAGATTCTAGTGATAACAAGATGAATATCACACTGTTGACAAGGAGACCAATGCATGAATAGACACACAAACACAAAGGATTGTCACTTCTGGAGCTCAGAAAAGGGAAAGTAGAGTCCTCACAGAAGAGAGAACAGTTGTGTAGGGCTGGATATTGAAGAATAAATGAATATAGCAGGATCTCACAGATGGAGCAAGGAGAAAAGGAACTTCTAAGAAACATCAATAACCAGTGAAAAGGTTATGCAGTTATTAACAGAGTGAAGATAATACAAAAATCATAAAATCAGTGACTTCAGTAAGTAGTGAATTACCATGAATATGTGTTGATATATTTATTGGAAATGGAAACTATATTCCATTTCCTATAAATCGTCAGTGTCCAGAGTGCATGGCACAGAGTAGGGATTCAATAAATGTTGCAATTAATGAGTAGTCATAAATGCCTTTTTAAAAAGTTTCCCTTTTCCTTTAAAGATGCAAGCACACTATAATTTTTAGGTGAACTTTAGAACTTACAACCTTCACTAGAATGAGTGGAACTAGTAAAAATTATGATACTTTAGTTGATAGTAAGGGGATATTGAAGAAATACAATTTTTAAGTGGTAATTTTTGAGGTAGGAGCCTCACGTCTTTCTCTTAAATCTAACCAATTTGGATTTGGAGGTATCAAATAATCTTCAGATCCCTACACATCTTCTATTCAACCACTCCCTTCATATCAACCCATGAGTATTTTATGGAGCCAGTCAGAGTTTATTCTGAGACTACCCTGAGTTGTCCTCTATACTCTGCCTGGGGCCAAAAAACAGACTACAGGATTCTCTTGGGAACTGTACCTGGGCTGTACTGCCCTCGTCAAAGAGTCTGCTGCATATTTGAAGAATTTACGAGGTATCCTTTGATACGTGTGAGCTTCCTCCAAAGAAACACTAGTGTGTGCACACACTGTGTTATACTAGGTGACTTTGCTTCTTCCTCCTCTTGATAAAGATGTCTTTTGGGGCATAGATTCTGCAGCTAAAGAAAAAGGGACTAACGCTTCTCCACCTGACATAAACTTACCTGTCTTAGCTGACAGCACCATCAATAACACCTAAGACTCCCCTGCAAAGGGAAAGAGGAGTGGCATATACAAAAAGAATATGCTATCAGCAATGCACTTTCTTAAAAAAAAAAAAAGCCACAAGCTTGGTATATTTTAGAGACTGAGTAATGAGAAGGCCAGAGGAGCAAAATGAAAAGAGAAGAGCTGTTGGAAGAATGTTCAATAATGCATTTGCACAGATCCACAGATTGGAAGCTCTGAAACACTATGGTTCAAATTAAAGATATGCCAAGCAAAAGAAATTAATTATTAACAATGTCAAGGCAGCACAGGAATCATAAGATTAGTGACTTCAATTTTAAAGTGAAAAAAATGACAAATAAACTGTATCTATAATGTAAGGAGAGGACGCAGTTGTAATTTCATAGCTCTTACAATGCTACCCCACTGAGTACCCAAATTCCTCCAAATTGCCCTCGTACTTTCCTCAAAAAAATCATAAAGATTTTGTTGTTATTATTGTTAAATCATAAGTTTTTAAAAGCCATTTTTGTCTTTGAAAGTTCAAGGAAAACTCTTTATTTAAACATAAAGTTCCTTATAATCCGATAGCACATAAAAAGAAATACAATTTCAGTTTATAAAAGAAAAAATTCAGCAACACTGAGTGATTGGAATAAAAGTTTGGAAAACTGGAGCACAGGTTCTACAGGCAGTACAATGGTCACAGTGAAACTTTTTTGATGACCATGTAAAAAATGCACTACACATGTCCTTGCCTTGATCAACATGACCATTTGACTTTTCTATGCTGTTTTGTGGCTGACCTATAGCATTGTCCTGAACCTGTTCTGCACTTATGACATAGCCATTTAAATTATCCATGACACCTGTTATGTACTTGTTTTTCATAAATGTAGGTAAAATTTGACACGTATAGTATATAATTTCATGGCTACCATTCTGCACAATTGTATAATTGGATCATAGTTTCCAACACATTTTATAGCTCTCAATGAAGCCTTTGTCATTTTTTATTAGTGTTCTTTGGCTTTTCTTCACGTCTGTGTCAGTCAGTATCCAGTCAGGAAAGCAACATTCTTTGAGATAGTTTTTTAAAGAATAGTTTATACTTAGAACTAATTATGAAGTGTAGTTTGCAAAAGACCTGAAAAATCCAAATAGAGCATGGGGAGGTAATCTATGGATTAGGAACAGAATTCAGCTAAGACGTGGTGGGATCAGGGCACAGGGACTGGGCACTTCCAGTTGGAACTGAAATAAAAAATGAGGTGCATGCACTGGCAAAGACTTTGCGTGAAGCAGAAAGAGAAGCAAAGAACTACCTTGGCTTCCTCCTTCCTCCTGCCCTCCAATTTCATGCTCATACCTCCTACTGGCTGCCTCTAACCAGAAGCCAGCAGGCAAAGTCCTGGGAAATGTAGTGTGTAGAAATAAATACCCTGAAATATAGATAAGCAAGGGAAAGAACAGGGGTTGGATCTGAGCAAACAAGCAAATGACTAGAGGAAGGAAACTATAAGGGGTTTTAAAACACATTCAGAAATTCTTTGACATTTCTACTATGAAAAGTGGGCTCTAATTCCTCTCTCTTTGAATATGGCTTGCTCCTGAGGAACAAAATATAGCAAAAACTAGCTACATGAATTCATAAAATAGGATATAGCTTCTACTTTGTTCTTCTCTCTCTCTCTCTCTCTCTCTCTCTCTCTCTCTCTCTCAATTCATCATCCTTGGAGCCAAAGTTTTTGGGTTTTAATCCAACAGAGGGAATTTAATACAGGGAAATAATTGCAAATAGCAGATTTTAAAATATCTGAAAAGTCAAATAGAGGACAGTGAAGCAACTTAGAGATTAGCAACAGCCAAACAGAGATAAGGAAAGAGCCCATGTAGTTGTTCTGGTCACAGCCCCAGCTAAAGTTTCAGCTGACAACTGGCATCAAAAGCCAGAACAGTGAAGGAGTAGGCCTTTAGATAATTCCAACCCCAAGTCTTTGAGCCAGCCCTGCTGATGCCACATGGAGCAGAGACAAGCTGTCCCCACTGAGACTTATCCAAATTGCAAATACATAAGCAAACTAAATGTTGTCATTGTTGAAGCCACTAAGTGTTGTGATGGGTTGTTACATAGCAATAGATAACCTGAACAAGATCTGAGACAAAACAAGCCAATGACTCACACACCATCACTCTCATTTTCTCATTTCTACTTCAGGTAATATTTGAAGGTCTCAGCCAACCACACTCAAATTTTCATGGCCATTCTAGATATTTATTGGACAGTGATACTGGCAGTAAAAAATAATTTTTAAGTTATTAATTCTGATTATTCTTCTGAAGCATGGGCAATTGTTCATGGAAGATATGGCTTATATCTCCGTTAGAAGCATTTCCATCTGAAGATGTTGACCGAGCTTGATTTCCTCATGTGAACTATAAACCTTTGAAACTTTAGTTACACATGTAAAATTTAATTTAATTTACTATTACTTACAATTAATCTGAAATAAAAGTCAACTCATTCACTAAAGAAATACTTAAGTTATTTAAGAGTGTCGGTGCATAAGAGATTAATTTGATAATTGCCCATGATGCTTATTTTGTATGTAGAGCAATCAAAGACATGGGAAAAGATAGAAAAAAGAGAGATTGATGAGAGGGAGTATAAATACGGAACAGAGTGGGAGAATACAGAAAAAGAGAAGCGGAAGGAAAAAGTGGAAGGTAAGAGTGAAAAAGAGAAACATGGTACTGAAGAAGAATGTTGCTGAGACAGATCTACTTTTATAGGCATGCTGATTGAACAGCCCTTTCACACAATAGCAATGCTTTATCCATGGAAGAGAAGAAAATAAACATAATTGGTACATTTCCTGGTATATTTTTTAAGACAGTGAATTTACAGTGGTTTGCTGAAAAACATACCAGTTGAAGACCAAGGACCGGGCTGTACCAGTAACAAGCCATAACGGCAATTAGTTAGGTCACTTACTGTCTCTGTGGCTAAATTTTTTTCATGCATAAAATGCATGGGTTATACCAGGTAATCTCTAAGGTTTGTAAGTTCAAGCAATAAAATTCTAAGATTCTATTATTTATGGGACCTTTCCCTTTGCCTGAATGACTCTAGATTTTGAAGCTATGCTTAATCCTAGAGCAAAAGAAATGTTAGACCAATAAAACTGATATATAATGACTGTCCCAGACTGATAACCTCTCACATACCTCACTGTGAATTCTAGAGCAATAACTCTGACACTGGCTCCCAGTGACTACATTTGTTTTATTTTGATTTGTACTCACATAAGAAGTGAAGGAAAACTGCTTTCCATATTTTTGTCCTGCATATTAAAAATTAAGATAAATAGAGAGCCTAACTAAGTACACCCTGCTTCTATCCTGTGCATTTCCCCGCCATTTACAGTTCTGTATTTTTTCTGTAGGTTATGTTGACAGCATACTACCAACATGGAAACATTGCCTGATAATCTATTACATTATCTTTATTGTTCTAGCCTAAATCCACCTCAGTTCCAGAAACAACAACGGAAGTGGTGTGAGAAGGGTCACAACTTTTACTTGTGATGCCAAACCACAGAGAAGAGAAGTGTTAGGAGCCTCTTCATCACAGCTCATTTCTCACTAACCCACTTTACCTACTTACATGTAGCTTTATGGCTGAGCTTCTTTGAGGCCTTCTTGGATAACCTAATAAAAGATTTAAGATCCTTTCTTTCATACTACATCAGTACCTAAAGTTAGCTCTGACTACTATGTAAGGAAAACAAAAATTCTTGTTTTGCTTTTTAATTTCTTTTTCACAAATTTTTTTACAATAGCATAAAAACAGACCCATAGATCAATGGAATGGAATAGAAAGCCCAGAAATAAACACAAGCACATAGAGTCAACTAATCTTTGACAAAGGTGCCAAGAATATACAGTGGGGAAACTATGGTCTCTTTAATAACTGGTGTGGGAAAAACTGGATATCCACATGCAGAACAATGAAATTGGATGCTTATCTTACACCATTTACACAGCTTAACTTGAAATAGATTAAAGACTTAAACATAAAACCTTAAACCATAAAATTCCTAGAAGAAAATAGATAAAAATCTCCTTGACATTGGTCTTGGCAATGATTTTTTTGGAAATGACACCAAAAGCACAGGCAACAAAAGCAAAATTAACAAGTGGGAGTACGTCAAACTAAAAAGTTTCTGCACAGCAAAAGAAATAGTCAGAAAAATAAAAAGACAACTTATGTAATGGGAGAAAATATTTGCAAACTATATATCTGATAAGGCGTTAATATCCAAAATATATAAAGAAATCATGCAACTCAATAGTAAAACAATAAATAACCCAATTAAATTTGGGCAAAGGACCTGAATAGAAATTTTTTCCAAGGAAAATATACAAATGATCAACAGGAATATGAAACATCACTAATCATCAGGGAAATGCAAATCAAAACCACAATGAGATATCACCTCATACCAGGTAGGAAGGCCAGTATTAAAAAGACAAATGATAACACATGTTGGCGAGTTATAGAGAGAAGAGAAAACTTATATATTGTTGGATAGTATGTAAATTGGTACAGCCATTATGGAAACTAGTATGGATATTCCTCAAAACATTAAAAATATAACTATCATATATATGATCCTGCAATTCCACCTCTAAGTATTTATCCAAAGGAAATTAAATCAGCACATCATAGAGATATCTGTGCTTCCATGTTTATTGCAGCATTACTCACGATAGTAAAAACATAGAAACAACCTAAGTGTCTGTCTGCATAAGAATGAATAAAGAAATTGTGGTGTGTGTGTGTGTGCAATGAAATATTACTAAGCCATAAAAAAGAAGGAAATCCAAAAGAAAAAAGAAGGAAATTCTGCCATTTGTGACAACATGGTGAAGTAAGCCAGACACAGAAAGAAAAATAATGCATGATCTCACTTGTATGTGGAATCTAAAAATGTTTGAACTCATTGAAGCAGTGAGTGGAGTCCTTATCAGGATTTGGTGGGTGGGGAAAATGTGGAAATGTTGTTCAAAGGGTACGAAATTTGAATTTTGAGATAAATAAGTTCTGGGAATCTAATGTACACCATGATGAGTACAGTTAATAATAATGTTCACTTGAAATTTCCTAAGCGAGTAGATATGGATATGTTAATTATCTTGTAATATATACACAATGTATACATATATCAAAACATATTCGCTTTCAATATATACAATTTTTATTTGTCAGTTATACCTCAATAACGCTGACAAATATTTTGTATTTGCATTTAGCCTATGGGAGATTATATATATATGATTATGGGAGATTATTATATTAATATAAATATTATGTTATAGGAGATTATATATAGCATATATATGACCTTTCTTTACTCTTTATCTGGATGTTTTTCAAGAATATATTTATTATAATCACCAATTATGAAGGAAAATCGCAGTGAAGTGGAACATTTTTTTTTTTTTTTGAGACAGAGTCTTACTTTGTTGCCCAGGCTAGGGTGAGTGCCGTGGCATCAGCCTAGCTCACAGCAACCTCAAGCTCCTGGGCTCAAGCAATCCTTCTGCCTCAGCCTTCCGAGTAGCTGGGACTACAGGCATGTGCCACCATGCCCGGCTAATTTTTTTCTATATATTTTTTAGTTGGCCAATTAATTTCTTTCTATTTTTAGTAGAGACGGGGTCTCGCTCTTGGTCAGGCTGGTTTCGAACTCCTGACCTTGAGCTATCCACCCGCCTCGGCCTCCCAGAGTGCTAGGATTACAGGCGTGAGCCACCGCGCCCGGCTGAAGTGGAACATTTTTTTAAAGTTTAAAGCAAATTTGATTAGTCATTTACAGCATAAATAGCAAATAAGAATGGGTAGATGTCTCTCTACTGCTATGTAATCAAGAAAAGGAGTTGAGGATGTGGTGTAGCTTCTATAGTATAGGATAACGGTTCGGCAGTGAATATATATCTCATTGAACTTCCAGTCAATACTATCTGAAGGCAGATACCAATTACAATTTGAATGTTCTAGAAAGAAGTAGCACAGAGCTCATGAGACTTACCCTAATTTAGGGAGATCTAGAGAGGCATTGGGTCATTTAGTGTTTTTTCCCCATGTACCTTCTCCCTTGTTTTTCATCTCAAATAGGCTCCAAATTTAAATCTTTAATTGTCCAGTCTTCTTTGGAGTGAGGGCGGCTATGTGATATAGTTCTGGCTAGGACTCTCTTCCTTTCCTAAATAAGATGTCAAAGCCACACAGGTACAAGAAAGTCCCTTTGTTGTTTACCATTTTACCTTCTTTCTGCCTGGAATGCAGACGTGATGCCTGCAGACATAACAGCTGTACTGTGCCTATGAGGTAAGAAGAATGAAGACAGAAGCCAATATGGCAAGAATGATGGAGAAATGAGCAAGATCTCTGATACTAAGGTTAAGACGCTAGGTGGCCTACTCTCTTAATATATGAAAAGAACAATCTCCCAACTGTTTAAACTGCTCTGGTAAGATTACCTGTTTCGTTTAGATGAAGAGATTCCTTAGTTATATAGAGGATTTCCCTTCAGGAGGACTTTTTAACCTGAGACATAAAGGATAGATAAGAATTGGCTCAGTGATAGGGTAAGGATGTGTGTGTGTACCGGAGGGAGTGAGGCAGGAGAAGAGCAGGCAGACGGAGCGCCTGAGTTTGAATTCCAGTTACCTCACTCACTAGTTCTACCTTCAGCAAGTATGTATTCATCAGTTATATCATCTGTAAAATGGGATAATAATGGTGCTGACCTCATATGGCTGTCTTCAGTATTAAATGAGACAATGCAAAAAAAGTGCTACCACAAGTCCTGGAAAATAATAAGTACTTCTTTCTTACATTGTTTATTTATATTATTATAATTTCATATATTCTTATTTCTTTTATAGCAATATTCTCACATATTTACCTATGAATTATAATTAGTGAAATTATCTCATACAGTTTGGATTTCTCTAAGTGGAATTTTTTTGTCATGATGTAGAGATGCCACACACATGGAAGGAAACACGAGGAAGGAGTCTTTCAATCCATGCTCATTCTTCTCTCTGTTAAAAGATGAAAGAAAGGAAACTGGAGTTTAGTCATTCCCTGGCACTGTTCTTCATGGGATGAGTTGATATTAAATACATTTATGTAAATGCACATATAGTAGTATACTTATCCAACATATTACATATTTATATAATAAATATTGCTTAATAAAAAGATATAGAATTATCCACAATACTTGACTTTTATTTGCTCAAACACCCAATCTATCTAATTTTCAGGAAATTTATATTGTTTTGGCTGTCATAGATCATAAAATGGGAACAGAGAAAAGCCTTTGCTCATTAGGCTATCTCTTTGCTACTTTTACTTTCCTGTGTTTATGTCATCTTCCCACCTAATTATAAGCTCCTTGAAGACAGGAAGTAAATCATGCTCCCTAGTAACCTTCCACCTACACAATGCAGAGCATCTAGTACACAGTAAATCCATATTTATTGGCTATTAGAGGTGTTAGATATCCCCACACACCACCCTTTGTTTAAAGGATCTAACTTGCTTTGAGAGGTCTAGTCGAAGAGATCTGAACATGCCTAATGACACAATGCCTTTCTAGCTATCCCTAAATTAGGTTAGGTCTCATGAGCTCTGCACTTCTTCTTTCTAGAAAATTGGAATTGCAATTAGTATCTGTCTTCAGATACTATTGATTGGAAGTTCCATGAGATATATTCACTGCTGAATCTTATTCTATACTGTGGAAACTACACGACATCCTCAACTCATTTTCTTTGGGATCTGACTTACTTGGCGGGGTGGGGATAGTCACTTGCTTTCAGAGGTCTAGTCAGGGCCCTTGCAGAAATATATATGGCTTTCCCCTGCATTCACATCAATACAGGGATGATTTCAATAATGCTGCCATGGAGATGAATAAACCACACTTATAATGGAATATTGTTGTCAAAATGGGCCTCAAAAAAGTTTTGCCTTAAAACACTCAGCAATTTTCCACAGCATGATACCTGTTATGAATAAAAATGTAACTCTACTATTAATAATGAGTGCTTTGGTCTTGCATTTATGCTTCAAATGTCTTGTGATGATTAAGACAGAAGAGTAGCTCCTTTAAGAAAATACATCTTAAAAGATAGACTGGAGTGTAAAATCAAAGACACTGACACCAAAGCATCCCAGATCCTTGTTTTTCCTGACTCAAAGATGAGAGAGAAGCAAGGATCTGAGACTAAAAGAAAACACTTTAGAGGTTTGCAGCATTCTTATCCTACAGTGAAGCTGATTTGCTACGGATGTACAGATTAATGAATATAACCTGTGTTTGGTGCATAAACATTATTTGTATTAATGCTACTATTTTTTTTTTGAGACAGAGTCTTGCTCTGTTGCCCGGGCTAGAGTGCTGTGACATCAGCCTAGCTCACAGCAACCTCAAACTTCTGGGCTCAAGCGATCCTCCTGCCTCAGCCTCTTGAGTAGCTGGGACTACAGGCATGCGCCACCATGCCCGGGAAATTTTAGTTCTCAAAAAATGTATGTCAACCTAAACGATTTTAGAAAAATTCCTGCCCAAAAAAAGTATTTTGAATAGTGCTTCACTGATTATGTTACCACGAATGTATTTCAATTTCAGCCATAGTTATTATAATAGTTGGAAATGCAAATGAGGGACACTGAGGAAGCATCCTGACATCTCTCTTCCAAATGGAATTTCTTTCAGATCATGATCATCTTACAAGAGATGACATAGTACAGGGTTTAACCATATGACATTACTGATATGTGACAGTTTTGGCCTACAGAAACAGTAATGTCTTTTGGTTTAAACTAAGGCTATGATAATCTCTTTGTTCTAATGGAATTTTAGTAGAAAATATGCTATTTTTTCTCTATCTGGGAATGGGGGTTTCTTTTCACAGAATCTATATTCTGTAAGCAGATGATATTTTGTAGGGTTTGCACGAAGTTATAATTCTGAATCCAGATGAGAATTGTATGTATCTGAACTCAAGCCATGAGTTCCCTCAACAATAGTTGATTTCATTTTTGAAATAACCATTAGTGTTCAAGGACTGCTTATGCTAGTAAAAGATATGCCTCCAAAATCCTAGAATCTCATCAAATGTCTTTATTCTATGTCAGAGTTTCTCTACTTCAGCACTACTGACATTTTGGCCCAGATAATTCTTTGTTTGAGAAGGAGTGGAAGTAGGGAGGGGGGAAGGAGTGGGAAGGGTGCTGTCTTATGTATTGTAGGATATTTAGCAGCATCCTTGGCCTCTACCCACTAGATGGCAATAGCACCTCCCAGTTGTGACAACCAATAGTCTCCAGACATTTCCAAATGTCTCCTGGAGAGCAAAATCCCCCCTGGTTGAGAACTATTCTCCTAGATTAAAAAGAAACATGATGTTGGCAAGAGTTTAATGCTTCTTTAATATCAGTTTGTATTTCAACCTTCTACCTTACATTTGATTTTCCTTCAAGATAGAGTAAAATCCTCTCACTATCTCAGTAAGGAGATTGAATGGTATCAAACTGTGCAGGCTGTGCCAAAACAACAACAACAACAACAACAACAAATCTATTTCAAGTGCACTGGCTGTAAAGAACCCAAGGGGGAGGCCATGTTTAATTGCTTATGAGTAGTAATTTAGAGTCAATTCACACTATATGCTGATGATGATTATTTTTCTTTTAAATTAGATATCACCTTCATCACCAGGAGATATTAGATTGAGTATCAATAAAATAGACTACACAAGGGATGAGCATATAATCAACAAAACATCCCTTTATTTTCAAAATTAGGTATAAACTATTTCCATCTTAACTCACCGAAGCATAATTTTTAAAAATTCAAATCAAACAAAATAACTAATATTGAATCGCCGTGCTCCCAAAACACAACATAAACTTCAACTTCTTTATTCTCTCTTATCTCCTCCTAAACCTGTTCTTATCCTATGGTATATTTTTGTCTCACTACACATTACATGCAGCACAAACTAACAGGGAGAAGGGATGACAGATCTAGCAAAAGGATAGCAGCACATCCTTAAACGTACCACCATATATAGGGTAGTGGGCTCTCTAACCAGGAGAACCCAGGCTTGTGACAACCTAGCAGATCTTCTCATTTCTGCTGTCTTGACAATCAATACCATTACTACAGGGGAACTGGTTGTCAGTGATTCAGCTGGAACATATTTCAGTGTTTAAATTTCACAAGGACCATATATACTGTTCTTGAATATGTAAAACCTATATTCTAATATTTTATTCCTTGGATACATATCTTTCTAAAACACTATGAAAATATGAAACGGCACAAAAATCTGGCAGATCTGAGAGTTCAGACTACTTTACATAGAGGATGTAATCCCTTTCATAGTATCATTGCCCTAATTGCCCTTGAGATGTACTCACTATTATGTAATGCCATCATCATCACAAATTTGATTCACCAAATTGGCTGATGAGGTTGAATGACATTGGACTGGTTAACAAAAGGAGTCTCCTTTACATTCCAGTAAATGTATGGAAGGAGGCTTCCATGGATTTGGCTATTTCCCTGTTCAGTAATTCAGCCACAGGCATTTCCCTGACCCTCTTCCCCAATCTCAATGGCATGATGCTGACTTTCCTCCATACTCACCAAAGAAAATCTTTTCTATAGCAATGTCTAGGCTAACAGGAGCTTTAAGGAAATTATAGGGAATTAGAGAGCCTTTGCCATAATACGTATTATCCTAGTCTAAGGAAATTTCTGAATCAACAGAGAACAATATTTCTATTTTAGATCAAGGAACTATTTAATGTCAAAGATTCAGCAATAGCAACATCTGTGCAAAAGACTTGTGATGTGAAGTGAAAGATATTATTATTCTAATTTCAGGAATGAGAAAGCTAGGTTATGAATGTTGTGGATATGAACACAATCACATAGCTAGTGGGTAGGTGGTGGAACTGGAGAGAAAATTCTGGTAACTAGTCTGTTTAGTGCTATTTCTTCCATATCATACAGCCACAAAAATAAATGAAAAAGTATGGTACCATTATAAATAAAGATTATTTATGGACACTTATTGCAAGGTTATTACAATAACCAAGGTTACTGCAATAAGTGTCCATATAGCTCTCTCACAACAAAAGAAAGATAAATATATTTTGTTTGAAAATATTTCCAAGGAACAATAACTACAAAAGAAAACATAAATTTGCCCCTCCTTTTGTAGAAAAGAAATGTTTACATTCATGTAAGCTTAATTCTGAGAGTTTGACAGGGTAGGAAGGTCATGAATAGACCAAAAAATTAACACTAGAGGATGATAATTGAATGAATGGTACACATACATAAAGGTCAGTATCATTTTGCTATTCTATATTAGAAGGGAAAAAATCATAGAATGATTTTGAAAGAAAATGCTGAGAACAAAACCAACTTCTACTTGTTACTGCTCACTTTTAAATATTCTAAAAATCTAAATTCCAATAAACCTTTTATCCCATAATACTGCCTTCTTCCATCAAAAGAAGATGAAACCCATAGGAAATAAGAACATGGGTAAGCATATGGTCCCACAGTCCTCCATGAAAACATAAAGTACCTGTTATCTGAGTGGGACCTCTCTTTCCAGAACACTGAAATTCTTTCAAGACCCAGATAAAACTGTAATTTGTTGCATTGTTTGAGGTTTTGAATCCAGTCATTAATAACCTTCATAAGTACTAAAAGTACTTTTAGAAATACTTTTAAAATACTTTTTGAAACTAAAAGGAATGTTGAGATAAGGTTTTATACTACTACTACTCAATGGCATATCCAGTTACCTGTGATTCTTGGTGATCCTTGTCCCATTCAGGAAGCTATAAAATGGAGCATACGTATCTCAAAACATGGATGATCCAACAGGAGCTGAGAAGGGCTTTTGATAAGGGGATTCATGGCAGAAAGATTACACAATGGTTCAGAGCAGGGCTTTCTACCCCAAGACTAGAAAAGATACCCCAGATTAGTGGGATTGAGGGAAATGTCTAGGCAAAGCATGGACTAAATAATTAGCATGGATCCTTCAGAAGGGTTAGACCTGAGCCTTGCACTTCCACCAAGCTCAGCCTCATATTGAAGATGGGGATTAAAGGGAAACCCAGATGGTTCTGGGGATCAAAGAACACAGGAAATGGGATTTCCTTTTCTAAGAGACACTAGGAAGGGAGCAAGATTATAGGAATACAGAAATAGTTGCACTGGGTGTCTAGGCAAATGGGACTAAGAGAGAATCACAGAGTAACTCTGCACCAAATGACAGAAAGAACAAGGAGATAAAGTTTCTGCATCTGCAAATGGCATAGAAAGAACCAAACTAAAGGTGACTTGTAGTTTGGAGTAGGACTTGAGTATGACACTTGTGGACCAATGTATGTCTCGGAAGATGCCAGTGCGCATAGATTACTCAAGCCCTGGTCCCTTTCTTCTGCTTTGGCAGTACATGATCTCCCTGCAATGATATTGAGCCCTGAAAGGAAATCAGGGATGGGAGAAAGAAACTGAATGGGTTAAGATAAATTAGTAGAATAAATAAAAATGAATTAATTAATTAACTAAAGAAATAAAGTTCTGTTACCTTTCCAGCACACATGAATTTGTGGACTTGGAGTTTTACTGGCTACATCTGTTCTATCACAAAACAGATTAGTTTTATACAAGAAGACTGCAAATTTGCAAAATAATAACAATCAGCTGCACATAGATCCATGTCCTTCTTTCTCATCCAGAAAACAGGGTCTTCAGACTGGCACTACACTAGGGAAACTTTAAGGAATAATTCCTTAAACATAATTTTGAAAGGTAAGAATCTTCTAGTTGTTTGCGTGTATTAATAGTGCCTAAGTATGCATAACTAATTTACAAAGTCTCCATTTCTAAAATTATTGCATACCATATGTTTAAGAGATGCACTATACCTACACTGTGTTTCCCACTCTCAGATCCAAATTTTCACAAAGAATGAGAACTGTTGCAGTAGCTAGTGTAAAAAGAGCTTTGTGGCTATACCACCAGAGAATGGGGTTATTGCAAAAGTTTTTAGCAGATATGATTAACTGAAAGACTGATTTAGGTAGACCTTCATTCCAGTTTGAAGTAGGGTTTAGCATAGCCATATTTCAATGATTAAATTTCCTTGCTCACCCCCATTCTAGGTCAGCTTCCTTCATAATACATATCCATAAAACTGTGCTTCTTTTCATCAGAGTAATTACTTAATGAAGGTCTGCACCCTACACAAGGCTATAATTCCGTTAGAGAAGGGGTCTTGTCTACTTGGAGTCACCCCAGTAATTCCAAGCCTAACATAGTAAATATTTGCTAGATGAATTAGTGCATCCATTAGCTGTTAATCTTACCAGTTTGCTCTTTGACTATAGTGATTAGCAAGAAATTATTCTACTTCCACTTCTTCCCCCTTTTTGTACCCTTTTATTCTCTTGGGGGAATAGTTGAAATGATACCAAAGTAATTCTTCAAACTTTTTGTTTTCCTGACTTATATTCTTCTTCTGGGCTAAGAAGCCAAAGTAATCAGAGTAAGACAAATGTCTTATGTCCCTGTCAGTGCCAGTTAGAAGTCTCTGGAAGCAGCTTTATCTCTGATTGCTCTCTCAGGTGTCTCATTAATATGGTCATTTGGCAATGGTGCCCATGATGGAGTTCTGAATTTTAATGGTCATCTCAAGGTTGTACAGCAGAGTATAAACTCTACCACTTGTCTTAGAAAAGGACAGGAGTTCCCCAAGGGTCCAGATCGGATATTCAGAATTACTTCTGTCTGGCTGGCTAATGAGGTAAGAACAGATCCATCCATATTGATATACTGTAACATCTTTATAGTAGTGTGTCTACAGAAATTGCTCCCACAGTGAACTCCTTATAATAATGCAGTGGAGGAGGCCATGATAGCACCTATGCAGTGCTAAAAACAACCATTTGAAAAGTGAGAAACACATAGCAATATCCTGAAGAACCAAAGATTCACTTATCTGATTTCTTGAATCTGGTAAAAACATGCACCTACCAGAAGACCTGGATTGACTCGGGTGGTCAGTTCAGGCATAAAATAAAACAAAACAAAAAACTAATTTGCCTGTTTTGTTTTTTCTACTAAATTGCCTCAATGCACCAGATGTTTAGGTGTCATATAAAAATGTATATTCTAAAAGGTTTTCAATTGTAGTCCAAGCCCCATGCCTCTGATTTCTTATTTTAATGGAGTTGCTCAGCTGTTTACTGAAAAAACCAAAATGACTGACTAGGTGTTGTGTAAAAGAATATATATGCATATATCTGTATATATCAATCTCCAGCTCTATGTATTCATATGTCTCTCCCTATATGTGTATCTATAAATAATCTTCCCCCCGCCAAGAAAGATTTGTGATTTAATTACTAGTCCCATGCCTTCCTTCCAATTACCTCTAGGCTACTAAAGATTCCATCAGGGATCTTTATGATCCCTGTGTGGACCATTTAGGGAACACAACTGTGGCCTTTTAAACATCTCGCTTCACTGCTCTCTAGCAACTTTAGCCTGAGCATGGCGAGGCTTTGAAAGGCAGCTGGGCAACACCATCTACATTCCAAGTGTTAATGTGATATCTGCATAATTTAATCTCCTCATTCTAAATACCAAACCCCAGTCCCGAAGTTAATTGGTTTTTCTTTCCTCTTTGTTTTTATTTTTTTTATTTAAATGTATTAACATATTTTGTGTGCATTTTAATTTTCTCAGTTTTGGCAAGGTCCACATTTCAATTATAATTATTTGGGCTCACCATGGGATTTATATATTTTAAAGATTACATTAATTAGCTTTCAAGCAAAAATAAATTTTTTTCTTCATCAAGAGTATTATCAGCAAGCATATCCAAATGACTTTCAGACACTTTCAGGGCATTTGTAATTCAGAGTACAGCCAAGATCATTGTGCTCTTTGTTAAGAACTCACTGCATTGACGTTAATTTACTCAATTTGTAAGAACAAAGATAATTTAGATCTAAATATACAGTCTCTCTCTCTCTCTCTCTCTCGCTCACTCTCTTTCTCCCTCTTGGATAACATTAGCCTTAGCTCTAAAATGACTATAAACTAGTATTTTTTTTTTTTTTTT
>VBSM01001483.1:18632956-18653096 GCA_008086735.1 Cheirogaleus medius
ACCATTTGAAATTTAGCTCTCTATAAAGTCCTTCTCTTGACCCAATTATGTGGGGCCTCTTGGGGGTGTCTCAGGCATACTGAGGCATCAGTGTGGCAACACAGGAATACTTCTTCCCTGCAGGGATACCAGCTGCTGAAACTTACCAGAATGTGCTTTCCTCCCTCAGCTGCTGCTGCTGTGTGACTGTTGCCACCGCCTTCCTACTGCCAACCCCACTGGGCATGCCTTGCCGTCCTTGCTCTGTGTTGCTTGGCTGCCACATAGGATAATGCCTCCCTAACCCTGAAGAATCTCTGGTGGCTGTGGAGTCCAAGCAGTGCTGAGGTGTGGCCCCTCTGCTGGCAGGGTGGGGATTCATCCCAATCCCTAGCTTTATATCATGCTTTATTTCCAAGTAGTGCTTCCTGTGCTGCTCCTGACGTCTCACTGAGATTTTTGCAAGAAAACTTCCCTTTCAGGATTCATCAGTGGAAGTCTCTCTTTGCTAGGGTTCAGATATCCATTCACAGGAAGCAATAAACATTGTGCTCTGACCAATACTACCTCTCTCTCTAATGGTGAGAACATCTATAGCAAAGCCAGCCTGTGTCCCCAATTCTCTCTTTACTTAGGATCTGCTCTTTTCTACTGAAGCATCTCAGGCCTTCATAGAGGTACATCTCTAAGGATATTCCTCTAAAGATATACCTGAATATTACAGATGTCATGCCAGAATGGCGAAGCCAGCAGAGCTAGGCTCAAGGTACGACCTTGTTTACATTGGGGAAATGGTGCAATATGAAAACTACATTTCCATATTGCGTATGTGTATATGCAATGTGTCAGCAAGACAGGTAGCTATAGCGTAGTAGTTCAAAGCATGGATTCTGGAGCCAGAATGCATGGACTCATATCCTAGCTCTGTCACTTGCTAGCTCTGTGAGCCTGGACAGATCACTTAGCCTATCAATGCCTCATGATTGTTATCTTTTAAAATGTGAATAATTATAGTACCCTCTTCCCAGGGCTATAATGTGATTAGACAAACTAATCCATGAAAAGTGCTTTAAACAGCACCTGGCACATGGTAAGTGCTACATGTTAGTTATCATGATAGTAATGGTCCTCTATGAGTGGTGTGATTATTCATGCTAGTCATCTAGGTGATAGGGATACAGCTGTGGCTGAAGTAGACACAGACCTTGAGCTCATGGGAAGGGCATGGCAATAAACAAACAATTACATTACGTATAATCTCAGGAAGTAGTAAATGCTGAGAAACAAAAAAATAAAGTAGAAAAGAGAAAGAAAAAAGAGGAAAAGACACACTAAGGTTTAAAGAGATAAATTTGAAGCCATAATCAACAAGTGTCATATTTTGTTTGTTTTCAAAGAAATGATACTATCATTTTTTGTTGCATGTCACCAATGTTTTTAATTAGATGAGTTTGAAAATATAGATAAAACCCGCATAAAGAGTAGTTTTAGTTTCATTAGGTCATACTGGAAAATTACTGATCTGGTAATAAGATTGTTTTTGTTTGTTTTTGGTGTAGTTCAGATAGCATAGAAAAATCAATTCCATAGAAATGTTTATGATGTTTTTAGGATGGTCTGAGATTTTCATATGGTGTTCTATATTTATTTCCTCTTTTATCTGTTTTTTAAAAACATTTTCGCTTCAATTGAAGATTCAAAGTACACTGCTGAGAACCGAAACCATCTACACTTGTATGCTGAGAACTGAAACCCCCTCTCCCCACACAGCTTACTGTTTCCATCAGGAGTTGACAAACTATAGCCCATGGACTAAAGCTTGCTCACTGCCTGTTTTTCGCAAATGAAGGTTGAAACACAGCCATGCCCATTTGTTTTTGTATTATCTATGGCTCTTTTTGTGCTACAAAAGCAGAGGGGAGTAGTTGCGATGAAGATCAAACAGCCTAAAATTCTAAAACATTTTTACTATCTGGCCCTGTACAGACCTCTTGTCTACACCAGGATTTCTCAGCTTCAGCACTATTGACATATATTTGTAGTGAAGGTTGTCCTCTGCATTGTATAGTATTTAGCCGCATCCCTGGCTGGCCTCTATCCACTAGAAGCCAGTAGCACCCCACCCCCCAGGTTGTGACAACTGACAATGTCTCCTAATTTTGCCAGATGTCTTCTGGGAGGCAAAATAGCCACAGTTGAGAACCACTGACATGACTTTACTGTTCAGTTGTCTACCTTAGTGTGACTTTATTATTATAGGAGACTCTTGCCCAGGCAAACGACTGTACTGACCATTGCAGGAACTTCTCCAAAGGCTCACCAACTCTTCAGTAGAAAACATTAACAGACAGTTTATACCCTCACCCTGCTGCATCCCCGATTTTAAGCTAATATATCATGATCTTTATTTAATCCTAATCAAGTCCTCACATTGAAAAAAGCATCTTAAACCAAACTTATAATTCTCAACAAAAAATCTAACCTCATCCTTTCCCCCTTTCCCCTCTGAGACAAGACCAAAACTCTGTCAAGGCGGTCATCTCCCTAACCATAATAAACAATAAATGTAGATGTGGCTTATCAACAGGTTGTATTGGTGATATTTGGGATGCCAGCATTTGATAATACATAATGAGCACTAAAATTGCAATGCGTTACACATATAAAAAGGACTTTTCTTAAAATAATTGATTTTTATTTAGGCAATTATACTTGAGGCATCCTTTTCACTTACTAAACACTGTGTTGAATCTAAACTATTTCTTTTACATTTTAGGTTTGTAAGTACCTCTTGTCTCATTGATTTTATACGATTTAGAGTGAATCTGGAAAAAATACAGATGCCACATTTCAAAATAAAACATTTTAATGTTATTGGGACTTGCCCAACTAAGTATAATTAAACATATTTCAGGGTAAGTTATCTGCATATTGAACTGGCATACACACTAACAAAGAGAAAATTACTGAGTTCTATTTAGGAAAACTGTCTTGAGTATATAAAAAGGCAAAATTTTTTTTTCAGTGATTGTGAAAACCTACAGTTAATTTGCCTTAGAAATACACAAAAAATAATGACTCAAACTGGCCAAATTGGATAAAGATAACTGGATTTTTCATCTACCTGAAGCCAAATAATCAATATGCTTGTGTTTTTAGTTTTCTATTAGTTGGTGTAAATACAACTTATGAAATTCATCCTGTGTTTTACTCACTGCTCAATCCTCAGAGCAAATAAGAGTTTCTGGCACATAGTATGTGTTCAATAAATATTTGTTAAATAAAATAATAAAATGACTAATCATTTCTGTATGTAAAAAGGATATGTGAAATCGTCTCTGAGAATTTGTCTACAGGTTACAGCCATTATCTCATTTTCAAACTCATTAATATCTGAAAATCCTCAGGCTCACCACAGAGGATGCCCTGTGATGATGGGATGTATTCCTGATGACAGCCTGAGGCAGCCACTGCTTTTCAGAATTTTTCTCAGGCAAAAGACATCACACCCCTACGCAGACCCATCTTTTCCAGTTAACAACTTTTATCATTTTGTACTAAGTATTCAACCCCTATCTAGAGCTCTTGGTTAGGGAAATGTGTTCAGTTTCTTGATAATGAAAAAGTATTAAGATTTATGCTTCAGCTTTGGATGTATACATCCATGAAAGAATATTGATTCTTATTTTAAAAATGAAGAAAAATGGATAATTTGCAAAATGATAAATTTTCGAGTCCCTTGGAAAGCTGAGGTTGTGAGACAACAAGATGAGCTTAATTTCAAAGGGTGAAAAGTTCTTCTGAGGAAAATTAGGGACACAGGAATTATTTTGCCTTTGGCAGAATATTGGAGGAAGAGATATTAAAACAGGTATTTAAAGCAGATAATAAAGTGGGTGAGAAAAAAAAACGAAAAAAATAATGAAGTATTAAGTGCCACATGACAATTTCTAAACCTTAAGAATCGCCAATTCTTAAGACACACTTTCCAATTCTTTCCTGTGAACTTCCTACAGTGTTCATAAGAAAGGTCAGGGTCAGGCAGGAGGTCTGAGACATTCTCTTAGTGGTACAGGTATGCAGAGCCTGCCAGTGTTTGAAGGTTGAGCAAAAGTACCTGGAGAATCCCATCTGTGCTCCAGAACCTGCATGTGCGTAAGATGGTGAGCAGCTGCTACTTAGCTACAGACATACAATCTGAGAAACATACCTACACCTAGAACTCCTCACTCTTATGACATAAAGGGCATCTGTCAATGGAGAAGGACAAGAAATCTGCTCAAATAGGCAACTTGACCATGCTCTAATAGGAAAAGCCACCTGCCACTGGGGAAGAGGAAGGAAACTGTCCACCCACTCCACTGTGGGCAAACTTTGACTGCTAATGAGTTAGTAATAGAAAAACCACTCTTCCAACCCTGTAATGAATCTTCAAAAGTCATCTGCCACTGGGAGAGGAATAGGAAATCTGCTCCTGTGCAATATTTTACGCTGCTAGAAAGTAGAGGTCTTCCGCTGCTGAAAGAAAGGCAGGAAATTTACTCATGCTCAAGATCCCCACTGATACATGGTTGATTTACAGTGCATTATGGATGTTATACTAAGCAGGAGAATGAGATTGTGTGTCACTGGGGGAGGACTAGAACACTGAGAAAGATCTACCTCTGAGGCTGAGTTACACAGAGACAGCTTAAGACTGAGCTGGAGCAGGATTAAAATCTTGCAATATGTAACAGCCTACCATTAGAGAAGGGGCAGCAGTATACAGAAAAACATTCTTCTGTGTTACCAGCATGCAGAGCCAGCTGAAAGGTAAGGGTGGAGGAGAAACACTGAGAGAAACCATAAAGCATTCTAGGCATCACACTGAAAACAAAGTAGTAGAGCTCCACTAGAGAAATTTGAAGCCAATGGCACAATGAAGGCAAATATAGCAATAATAAAACCAGAACCAACTCAGCCACTTTTAGATAGACTCAACCCTCCACACTAACAGCCTGAAAGAAGACAACACATGGCCATTTTCAGGTATAAATATTATTTATCACAGTCTCTACTATTTTATTACACACAATGTCTGGCATGTAATCAAAATCACACAAACACATAGAAACAAAGAAAAAATGTTTTAGTATCAAGATATAAAACAGGCAATAGCAAGTCAAAAGCAAGAAAAATGAAAGATCCTTTGTCAAGAGATAAAAATAGTCAACAGAACCATATCCAATAGTGTATCAGATGTTGGATTTATGAGAAAAGGACTTTGAAATATTTTAAACTATTATTCATAAGATAAAGGATACAATAAAAAAGATGCATGAACAAATAATGAGTTTCAGCAAAGTTGGAAACTGTAAAGGAAAATCAAGTGGAAATGTTAATGAAAAACGCAATATGAGAGAAGAAGAACTCCTTCCATTGGGTCATCAGCAAAGATGAGAGCAGTGAACTTGAAGATAGAGAAAAATAGTGTCTAAATCCAATGTCCAGATCCTGGTTTCTAAATACCATTCTCCAATAAAAGGGACCAGAGCTCCTCAGAAAAATGGCTGGTTACAGGGCTGAGGAAGGGAAAATCCTCCCTGAAGCATATTGTAATGCCAGATATAAAGATAATAGCTCCATATTTCTGCTTATGATTAGAAAAATTGGTACTTTAAGATGGGAGTCTACCATTTTCCTCATTTGCCAGCAAATTAATAAGCCCCTTTACTTCTTCTCAAACCACTTGTCCTCGTTCTTCTGATGTGGCCTGGGGGACAAGTGTCAAGCTTTCAATAACAAAATGAAAAGACAACCCACAAAATGGGACAAAATATTTGTAAATCTTATATCTGAGAAGGGATTACTATCCAAAATACGTAAGGAACTCATACGACTCAACAGCAAAAGTTAATTAAAAACTGAGCAAACAACTTGAATAGACATTTCTCAAAAGAAGACGTACAAATGACCAACAGGTAAAAGTGCTCAAATGGAAAAGTGCTCAAATCGCTAAATCTCAGGAAAATGCAAATCAAATCCACAATAAGATATCACTTCACATCTGTTAGAATGGCTATTACCAAAATGACAAACGATAACACATATTGGTGAGGGTATGAAGAAAAAGGAAACTTTGTACACTGTTGGTGGTATGTAAACTGGTATAGCCATTATGGAAAACAGTATGGAGGTTCCTCAAAAAATTAAAACTAGAACTACCATATGATCCAGCAAATCCCACTTCTGAGTATTTATCCAAAGGAAATGAAATCAGCACCTTGTAAAGATATCTGTGCTGTTATGTTTATTGCAGCATTATTCATAATGGCCAAAATATGGAAACAACCTAAGCATCTGTCAATAGACGAATGAATAAAGAAATTATGTGTGTGTGTATACATATATATGTAAGATGGAATGTTATTGAGCCAAATAAAAAAAGGAAATCCTGCCATTTGTGACAACATGAATGAACCTGGAAGACTTCATGCTATGTGAAATAAGCCAAACGTGGAAAGACAAATACTGCATTATCTCACTTACATGTGGAATTTTAAAAAGTTGAACTCACTGAAGCAGAGCAGAAAGGGTGATTACTTTACTAGGGGTCAGTGGGTTGGGGAAATGGAGAGATATTGGTCAAAGAGTACAAAATTTCATTTATAGGATGAATAAGTTCTAGGGATAGAATGTACAGCATGATGATTATAATTAATAATACTGTATTGTTTACTTGAAATTTGCTAAGAGAGGAGATCTTAAGTGTCCTCACTGCACACACGAATAGTATGTGTGGTGACGTATCTGTTAATTAATTTGATCGTGGTAGTCATTCCACAATGTATACGTATGTGAAGTCATTCTGTTGTATACCTTAAATATATTCAATTTTCATTTGTCAACTATACCTCAATAAAGCTGAGAAAAAAGTGAAATGATTTTCTTAACATTAAAAAAACCACTAAGGGAATGTACTTTCAAAAGAAATATAGTAAATATAAATATTTAAAGAAGTGATACCAGATATAAATGTGCATCTACACAAAGGAGTGAATAGTGTGGGAAATTGTAAAAATTTCAGGTTTGACAATCTCTGTTGTCCTTCATCCTGACCAAAAGGAATATGTCAGACTTTCAGCTTCTGTCCTGTTGAGAAATGTTAAGTGGAACCTTGGTGATGTTTTACATTTCATTTTCCTCCTGCTACTATTTTCATATACTAATCATCCTTTTATGTTTTTCTGTGAACATAAGGAAGGAACACTTACCCCTCCTTTTTTTATTGTGTTGTTTGTCTTTTTCTTATTTTGTAGAAGTCAGTCTTTTCTGGATAAAAAAAAATAAAGTTTACTCAACTTTAAAAAAAAATTCAGGTAAATTATAAAAAAAATTCTTATTTTAATTTCAACTGAATGCAAATGATAAGAAAATAACAAATTTTGAGGGATGTTGTTAAAGTAATGCATAAAGGGAAATGTATAGCATTAAATTCTTATACTACAAAAGAAAAAAAAGGTTTCAATTCAGTTACCTAAGCATTTATCTGAACAAACTAGAGAAAGAATTGCAAACTAAACTCAAAAGGAGAAGAAGGAAATAAATTTTGAAAAGATAAGAGCAAAATAACATGAAAAACAGAAAAATAAAAGAGAAAATAAATAGAACTAAAAGTTCATTCTTCAAAAAGATCAGTGTAATTGATAAACTTTTAATTCAACTGATTAAGAAAAATATGAGAGAAGACACAAATTACCAATATCAGGGAATAAAAGAATGCCACACAATCATAAAATTTTATAGTGGAAGTGAACTTAGAAAGTATCCAGGCTGAATACCTCATTTTAAAGGTAAGAAACTGAGACCCAAAGTAGCTGAATTACTTGCCCAAGAAATCCCAAGTCTAAAAGCTGGGGTAGATTGACCCCCAAAATAATTCTACTAGATTTACCACAAAATGCAGACCAGCAATCTAAATAAATCTAAGCAATCTAAGAGCTGATGTTACAAGTTAAATCTCACTAAGAAACAAAAATACCACACCAGGCCTTCAAAACAAGGCACTAAATATGATTATGATTCTGCATCTTGGGGAGAGGAAGAGCTGTCTTTCAAGAAAAGGTGTACTTAATAGGTCAAAGAAATACAACTTTTCTCATTTTTCATTCATATGCATTCAAATGGTTGACTCAGTTTGTTAATGCAATCAATATCATTATAATATTCATATTATAATGTATAGGAGAAGAGGGAGAACAATGACTGTTGCATGGTCTACCTTGATGGGTTAGTAGATTCCAAACTTTTAGATTTAGACCCCTTAAAGTCTAAAAAGCAAACATCAGCTGATGTGAGCAGAAGCTAAGAAAAGGCAGATACAAGATTATTTATTAATCTATGTCCCCCCTTCCCCCAATTCCTATTTCTTCTCTTTCTCCATTATTAACATCTACAACCACTGATGTTTGTAGGTATGAGCTCTTTCTCTTGCCCATAGCAATATCAGATTGTGTACTTGTGTATGTGATAGAAACCCAACTAAATAGTGCTTCAAAGAATTTAGAGAGTGTGACGGTTAATTTCATGTGTAAATTTGGCTATGCTATGCTACTGAGTTGTTTGGTCAAACAGCAGTCTAGATGTTGAGGTGAAGGTATTTTTTAATATATGATTAGCATTTACAATCAGCTGACCTTAAGTAGATTACCCTCCATAACGTGCATAGGACTCATCCAATCAGTTAAAGGCCTTATGAGCAAAGATATGTTTCCCAAAGAAGAAAGAATTCTGCCTCAAGACTGCAGCTTAGAAACCCTGCCTGAATTTCCAGCCTGCTGGCATGCTCTGCAAATTTCAAACTTGCCAGGCCCCACAATCATGTGAGCCAATTCCTTAAAATCTCTCTCTCTCCAAATGATGTAAGTTACTTGAGTCTACCCTATTAGACAGATTTCCAAGAAGTCCCATCCAGCAATTTTTCCTTTTTTCTTAGCCTTAACCATGTTGCACAGCCATTTTTAGCTGAAAAGGAAGCTGGGAAATGTAGTTATTTTACCTGGGCACATTGCTTAAACAGTTGGAAATTCTAATCTAATAGAAAAAAGAAGAGGTATAGGATAAATGCTATAGTCTGAATGTTTATGTTCTCCCAAATTCAGATAATTTTTTTTTGAGACAGTCTTGCTCAGTTGCTCAGGCTAGAGTACAGTGGTGTCAGCCTAGCTCACAGCAACCTCAAACTCCTGGGTTCAAGTGATCCTCCTGCTTCAGCCTCCCAAGTAGCTGGGACTACAGGCATGTGCCACCATGCCAGGCTAATTTTTTCTATTTTAGTTTCCCAGCTAATTTCTTTCTACTTTTAGAAGAAACAGGGTCTCGCTCTTGCTGAGGCTGTTCTCGAATTCCTTACCTCAAGCGATCCTCCTGACTCTGGTGCCTCCCTAAGTGCTAGGATTACAGGCGTGAGCCACCATGCCCAGCTTTGTTCTTCCAAATTCTTATGTTGAAATCCTAACCCCCAAGATGATAATATTAGGAGATGGAGCATTGGGAGGTGATTGGGTCATGGGAGTGGAGCCCTCATAAATAGGATTAGCGACCTTATTTTTTAAAAAGGCTACAGAGAGAGCTCTTTCCCCTTCCACCATGTGAGGACACAGCATGAAAGCACTGTCTATTAGGATTGTACTCAGACACCAAATTTTCTGGCACCTTGATCTGAGACTTCCCAGCCTTCAGAACTGTGAGAAATAAATTTCTCATTGTTTATAAGCCACCCAGTCTATGATATTTTGTTATAGCAGCAGAAATAGACTAAAATAATAAGATGCCTGCAGTGTTTGCCATATGTCTCTAATTCTGTGGATTAATCCTTGAACATACTCTGGTTCTTAGGTCCACTGATCTTAATTTAATACTGGAATTTTACTTCCTATTCCTTTTAAGGACTGTTTTGTCTTCTTCTGCTCAAGAATTATTCTTCTTTTCCAAAGATTACCGTCATCTCATCTTCCTCCCCACTCTCCATATCCACCCTAACCTCACACATACTCATCCCATGGAATTAGCCATTCAATTCAACTGGAAATATGGCATAGTAACTAGTATTTCATAGTTAATTGGTCTAGTAGAGAACAGGTACTCTTTTAATATTGAAGACTCAGAGTTGCAGATAATAATAATTAACTTGGTTGGAAAACATATTTTCCAGAGAAGTTGATATTTAAGTTTACAGGATGTATAACTAGCTAAAAAATTCATTTCCCAAAAGATTAGCATGATGAGTTAGCTGAAGTCTATTAACTGCTTGAGATGACAAGAAATTAATACATAAGGCACAGTTACTTATCTCTAGGATATGGTACTACTGGGACTTATTTTTGCCTGTCAAAAAATAATCAGTAATTATGAATACAATGCAAAATCAAATAAAGAAACTTAAAAATTATCCCAAAGGGGCATATGTAAGAGATGTAATTAACTTTATTTTTTACTATAAATTAAAACCCATGTGGCAGAACATTGCCATTAACAGTATTATGTAAATTTTCTATTCTCAGTATTCCAATATCCACCTTTTTTTTTGAAATCTCATTGCCACTCTTTTAGACCAGACCCTCCCCATATAGTCTATCTGTATTCCTTATTTTGATCTTATTTTATACCCCATACCACTACCGCTGTGATCTTCCTAAGTATAAATCTGATTATATCACTCCACTAACCAAATCCTCCTTCTATTGATCCCTGTAACTTTCAAAAATGTAAAATGCTTCAGCTTAGTATATAATGATGCTCATGATCTGTCTCCTACATGCCTCTCTCACACTCTAAACACATAAAGCTACTCCATTAATGTATGCATTAATTAAATAGCTATGTAATGAATACAAACTGGGTGCCAGGCATGGTGCCAAGCAACAGTGATCATGATGGGCCTGGGACCTGTCATCCTGGAAATGACAGGAAAAGAATGGACTAAAAAAGGAATCAGTTAAATAAGTAGAAGGATAGAAAACATTCTTAATCCAGACACAAAAGGGGAAGGTAGTGAAGGAAATTGTATTAATTACCTACTGCCAAATAATAAACAATCCCAAAACAGTAGTTTAAAATAATAGCAACTATTTAGTACTATTATCTCTCATGGCTCTGTATATGGGCTGACTTTACTAGATAGTTCTCATACAGGATTTCTCATGAAGTTTCAATCATTTGGGTGCCTACGATTGGATGTCATCTCAAAGGCTTCCTTATGGACGTTATTGGAGCTAGGAAGTCCTCAGCAGCTGGGAGCTAGAACAGCTGAAGTTTCTTATGCCTCTCCCCTATCTCGATGTGTTTGCTTCACCATAGAAGCTTCAGAGAGGCTGAACTTCTTACATGGTGGCTCAGGACTTCAAAAACACATGTTTCAGGCCGGGCGCGGTGGCTCATGCCTGTAATCCTAACTCTCTGGGAGGCCGAGGCAGGCGGATCACTCAAGCTCAGGATTTCGAAACCAGCCTGAGCAAGAGCGAGACCCCGTCTCTACTATAAATAGAAAAGCAATTAATTGGCCAACTAAAAATATATAGAAAAAATTAGCTGGGCATGGTGGCGCATGCCTGTAGTCCCAGCTACTCGGGAGGCTGAGGCAGGAGGATTGCTCGAGCCCAGGAGTTTGAGGTTGCTGTGAGCGAGGCTGATGCCACGGCACTCACTCTAGCCCGGGGAACACAGTGAGACTCTGTCTCAAAAAACAAACAAACAAACAAAAAAAACCACATGTTTCAGAAGAGAAATGGTAGAAGCTGCATCACCTTTTATAACTTAGCCTAAGAAGTCATATAGTGTCAGATCTACCATAATTTATTAATGAGACAGTCCCCAAAGCATTCTCAGGTTCAAGAGGAGGGAACATAGACTCCACCTCTTGATGGAGGAGCAATAGAGTTCTGGAAAGCATGTGAATCGGGGAATATTGTGGCAGATATTTTTTTAAAATGCAATCTGCCACAGAAATCTTTCTAGAAGAAATATGTTTTGCTTCACTCCCCCCTCCATGCTTTCACAAATGCTGTTCACACTGCCTCACTAATCTCTTTTCCTCTTCTTGATTTAATTTACTAATATTATTTGGTAAAATTTATCTCAAGTGTCTCCTCCTCTGAAAAGAAAACTTCTTTGATCACTCTTCCCCATATCATTAGACATTCATTGCCGCCCATACTCCTCCTCATATCCTGCTTCTTTTACATGTTGTGCATCATCCTAGGTCTCTTTTCACAGTATATTGTGGTAGATGATTTCTTGACTCTATCGCTGAACCCTAAACTTCTTGAAGGTGTAAATCTTAGTTCAATTTTCCATCCTCATGAGCTGCCTTAGTACTTGTTATACAGTAGGTACTTAAATGAATTGATGTGAAGGCAAATCAGATTACCCAGGAGAATCTATAGCTATGTATGGAAATTTTTGTTACACCATTTTTGCTATTCTTTACAGTGATCTAGAAAGATAGTGAGAATAAAAAATATAAAAAAAGAAAAGAGGAAGAAAAGAAGGAAGGAAGTACAGAAGGAAAAAAAGAAGAGTATTAGCCTTCTATATCAAAATTAAATATATTTATCCTGAAGCGTAAGATGGTTATTTTAAATAGAATCTATGGCTACAATAAATGGGTATGTATTGGTAAGCTGCTATATATGTTCTAGCCAAAAGGAGAAGAAATTGAACTTTAATGGGCTCTATCATGTGTCAGGTACTTAATGTATGAACATTCACAACAAAGGTATGAGTAGGTATTACCTCTATTTTGCAGATGAGAAAACTAAGACTCAGAGCATTCAAATTATTGTTTTAAGACACAATAGGCACTCAATTAATGGTAATTATTTTAAATATATTATGATTTATAAATGATAGAACCAGGATATTGTCTGTGTGCAAAACTCTTATTTTTCTCCCATATTATTTTTTGAGTAAGTTACCATAGGTGTTAACGTCTAGTCTCAAAAGATGCTAGATTTCCACGATGTGAAATGTTCATCTACTTGTGGATATCCTTACAGAACTTGTAAATTTTAAAAGAGAATAATTGCCATAGACGTACAGATCATGATAGTCTATCTCCTCTGCTTTTGTTCATTTGTTTCTTACTCTTTCTCTTAGAATTTTAGGTGCTAGAGTAGAAGGAAAAAAGTCTGGATGGAGAGACTGAGAAAGATTCTATAACCCTAATTCTAATTACAGATTAATAACTCTGACAATATAATCACATGTGCAATTCTGTCATTAATCTTAAGTGTAACCACAGGTATTTTGGTCTAGTCTCACTGTCTTTCAGTATCTCATTGAATCTCATTTCCAATATCTCATGCTCTTCAACAGGAATTACAGCCCTACCTGGTAGATATTGCAGCTTCTGTTACAGATTTCTGCAAGTCACACAAATTTTTTGGTTTCCTAGTGCACATAAAAGTTATGTTTACACTATACCGTAGTCTATTAAGTATGATAACATTATATGTAAAAATATACATACCTTAATTACAAATACTTCTTTGCTAAAAAGTGCTGGTGATCATCTGAGCCTTCAGAGAGTCATAATCTTTTTGTTGGTGGACAGCCTTGCCTTGATGTTGATGGCTGCTAACTAATCAGGGTGATGGTTGCTGAAGGTTGGGGTGGCCGTGGCAATTTCTGTATATAAAACAAAAATGAAGTTTGTCACATGGATTGACTCTTCCTCTGATGAAAGATTGGTCTTTTTAAAAATGTGATGCTGTGTGATAGGATTTTACTCACAGTAGAACTTCTCTCAAAACTGTAGTGAATCTTCTCAAAACCTACTGCTGCTTTATCAACTAAATTTATGTATTATTCTAAATCCTTTGTTGTTATTTCAACAATATTCACAGCTTCTTCATCAGGAGTAGATTCCATCTCAAGCAACCACATTTTTTGCTTATCCAAAGAAGCAACTCCTCATCTATGTTAAAATTTTATTATGAGATTGTAGCAATTCAGTCACATCTTCAGGCCCCACTTCTAATTCTAGTTCTCTTGCTACTTATACCATATCTGCAGTGACTTCCTCCACTGAAGTCTTGAACCCCCCAAAGTCATCCACGAAGGTTGGGATCAACTTTTTCCAAACTTCTGTTAATGTTGATATTTTGACCTCCTCTTATGACTCATAAATGTTCTTAATGACATCTAGAATGGTGAATCCTTTCCAGAAGGTTTTCAATTTACTTTTCCCAGATAGATCAGAGGAATCACAATCTATGGCTACTATAGCTTTATGAAATGTATTTCTTAAATAATAAGACTGAAAGTGAATATTACTCTTTTATCCATGGGCTGCAGAATGGATATTATGTTAGCAGGTATGAAAACAGCACAAATGATTTTGTACATTTCCATCAGAGCTCTTGGGTAATCAGGCACATTGTCAATGAGCAGTAATATTTTGAAAAGAATCTTTTTCCTGAGCAGTAGGTCTCAACAACAGGCTTAAAATGTTTTTTTCTTGCTGATTTGTGGAATCCTTTGTAGATTCTGTATATTAGCCCTTTGTCAGATATATAATTTATGAATATTTTCTCCCATTCTGTGGGTTATGTATTTACTTTGTTGATTATTTCCTTTGCTATACAGAAACTTTTAATTTGAGTCCCATTTATTTATTTGTTATTGCTCTATTTGCTTTTGGGGTCTTAGTCATAAATTGTTTGCCAAGGCCAAGGTCTAGAAGAGTTTTTCCTATAGTTACTTTCAGAATTTGTATGGTTTTAGGTCTTACATCAGTCTTTTGTCTATGTAGAATTAATTTTTGTATATGACGAGAGATAAGCGTCCTATTTCATTTTTCTGTATGTAGCTATCCAATTTTCCCAGCACCATTTATTAAATAGGACACCCTTCCCCTGGTGTATGTTTTTGTCTGCTTTGTCAAAAATCAGTTGGTAATAGCTATATGGTTTTATTTCTGGATTCTCTATTCTGTTCTGTTGGTCTATTATCTCTATCTTTATACCAGTATCATGTAAATTAGTACAACCTCTATGGAAAACAGTGTGGCTATTCCTCAAAGAACTAAAAGTAGACCTGCCATTCGATCCATCAATCCCACTACTGGATATCTACCTGAAGGAAAAAAAATTCATTTCACCAAAAAGACACCTGTATCTGCATGTTTATTGCAGCACAATTCACAATTGCAAAGATAAGGAATCAACCCAAGTGACCATCAATTGATGAGTGGATAAAGAAAATTTGATGTGTGTGTGTGTGTATATATATGTATATATACCAAATATATATATGATAATATATATCTCATATATGACATATATATCATGGTGTGTATATATATACATACACACATACATACATACCATGGAGTACTACTCAGCCATAAAAAGGAATGAAGTAATGTCATTTGCAGCAACTTGGATGGAACTGGAGAACATAATTTTAAGTGAAGTATCTATCTCAGGAATGGAAAAACAAACATCACATGTTCTCACTAATAAGTGGGAGCAAAATGATGGGTACACATGGACATAAAGTGGTGTAAAGTATGTTAGAAACTAAGTGGGGAGAGTGGGAAAGGTGTAAAGGGATTTAAGTTTTAAGGAATTAAAAACTTACCTATCAGTTGCAATGTACACTGTTCTGATGATGGGCATACTAAAAGCCCTGACTTCAGCATTATACAATTCATCCATGTAACAAGAACATTTGTACCTCCTAATATTTTAAACTAAAAATTATAAAAAAGATAAAATTAAAAAAATAAAAGAAAATGTTATCATGAAAATCTTAAGGAAGAGAAAATATATTTACTATTCATTAAGTGGAAGTGGTTCTTCATAAAATTCATCATCCTTGTCATCTTCTCATTGAGTAGGCTGAGGAGTAGAAGGAAGAGGAAGGGTTGCTCCTGTTGTCTCAGAGGTGGCAGAGACAGAAAAAAATCCGTGTATAAGTGGACATGCACAGTTCAAATCCATGTTGTTCAAGGGTCAACTGTACATTTAAAATATGGTGTTTACATATAAGAATAACATTTATTGGGTGTCGGGCAGATGGGAGGGGGGAGGAGGGGATGGGTATATTCACACCAAATGGGTGCGAGGCACACTGTCTGGGGGATGGACACACTTGAAGCTCTGACTTTGAGGGGGGCAAGGGCAACATACATAACCTAAACATTTGTACCCCCATAATATGCTGAAATAAATAAATAAATAAAAATCTGTTGTTTAACGTAATCACATTCATCAATTATCTTAGATAGATCTTCTAAATAATTTGCTGTAGCTTCTCCATCAGCACTTGCTACTTCACCTTGCACTTTTATATTATGGAGATGGCTTCTTTCCTTAAATGTCATGAACTGACCCCTGATAGCTTCCAACTTTTCTTCTATAGCTTCTTCTCTTTTCTCAGCCTTCATAGAATTGAAGACAGTTAGGGCCTTGCTCTGAATTAGGCTTTGGCTTAAAAAATGTTGTACCTTGTTCTTCTATTCAGATCACTAAAACTTTCTCCATATCATCAATAAGGCTGTTTCACTTTTTTATCATTTGTGTATTCACTGGAGTAGCACCTTTAATTTCCTTCAATAATTTTTTTCTTTGCATTAATAACTTGGCTAACTGATTGTGTGTAAGATGCCTAGGTTTCAGACTTTTTTAGCATGTCAGCTTTCGACATGCCTTCTTCAGTAAGTTTTATCATTTCTAGCTTTTAATTTCAAATGAGAGACGTGCAACTCTTTCTTTCCCTTTAATACTTGGAGACTATTGTAGGGTTATCAATTGGCCTCATTTTAATATTGTAGTGTCTCAAGGAACAGGGAGGCCCAAAGAGAGGTAGAGAGACAGGGGAACAGCCAATCAGTTGAGCAATCGGAACACACATTTATATTGATTGATCGATTAAGTTCACTGTCTTTTTCTTTCTTCCTTTATTTTTTGTGAGACAGAGTCTCACTCTGTTGTCTTAGGTAGAGTTGCAGTGGCGTTATCATAGCTCACTGCAACCTCAAACTCCTGGGCTCAAGGGATCCTCCTGCTTCAGCCTCCTGAGTAGCTGGGACTACAGGCACACGCCACCACACCCAGCTAATTTTTCTATTGTTAGTAGAGACAGGATCTTGCTCTTGCTCGGGCTGGTCTCAAACTCTTGAGCTCAAGTAATCCTCCTGCTTTAGCCTCCCAGAGAAGTTTACTGTCTTATATGGGAGTAGTTTGTGGTGTCTCAAAACAATTACAATAGTAACATCAAAGATCACTGATCACAGATCATCATAACAGATATAATAATAATGAAAATGTTTGAAATATTGCAAGAATTACCAAAATGTGACACAGAGACATGAAGTTAGTGCATGCTGTTGGAAAAATGGTACCAATAGACTTGCTTGGCCCAGGGTTGTCACAAACCTTCAATTTGTAAAAAACACAATATCTGAAAAACAGAATAAAATTAAGGACAATAAAATGAGGTATGTCTATATAATAACATATAGAGATCAGGCACTATCATCTTGATTTTGACTGATTCTTTTAAGGTAATAAATCTAGGGTGGTTAAAGAATACCTTTGTATATAAAATGGTATGGAATTCATCTGTAGGATATAGCTACCCTCCAGTAGATGAAATTTAGTGAGTTATCTTCTCCTCTTCAACTTTTATTCTTTTTAAATTCTGTAAGATGAGACCACAAAACAATGGAAGATTGGAATAGCTCAAGATATTTTATAATAGTTATAATCAAAATATTAAATGACAAATTCAGGCTGGTGTCTTTAAATTATTAGCATAGCTTATTAACAATTTTTACATTTAGAAGAAAATATTAAAAAGAAAATATCTTTCTAGTCTTTTTCTCTTTATTGGCTAATATATAAGCAATTTTTAAATTTTTTAATATTTATGCAAGTCAAATAAAACACATATATTAATAATTGATGCAAAAGGTCAGATAGATTAGTCCTAAATTGTAAAATATGCTTTTATTATTAACTATTTGGGGGTAATTTTTGTATCTACTTCTATGCACTAACAAGGGTAATTGAAATTAAGTACATTAAACCTCTTTTATCTTGCTATATTATCATCTTTTCCTGGTAGAGAGATTTTACTTAGTTGTCGTGTTCCCATAGCAGTAAATTATTTCGAGACTATGAGATCTCATGACCCCTCAGCATATTCAATGTACTAATTTGGGGAAAGACAACAAATCTATTCCAAAATTGTTGAGATGATATGAAGCTTGACTTTAATAAATTATTTCTAGTACCATATTTAATAGTTATATAGGTGCATTTGGGGATCATCATTGATAACATAAAGGGACTTTTAGATTATCTTTAATATGTAAAATTGTATATATTACATTAAGGAAATGAAAAGTGATCCACAAAAAAGGTAAATAACTATTTTTATTTTTATTATTGTTTTAAGTACAGATTTTGTTGTTCTGAATTTTCCTAAATCAGGGACTAGCCATTCTTTTTTTAAAAGCACCAGTGTGTTTTCTAAAAAAACATATGAAGAATTCAATCTACCTTATAAATAAAGTAATTGCTTAAATTTTTCCCATTGTGAGTTTCTATTTCTTTATTTTTTTCTTAAAGACAACCATGAAATCAATGCACTAATTACCTTTCCAATACCCTGGTCTTTGAAATTTGTTCCACAAATGTAGCAATATTAAATGACCAGAACAACCAGACAATGAACGTGATTACTGTTGAATGCCATACTTTCTAGCTACTTGATGATCATAATTCAATGTTTATTTAATAAAAAGAAATGTTTTTTTGGTTGAAAGTATGATTCTTAACTCTGTAATTTCAATTCTATTGCCATATTTACATAGTAAGCTATCTTCAGATAACTTTGCAATTATTTTAAAATGAACAAAATTATTGCAAAATACCAATTAAGCTGAGTGTCTAGTAAAAGTCTTATTTGGATGTAGTCCCAGATAATGTCCTCGGTAATGGGAGGAAGGAAAATGAAGCAACCTGATTTCCAGTAAATATAATTTGGCCCCATGAAGTGCCCTCAGTCAAAAATACTCACTGAATATATGGTAACCTAAAGCTAATGCCAGTTGCCAGTGTTCAAAAATGCACATATAGGTGTGCTATAATTTGAATGTGTCCTCCAAAGTTTATGTGTTGAAAACATAATCACCAATGCAACAGTGTGAAGAAGTAGCACCTTTAAGAGGTGATTAGGCCATGAGGACTCTGCCCTTATGAATGGATTAATGCTGTTATTGTGGGAGTGGGTTCCTTAAAGAAGAACAAGTTCAGCTCCCTCTTGCTTTTTCTTACCCTCCCACCGTGGAATGGCATAGCAAGAAGTCCCTCACCACATGTAGCCCTATAATTTTGGACTTCTCAGCCTCCAGAAACATGAGCTAATAAATTTCTGTTTAAGCTTGGTATTGGCACAAGAACAGGGAAATTGACCAGTGGAACAGAACAGAGAACCCAGATAGAAAACCATCCTCATATAGCCAACTAATCTGTGACAAAGCAGACAAAAACATACACTGGGAAAAAAAATCCTTATTCAATAAATGGTCCTGGGAAAACTGGATAGCCACATGTAGAAGACTGAAACAGGACCCACACCTTTCACCTCTCACAAAAATCAACTCACACTGGGTAACAGACCTGAACCTTAGGTGTGAAACTATTAGAATTCTAGAGGAAAACGTTGGAAATACTCTTCTAGACATTGGCCTAGGCAAAGAATTTATGAAGAAGACCCCAAAGGCAATCACAGCAGCAACAAAAATAAATAAATGGGACCTGATCAAATTAAAAAGCTTCTGCATAGCCAAAGAAACTGTCAAGAGAGCAAACGGATGATCCACAGAATGGGAGAAAATTTTCGCAATCTACACATCCTATAAAGGGCTGATAACTAGAATCTATTTAGAACTCAGGAAAATCAGCAAGGAAAAACTAAACTACCCTATCAAAAAGTGGGCAAAGGACATGAACAGAAATTTTTCAAAAGAAGACAGAATAATAGCCAACAAACATGAAAAAGTGCTCAACATCTCTAATCATCAGGGAAATGCAAATCAAAACTGCCATGAGATATGACTTATCTCCAGTAAGAACAGCCTTTATCAAAAAGTCCCCAAACAATAAATGTT
>VBSM01001483.1:18661985-18704992 GCA_008086735.1 Cheirogaleus medius
AAAAAAAGACCATTCATCATGATCAAGTGGAATTCATCCCAGTGTTTAAAAAGTGGTTCAATATATACAAATCAATAAATTAGATACATCATAACAGAATGAAAGACAAAAAAATCATGTAATTGTTTCAATAGGTGCCAAAAAAGCATTTGATAAAATTCAACATTGCTTTATGATAAAAATTCTCAAAAAACTGGCTATAGAAGGAACATGACTCAACACGACAAAAGCCACGTATGACAAACCCACAGCTAGTATCATATTGAATGGGGAAAATTGAAAGTCTCTATTCTAAATGTGGAACTAGACAAGGATGTTCACTTTCACCACGTTTATTTAACGTAGTACTAGAAGTTCTAGCCAGAGCAATTAGACAAGAGAAAGAAATAAAGGGCATCCAAATTGGAAAGGAAGAAGTCAGATTATCCTTGTTTGCAGTCAATATGATCCTATATTTAGAAAAACCTAAAGACTCTACCAAAAAACTATTAGAACTGATAAATAAATTTGGTAAAGTTGCAGGATATAAAATTAACATGCAACAACCAGTAGTATTTCTATATGCCAACAGTGAATAACCTGAAAAAGAAACCAAGAAAGTAATCCCATTTACAATAGCTACAAATGAAATAAAATATCTAGGAATAAACTTAACCAAAGAAGTGAAAGATCTCTACAATGAAAATGATAAAACACTGATGAAAGAAATTGAAGAGGATACAAATAAATGGAAAGATATTTCATGTTCATGGATTGGAAGAATCAATATTGTTAAATATTGCATGTTCTCACTCATATATGGGAGCTAAAAAATAAATTGAATTTATGAAAATAGAGAGTAGAATGTTGGTTACCATTGAGAGTATGGTAAGGTTACTGGGGAGGGGGTAATAAAGAGCAGATGGTTAGTAGGTACAAAAATGCAGTTAGAATGAATAAAATCCAGTAGTTGGTAGCACAATAGGATGACTATAGTTAATAAAAATTTATTGTATATTTTAAAACAACTAAAAGAGTGTAATTGGTATGTTTCTAGCACAAAGAAATGATAAATGCTTGAGGTGCTGGATACCTCAATCACCCTGATTAGATCACTGAACACTGTATGCCTGTATCAAAACATCACATGTACCCCATAAATATCTACACCTATTATGTATCCATAATAATTAAAAATAAAAATTTTTAAAAATAGTCTACTAATTTTCTAAAAGTAGGAATAACTTAGTGACAAGATGGAATACTATGCAATGACAAAAAATGATATTTATGAGAAAAAAAGTATTTCCAGCCTGATCCTGAAGGAACACATTCAGGAAAAAGGGAAAGACAACACCCAGAACTAACTTCTCTATAAGGAGATCTACTCAGCCAGAAGAGAAAAAACAAAGTATGAGCAAAGAGCTAATAAAGCTGTCTTGCCATTGTCCAGTTAGATATGGACTTGTGCCAGGTTAGTGTCAGTGGATTAGAAAGAGAGGAACAAATTCCAAATATTGTGGAGGTAGAATGGACTAGGCTCAGTGATGGATTGCATGTAGGTGTGGAGGGAGAAAATGATGTTAAGGATGATTCTGAAGTTCTTCCCATCTCAGCTCCTGAAAGAGAGGCTAGAAATCAAGAGTTCTGTTTTAATAGCTTAGTTATGAGCTGCATATGAGGCATTGATGTAGGGATTTCAAATATACTTACAAAATCATATAAAAATGGCCTGAACTAGAGATGAAAATTCCAGAGTCCTGTGTACATACGTGGCATTGTATACTTACAAAGGAGGTGAAATGATGATATGAGATACAATAAACCTATTGTTTTGCTAGGGGAGGAGGAGCCAGTAAAGGAAACTAGGGATGAGTGACAAAGAATGATAAAGACCTCAAAATTGTGGTATCATAGAAACTAAGAGTATTTCAAAGAGGAATATGTCAGTCATGCCAAATATTGCCTAGAAGTCTGTTAATAGAGGTGTGTAGTGAACTATTTATGAGTCCTGACTTTAGAATTTGGCTTCTCAGGATCATATACCAACTCTACTCCTTATTAATCATGTGAGTTTGAGAAAATAATTTATCCTCACTGTGCTTCAGATTCCATATTTGTAAAATTAGATGAGAATATTACCTATCCCTTAGACTTTTTGGAACAATTAAATACAACACTTAGGAGGGTCAGGGCAGCCAATGGTACCTGATGGTGGGAAGCTGTAGGTCCCTTTCCCTTCTGCAGGTGGAAGAGTTAGATATCCATCCAAGAAAACACAATGAAAGACACCACACCAGTATCAAGAGATAATGTATAACCATCCTCTATGCATATTTTTAATTTTCTTAAGCATCTTCATTCCATCATCCTTTTTGGAGAACTTCTCAATATTGGAACTACACTTGATACGGTTGTACATCTGTTCTGTTTTTGTAACTACTGTCAATCCAGTATTATATTTAGTAGCAGAAGGAAATGAATCCTCTAAAACAAGTTCAGAATCACACAAGGTAACCAGATTTTTGGAATGCTGTATGTACTTTTTTATGTCTTTTTTCTCCTTTCATGCAATTTTTGTTCTATATGGAGCACCACGAAGAGAGTCGATGTTCGGAACATTTTTATTTGTAGTTATTTTGTCTACTTTTACTACTGTACTTTGTTTATATTTGTTAGAACCAAACCTCAAAGCATGAATAAGTTTTCAGTAGAAACAGTTACATCCATTTGGAAGAATAGTCTCCAGATCGCTACAATTTCTAGTTTTGTAGGAATATGACTTAGGGTACATTTTGTTCAACAGAATTGGGAAAGATCATGGCAGATAAGGAAACTGACACCTAAGGGATATGTAACATTTTCAAGGTCACTGTGCTAGTAAATATGGTCCATCTCCTGTATGCTTGGAGCAAACTTTGGCTATGTGGCTAGTCTTGTTATTTCATCACTCTGGGTACACTGTAATAGAAAGCAACTTACTTACGAGTATGGTTAATAATTGGAAAAAAGCAAGAAGATATTTCTCTGTGCAGATACCAAAAAGACTATGCAGAAATGTATACTGTCAAAGCCAAGCAGTTTCATAAATAGCATTGTTTTTTCTAATGTAGTTACATGATGTAATTTTAGCTTTTTAAGTTATAAAACCCCCTAAGAGATTGTACCCTCTAGTTTAAAATCTTATTTAAATAAAGCATTTATAATAGAAAATCAAATGTAGTGACCAAACAGTACCTGGGAAACTACTAAGCTAAACCCTAAGTTAGCTACTAACATCACTAAAAAGTATTTTGTTGTTGTTGTTTGGCAATATAGAGGGTATTAGTGACACAGTAAGGGCAGGGTTAGCAGAACAGTGGAGGCAGAATGCAGGTCGAGTGGTTTAAAGAGTACATTCTCTGTTGATAAAACTGTTCTTATTGCTCTGGAACACATCCAGTGACAAGAAGATACTCAGCACCACCAGAAGCCATAATTCAACTGGATATGTCTATGCATGTAATAACAGTGGTCCCCCCACTTATCACTCCATTGATTATTGTATTTGGTTTTTCACTGCTCTTCTCAATTGTAATTGTGACAGGGTTCCTCCATGTTTTGAACCACAATCTGCCTTCTAAGATCTTCAATTCAGCTACTTTCTGTGATCTGGGGCCAAAGTACTATATTACTCTAAAGTATAATAAACATTTTGAGTTTCTTAAACATCCCTATTCCAGTCATTTATTTATATAGGCCGTAAGCCTCCTTCAAGTCACCTAGTTTAAGAATTCTCAAAACTGACTTCCCATTAGAATCACTTGGGATTTGAAAAATAGATTCTGGATCTCAGATTTATCAGTGCAGCATCTCCAAGAGGTAGAGCACAGGAATCTGCAACTTAAATATTTCTTTGGCAAATTTGACATGCAGGCAAGTAAAAGAATCACTGCTCTAGTGTCTATGTGACAAAAACACCTTCAACGGTCTGTTTTTTTTTTTCTCTCAGTGATTCCAAAGTTACCAAATATCACTTTTACCAGAACCATTACTTTAATATTTGACATTTCAAAATTGCAAATATATTACATTTTTCAGAAATACCAATTACTCCCAATCTATAATCACTTAAAAGGTAAGTGCAATGCATGAGGCTTTGGCACCCAGGTGTTGTGCAGCTGTGTGTGCCCTCGTGGCTTCCAAACTTTTCCAGTTTCTACATTTTTCTGCCAGATAGAAGCTGCATGTGGTTGGTGTAGCATAGTGCACAGGTAGTGCCCACTGTGCTTTAGCAATGTATGTGAAGTTCATTGTGAAATCATTTTCACCCCTCCACCATCACCACCTCAGAGTTCTTGCATTGCTCTTTGCAGCAGCTGTCCCCAGCTCTTTCTCACCAATGGCAAGGGGTGGTGGAAGCTAGGCAGTTAGCTGAAAACCAAAGTTCAGGTTGAATTCACACTTTGAAATTGGCTTCATGCTTTTCTTTATATAAGCAGAGAATTGCTGTAGTGCCCCTAGTCCTATTATTGCTGCTCTAGATGTTTTCTCCGTGGGTATTCTGACAATTTGAGCATGAACCCTGCCATCACAAAATAAGACTGGAAGCAGAAGGGAACCAACTCATTTCCCCACATATTGTGATTGGTTTTCCCTTTTATTTCTGATTGAACTACATTGTCACTGCCACTTGCATTCTCACTTCACCTTGCCAAGACTAGTTTTAAAGGCTAGATTTTTTTCTGTGTTTGCACACTCTCCTATTTCTCAGAAATGTTTTTCCTCTTAACTACTGTTGATTTTGCTCCAATTTGCTTGTATGTTGCATCTTCCTATGTTCTTTTTCAGCAGGGCTCAACATCTAGAAATCAGTCTTTTTTCAGTGTTCTCTCATTGGAGCAATATTTACACCTGCCACCTCATGGATGACTCTAGAAAACAGCTCAACACGATCCAGAACCTGTCAAGCTTCATCTGCAAGAAGGTAGCTTATGTATTAGAACAATTAAAACTAGCATACCACATCAGCTCTCAGGTAAAGCACTTCTTAATACTGCCCAAATTAGTGGTCTCCTTACAACTCTCAGCCTCTGGGAAAGGTGAGCTATTAAGCCACTGCTCTTGAAATGATTCGTTTTAAATCTTTCTTTTGAGGTAGTTTTAATTTTCCAAGTACTTGTCTTGGCTCAAACACTAACCCCAGCTGCCTCAGTTTTAATATGTGCTTTCCATGGGATTTGTAGAAATTTCTGATGCCTCCTTTAAGCTGTTCCAGATTGAGTTTAATTTTAAAATGTCATAATTTTTGTTTCAAAATCTTCATTCTCAAGTTCAAGTTTTTGTAATTTCCTGGAAAACTCTTTCTGTTGCAGCTGAAACTATTTAGGGAGGAATTTTTGGTGCCTCTTATGTAATTGGCACTATCTTTTACACATGGTAGGCATGCAATGTTTGTTTGTTCATTCATTCAACAAATATTTGTTGAGTTCCAGCTATGTCTAGGCACTATTTTAAGTTTTAGGGTTTCAACAGTGAACAAAACAAAGTTCCTGCTCTTACAGAGCTTGCACTGTGGGAGAAGAGACAGCCAATAAAGGAAGAAGTAAATATATGTATCAAATGTTTGTAAGACCTATTGAGAAAAGTAAAGCAGGATAAAGGGGATAGTGAATGCTGGAGTCCAAGATTAGTTGATTGTGATAGGCCAGTCTCATGGGGACTCCCTCGCTGATAAGGTGACTTTTGAGCAGAAACCTGAAGGAAGGCAGGAAGTGAGCTGTATAAATTTCTGGGCAAAAGTGTCTCAAGTAGAGGGAAGGGTAAATGCTAAGGTTCTGGGGAGGGAGCATGCTTAGAGAATGAATGAATGGACGGATGGATATTAAATACCAAATAAAGGAATAGAAACTGGGGGGATAGACTCTAGGGTGACCTCAATGTTCATACCCTTTCTAACCTCCTCTCCTTGAGTGTGGGCAGAAATTTTAACTTGCTTCTAACACATAGGGTGTGGCAAAGGTGATGCGATATCACCTTCATGATTATGTCATCTACATAGATCTATCTTGCTGACATGCGGTGGAGAAACTCTCCTCCGGGCCTTGGAGCTGTTATGATGTAAACTGCCTGTGGAGAGAGCCATGTGGCAGGGAACTGCAGGTGGCCTCTAGAAGCTGAGGGTTACAGTACAACAACAAGGAACTTCATTCTGCCAACAACGATGCCAGGTAGGAAGAGGACCCTGAGCTCTTTGACACCTTGATTCCAGCCTTGTGAGACTCCGAGCAGAGAATCCAGTTGAGGTGTGCCCAGACTCCTGACTCATGACACCTGTGAGATAATAAATGTATGTTGTTGTAAGCCACTAAGTTCATAGTGATTTTTTATGCAGCATAAAAATAAACACAACTAATAAAGCTGAACTAACTAATAGGCACAAAACCTCATGTTACACAATCGTCTTACTCATTCTCTACCCCAAACTTAAGAGTAACTAATATTGTATAGTTAATTTTCTGTGTTCATTCCCCCTCCCACACCTAGACCTATTTAACTCTCATGTTCAGGCTCAGCCTCAGCCCAATAGCTAGGACCACATTTGACCTTGGGCAATATTCCAGTTATCTTTTGCTGTACAACAAACCATCCCAAACCTTAGTGCTTTGAGAGAGCAATGTATTATTCATTCTCCTGGTTCTGGGCTCAGATGAGCAGTTTTCATGTGGTTGCAGTCATATGTTGGCTGAGGCTGGAGTCATCTATAGGTCCATCTGGTCTTGACACCCAAGACAAACCACTCAATTGCAGTTGATGCTGGTTGAGAGCTGCAAACTCGGCCAGAACAGTTAATTGGAGCAGCTACATATGGCTTCACCCATGTGCCTTAGGTTTCTAATAACGTGGTGGATATACTCTGAGATGGAGCAACCCAAGAGCATGCATTCTGAGAGACTGTAAGTGAAAACTGCCAGGCTAGTTAGGAGCTAAATCTATAACTGGGACAGTATCACCTCTGCCATATTCTATGCTAGTTTTGAGGGAGTGGAGAAATAGACTGCACCTCATTGTGGAGGAGTGGCAAAGTCACATTGCAGGAAACCATGTGGAATAGGAGATAATGTTGTGGCCATCTTTGGAAAATACCCTTGGACACTGTAAGGGTTGAAGGAAATCAAGTTCAATTCTATATTTACCAGTGAATTATAATTCAAATCAAAGATTCCTGAGTTCAGTTCATGGCACTATCCTTTACTAGCTAAGTGATTTTGGTAATTTAATTTCTGGGGCTTGGTCTCTTCATCTGCTAAATTAAACAATAATACCTGCCTCATTAGTAATTGTAACCATTAAAAGAAAAAGATATTAGAAAGACATAGCAGAGTGCCAGAAACCTGGTAATATGTCTACAAATGACGGCTAATATTATTATTATTATCGGTTCTATTAGTTTAATCTTGGCTTTATTTCTGTTTCTCATAATTGAAATTCTTCTTTACTTTCAGGACATCTTACACACTTCCAGCATTATATAAATTATGTTATGAGTTTCTGAACCAATAATCTTCCCTATACCATAACCCTCTAGGAATGACTTTCCATCTTGGTTATATCTGCCTCATCTTCTGAGAGATTATAATCTTATTCTGAACTCCAGCCAAGGGACTGGAGTCCTATTTTCTACTAATGGATTTTTCTGGTTAGGGATTACCTCCTTCTGTAGATTTCTACATATGCCCTGTTCTGTGATTCTCCACTATAGTTTTTACTTAATCCATCTAGACAACCCCAAAGATTTGAATTAGACCCTCTGAGGCCCGCTGCTTAGTTTCAAGTCTGGGCTTGGTCTTGAAGTTTGCATCTGGCCATGCCTATAAACTAATCTAGTGTTAGATTCTATATTCTTTTTATTTGTCTCATCCTGCTGGAGATAGTATGACAGTTTTGGTCAGGAACTAATATATGACTTTTAGAATTCTAATTTTTCATGCCTTAATGTTCCTCAGCCTCTTAGTCAGTTACCCTAAGGGTATTGTTTTCCATACCCATTAACTCCTTCTTGTTTGTGTAGGGACCAAGGCCCTCGGTCCCCTAAAGTTTCCCTGAAAAATCAATTCACAATAATGCAGATTAATAAGAAAAAGGAATTACCAATTTATTTATCATGCATACGAGGAGAATCACAAAGTGATTGCCCAATATCCCATTAAGTTTATATACTCTCTTGAGGTTATAGAAAGAATGGGGGCCTGGATCTTGGTAAAACAGGTTATGGAAGTGGTGGAGGGTGAGAGAAGAATTCTATTGAGGGGCAATAAATGATTACCAGAGAGAATGATTAGATGGGGGAAACAGAATTTAACTTGCAAATAGGTCTCTCAGAATTTAAATGATCATCCTCAGAGAAAGTATTATCTTGTAAAAGGAAGTGTTATCTCCTCCAGTGTGGTTACATCCTGGGTCTTCTTTCCCATAACAGATGACGAGATAACAGAGAGGGGAACAAGGACGATTTTTCTCCTTAGCAGGCCCCCTCTGTCTTTACATAGATAAGAAAAAGTCTCTTCCAAAGCCTGCTGATATCTGAGGGTTTTTAATTCAAAATACTCATTTACCAGAAAGTGATATTTTGGGGTGAAATTCCCTGCACCCCTTTCCATGCTTACTTGCTCTCTCATTGTCCCCCTCCCTCCCTTTCTCTCCAGCCTCTACCTCCAGCCACAACCACACCTCATCTGCAGGAGTTCTAAGAGTACATCCCCCAAAACCCTGAATGAGCAATGAGTTAGGTGGCTCAGAATGTCCAACCCCCATCTACATGCAATGGCATCCCTGTCTCTCCTCTCATATTCACACATGGGGATTGCTGGACTTCCATTTCTTTCTGATGAGGTGAGCATAGAGCAAGAATCCATCTTCATGTAATGGTCGCTTATTTCTATGAGGACAGACAGGGCCCACAATCCACAGTGATTTTCTTAGAGGAGTGGGTTTTTTTTTTTTTTTTTTTAGCGTCTACAGGAAAAGACAATCCTCTAGTAAGTGTGGCTGGTTGATTTATTGCAAATGTAATGTGAAGGGGTGACCTACAGAGAAGCAGCATTGTGTTCCTGCTGCTGGAGATTCATTGCGAAGGAATGAAAACTGCTTTTTACCCCTCCCGGAGGCCAGCCAGGCTTTTATCTTCCTAAGGTCTGGGGTCCCCTTTCCTCTACTGGAGACTAATCAGCTTTTGAGTTTCAAGGCTCTGAAGAAGAGGTTTTTCATGTGGGTGGCAGCAGAAGTCTACCTTAAAACAGAATTTTGTGTTGAGAATCCTTAGAGGCCCGTGGATGCAATTAAGCTTTATTGTCTACAAAAGCAGTCAGAACAAATCTTTGTGCCTTAACATTTTTTTAAAAAATCTGTATTAGATGTAACCCCAAGATTGGGGTATAAGGAAAACAATAGAGTGTTTGCAGGACTGATGGGTAGGGATGGAGTGGGACCTGAGTGCCTTCTGGTGCAGCAGGCAATGACGGAGACTCTATTAGGAAGGGTGGGACATAGCTCCCCAGCTCAGGGATCCTGCAAGATGGGCCAATTTCCAAACTTAGCAGGGAGAGAATTTAGAAAGGTGTGTCTTCATTGGAATGATCTTGCTCACCTGGAAAGGGAGCTGAGCCAGGGTTTCCAAGCCTGGGGAAAATTGGCATGTAAAGGGGGGAGGCTTTCTGCAGCTACAAGGGTTGGCAATAACATAATAGCCTTGAAAGCAGTCATAGAGGAAGAAACCATAGCCTACTATGATGAAAATTAGAAATATGGGAGACTGTCCTTCATGGGGCTATTTTTGCCCCTCAGGTTTGTAATACTGTGCCAGATATTGTCTATGCTGATTCTGTATCATTCCTACCCTTCTATGTGTGCACAGGGCCAGGAAGGCTAGAAATATTTTCAGGATCCTCTTGCCAGAAGTTCTCCAGCTCAGATGACACTACAGAAAGGGACTTGTGTGACATGTGGAAAATGTAATGAAAGGGAAAGCCATTATTCTCCTCCAAGAAGTTGTAGGCAGGAACTGCGCTGGAGCAGGCAGGGCAGGACTTTCTATTTTGGAGACGGAGTCTCACTCTGTTGCCCGGGCTAGAGTGCTATGTGCATCAGCCTAACTCACAGCAACCTCAAACTCCTGGGCTTAAGCAATCCTTCTGCCTCAGCCTCCCAAGTAGCTGGACTACAGGCATGTGCCACCATGCCCGGCTAATTTTTTCTATTTTTAGTTGTTTGGCTAATTTCTTTCTATTTTTAGTAGAGACAGAGTCTCACTCTTGCTGAGGCTGGTCTCAAACTCCTGAGCTCAAATGATCCGCCCCCCTCGGCCTCCCAGAGTGCTAGGATAACAGGCGTGAGCCACTGTACCCAGCTGCAGGCAGGGCTTTGACAACTACTAAGGATCCTCCAAGAGTCTGCCACGTGGATCCTGCAGATGACTGAGGTCATCAGTGCCCCTCCCCTCTTATCCCTGCAATTTTTGTTTGCCTGATGCTAGCAGCCCTACAAATGCTGTGGAAGCCTCTCTTTTCCTGCATTGAATCTTTTTCAGCTAGAGTTATCCAGAATGATTTCTGTTTTCCTGATTGAACCATGATTTTATAGGGGATGTGAAGGGTTATCCCCCAAAATGGGTGATATTGACCTTACAAATGCGGGTGGAAGCTGACTTTAGTGAACTTGAGGAAAATAATTAAATGTGACATTATTTGTACCTCATATTCTGTGGAGCAATTCACATTTGTTGTATAATCAAAGTGCTATTTATACAAAATTTATTAAGGCAACTGTTTGAAAGATATAAGCGATAACCAACCTTGGTACCTCTCAATGTTAAAAATCTTTGAAAATGTCTCCCTGTTACACAATAAACACCAATAATTTGGGGGTTTGTGCCCTAAGTAGAAATTCAGAGCTCTCTGAGGCCAGCAAGTGGAAGAAACAACAAGAAAATAAAATTGTGTATGCCACTATCTTAGTTGCAACCACCTCTTAGTTTAAAAGAACATTTAAATGTAGGGAATAATCAGAGATATAGTCTTTGAAGTGACCAATCTTCAGGTTATTCATCTCTTGACATGTATTATTTTTTTCACCTAAAATAGAATGCAGCCTAGCTCTCAGATCTCTAAGTGGATACTGACTTCAAAAACAATTGTGCCATCATGTTTAAAATGAGTGTTCCCTGTCATAACCCATTTTAACCTTGCTTATTAGACTTCGCCATGGCAAGGGCAAATGGGGAAGTGTGGAGAGGTAGACACAAGCAGGTTTTTTCAACCATGAGAAATAGGCAATTTCAGAGTGTCTTGTTAAAAGAAGCAAATATTCTATTTAATGCATTTGCGTTAAAAATTAAGAGTAAAGTGAAAAATCTATAATGTTTTAATACGTAACAGAACATATCCTGGTAACATTAACTTTTTAGTATAGAAATGTTCTATTAAAACATATATAAGTAAAAAAAAAAAACAGCACAGCCGACTAAAATCCTTCCAGTTCTCCTACTAAGAAAGACAAATGTTTTCTGGTATACTTCAGGCACCTGTGAGCTTTCAATCTGTCGAATATAATCTAGCTGAAGTCAGCAACCTGCACTGCAGCTGCAGCTGCCCAGAGAGATTTTCCCGAGGGAAACATGTCATCCCCACTGGAAGAAGTATCTGTCATGGTAGACTAGCCATTATGAATGTTCTTTGTGAACGAGAAAATCAAGTAAAAATTGATCTTTCAAATTAATCTTTTAGCCACCAAAATACAACTTGACCTAAAATGTCACCCAAGTATTTACTGTCTTTTATCAAAGTCCTGAGCATATAATACTGTGCTAAATTAAACTTAATAAATATTTCCAGAATCAAATGAATACATGAATGAATGGGAACATCATCACATTGATGAATATGTTGGAATATTTTGATGTTGATGAATATGTTGATGAATATTTTGGAAATGTGTGGGAGTATTTTAAACTTTAGAAATTGAAGGACTTATAGATACTATCCAGTATCATGAGGGAGACCATATAATGTATGGTTTCCAAAACAATTTTTACAGTAGCAAATATTAGGTCAAAAGGGATAAAAAAAAAAAAAACAGGTGTCAACTGGCTCCGTTCCATGCAAACTGAGAGTGTGATCTTCTAAGAATCTCACTCATCCTCTCCAAATCTATTGCTAAAATGCCAAACATGAAAGTTAGAGAAAGCAGAATCACTCTAACATTATCTCATTTATTAAGAGATTATTGACCTGCAATAGACCTTATAGTATGTCTTGATGTGTTGTTTGGGTCTATGAGGAAGCAGACTTTGAAATGGAGTTAGGAGTGCAAGGGTTTATTGGGGAGATAAGTAGGATAATGCCAGGGACAGGTGGTGGAAGGCAGAATGGGCAGAGAAAGCTTCAAACTGCACTTTAGATCTGACAGCTATGAAAGGAAGGGAGAGGAACAGCATTGGGCAGGGAGAGACCATGATGCCACTCTGACAAAGTCTTAGACAATCTAACAGGAAGCTCTGGAGCAAACACTGCCTATTAAAGGAGAACCATGTTGAATAGAAATGGCAGGCTCTAGTACCCCCACCATGGCCAGTCACTGTCTGGGGCTGCTGGTGATTTGCTGGACTCAGATCTAAAGCTAAGGCAGATGGGAAGAACTGCACTCTTTTCAGCCATATGGTGAGTTTTCTCTTGATGGAAAATCTGAGTGGTGCACTTCTAGTGGCTGCTTCACAGCATATCAAACCCAATCTTCTTTGATAAATGAAGACACTGAAGTTCACAGGGATCTTTAAGGCACTCATCAGGTACTAGCATTTCAGTCTCTTGACTTCAGAGCTACTGCACCACCACACTGATACTTTGAAACTTTAGGATCATAGGACTTTCTGAGATCCCCAAATAGTAAAACAATGTAGCAAGCAAAAGGCAGAGCTTAGAGATGGACCTTGGTCTAACTAACTCCAAAGCCCACAATTTTGCCACTAAGCAGTCAGGAGAGGTGGAAAGTGGAACTGATGTGAGAAAATAAAGACTTTCAAAGATAATGTCCAGACCTTAAATTCACCAAGATGCCACTCACCTCTTCTTACTATCTCAGTTCACACTACTTTAGGGACAGAGTGATCAAAATACTTTTTGGATTCTTGGAAAGTAGAATTATAAACTATTTTGATTGAAATGTCATTTCTAATACAAATGGTTTGTACCCCAAAAGAGGAAATAATGTCTCCTCAGTCAGCCTCTGAGTATTATTAATATAAACTAGTGAAGATCTCTCAAGGTCTGGTTTCTAATGACTCTCCAAATACCCACACATCCACCAGTATTTGTTTTTTCAGAGTTGCTAGACTGTGGCTAGAGGATGTTTTCTCAAGATCAAGTCTGCCTGGGTAAGGGGAGCAGTTGAGATTCTAAGAGCTGATTGTATAATTGCCTAGTTCAACCTCTCCAGAGCTCATAGCTTGTTCACCTGAGTGGATAGTCAGGGAACATCAGTAATTAATATAGAACAAGTAATGTGTGTCTAAGAAAGATGCACATGTGTGTGTGTATGTGAACAGAAAGACTCACATAGAGATTGTAAATAGATTTCATTTTGAGTGGAAACTTCAGTTTATACTGATAAATAGTGAACTTTCTGAGTTTTATATTGAGAACTCTGATACCAAATTCAGGGTCAGTAAGAAATAGTGCTGCACTTGATTAGTCATGTTTACATGGGGACAGGTAGTGGGGTCGCAACATGCATGCGACATATTAGCATTACTCTGAGTGTTATGGCAGGGTGAGAGGCAGGGAGAACAGGCTCTTCAAAACTGACAAAGGTTATGTAAGGAAAACTTGATTTCTTTCAGAATGCTTGCATTAGTTTTAGCTTGGTCCAAGCTGAGAGGGTAGGGCTGTGAACACTCTACCTCCAATTTAAACCACACAAAGCCTGCCTTTATCTATCCTAAGTCATGGGCCCTGCAAAAGATTTCATTTGAACATTTAAAAAGGGAGCTCCACTGCTTTTACAATGAAAATAATACACATTTCAAAAATGGCTGAACTAGAATATCCTATGTCTTTTCCAGCTCTCACATGCCGATGCACATGGCATTCTATCTGTGAACCTGGGGAGAAATGCCCCTACTTTTTCCACCTGACCCATTCAACACGAGAAACTAATTTTGTAGTTTGAGGTTGTTGCAGGCATATTGCAGCAGGTAAAGAGCTTTCTTTATGAGTAGGCTCAGGGCTAGGAGGAGAAAGAATTGAAGGTGCATTTGGTGTGTGAGACCGTGAAGAATGTGGCAGCTGCTGCAGGAGCTATGTGGGATAATTGAGCAGAACCATTCAACTGAACTACAACCTGTTTTTCCCTTTATTTTTCACGTGCTGATATTGGAATATCGAATTCTGGGAGTCTTAAATAGATGAACTTTTATACTAACATGATTAAACACGAAGGTTTGATATACGATTATAAAAAAAAGCTGAAGTGACTGCTCTATTCATTTATATAGAGCAAGCTTCTCATCACAGTGCCTAGCATACAGCAAGGAATACATATTTTGAGTGAAGGAGAAAATAAAGAATGACCAAATTAATTGCCATGCAGTACATCTCAGTAGAAATCACATTAATTCTTTAAGGGCCAGTTATTTCCCTTAAAATTGAGCTTCAGTTTGGGAGCTATACACATTAGAAAGGTAAAAAGAGATTGGATTAGGATCAGAAAACATAGGCTGATGTTCCGATTGGTGGATATTAGTGGGCCCAACTCTTAACCCCTTCCTTCTTCTTGATTCTGAGTTCTGGAATTTCAACATATGATATGCTTTGGCTAATGGGATGTTACCAGAAGCTTGGCAAAGCACGTCTGTGTTTCTGCTTGTTGTGTTGTTCTTTTGCTATTGCCCAGAGAACATACCCAGGCTCAGGGGCTAGAAAATAAAAGACACTGATACAGTCCTAAGTCTCTCCAGTCACTCTGGCCAAGGCCGTCCTAGATCAGCCACCGGTCAGCCAAACCCTAGACATATGAGTGAGCCCAGCTAAGATTGACAGAGCTGCTGAGCAGAGCACCCTAGATGTATGGTCAAAAAATATTTGTTTTTGTATGCTGGAGAGATTTTGTGATTGTTACACAGTACCAGTGTGGCAATAGATTCCTAATACATCCCAGCTTTAGGATTATTACTTGTGATATCTTGGGCAAGCCTTTTACCTTTGTGAATCTTGGTTTATTCCATTGTCAAATAGAAATAATAATACCTTCCCTTTTTGCCTCATCAACTTATTACTGTGTAGATTAAATTAGATAATATGTGTAGAAATCCTTTTTAAAAAGTTAAAATGTGCTCCAAATTTAGTTTATCATCTTTTATTTTATTATGTAAAAGTGACCATGTAGTTCTATATCCCTTTTATTCAGTGATGATCAGAAGCTTCTCTTAATACTTGTGTACATCCAGGATATCTCCCTCTCTCTTATCTGACAGGTGGCGAATTGTGTGTGTAAGTATATTCTTTTAGCAGAAGCAAACCCCAGCTGTGGAGTATTCCCATCTTCTGAGAGTCGATGATGATTTCCCATATGTTGGAATTGTTGCCAATGTCAGGCTTTGAGTAATGATCTGCTCATTAGGTGTTGGTATTGTTGCAGCAATTCCATCTGGATCCATTTTGACCAGTAGTTTCCCAACTTTGTTTCATAAAGGTTCCCTTTTATTATTTTTGGATGTCAAAGAGTGACCGGTGCCAGTCAGAGCTTCTGGTCTGCGTGAGAATATTCTATCCCTGAATTAATAAGATTTTAGCACCAAACAAGAAATATTAGTCTTTCAAGTGCTCTCTCAGATACAGGTACCATTGTAATTAGATTTAAAAATAGTGAAATATATTGAAGTATTAAAATAAAAGCCTCAATGATCCCTGTTATTATATACATATAACTCCTTGGGGATTCAGAGTTTGAATCCAAAGCTGTAAATGCAATTTTTCACTGTTTTTTTTTTTTGAGGATTACACAGGACTGTTCTTATACATAAGAAAAGTAAAATAGAATCTTTGAATTTTAGACTTATAAGGAATTTTAGAGAACCCTTTTTATGCACATAAAGAGACTAAAGCCCTAAGTTGTTGCATGGCACTGGAAAGTTTATACAATTAGCAAGATAACCAATCAGAATTATTTCTTTCCACTATTTCATGCTACTTTCTAAGGAACTAGAGATGGGTCTTGATTCTCTTTCTAAAATCTCTGTTAGCTGTTCCTGTTAGCAGGAAATCAGCTAACTCTAGAAATTCATTTACTAAATTCTAATCTATAATCCCTGAAAATATAACAAACAAAAATAAAATTAGTGTCCATGAACAATATATCACTTTGGACTCTGAGCCATCATTTTCCTTCAGAATGAATGAAAGGTCTGACTTCTATAACTCTAAGCAATCCTAATTTTCCAGATTTTCAGATTCTTTTCTTGGAATAAGTTAGTTTTTCATCCTGCATTCCATTAAGCCACGCTCTACCCTCATCCCCCCCCACCACCACCATATATACCAGCTTCTGCCCTTAGTTTCATTATCAAGCTTTATGTTCTTTGAACAGTTCATCCATTTTTATGCTCCCTCACCATCCCTTACCTAAGGCAATTTCTCATAGATATCCCCCCATAAGTCATAAGTACTATCTCCCAAAGTCCATTTGAGCATCCCCAACAATCTGCTAAATGCCTACAGCTGGAATTCTGTGGACGCCTCTGGCTCAGCTGATTTACAACCAACATAGTCACTATGCTCCTTTTCCATTAAAAAAAACCCCTTCATTTCCTGATGTCTTTGGCTTGAATCTTATCTGTAAGCTTTGAATAGTTGCTCTCTCTCGCCCTGTGCATCTGATCTGTTGAGAAATTCTTCTTTGGCCACACCCTGGACAACATGGTCACCTCCTGAAACTTAACTAATGAAAAATTCTTACCTAGTTTTCTTATTTCTGATCTCTCACTCCTGCACCTTCTCTAAAACACTTTTTTCATATTAATCTTACAAACGCATTACTATGTCACTTAACAAACCCCAGCCAATGCTCAAATTGAAACCTTACCTTTCTCTCTGTGTGTTTGAATGGGGGGTTAATTAATGTCGTACATTTTCGGGCCCCAACTTCTTTGCTATCTTATTTGCCACTGATTTAAAACAGTAATTTGTTGCTTCAGTTATTCTATGTTAGGGTTAGCAAACTGTGACTGTCAGGTCAAATCCAACCCTCTAAACCAACTGTTTTTGTATGGCCAATAGCATGGTTTTTACATTGCTAAATGATTGAAAATATATCAAAGGAAGAATAATATTTTATGAAATTTAAAAATTATAGGAAATTCAAATTTCAGTATCTATATGGAAAGGTTTCTGGGAACACAGTCACACTCTTTTGTTTACCTATTACCTATGACTGCTTTTATGCTTCAATGGCAGAGATAAGTAGCTACAATAGAGATCACATAGCCCCCAAAGTCCAAAATATTTACTCTCTGTCCCTTTATAGAAAAAAATCTGCCAACTCTTCATCTATGTGCCATTCTCTGAAAATGTACCTCTGTGGCCATGTTTATGACATTTATCCTTGTTAAGAAAAAGTATTCAAAATATAGAGATTAGACAAAAGAATGACTGCATGTCATTATTTTTTTTTTTGAGACAGAGTCTCACTTTGTTGCCCAGGCTAGAGTGAGTGCCGTGGCATCAGCCTCGCTCACAGCAACCTCAATCTCCTGGGCTCAAGCGATCCTCCTGCCTCAGCCTCCCGAGTAGCTGGGACTACAGGCGTGCGCCACCATGCCCGGCTAATTTTTTCTGTATATATTTTTAGTTGGTCAATTAATTTCTTTCTATTTTTAGTAGAGATGGGGTCTTGCTCAGGCAGGTCTCGAACTCCTGACCTTGAGCGATCCGCCCGCCTCAGCCTCCCAGAGTGCTAAGATTACAGGCGTGAGCCACCGCGCCCGGCTTGCATGTCATTTTGATGTCATAGTGAAGCATTAACTGACAGGCCGATTCAAAGAATACTTCATTCCCAGGAGGTTGTACCTTTGTTTGATTTACTATTTACTACTGATCAGGGCCCAGGCTCGGAAGTTACATGTTTACTTGTAAATTTCTACTTAGGAAAAAAGACTGCTTCAAAGGATACAGTTTTATTGCCCTGTAGTATATTAATTTTTTATCTATTAGTAAATTCATTTCAGCATTTCATTTGAATTACTGTCTATACAAATGTCTGTTTTTAAACTCTCCTTTGAACTATTTTTACTATCCTCATCAATGAGTTAAATCTTTGACACATGCTCATTCTGTATTTGTAGGAGCAGCATGTTTTTAACATTTTGAAAATTATCCTTTGATACATTCTAATTCCCTGTGCACATCTCAAATCTTGGCCTTCAAATCTTGTGTCAAATGGCAACTAATGTTGTCTTTGTTGATTACATTAGCTTAAATTAATCACTTTCAAAGCATATATCTTGTAAGTGGTCATATAATTTCTGTCATAGATTCTAAAATCCTTAAAGTCAGTGAGTATATCTTTATAAGACTGGATTCTCAAAATGCCTTGGTCATTGTAAAAACTCAACAGTGTTTGTTGAATGAATGAGTTCAAAATGCATTTAAACAGAAGTTGATGTAGATAACAACAACAACAAAACAAAACAAAAAACACACCAAAATGTCATTCTTTATATTAGAAGGGAAAGAATAGAGAAAATAGTGCAATGCAGCAATACAGAACATTTTAAGTGTGTTTGGTATAAGTAGAAAATGAGACAAAGAAGTGTCCCTAGGTTGCTGTGAACCAAGACAATGATAAATTGCCTGCATTTAGGGTATGTGGATTTCTCCTCTTAAATGTTAGCAAGAATCTTGTACATGATAAGGCAAGTCTCATCCATGTAAATATAATTACCAGCTTCTTGTATACTGAACATCAATATAGCAGATTCCCAATGAGCAGATTCCCAGTCTGCATTCAGCATTGAAGAGTGAATTTGCTCTGCCCTCATTTCTCTTTTTTTAGAGCAATTTTACAGCAATTAACCTCTAAGTAAAGGAGAATTAAGGTCCCATCAATTGCATTGTATGGCTTAAATATATTTTCTACTTAGCAATTCAGGTTTAGATCTAAGATATTCTAATATTTACTTGAGTACCTAATATATTCTAAATGGTATATTGAGTGTTTTGCATGCTTTTTCTTTAAAAAATTAACTGCCTGTATGATTTTAGAAAAATGTTACAGCATTGACAAATATGCAGAGAAGTTATCCATAATCCTACCTTTAAAATGATTCTCAGTTAATCTTCATTGACAAGATTTTGAAGTAGGTCTACATCCTGCAGAACCCAAACGACCACATATAGTTTCTAATAGAATATTAGCACAAGGGATGAATGGCACTTCTAGGTCCATGCTTTTAAGAAGCAGGAGGGTCTTTTACAAACTCCTTCCTTCCATTTGCTAGCTGGATGCAGAGAGAACTCTGAGGCCTTAGGAAGTAGTGGAACCACAAGATGCAAAGAGTTTTTGCCCTGTATAAGTCTGTGGGGTGATTAGGGACATTAACGTTAGGTTATTCAGAGAGAGAGAAATAAACTTCTATTGGTTTATACCACTGAAATGTTTTTGTTACACCATTTACTTTTTTGTTACATCATATCAATCACTGGTGATTTTTTTGTTACACCATTTAGCATGATCTATTAATATATTACTCTAAAAATAGGTAAATTAATTCCTTGAAGTCAGGTGCTACTGTCAGCCTAAATAAGTATCATTGGCTTAGCAGGCAGTTGGAGGATGGTGTTGAAATTCTCTGAGGCTGGGAAGGTGGAGTCACACATAATACAGTGGTAAACATTTGGTGAAAGCGTTGCCTGTGATACCTCAGAAGGAAGAGTAGGTTCCTACTGAGCCACTGGCCCTAAGCAAAGAAGTAGAAAAACATGGTAGTGTGTGTTGGCTATAACTTGCTGTGTTTAACAGTTATACACACATGCACGCACACACACAAATTGACTCATGCTAGAACAGGCATGAGAACAGAAATAAAAAGGAATGCAAAGACTCCAGAAAGTTGGATCCCTATGTGGCTGGAAAAGCAAATTGCTTATAGGGCTAAAAAAAAAAAAAAAAAAAAAAAAAGATAAAACTCAAGGATGTTTGAGCAACAAATGTCCATTTGGACTTCTTATTAAAATGGAGGGACTCAATGCTTTGGCAAAGATCAGACTATGAATGTTTCTTCCACTTAATCCTTTTCTTTCAGATAAGCTCAAGGTAGTCATAATTAAATGGAGAAAATGGCAAGGGGATAAGGCAAGAAAGAGATACATCAAGGGTGAGAATTCTGTCTGGAAAAGAACTCTGAATATGATTACAAGCAAATCGGACTGAGTAAAAGCTAATCAATCAAAACCAATAAAGTAGTTGAAGGAACTGTATTGCCAAAAGACCATCAATCTACATAGGGGTCAGAGCCTTTGACTAATCAAACGTTAAAACTACTCACAGACTCCTAAATTTACATAGGCATAAAAACAGCTGTAAAAGGCATGCAGGCCTCCAGGAGGGCATGCTCAGCGCCTATGTTACATGAGACCATTGAAGAAAATGGATGAGAAAGATTCCCCCAAAGGGTGGAGCCATTCAATATATAAAAGCAATGGGTAATGGTGTTCTATATGAAAAAGGAATCAGGGTCTAATCCAAGACTTTACTCACTTCTAGGGTGGAAGGCTGGAATCTTTACAAGGCTTGCCTGCCAGGATTTCAGAATTTCTATAAATCAATAACCTTGCTGTACTTCCCATTCTTCTCTTTAACAAATGTAATTTTTGAGAACGGATGTTTTCCTGTCCTTATTCCACCCTTGTATCCTGGAGGTGACAAAGGGGCATAAAATTTGTATTTTATTCCATAGGTATCTAAGCCACACACACACCTGATGAAGAGGCTGATTCATTAGCCTTTGACCTAAGACTCAGCTGAATGCAAAGGCTGGGTGGGTGGCAATTCAGGTTGCCACCTATGGAGGCAGGTGGGTACTTTCTATTTGTGGGGAGAAGGGTGTGCAGGGATATGTGTAGATCAGAGAGGCTGACTATGGTGGATGAATGGCTGTCCATCATAAATTGGGACTTTTGTAACATTGAGTTGTTGCTGAGAGGGGCTGTCCAACCACAGTCTATACCTTTCCAGCCCACTCACTTCAAGTGTTACCAAATGACTAGTTTTGACTTAATGGAGTGTATGTGGAAGGGATGTATCACTTCCACATGGGCCCTTTAGGAATCAAGTAGGGTGAGCTTCTACAAACTCATAGCCTATGTAAGGCCCAGCGGATAGGACGGTAAAGCTACAAACGGAAAAATCTCAACACCCAGGATTATGGGTTGGCTGACTAGAACACCTGTAGTGATTAAGTTCTTGTAAGTTAGGCCACTGGATATTTTTTAAATTGTTGTGGCAGCTAGCATTACATAACCCACCTAGATGCCTTCTGTGTGTCATATCAATATATAGAAATTTAATATTCATAAAACACTACAGGGTAGGCATTATTATCTCTGTTTCCTAGATGAAAAACTGAGGCTCAAATGGATTAAAACTGGTTTGATAAAGTTCCATAACAAGTTCAGAAGCCCTGATTAAAAACTGTCTCCCTAACTTCAAAGCTTGTATTATTTTCTATATACCATGTTAGTTTTTATTAAAAATGTAGAAAAAAGAAGAAGAGACAGGGAGAGTATAATTAGAAGGAGGCAGAAGGGAATTAGAGGAAAGGGTGTTTCTGGGTGTGACGATGCCAACTTTGAAATGCATGCTTCCAGTAGTGCAGTGTTCCAAATACCCTGAATAAGGCATTCAGTGGAATGTTTAGTAGGCCATAGATTATTAAACAGACTTTAAAATAAAGACAAAGGTTTCAAGTAGGTGAGAACTGACAACATCTTTTCACCCTAAAGAGATTATCAGTACCCATTTACCCTTTCATCTATAGTTAATAAGCATACCCATTTCCTCATCTCTTCACGACCTCACCAACAATTGGTGTATCACTTAATTGGTATCTGTAGATTTATTTGCATTTGTTCATATTTTTGAAAAAAATTATCTCAATATATTAGTAAATATCACTCTGGGTTTTTTTTTGTTTTTTTTTTTGGAGACAGAGTCTTGCTTTGTTGCCCCGGCTAGAGTGCCATGGCATCAGCCTAGCTCAAAGCAACCTCAAAATCCTGGGCTTAAGCAATCCTACTGCCTCAGCCTCCGGAGAAGCTGGATCACCATGCCAGGCTTATTTTTTTCTATATATTTTTAGTTGTCCAGCTAATTTCTTTCTACTTTTTTTTTTTTTTAAGTAGAAATGGGGTCTTACTCTTAGGCTGGTCTTGAACTCTTGACCTCAAGCAATCCTCCTGCCTCGGCCTCCCAGAGTGCTAGGATTACAGGCGTGAGCCACCACGCCCGGCCCAATATCACTCTTTCTTGAACTGGGCAGTTTCCTCTGAATAAAGCACCATGGGTGATTTACTCCTACAAACCTTTACCTTCATTGTTTTATATTAGTAATCCATATTTACTTTAAAAAATCAGCTACAGAATGAAAGGATTGAGCTCAGTTTCAAACAAAACTTTGCATTTGATCTATATGAACACAGATTTGGGCCACTTTCCTTAATGGTATCTCAATTCAACTGCAACTGTATTCCATTTGGGATCTCTCTGGGGCACACGTGGCATTTTGCTAAGACTTCTGGCAGCACAGCCGCTTATAGTTCAGCTGATATACATACATCCTGATTGAAGAGTTCAGAGAGACTCTATTTAATTGTACTTTCCACTGCTTGCTGCCGTGTACAAAAGAGCCAAGTAGCTAAGGTTCATCTTTTCCTCTCTGAGGTTTGATTTGCATATTTAAACATTTTGTGGATGCTCTCCCAGTTGCAGCTCAGTGGCTAATGTTTAAGCACATATTTGCATTTGAAAAAAAAGTTATGAAAAGGAGGAAAATATACATTTGATCAAAGAAATGCTAATGAGAATTTAACATAGCTTAAAGTTTTCCATTCTTGTTTAAAAGGTTATTATGACCTCTTGGCTAGAGAACTGCATCTATATGGTTTGTACCCAGTTGGGAGGACTTCGGGTAAGAAATAATTTAACTCTGTGTGCCTCTGAATCTTTATTTATCTAGGGAATGGTCCTGGAGGTCTGTGCTGATGGAGATTTAGTGTTAGTTTATTACCAGTAAAACTAAACCTCAATATAAAGTCTCCCCAAAATAGCTGGCTTCGTGTTCTTCTCTTGCATGCAGAGCAAGCAAGTTTTGACTAAAATAAGAAAGAACCCTTATAAGAAGGGGGAGAGGAAAGAAGAGAAAATTTTCTGCTTGTGTGTTTTGTATTTTTTTTTTAATTCGGTAGTGGTAACGAGCATTTGAGATTAGACAGTTTTGCTTAGATGCTAAAAGCAGCTGCAGATTTCCTGCCTCTCAAAACTAATCATGCAGTCATTCCATGAGGAGGAACCATGTGCTGGGCTCTACACAGAGGCTTTGGCCCCACAAATTCTATCTTTCTCATTGATTCTGTGGTAACCAGACTCAAAATATGGCCCCCATGAACCACAGCTTTAAGAATTCATGACCTTGGGTGGCCCCTTCCCACAATGAATCCAGGCTAGCCTTCTGACTTCACTCATGTTAAACAACAGAATGTGGTAAAAGTCATGCTAAACCTTAAGAAGGCCTAACTGGTTCACTGTTGTACTTGTGGGAAACTCAAGCTGTCCTGTAAGAAGTTTAGCGGCCAGCCGGAGAGACCAGGTAGAGAGGGGCAAAGTGGAAAACAGAGGCTCTGAAGTACATGGAGAGGAAAAGAAATGCAGCCATCCCAACATCCCAGTTTAGCCTCCACGTGACTCTATCCCCATCTCCAATATGACCACAACTGCACGAGAGACCCTGAGACCAGCGGAAGAACCACCCAGCTGACTGCAGTTGATCCCAGTCAATTCACATGAGTGATAATCAAATGGTTGTTGGTTTAAGCCACATGCTTTAGGGATGCTTTGTTATAGAGCAATAGAGAACTAAATCAATACATTTCTCCCAGGCCACTTTGAACATATCTTCCTTCCTAAATCTTTCCTTGTGCATCTTGGAGAGGTGAGAGGTGGGAGACTATTGCATTGGTTCAAAGACAGGCATTACATGCCCATTTTCAGTCTTCTCCTGCCCCTTCCTTCAAGAACCATATAGATCCTTAACTAGCCCATGGCTCTGAAATATCATATCAAGTCCATAAACAGTGAATGTTTTGTTTTGGCTTGGCTTTCTTACAGCTGATTAGGCGAAATACTTAGAGATGTGAGGAATAAATGCTCTTAATTACAATCTATGAAATACATTCCTGGATGTCAGTGATAAACTACAACTCAAACATATTTTAGGGAAAAAAAGGTAGAATCAAAAGATATGACATATATTCTCATTAAACATTAACATAAGAAAAGTTTTGATTCCTAAGCTGCTTTCGATATTAGCTACCCTTTATTTAGCACCTATATATGCCACATATATTACTTTTAACTTGCATTCATGATGACCCAGCAATGGTGACCCTTCCTTTTCTTCCTCAAACACACCCATCTCATTACTGCCTCAGAGTCTTTGTATTAGCCAGTCCCTTGGACTGAACAGCTGTTAATGCCAGGTCTTTTCCTGGCTGTCCTCTCTTCTTGATTCTAAGTTCAGCCATAACTTCACTCCTTCTAAGTAGCTTTTCATAGTGACTCTATGAAAGTTAACCTCTCCACGTAGTCACTTCCTATAACACCCTCCTAATTTATATTGTCATTGCATGCATCACTGTCTGAAATTTTCTTATTGATTAAGGAACTTGTCTTTTGTCTTCCCTCTACCAGAGAGTAAGACCCATGAGTCAGCAATATTGTCTATTTGATTCTCCAGTATGTCCCCAGCACCTAGAACAATACCTGGCATTAATGAATGAATGAAGCAAGGAACGACTGAAGTTTTACAGTTTACCCTCCTGAAAGGTATTACTGTCTACTTTTTTTACAGATATGAAATTCAGGGATTACAAATGGATGGCTGAGGAGTTTTGTTAACACCCATATTCCAGGCCGGAAGAACCAGGTATGACTATATTATTCTATCTAAAGCTGTACTGTCTAGTAAGAAGGTAAGGGGCACCTGTGAATCCAGAATAAGGAAATGCCAATAGTCAGAATTTGTCTCTTCTTTCTAGCTCTGTTTAAGGAATAAAATGCCCAGAAAAGAGACTTAGAATAGTAGCTATTTCTCAGGGTAGCTAGGGATAGATGTGTCACGAAAATTGACATTAAGTACTTTCTATTGACTTTCCTCATTATGAGTCCACATTTCCCAAATAAACTTCTGATTATGACTTGGCTTTCCTACAAGGTAACAAGAACATTCTTGTCTTTTTGACCAAAATTAATAATTGTCATTTGTGTCAAAGACAGTATCTTAAATACCTGGTTAGCATGAGTCTGTGCAAGAAAGAATAATCATTCCTAGGTCTGTTAACAGATCTAGACTTACACAACTCAAGATCAGACTTTCAGACCCTTAACCTCAGAGGCCCACCCAAGTGCTACCTAGGTGGTCCTTCCCTGAGCTGACTCCTTGCATCTGTTGACACCAGCACAGAAAGATTTCATTCTGTAACCACAATAAATACCTGGGACTGTATGTATGTGACAACCCACTAGCACTGGAACAGGGAAGCTCAGAACATTGGAAGAAAAAAAAAAACACCCACTCTGTGTGTATGTGCATGTGTGTATGTGTCCTCCTTTATTTTTTAAGACAGAGATCATAGAGATGGAACAAAAAGGAGGACTCTGTATTGTTAGTTTAGTCAAATTCATAGATGAATTATAAGAAAAACAATTAGGATTAGGGTGTGTCCATATATTTGATTCAGTGATGTTAGGTATGACCATTGTGGGTGGGTAAAAAAGCAACACATAAGGGTCAACTTCTCTGGGTTAAGTTTTCATTGTTGTTGTTTTTATTGATCTAAATGTTCTTTTGCTTTTTCAAATAAATGCCTATAATACTTTTTGAGCAACTGCATCCACCCACTCTTGAAGTTGGCATTTCCTCTGGGCACGACCTAATATAGTAATAACTGCAAACTTTTACACAGATGTTCAAAATATAGAATAACTGTGCATCGTTAAGAAGCAGTAATACTTACCATGGGTATAGAAACATCTGTGATATACCAGAAATTAAGTCTTCATTTTAATGCCCTTGGCTTCTTGGAAGAAATATTTTACAAACTTTAAAAAATATCTATATTAGTCCATTGCTTTTACACACCCCATAGTGCTGCAGATAAAATACATCATATTTTAAAAAATGTGATTCTTTTTCTAGTTTTCTTGTCACAAGTCTTATTCCCAGTAAAGAATGCTATTTTTCAGTTTCTATATTTTTTTCTTAATTAGGAGTTTATAGAACCTCCTTAAAACCACTTACTGGATAATATTAAAAAGCATATATGAAAATCCCCCTACCTTACCTTATTATTTCCTTAAATGATCTAATCTCTCATTTTAATCTTCAAGAGACATTTGCAGCCTTGTAGATACTACTTGGTCCCCAAACCAACCCACAATTACATTTGTAGATTTCAAAGCTGGTATCTAAACTAAGTACAGTTACATCATATAGGAGATATATATATATGTACACACACAGGAGGTATATATATATCCATATTTTTATGGGATATAAATATATACATAACAAATATTCACTAACAGGTACACATAGAACTGCTTATAAATTCAAGAACAATCTTTTTATATTAGTTTTGATGTCATAAATATTTAACAAGTATGGGGTGCTGTTATTAACTTGTCTTATTGTTCTTAATATTAGAAAGTAAATGTAGTTTTAGACTGAAGAATGAAGAATAAAAATTCCCCCAAAGACAAAACTTTTTAATATATTTCCTGCAAAAAAAATAAAAAATATATATATATATTTCCTGCAATGGATATATGTTTATGCATCAAATGATAAACCACATTGATAATTTCTAGTATGACATTTATAAAAATAGATATTCTCTTTTGTTTTAAGGGTCTACTGGCATTGATTAAAAGAAGTTTGCATACGCAACTTATTCACATTGCTTTATTTTTTGTTATTATTGGTGGTATTGTTCAATTCACACAAAAAGGTATTTCAAGTCATCATATCCTTGCATTTAACCAGTGAAAGAGTAATCTTGAAAGAAAACATTTTACAAACTGGACACATACCCTGTTTATTTTCTCTGAAAGTTGCACTCCATAAAGCAAATCCATTTTTTAAACCTTTCTTGGTATTATACAAAAATATTCTTATGCAAGTAATAAATTTATCTTTAAACATCCAACTTTTTGAAATTTAAAGCAATCACACCAAAAGTTATCATTGTTAATTTTAATCTAAACATAGAACACCTTGTGCTTATACAAACTGCTGTTATCATGTGCTCATATACTCTTTACATGGATCTGGGAAATATACTTTGCTGTTATGCATTAAATTATGTAAAAAAGTATAATCAGTGCAGAACTTGCCTATTTCTAAACAATGTTCTTCAACCATTCTCATCTATATTGGTCTATATATATATAATTTCTTTTTGGAAAAAAATTTAAGGCAAGTGCAATCAAAATTACAAAATCACTATCTCTATTGCTAACATATGCAGCATTCATATTTAATGACCGATCTCCTTCCCTCTTAAACGTGAAAGTACAAATGCTAAGTATGTTATACTTGCTACAGTCAGCTATGTAGTCTTATCTATAAGCCATAGGTAAAATCTTTAGCGATATCAACACAAAAGCACACTTCTCCAACGTTATACCAGAAGAAATCTCTGCTATCCCCTCCCTGTGATTTCTCACCCCATGTCCAGTTTTCTCATGAAGATACACAGCAAGTTATTCAGATGCCCGTTTTGAAGATGACTATGAATACAAGGTCACCTCGTGGTGCAGAATACTTAAGGTGCAGTACTCATAAGATCGTCAGTTGTAAATTTACTTAATTCTATTGTGTTTCTATTTCACTTCAGTGATGACACGGATTCTGTAAAGAGAAAACTAAAAAAAAATCTTATCAGTAACTGTATTTCTAAAGTTAGGTTTTGCTGCGGACATGTTATTTGCTAAGGACATAATTTAAATGGAATCCAAAAAAATAAGTCATTTCACAGCCCTGGAAAAATAAAATTAACCAAAAGATAGGAAATCCATGGTAATAACTTTGGTGCTTTCACAGACTTTTCTTATGATAGTTGCTGAGTGCAATACCTCCGCATTCTTTATAAATAAATAATTCAGGGCTACCATGCAATGGAAAGAATAGGAAATGGAGACAATCACAGAATTTTTTATGGGAAATGTAAGAATGAGCTGACTCTCTCTTTTAAGATAGAATGCACATCTTTAAAGAAAAGTGAGTTGAACAGAAACCTGGGTATTTATTTTAGCCTGTGCAGAAATGATTCACTGGGTAATTTCCTGATGGAGTCTATTACCTTGGGAACTCATAGGTGTTTATTTAATGTTGCACATATACTGAGTGAGCTTATTTAAATGTATCGATAGTGTATTTTTAGAGTGCACACACATTACACAAGCATGCATACATGTACACCAATTTAGCATACTAAATGCTTCTCCATGTCACAGCTGATAACTGTTCTTGTCCAGAGTACATTCTGAAAATAAATCAAGCTTACTTGGCATATTGTCTCTTTAGTGTAGAAATATCAAAGCCTCAATTTCACCTTATAAATTACTGTTGACTATTTTTTTTGATGTTCTAGTGTTATAAAGCCCTAGATGGCACAGTGACTATGCCATCACTAGGTTATGAGTGGAATCTGTATAAATGTAAAACCAACTCTCCAGAAACTTTCTGATGTGGCTACTTTATAAGGATGTATAAGAATATTTTTTTTCTTAACTAACAAGAATCATGTCCTTGAAATATGCACTTAGGACCAGGGGCATGATTGGTTCGTGAGAATCTTGTATCAAATAATACATCCTTCTTAAGAAATAGAAGCTAGCAACTTCAACACTGATAGTAATTTCTGGCAAAACAAAGAGTATAGAGGTCGAAATTAGCCCAGTGAAATAAATATATGCGGCTGGAACTACATTGTCAGAATAAGTGATTGAGGGCTAAAATAACCAACTGGCTTGTCACAGTTGTGTAGGTTGTCATTTGGCTGAAATAATGCAAGATGATGCATTTAACTGATCATCTCACATAGAATTAACTAAATTCATTGGCACTACATGAATATAGTCTTGTACTTTATGCCATTCACTAGGAAAGTGTTTCCCAAATTACAAAATTACATGATTGTAAAAATTTCCTGGGGTTCAATTGTTTTGGAATGTGAGCCAGGGATTTATGCTTTTAACAAATGCTACAAGTAATTCTTATGTTAAAGATCATTTGGAAAATTCTTTATTATTAATCTTTTGATGAATTGTTAACTTGAGGAAAAATACTTGTTAATTAAGTCCAACTAATTTAACTAATTCGATATTTATATATTTGTTTTCACAACCAATAACTTTGCCATCTCTCTAATTTTACTATTTTCTTCCTTAAAAATAAAAACTGAAGTGACAACTATATTTTCTTAGAAAGATGTGTTGTCAATTAACACTTAGTTTTTAATTAGCTTATTTTTTTTCTGCTAAAGAGTGCAATTGCTTTTTTGAAGCCATATATTACATGGCAAAGCTGGACTCAGCTTTCTTGACTAATTCTTTCATTTTTCCTCTTGTTTGAGTTATTTTCAAATAAAGTGTAATTGTCTATAGTTCGGGTCTTTTTTGAAATCAGGAATTCATTATGAGTTTTGATGTAACAATTTGGGAGGAATTATTTTTAAAAGAGTCAGTTTATGTTGACATTTATCTGCTGTAATCTTAAATTTTGCTTTCCACAGAGTGACAATAGTTTTAGTTACAGAAACAACAAACGCTGCACCTGTGTTTCTCAAAATCCACATTAGAATCACATGAGAAGCTTGTTAAGTAAATAGATTTTGTGTCCCACTCCAGTCCTATTGGAGTTCAATGTGAATTTCCATTTTTAACAAGCTTTCCAGGCAATTCTCTGAAGCCTAAAATTTGAGACCCACCTGTTTGGCTCCTACAGTTTTAAACTCTGGTTGTCCTATAGAATCACCCAGAGAGATTACTACAAAAAATGCTAACATTTGGGACAAATCCCAGACCAGTTAGTTACATCTGAATTTCTGGGACTTTGGGGCTTTTTAAACCTTCCCTGGATTTTTAACTATTACTAATAGGCCCTTTAGAAGTATGCTTTGAAAGGACTATTTCACCCCTCACCAGTCTTTATGTCACAGAATCAAACATGCCAAAATCATTATTTTTATTCATATATTAAAATGTTTAGTAATCAATTTCCCATTGCATTCAGGAAAAGTATGCTGAGAAATGGTTCTTCGTTCAGCCTGAGACCACCTAAAAAGGATTTGCATTTTCCTTTCAAGTTCATAATTGTCTAAACAGTTCTTTGTTGCCAAGAACAATAGGAGAACTAGGATATTTCATTGCTTAATTTAAACAAGTTATTGATTTTCATAATCTTGTAGTTCTGTTTATTGTTTATGCTGGCTTTTGGCATGTTCTGCTCCCTATTTTTTGAGATGTTTCACCTTTTATTAGTGTTTGTTTACTTTGCCAGAGGTTAGAAAATTGACTGCCTTAGATTTTCATAAACCAGTCCTTCATAAACAATCTTGATGACTTTTGCCATATGTCACCTTTCCTACACTATTATTTACCTATGTTTTAATTTAAATCATATATGTATATATTATTTTACTATATAAGCAAAACTACAAACAATATCCATAAAGTCTTGAGTTTGCTGTACTACTTAAATTTTTTTTAAATCTTAACAAATTTTAAATCAAATGCATAAATATTTGAACAAAAATCTCCCTCTGTGTACCATCAAAAACAATTAACATATTGCTGCGGGTAAAAGTCCCTAATTTGGGCAATTAGCTAAACTATTGGTCAAATTGAGACATTTTCTACCTTTCAGAACCTTACCCCACCTGTATACACACACATACACACACACACACACACACCTGGATTCTGCATTTACCTACATTACCTTATAACAGTGTCATTGGGCATCAAGTAGTGATTGAAAATTCAAGTTCATCAAGGAATTTGTTCGAATTACTCTGACAGGCTCTTTACATTAATGCTTTTTACATTAATGCTAAAAATTCCAAGTGGTAAGTGATTGGGTCACTATTATAATATTTGCCTCATTCTCTGTTTCTATTTTGCCAGTAAATGTAGATCTTATATTAATTAGGAATCTTCTAGAGATAAGATGTCCCATTAATATCAGTCTTTTAACCACCTGTCAATGAGCGTAATTGAAAATTTCTGAAAATTTCTGTATCTGAAGTGCACAAATAATCCCAAACTTTCTGCAGCTATAGCTTTCTCTCCAGATATTTTTAATAATGGGTCATATATTCTATAATATGATTGAAAATTTAAAATATACTATGGAAATTATACACTGAGTCATGATCCCTATAAAGTTTTAGGTTTTCAATAGAGGTTATTTTCTCACATTGAAAAACCCTACTGAGAAAAAAAAACCCTACTGAGGTAGAAATGGCTTTATGAAATTTTAAATATGTTAATTACTTTGAAATTCAGCCTAAAATAACCTTATGGGGTTTTTTGAAACTATTACCTTAAATTTTCATAATGATTTATCTCTGCTTCATTTTCGATATGAATTCTTCTTAAATAGCCCATTCATTCTAAGAAGTGTGTGGTTGTTTAGTTGTTATGCCTGTGATAGAAATATTTACCACCATTTCCCTCCCCCAAATCAATAAATAAAAAGGCTATTTACCTTAAACTTAAAATGAAAAGTAAGGCCAAAAATATTTCCCTTTAGGAATTACTGTGCACTACAAGTAGATGCAAACAGAGTAGAAAAACAAGATGATTAAAGATCTTGGTCACTTTAAAATATTACCTGAGGGGACTTTATTTTAAGGTCTTTATGTGAGTAGTACCTTAAAAAGAAAGGAACAAAATACCTGGGGAGCAAGAAATAAGAAAGAGAAACATCAAAGAAGGACTCACATGTTATCGTTCCTTTCATTTCTATTTCTCAAAGAATTTTATGAAATAGATAAAGGAAAAATGTGGAATTTAACCTTGAAAAGACCATTAACGTGATGACTTTCAAGTGATTGAGTTGGTGATTCAAACCTCTCCATAATCCAGTAGTGAAGACAAAAAGAGGGATTGTAAATGGACTTGATTTTTAAGGAAGGGTTTTCTTTTTTTGTTTTGTTTTGTTTTCCAGCCAACTAGGCATTTCCTAAGTCTCTTACTGCACAATCACAATTAGAATTAGGCCTAAGAATTATAAGTTTATACAGACATAAACAGAGAGGGAAGGAAAAGTATAACAAGAGTTATCAAATTAACAAACGTACTTACATATTTTCCAACAACACATTATTTAATTTATTTTCATCTACGATCAGGTAGAAACCAGAAGAAACATTTGTAGCTTAATAAATAATTTAATTTCTTGAATTTCTATGTAACATATAAATTTATTTTTACAGGATAGAGAGCATACTCATAGAGAGCAACAGACTTATGAAACGACTATAAAACACAAATTATAATTCGAGTTTAAAATTTCTCATTTTTACACTTGTATTTGTCTATTTTCCTATTGCTAGTCAAAGCAAAACCAAATATATAATTGTAAGTATTCTAAGAAAAAAAGGAGCGCCTCCATCACCTACACATGAGTTACATACATTCTAGATTTTACAAAATCAAAAGAGGGTAGGCAAAACTAAGGGGAAACACTATGTAAAAATGCACTTTTTACTGACTGTTGAACAGATCTGAGAGTGTCTGAGTTTAAAATATGACTTGAACACCAGCAGAGGAAAATGAGTAAATCCACTTTCCTATTTGGGTTCCCACAAACTCTGCAAATGTAAAAGTTTTTGCAATTCAATAGCAGATTATATGAACATACCTCCACTACTTTGGTGGAAAGAATACACTAAGATTCTAGTTAACAGGGTCATATACTGCAAGGAATATGGACGACTGCCCATGTATCCTAACATTAAGATGTCTTCATTCCAGTTGAGAATTAACCTAAAACACTCACATCCAATCTCCCAAATTTAATCTCTCATTGACTAGTAAAGATAGATCCAAATTACTTTGCCACATATTCATGCACTATGTAATAATGTCATTTCACATTAAATCTTGTTTTTTTAAATGACACAGCATGCCCTTTGAAACTTAACGTAATCTGGATTATGAAGATTAAAATTTACACAACATCAATATTACATGTAATACTCTCAAGTTCATATGCAGGTTTTTGGATTCTATTCATTTAGTAGTGGAGGGAACACAGTGTAATGATATTTTTAGAATGATCACCTTTGTTAAAAAGAGAATACTTTTCAGATTTATGGACCATAGAGGATGCATAAATGAAGGTAGTGAATGGTAGAACAACAATAGTACCTTACTTTACTTTAATGAAGCAATCCAGAAACAAGTTTGTCAGTGGACACAGAGGCTAGTCAAAGGAAAATTTTCTAATGAGCAGGAGGAATTTACATATATATATGCATATATATATACATATATATGTACCCTATGTGTCTAAATGGAGAGATGGAGAGATGTTTTGTGTTCCGAGTCTAGAAGGAAGAAATGGTACTTAATGGATGATGGGATCTGAGTTCTTTTTCTTTTAGTCTGGGCATTTTCTGTAGACGTGACAGATGTTTGATGATGACAAGGCACATAAGATTAGGATTAGAACGAAATCATCATCATCATCATCATCACCATCATCATATCATCCTTTTTACCTTACTCAAATTTAGTCAGATCTTACTGCTCTTTGTGACAATATCTCAATTTATTAACATAGCACAAACTTTCGCCTTTCTTACTAATCACAAGTAAAAAGTAAAACTAAATAACCACCACCTCACTTTGGTTCATTCTCAAAATTCTCATATTGCTCCAAAGTCATATCATAAATCATGAAACTGGCAAAAAACATAGTTGCTGAAAATCAAATTTATAACGAATTTTAAATCTGTTCATTTGAAAATTGCTTATTTTGTTGGAAAAACATGTCAAATGGTTGTTTCTTCTCTTCCTGTATTGGTTGTACTGAGTGAATTCTTAATTTTGTTGTAGGAAACATGATTAAACACAAATCATAAAGGAGTTTAATGAAATAAGGCATCATTGCCAAATTACATGATTTTATATTACCCCCAAACTATTTTTTAAATGGGTGAAGAAATGAGTAAATTATCACAATAGTAATAGTCAATCCTTATTTATCTGTACATGAATTATTTGTCATCATACAAAGTTTTTCTTCACTATATACTAAGTCTCCCAAAAAGGCCATTTTGGAAGAGGAATTGCCTCTATTAGAAGAACAATAATCACCCCCTAAATTTTCACGAATGAAGGTAAAGCATGGTATACACAACAATGCTTGCAGGATTCGTGGGTTTATCTAAATATCAGTTTCTGAGAATATTTTCTAAATCCAAACATCAATAGCTTTTTTTAGGTGATGGATGTCTTGAAAGTCACACCCAGACAGACACAGTTTTATACATATTAACAATTTTGTCTGGAATTTTGAGGGCTACATCATTTTCTTTAATCGTTTTTATAGATCAAAGATATCCTTGAACCCAAGTTTGAGGTCTACTATTAAGGATAACCAAAATTTGACCTTTAGTTACTTTCTTTTTTCAGAACAATAGAATGGGAAAGGTTCAAGACAAGGAGAGAAATAGCCTCTGCTTCCATTGACAAGCTTCTCTTTTTAAGGAACCCAGCCGCACCATCATCTCTTTGTAATAACGGTATATGTTGTTAGAAAAATTCTTCAGCAATAGGGAATATGTGTCTGTAGGTGGGATTTCTAACATATTTAACAATATTTCACCTCTATTAATCAACGATGTCAATAATGGGATTAATGACCAAGTTTAGAACAGACACAATAAGAGATTTTTCTCTTCTGTGTATTCTCATATTCTTAGTTCCATTCTGTCATTTCACTTGTACAATGCTGATGTTATTCTTTAAATTTAAATAAGCGTTCTTCTGGGACTAATACAAATTTAAGCTAATAAAAAAGAAAGAAATTAGAAATTAGAACAAGATAAAAAATACTCCTTAGAAAAAGGAGAACTAGGATATCATTTCAGAATCTGAAAACAATTCACAAATGTACGAATCGATGTTTTCCTAGAAATGGTAATCTCAATTTACATGAATGATATCTGAAGAGTTAATGACTATTCTAGGATAAACAAAACTTACTTACAGTTTAGGGGTTGGCTCTCAGTTAATATTTGTTCTTGTTATAAAATGCTAGATAATAATGAAATACGGAAGAAACCACCATCTATATTTTTAAGATTAAGTTGATATGGTTCAAATACATATACTACGAAGAAAGTAATAATCACAAAATGGTTACTGTTTGAACAATCAGGTGTTTAGCTATAGAAATACAGTAGGTTCAGGTCTCAACACATCATGTCTTAGTTTTTTTTCATAGAATTGATCTAAACTTAAATCAGCTGGCTATATGAGATACAAATGTCTTCTCTGCATATAGGAGACCTAAGGAATGGAGTACAAATTAAATAATAAAAGATTTGAGCACCAGAATAAAGGGTAGGACGCTCATAAGCAGCAAGTAGAGGTTACACAAAGAACCAGATGGACTTTTGAATCCATAATGTGTCATTCAGAGCCCAAGCGGTGATTGATGAAAAGCAGGCAAAATCAAACATCACACATGTCCAAGTCTGGAAGTCCATTCTCTCTCCCAGCTTGGCTAACATAGTCACACTTTCAACTTTGTTTTTACAACTAGAATATTCTTATTCCCCACAGCCCCCACTGAAAAAAGAGAAGGATGAAACCTAAGCACTAGGGGAAATACATTTTTTTCTCTTTTTATTGTGAGTTCTAACAGAGCTTTTGTTAAACATAGAGCACGTGAACACATGACAGTTTCCTTCATTTGTTCTCACATGGAGCTGATAGAGGAAGACTTGGGAAGAATGTTTCTAAAGCCATAGATAGCTTCTTTTGCATTTCTTTCATTTGTTTAAATATGAAAAAGCACTAAAGGAAAAGAAGTTTCTTAAGTTGTGAGAATATCAAATATTATCCATCAATCCCTGAATCATGCTATTCAAAATGCTTAAATCTACACTAAAAATAGAAAAAAAAATGGACTCCCAATACAGCTAAATTAACACCTATGGATGCCTAAAATATGACTGTCGTCTGATAACTTCCTCTACATTTATTCCACACTTCCATCGTGCACTTAAAATTTTTAAAAAAAAAAATAAAATAAAATAAAATAAAAACAAAAAAATAAGCCAGGCCATTGCCATGTTTACAGTTTTCTGTGCACTGGGGAATTTGGAATCCAGTCCAATAAGTTTCACTGCTGCCAGTCCCTGACAGGTGTCCATAGTACAAAGTAAACAATGGCCTTCTCGAATTCTGAAAATAACTCAATGTGCAAAGCTGACCTTAAAGTTTTACACGTCCTTGCAGCTTCCATCCTGGTTTGTGGGAAATGTGACACAGATCCAAGGGGAGCAAGGTAATAAAGAACAGATTGTAGAGAAGGACCCAGGCGAGTTGTCAGGGAGCTAAACATTCTTAAGCAAATAAATATCAATACACGTCCCAAGGCTCCTTTACCTTGTCAGACAGATACTGAGACCTTTGCTTGGTTACAAAATGCTTATACTCATCTCTCATACATTTGCAATTCAATCTTACTCTCCCCAGTGAACTCTACTGCAGTTTATACCTTATTTTTTTTTGTTTTTGTGGCCAGCTCACACCTTAGTATTGTGACCAAAACTGTAGAGTTTTCTCATTATATGGTGGTAAGAATACACCAAACATATAGTAGTCACTACACAAGCCCAAAGATGATAACTGGGATGTAAGTTCCTACAATGAATCACTAAATTAATGTATAAGTTCTATTATCAGTGTTTTATCACATTGATTTTTTTAACTAAAAGCTACATAGGTAATATTTTCTTTTAATAACTCTGCCCTCTGAAGATTGCTTTGTGATTGATTTTGCATCGTCCTTAACATGAATATGAATTAGCTGCTTATGTCATTGATTTCAAACATAAAGCTAAATGGTAAGGGATGAATTTCCTGGGAGCATCAGCTTTCTGTTTTCTGAAAGATAGAATTATATAGTTAAAAAAGCAAATTCTTTATACAGTAAAATTAATTATTTTAAACACTTTCTGATCTATTTTAAAAACTATTTTGTGGAAATAATGTTTGTTTTAAAAATACTGATCTCGGTTGGTATCCATATATTTGACCTCCTGAGTTCTTATTTAAACACCTTGATATTAATAAGTGTTGCTTATGTTCACAAACTGAAACCACTTAATTTTGAATGTAGCATTGAAAATTAAATACAAGCGAGTTAACATTTAAATACAAGGGGACCCCACAATAATAAGTTTCATAGATTTTCTCTGACTTTTTAGAAAATAATATTTTGTATAATACAAGGTGACAAAACATATTTGATGACACATCCTGTCCTTCCCTTTGGTTTGGAAGCCTTCAATGTAAATTTCATTTTGACTTGCGTTGATTCACCCTTTTGAGTTAACTTCCCTGGCATTTGCACATAATCTCATTTGCAGAAAAATTATAGAGGGAAAAGAGGAAGTAGAATATTAAAGAAAAACAGCCACAAACACATTCATGCCTTTCCAGGAAGTGATCAAATATAGGGTTTGATTTTTTTGGTTTTTTTTGTTTTTTTGTTTTTTTTGTTTGTTTTGTTTTGCTGTCTTTATATATATTTATATTTTTATATATATATATATATATATAAGGGTACGTCAACTCATTTAAAAAACGGAAACAACACTCTCCCCATTTTCATGCCCTTGATCTTCTCTTCTTAGTACTCTGTAGTAGTCACTGTCAAGTGACAAGCACACCTTTGGGTCTAGAGTGTATTCTGTAGAGCAGTGAATTAAATGTTAAGACAGTTAGACCCACCCCCACCCCTTCGCAGAGTTTGCACATCATGCCGCCATTAGAAAGGTAGAGGTGGGGAGAAACAGGACAAGGAAGAGATTCAGGGCTCTGACTGGAGGGCCCTCCTAAGAACAAGTGTTCTCATGTTTTTGTTCTTCCCCGAATAGCAATGCTGGCCTTCATTGTACTGCTCTCTGAAGGCTGACATGGCCCAGTTGATCCTAGGCAGAACCCGAGAGAGGATCCGGTGCTCCTTGTCCCATCGGATAGATTTGTCCAAGCACCCCAAGGAAATGTTAAAAGCAAAATAAACTTTAAAAAAAAAAGGAAATAAAAACCCATTCTAAAACTAAACTAATGAAGCAAAAAAGGGTTTTCTATCTATACATCAGTCTCTTCTTTAAAAAAAATGTAAATTTACAAATTCCAATGACATATAAAACAAAGTCAAAAATGTAATGGTAAGAGACATGGTAAAACAGGAAGACACTGATGCTACAAAGAAATTCCAAAAAACATATGTACAAGACCCTGTTTTTCCTCGTGTTCTAGAGATTGTAATGCATGTTTTTTAACAGCAGCAGTCGAGGATTTAGTTCCAGGCACTGGACTGCAGATTCCACTCAAGCTCCCAGGGACGGGATGTCCCTTGCTTTTCTGTCACCAAATTACACTGGATATACTGGTCTCCCTTGGCAACAGCGGCAGGATGGCACTGTTTGTGTGGGCTTCATCTGGATTCTGCTCCCTGCTCGATTTTGTCTGTGGCCGCTGCCCGTTGATGAGTGTCATAGGGATGTTACAGTAGGTATGCTGATTTCCTATGGAGGTAAGAGGCAGGGTGCCGGTAGGAGGTACGTCATACTCATAGCTTCGGTAGTAGTGTTTCTGACGCATTTGTGAGTGGTACGTGTTGTGAAAGGTAGAACGGAGATCTGGATGGGCAGTGGCTAGAGCTGTGGAGGTGGCCGCGGCCATGGAAATGGCCGAGACAGTCTGCAGCTCCCCAAAAGGCCCCTGCTCACTGACATCTAAAGCCTGCTCATGTGTAATGGGTTCTATCCTCTTAAAAGGCATTTCATACTGTAAACGTTTCCAGAACTTAGAGTTCAACTTGTTGCATTTTGGTCCATGCCATTTAATAACCGTCAGGAGCTTGATGGTATGCTTGAGGGCCTCCACCTCCTGGTAGTTCATAATTCCTCGTAGTTCACTGCATTCAATTAGTATCACTTTAATTTCTCCAGTCACAAGCATGTTTCGAAGTCTGGTCTCCAGCTCGAAGATGCTCCAGCCCCTTCTAACTACGTAATTTGGGGTCATGACAATAATCAGCCGCTTGCTTTGATCTACACATCTTGCCACATCCTCAATGTATGCTACAAAAGAGAAAAGAGTGCATCAGAATGAATGAATGGACTATTTAGTCCAAGAAGCCCTGGGGGATTCTCTTTCATACATTAAATGAGAATGGTTGGCCTTCTCTTCCCGGTTCTTCCCAGGATCGGGAAAAGCTGGGCTGAGAGAGTGGAAAAAAACAAAAACAAAAACAAAAACACAGAGAATTGTTGATTGCTGGGTAACACCTTGAGAAGATGAAAATAGCCAGTGATCACTTTGAATAGAGTTTGGGCCTTGCTTCTTTTAATGTTGGAAATAGTTTTCCCAGATACAAATCTCTCATTGGGTTTCTTTAAATGTCAAGGCTCATAAAATGAGATGCTTTATAGAACAATGGAAGGAAGTATGTTCTCTGAGCTATCAAAAATCAAATTTCATATGAACACACAAAAACATTTCTTTCATGGGAAACTAACAGATATAATTTTTGAAGTAAAAAACCCAAAATTAAAATTCTGTGTAAAAACTGATGACTATACAGACACTCATACAAATATGCATATTCTCAAATGAAAACATTAACTTACTTCCAGTTGGGATTAAATCTCTATCTGGTATAAACAACTTATATCCGTAATGCTTTTCAAGCATATCAGGTAGGATTTCAAGGGCAAAACGTTCTTCTTCCCCAGTCTCCTGGTTCCACTGGTCAGGATCTACTTTGGTGTATGATAAGTATGCATCGTAATCTTTATTGTCTGTCAAAAAATAACAAAGTAAAGTTGACGTCATTACAAAGAAAACAATAGAACATGAAAACATTCATGTTTTTTCATAAACATCTCCAAATGCCCCATTTCTGGGAGACCAAAAAAAGAAGTCTTCATTAATTTTCATTAAGAGTTCAATAGTGCCAAATATTCTGGAAGTAGTTTGGAGGTATAAAGGGTCACATTTTGGTTTAGTCATTGTTGTTGTGAAAACATTAAGAAAAAATCAATGAAAAGAGTAATAAAATGCTGACTTTCACTATTTTTGATGCAGAGATCATAGAGAATCTTGACTGCTAATAAAAGCCACATATTTGGACAGTAGTTTGCTCTTACTCTTAATCTTACATTTAGCTATTCCTGTGATTGGCCATTTTACTCTGTTGAAAAAAATAAAGAAAACCGCATCTAGCTTGACTGTGGAAGAATGATTTTTAGATTATGTGTGCTGCACTGATTTTCTGTTAAGGAGAAAATAAAACCAAGCTTGGGATAATAAATTTTTTACTGAGAGCCAGTTCTTGGATTTTAGGCCTGAGTTTGTCCATAAGGATCAAAAAGTACAATATAAATAAAAGAAACTCAGTACTAAAGTCTAATCTCTCTCCTTAGTCTTCCCCCTTTTTGACATGAGAACTCTTTAAATGTTTTCTTTTTTTTTGAGACAGAGTCTCACTGTGTTGCCCAGGCTAGAGTGCTGTGGCGTCAGCCTAGCTCACAGCAACCTCAAACTCCTGGGCTCAAGTGATCCTCCTGTCTCAGCCTCCCGAGTAGCTCGGACTACAAGCATGCGCCACCATGCCCAGCTAATTTTTTCTATATATTTTTAGTTGGCCAATTAATTTCTTTCTATTTTTAGTAGAGACACTGTTGCTCAGGCTGGTTTCTAACTCCTGATCTTGAGCGATCTGCCAGCCTCGGCCTCCCAGAGTGCTAGGATTACAGGCGTGAGCCACCATGCCCGGCCCTCTTTAAATGTTTGAGGACTACTATCATGTGTACTCTTTATCTTAATTTTTTAACATATCATCTGGAATTTCTCATTTGTTGTTTCTAAGAATAAGAAATCATTTATTCTCTGGATAGTCTTTCTTTTGTTAATTTCCTTTTTAGAATAAGATATCAAGATTCATAGTTCACTCTAATTCTAAATGCTGCTAATATGCTGAGTCTACCAATATTAATATCCTTAGCTCTCTATTGTGCTTCCCTGATGATTGTCAATGTATTACTTGATTATTAGATCAAGTTGAATTGAACCACTCACAAAGTTTAGAATAAAATGAATTCTGCATTAGGCATAGAATTTAAAATCTTTTGAGCTATAAAACATCAAAGAGGGAAATTCTTGACTACTGCTTTGTGTGGCTTTAGGACACTCCTTTTGATTTCAGGGACACCAAAGCTTCTGAGATCTATATATGTATGTTAATTCTAGTAGTCTGATGACTTTGAGCCATCTAGAAGTTATTTTATGATTATAACTTTTCGGGGAAAACTGAGAAAATTGTTTATTGCATCTAATGCTAACACAGGTATATAAGAAACTAACAACTCTACTATAGGATCTTTGGAAAAAAACTTAGCTGTGGAAATTTTTTTTGAAAAAGCAGCTTTTAGGGAAAAAAAGTTTTAGAAAGTATTAATCATCCCAAATGCGTCATATTGTGGTATTTTCTTTATTCCTCTAGGAATTTCCTTTATTCCAACTAGGATATAGCTGTACATATTATAAACAAAATCTAATTTTCTCCAAAAATAATAATTATAATAGTTAATAATAATTATATTAGTTATAGCAAGGCTATGTCCATAGGCCAACAGCCAACCAATGATGGTACCATTTGTTTATGTAAACACTTTAGTTGAGTAAGAAATCATAGCAAATGGCACATAATAAAGCTTGTATATAATATCAGTTAATATTTAATTAAAATACTCTTCCATTAGCTATTCACATGTATCTCTATGAGATATTATACTTTCTTTACAATATTAGTCAGCAGGTTCCAGTCTAGTAGGAGATGCAGACATGTAAATATTCCATTTCTAGGACATAAATATGTTACTAAGAGTATAATAGGAGTCACAGGCCAAAGGTAGGATTCTTTAAGCCAAACTATGATTATAGTATTATTCTGTGCATACACTATTTTCTTCCTGGGAATCTGTTCTCTTCTAGTTTGCCTCAAAGTACTATAAAGTGTTGAAGCTCCCCTACATTTGAGTTGTGTGATAACTAGATCCTCATGCATTGTCCTTTGTCTTTTCTAGACTTAGAAATATTTTAAAACCAGATCAACATGAACACCAATAAGAACAGAGCAATCAGGAATTAGAAGAGACGTAAACAACTGGACCACCCATACTGGTAAATTCCAGGTGGATATCACCTTTGCTTATATGACATTGTCTGATTCTGGTTACCCTACCTCTTCCATGGACACCTCTCTTCTAACTCACAAACACTGTTATTCTGCAACATGTTTTCTGTGGCCCACTCAATTTTTCTTTCAGCCTGCCTTCCCTTAAAAATTTCCTTTCCTAGGCTGGGCGCGGTGGCTCACACCTGTAATCCTAGCTCTCTGGGAGGCCGAGGTG
>VBSM01001483.1:18705092-18715747 GCA_008086735.1 Cheirogaleus medius
AAAAAAAAAAAAAATTTCCTTTCCTCCCATAATATCAACAATCGCTTCTGTGTAGATTGCTCCTTAATTTAGATGTCTGATCCTGTTCTCTTTCTCCTAAACTATGAATAGTCTCCGACTCCTACCTGTAATCTGGACCCCTTAATTTGGATGTTCAGCATGCACCTCACACTTAACATGCTCATAACACAAGAAGCTTCTCATCCCAAGCTATGTTCTTCATCTTTTATTTCAATTTTAATGACATAACCATCTCATTTTTATAGTGCCTAAACTTCATATGCATGTTCCACTTATCACTTTTCTTTACAAATAATCTCATAGTCTTTCATTGGTACAAATCTATTGGATTCTATTTCCAGACTAGTTCAAGTCCTACTCATTTCTCACCTATTATATTTTACCGGATCTTCCCTTTCCATTTCCTTCTTGTTCTTGGGAATAGTCACCAAATTTACCTTTCCAAACCTTACCACATATCACACTTTATGGTAGCTCAAAAAATATCTATGGCTTCTCATTATTGAAATAACCAGCAGCTAAATTTTTAGTTTGTTTTCCTTGAAGTTAAGCCTGATTTCCCTGAGTTGGTAATGATCTTTTTTCCCCATGTATTGTATTATTGTGCTCATACCTTGACTTCTCTTTTAGACTACAAGATCCTTGCCTCAGATATGTGACTAGGGCTTAGCAGATGCTCAAACATATCTGTTGATTAAATGAATGAATAGCCTTTCATTTTGGCATCACATGACTCACATCCTATAGTTAGCTCTGAGAATTTTCTTAAGACCCAGATCATTTCTCAGGAGTGATGGCTTTGTAGATGTAGACTCCATGCTACTTAGATTCTGCTAGGAATTACTAGGAGCTGTGGGGTCAGAGTTTAGCAAAGCTCCTTTGGAATAGTCATGAAGTGTAGTTTCTCACTATGATTTAAGGGAAGACCTTAAAGTCTGTGTAAATGCCTCTAGGAAAGTGGATTTCAGACTTGAGCATAAATGACAACCATTTGGAGGGCTTGTTAAAATATAGATTGCTGAGCCCCACCTCCAGAGTTTCTCATTCAATAGACCTAGAGTAGGTGCTGAGACCTTGCATTTATAGCAAGCTCCAAGATGTTGCTGCTGGTCCAGTGACTACACATTAAAGATTTGCCAATATATACTATTAGAGCTATCAAAAACAATTTAAGAGATATTATCCAAGTACAGGGTATAGGCATGCAGAGGTTTCAGCAACATCAAGCAACTGCAGTCAGCTGTCAGGTAATTGACTAGAGCACCATAAAGACTGAACTTTGCTCCCCTCCCCCCAACCCAGGTCTATGATACATGGTCCTGATACTTATAGGGTATATAGTCCAAATAAAATATCTGAACATTCACATTTTTATCAAAAAAGGGATAGATTCTTGCCTAGAGTAATATATGAAGTAACCATATTAACATTAAATGAACTTTAGGAATTGATGCTATGGCCTCATTCAGTTTCTCTCTCTTCGTGTCATCAGGATGAATTTATAGCATTTAAGCTAATATCTCCCAGTTAAAAAGGAGTTGTTCACAAGCAGATTATCCTTATAGAAAGCCCCTTGCAAGCATCTGCAGCACCATCTTCAAATCAATAGGGCACTTGATTGATACCTACTTTCTCTCTTCCCCCAGAATCTATATCAATGCAGTAATGGGTTAGGCATTTATTTACCACCAGAAGCAAACCTCTGATTTGAAAGTTGTTGGATTGCAAACACAGTGCCAGATGCCATACTAAATTCAGCAATGTTTTCTGATTCAAAATCATATGTATTCTAAGGTCTCTTCCCTTTTCCCAATTAGCAACTGAATATGCATCTTGTATAGTATCTCTTAAATTGTTTTTTATATCTCCAATAGCATATATTGACAAATCTTAATGTGTATGAGCTTCATGTGACTGGTGAAACTTTGAAAAATTTGACATTTTTATAACCAAAAACCTTAACTAATATTTTAAAAGAACAGGGCTATGATCATTTAAATTCAACTTCAGTTTATAAACAGCTTAAAAGTAGTCATAGGGTGGTACAAGAGTCTATTTCTTATTCTGAGCTTTATTCTTTAAATTTTGCTTTCTGTGATTTAAGCTATCAACAATAATTCTGTTCACTGCAGAGATGGAAAACAGCTGGTTCACACACTCTTTGTAATAATTCTTCATAATCTCAAATATAGTCATTAAGTTACTCTTTTTATGACTTTCAAGAGATGCTGGCTGAGATATGCCACCAAAAAATAAAAATAAAAAACCCAAGATCTAAACAAATCAACTAGTTATTTGGGTACTTGGAGTCAACAACAGGTTCAGCAGATTTTTCTCCTTATATTGACTGAATGAACTGCTGGCTTTGATGTTTTATAAAAATATTTTTGAGGGAAAAAAAGAAAGTTTGGACCTGTAGATTTAAGAACTAAAAACATGAATTTAAAATATTATTAAGAAATATTGATGAGGAAGGGAAACCATGGCCAGGAATGAAGAAAGAGTTTGAAAAGGTGATAAACAAATGCATCGTTCTCTTTAACATATGAAAGGATAATAGCCTCACTCCTCTTTAAGAAAACTGAGAAGCCAAGGAATCCATGGATTTTTTAGAAGACTCTCTTTTCAAGGTGCAGGTGGTGGCTGAACTGCATCTCAGCTAGGAAAGAGATTTAATGACAATAGAAATGGTTTGAGATTGGCATCTGGGTTTTGGGGAGTTTTTAACCTTTAAACACCTATTGAATAGTTGTCAGCTGTTATTGGCAGCAGGCCATTTCTTTTTTTTTTTTGGTTTGTTTGTTCTCAAATATTTATAAGTCACATAAGTGAAATCGACTAGTGACAGAGGCCATCATTCAGCAAATGGGTTCCCAAAATGAGATTGGAGGAGGGCTCAAAGATGAACTGTGTATTTCATATATTTTTTTCCATCTTAAAAGGTGATTTTTGTATGTTTAGGTGGGGCATATTACCACAGAAAACTGTAAAAATTAAAAATTATCATTGATATAATTTGAATAAATAAGAGTGTTCAGAAAGTAAGCCACATTTCTTTTTCATGTCTTAGATTTGCCATCATCTGCTTTCTCGCATTTCCAAGATATAATTTTTCAAACAAAAAACTCTGCAGAGATAGATCATATATCTTTGAATGAACAAGTATTAGATATATATATAATCTTAATATTTTGATTTTGTGATTACTGAATATTATTGTTTTAATAAATTTCACTTTTAATTTCAATTCCGCCATGGCAACCTCTGGCAATTGTATTTGCAAAATTGCTTGAGTTGTATACTTTGAAATTTTTACAATATTGTTCTAGTTTACACATTTTGCCATCTGGTAATTTTCTGGACTATTTGAATCCATAAGTTCTCAAACACTTAAATGTGAAACTAATTAAAATATTTATGATGTGAAATAGTGAAAAAAAAATCCAGCAACTGAACTTAAATCTTGACTGCCATAACTTTTTATATAACTCATTTGAAACTGTATTTCCTGACGTACAAAACAGCACCTTCGTAAAGATTTGTGGGATTAAATGAGCCCCCACCATATAGCAAAATGCCTGGCCCAAAGGAGTCATTCAATAGATACTGATTTCCTTTCCTTACATCCTTAAAAGGGCAACAGGCACCATAGATTCAGAAATCTTAAGAGAGTTAGAGGTAGCGGAGTAGTAAAGGGAGCACAGGTTTGGGGATAAGAAGGCTTGGTTCCTACCATTTAACAGTTTACGATTGAGGGCAAGTTATATACCAAAAACAACTCTATATCTCTCTTTATGGGATTCAAAAACTCATTCTTGGTTGCTCCTATGTATGCAAATTATCTAATCACCATGCCCCAAAACAAACAAATAAAAACCAAACCCTATAGGGTTTCTAAATGATTACAGAAGTACTCTGTTTCACTGATGGACTCGAGGACAAACTTACTTGAATCTACGAATAGTGAATGACCTTCTAATTGAAAGAGAAAAATAAATTCTGTGGCCTAAGACTGCATAGATACAAATTTGTTTCATATGCCTGAAATGGAACAGATGTTCACATTTTCCGAGGGTTGGGTGGAGATTATAAAAGATTGCTCTAACTCATTTTGTCCAATGCCTATAATAACTCCCAACATAAGACTAGGAGATTTCTTTCTTCATCTTTAAAATAGGAATCATATTAGTGACTATAGTGTTTTTATAAGCTTGTCCTGCTGTCATTATGAGTAAGCATGCCCCACATACTTCACAGTCAGAGAAGGAAAAAAAAAGCCAAAAATAACAACAAAAAATACTTTTCACCCTGAGAAAAACAAACATAAATCAGGGTTACAAGCTTTTAGACAAAACTTGAAGGGACACTTCAGGCAGAGGCATGGAGGAGCAAAGGAGTCTGATGCTGTTATGATGTCTGTATTTTCTTTTTAATTATTCCAGCACAGACAGTGGGGTACTGTGTTAGTGTAAGTTATGCTCTAGAGACAGCAGGCTGCCCTTATCAGGATGGTCAGCTAGTATTTAATTAAAATAAGGCAATACTCCAGAGGCAGCCACTACAAGCACTTAAACTATCTTCAACTCTGATCAAAAGTAGATGCTTCATTAATTAGCACAATGGATATTAGAAATCAGGTTTCATTGGTAAAATTAGTAGCTTTTTAATAAGTATAATGGATCTTGGAAATGGTCTCTTCATGGTAAAATCAGTGCTATTCAAGACATATGGTTTACCTAACATAATTTAGAAAGATACCCCTTCCCTTACAAGAATCTAGCAGGACAAGTGGCCTGCCCTCCTGGAGAAACTCTTCTAGGCTTAATTCCAAAATGATCCTGTGTCCTGGTGAAGAAGGTTCTTCGATGTCATGAGATGGTTAGCCCAATCCTACCACTGCAATATTGTCGCATTTGCCTCAGGGGAAAATTTCTTGCAAGTTTTCTGAAAGCACACATATAAACATTCACACACACACACACACACACCCCAGAGCTGGAACTTCTTCAAGTTTATAGGATGAGTTTTGTGCCTATTTGTTAATAAATATCAATGTGGCAGAATTTGTTCAAACTTTCTTTCATTTTATTGTGGAATCAAGGTGGTTGGGGAGTAACTAACCTTCTACCTTTAACCATTATGGTTACCTCATTTACTCATTTACCCAAAAGAAACTGAGAATTATGCATGATTACATTGTCTTAAGTCAGTTGTCAACAACTGAGTTTGTGCAAAGAGCAGCATCTCATTCTAACTGGAACTCTACATGTTCAGATCCCTCAGGAATAGCAATGCAGCAAAAGTACGTTAGGCCATCCTTTGATAGCAATTGCTTTCTGATTTAAGAAGCCTGGACTTGCTCTGGCAGGTAAAATGGAGGTATTTGTTTTAAAGAATCATAGTAAACTTGTACTTAGAAAGATAATTCTGTTAGAATGTGAAAGATAAAATAGAGGGGTAGAGAATAAAAGCAAGACAGTGGTGTAGGAGGCTTGCACAAGGCAGTTGCAATTAAGGGTAAGGAAAAGGTCGATTTTCAAGAGATGTGACTGACTGACTTTAATGACTAATGGCAAATGGCAGGTGAGGAGAAAGTACGGCCAATGAGGTAGAGGAAGATACAAGGAACTGAGGTATAAAATGGAGGATGACAAAGAATGAGTATGGGGGTGGGTTGTTTGGGGCTTATCTTGCTGGAAATAACCAATAGGCTACTAGAAAAAAATGATACTGAAACATGAGAACTGGGAGCAGGACATTTAGATTTAAGCGTTATTTGTTCATAAATACAATTAAAGATAGAATAATGAATGCAATACAAGAAGTTGGGTTTTGTGGCACTAGAAGTACTAAGGCCTGAATCCAGAGGAAACAATAAAATGTAAGGTTATGTAGAAAGGGACAAGGAGTGAGTGATGTGAACAAACAGCAAAGCATCAACATGTTCTAACTTGGGAAAATATCAGAATTCTTTTATATAAGAATCCTTATGATATGGAACTGATATAGTCAGGTAATGCCTATTGTAATCACTTGAAAGGAACTGGCTGAATGTGTCCTGATAGCAGATTCGCCATCTCCCAGTCTGATACAATGGCTGCAATTCTTGGGATTTAGAGTCATTTAGACCTGGGTTCAAATTCTATCTTTCTAGTTATATGATTCACTTAGTAAAGTAGTCAACACAATACTTGTTATTCAATAACTATTCAATAAAAGGTCAATGAATCTGTTTATCATACTGTCATATTAGGACATTACTTCAAAAAAATTAGCTAAACTTTCTTCCCCTGTTCTTCTTCACACTCTTTACCTTTCCTTACTTCTAAGATTATTTTATGAATTCCCCTTTCAGGGGAGGTAAATATAATGGCTAAGAATAAAGAAGGCATTGCTCAGCTTTGACTTCTAAATTACATTTTTTAAAAGTCAACGCAAGAATCAGAAAAGCCTGGACTTTCTCTTAACAGCCTTCTCTTTGGAAGAAGAAAAGACTTGTGGGAGAGCTAGGAAGCATGGGGATTTGATGATGTCAGAGAAGTTTTCCACCACTGGAAGAGTACATAATTATTTAACCATAAGAGCATGTGTAAAAGGATCTAAGGGGATGTGACTAAGGTTCAGAGGATGCCTGGGTTTCTGAGAAGGGACACTCAGGGCCCCAGGGAGGGGAACGAGATAAGAGAAGTTGCTATGGTTTGAGGCAGAATCTGAGAAGAACAAATACTTGTGACCTTTTGCTCAGGGAAGATCTTGGGAAACCATAAGCTAATTTATAGAAAAACTCTGCACTCAACATGGGACCTGCATGTTGAGGCAATGGGTTAAGGAGATGATATTTTTTTAAAAAAAAATGGGGAGGTAGGTATGAGTGTAGCAGAGTTTATGATGTTATAAATACAGGTAAGAATGTCTGAAATTCCCAAAGGAGAATATTCTGGACAAGTGTTTGAAGCTTGTGACTAGAGGCATGACAAGGATCTTGGCCTTTAGTAAGTAGAGCTCAATGTATCCAAAGATGAGGTGGTAGTATCTCAAGTGAGGAAGAGATGACATATGTACCAGGTGCTTTTCTCCTTTACCAGAAAGCCATATGTGAGTTCCCTAGAAACAGGTTTCTTGGGGGAAAAGGGAGGAAGAGAAATGGAATATCCCACTTTTCAATTGAATGTTAACCTATAAGAAGCTGAATTCCAAACCAGAAGTGCCTGTGGTATCTTGGAGTGACAAGATTATTAGTTTTTTGCCATCAGTGGGAATGGGAACTTGAGAGCCAAGATGAATGGTTTTAGAGCATTAGAGAATTAAAGAAAGTTGCATTTATGTACATCTAACTTTTGTTAAGATTTGGGATTTCAACTTGCTACATTATTATTAATATTCTTACTGTAGTAAGGTTCTGATGAAACAATGTTTCTGAGAGTTCATGGGTCAGGAGAGATGCAGCAGGAAACACAAGTGAAGGGCAGGCCCCTGACCACCATCCTAGCAGGAACAGATCTGCTTTAATATAGGGAGGTTGCACATGTGATTACGCTTCCAGTAAGAATTCCTTTCCATAAAATAATTTGAACAATCACTGCATTGGCTTTGCTTTTATTTCCCTTTTTAGGGGAATAACTTATACATTAGTATTACCTAGATGATAATTAATTTCGTTATCTTAATTTTCTTTGGGCCTAATGCATTCATGATCTTGAGGAAAGCCCTAATAGTTAGATCCCCAATTGTGTTCAAGGTGGCCCTAGAGCCAGAGTTCTAACAATTTCTAAAGCATTTATTAACTAAATTAGCTTTCTGAGAGAACCTTGTCATCTGTTAGAATACTATTTGTTAGTGTTTGTTTACTTTATTTTCTTACTTAAAATATATATATTTTTTAAACTAAGGACCCCACAGCTTCAGAACAGCAGTGAAATCCTGTAAAGTTACCCAAGTAACTTGCTGAAGTGTTTACAATTAGCAGGACTCCCCCAAAGAAACTTCAATTCAATGAAAGTTAAACTACATATGATTCATACTTTTTTCATTATATTCCACCATTTTCTACATTTAGAAAATGACAGATAAAAACTGTACTGGGAATTGGTGGTTTGGGTAAAATCATTCATATTGAGAATACAAATTAAACATATTCAAAACAGGGTTTATAGATTAAGTGAGATTTGTGTAGGTAATATGCCTTTTCAAATATCATCTACTGTGCTAATTGTGCAAACAGCAGCAGATCTTTAGATTATATTGAATATACTACATTTTTAAAAGATAAAAAATAATAGAGACTCAGTGTCCAATAAAATAAAGTATTTTGAAGTAGACTTATTTTCAAATCCGATCTTGGCCACTTATAGTAATACTTGTGTTATCTTCTTGAATAAGTTATTTAACCTCTGGGAGCCTCAGCTGCCTTATCAGTAAAATGGAGACTATAATATTGACCTCAGAGTTTTTGTGATGCTTAGCAAGAATGACTTTAAGAACACCTAGCACTCTGCTTGCTTAATATTCATCCAACAATAGCTCTGACAATTACAATTTTCTCATATTTCTTTAAAGCAGTAGCAAAGAAAAATAATAATTTATCAATAGGCAAGAAAGTCAGAAACAAAGAATAGGCAAATCAACACTTAAAAGCTAAAAGAAAAAAAATAGTTTTGCTGCAGCTCAGACTTCACGATAATGGAGAGAAGAGAAGGGTAAATGGAGAGGAGTGTCGGGCATGCTGAATAAAGGACTTCTCTTCACAAGTCTGACAACCTACAGTTCTGCCTGTGGATTTATGCCAGTAGACCTGGAAACATGGGCAATTGCTTCATGTTCCTTTGTACCATTTGGTACAAAACTGACAGTCAATGAGAAAAAAGTTTATAAATATGACCAAGAAACCTTTATCATCTGTACTGTTCATTATCAGTTTGTATACACTTCCTATATTGCAAGTTTTATTTTATGCTTTTCCGAATGATCAAAAATGAAAGACAAGAAAAAAACTTAAGTCCTTTAATGGGTGGCTTAGGGAACTCAATTTTAAGGACCCCAATTCCTCTTAGATTGTACACATAGTCATGGCTGACCAGAAGCAAATAATAAGCATAATTTCCACAAAAAAATTTACTTGTCCAATTTGAGTAAAAGTATTAGATGTATTATTAGAAAAACAATGTGCTTGTGCACTTTCCTATCTGTTGCTCCACACTTGGAATAAAAATTAGGCTATCTAAATATAGCTAAATAAATAAGATTAAAAAGACTGCTGGATGAATTCTAAAATACTCAGTACAGTTTATTATAACTGATCAGTCTAAACAGGAACAAATTGAGATTCACTTCAAACTACTAGGCTAGGGAACATAATTAAAAGAGACACTCCTTACGTATAGAAAAGTAAAGCTGGCCTTTCAGTATTGATTACAAGGTGAGAGAAAACGAACACTCTGATAGCATTGTAATCAGTGTTTGTAATTTATAAGCGCTATTGGAATACAATTCTAAAAAGGGTAGGTGTTACTTTACAATTTTCAGAGGAAAATACCTACAGTATTGGCTCCAAAGCATCATACATACATTTCTGTACAAAAGATGAATTTATAAACTGAATATTGAAATATTATAAGAGCTGCTGCCAGCGATTATTCAGGTAACTTTTCCCTTAATAAAACAAAGGCAGAAAACAAATAAGAATATTCAAAAAGAACAATAAAAGAAATAACTCATTTTACCTCCATCCAACTCTTCAGCTCCAAAATGATTCCTGTAGAAGAGCATGATTTCTATCTTGTAACACTTGTAGACGGTCACCAAACAAACGAGCAGCAAGAGGATAGCACCAAGCCCTCCAGCAAGTTCCACTGTGTACATTAGCTCTAGAAATAAAGAAATCAGAACAGGGGATTATATAATATTCACATTCAAAATCATAAATTCAGCTTAATTTCACAATTTTCTGGATAAGATCAGATGTGAGTAATGGGTTAATACAACCCCTTCCCTTTTTGCATGAGAATTTGACCTTTTGATAACTTTCTAACTCTGTTTCCTTGGTAACCAGATAAGGTGGTATATGGTAACTATGTTGCTAAGCAACATTGCTTATGGTAAAAATGAAACTTCTCTGGTAGATTGCATTTGGACTGAAAGAATAACAAATACCTGATTGGAAACTATAATATGGAGTTTGTCTGAGTGCAGTAACTCTCATATATAAACAAATCCTTTATGGAGATCCTATAAGCTATGCATATGGAGTTGATAAAAGAAATATTGGTTCCTGTGGATGTTTAGCTTTTTAAGCCAGGATAGCTTTTGCCCTCATCCAATGTGAATCTTGATCCTTCTCACCTGTGCTGTCACCTGGAGGTTAGGGGTCAAAGGGATGTGAGGGGTCAAACAGCAGGGTTCCAGGAGGGCATCCTGGACTGTTGCATAGAGTTTGGGGAGGCCTAATGAATGCTGTTTGTTGACCCCTGCCATAAGCAATGTGTCCTGTACCATATCTTTCTGAATAGAGTGGTGCCAAAGTAGTCTACCATAATCTCGTAGGCTGAATGCTTACTTGGACTTAAGAAGTAGGCCTCTATAGCAGATGTCACAATAGAATATGGTGGTAGTGGTTTTTTTTTAACATTACACTATTT
>VBSM01001483.1:18715847-18746811 GCA_008086735.1 Cheirogaleus medius
TCGGCCTCCCAGAGTGCTAGGATTACAGGTGTGAGCCACCACACCCGGCCAACATTACACTATTTTTATCCTTTTTTCCCCTTTCCCTTTTACTAGGCATGTTACTGTGTTCTATCCAAAAGAGGAATTTTCTTGACATTCACTGCATACAAGTGCTCCTTTTCCTACTGAATGTCTATATTACATCAAAAATTATCAGGCAAATTTGGAGATAAATTATTTACTTCTTTTTTTTCTTTAGAGCTTATGGGCATTGTAATAAAAACAAGTATACTGATATTTAATAGTAAGCCACCATGCACAGATTTTGAAATTCACTTTAAGTGTTGTCTTTGCTCATCATAGTCCAAATGTTGTTACTGATGGGTAGCCACTATTCTTTGCCATTGACAACTACCTTGAAAATTACTAGTTTCTTTAATTACCATTAAATATAATTATTGCAGTAATTAAATCTATAAAATAACGGTGCTATTGATTCCATAATTTAGAATCCACCAACAGATTATGTAATTTCATAGGACAGTCAATGTAAGCTTAGGCTGAGAACTTTAAAATAACCCATGGTTTTGCAGTAACAAGTACTTGCAAATTATAAGATCACTCTTGAGTTCTCACAAATGGGGTGAAATCATGATGGGAGCAGTATAGTTTCAGTGATAAATAATCTAGAAGCATGGCCATAATTTTCTCAAAAGAACATTTTGTGTGTGCGTGTGTGTGTTTGCATGTCATGTCATTTTTCCTGCAATAATTACAGGAAAAAAACCTCAGTCGTATTTCTCATTATATAGTCTTTCATTTCTAGTTCAACAGTTTAATTAAAAACATATATAAATACTGTTTAAACAATTGTATTTTTCTGTACTTATTAAAATTAAATGGGAAATAGAAGAAAATCTTATTAAAAGTGGTTGAACTTTATGTTTAAAAAGGGAAAAATAAAGTGAGATATTAAATCTTTTAGAGTCTAAGTAAATTAACATTAAGTGTGAAATACTGAAAAATACTTCCAAGCAGCTTTATCTGCTAAACCTTGTGAGGAACCATACAAGACAGTACTATAAAAGTACCAGGAATGAAATATAAAATGCTCTTCCATATAACATTTTCCCCCTATTATGTGAACAGAAGGGATAAGTGAGTGGATAATACCAGAGGGTGGCAGTGGGTCTTGTTCTCTCAGGATATGAGTTAAACTCTACCACGCACAGAAGCCTGTGTAAAACTCTAACTTATGTTTACGGGGTGATTTATATACCAGAAAAAATGTAATTTAAAATATGCTGGATATAATGGCAGATGTTAAGAATTTGGATTATGGCTTCTTTTAAGGTTCATTCTGTTTTCTAATTTACTATATTAAACATTTGAAATTTGCCCCTTTAAAATTTCTTGCACAAGAAAAGAAATGGAAAAAAAAAGTCAAGAACACTTAACTTCTACTCCCAAACACTGCTAGTGAGAGTACACAATGGTACTACTACATTGGAAAGTCTAGGGTAGTTTCTAATAAGGTTAAGTATAAATCTACCCTGTGAATAGCAATTCTGCTCCTAGGTATTTACCCAAGAGAAATATAAGCAGGTATCTGCAAGAAGACTTGTATGAGAATGTTTAGAGTGGTATTATTAATAGTATTCACAACTGAAAACAACATCCAAATGTCCATTAACTGGAGATGAGATGAACAGACTATTGTATGTCCATAAAATAGAATATACTTAGCAATAAACTACTGATATACACAACATTCAAGATTCTCACAAATTATGCTAAGTGAAGGAAGCCAGACACAATATAATACCTACTGTATGATTTTATTCAAATTAAGTCCAAGAATGGATCAAAATAATCCACAGTGACATAAATCAGAAAAATCAATGCTTTGGAGATGGGGGAAGAGCAAATTTATTGGAAAGGGGCAAGAGGAAACTTTCTGTGGTAAAGGAAATATTCTGTATCTAGGTTTACGTGTGGATATACAAGTGTATGCATTTGTTAAAATCATCGAGCTGAACACTTAAGATTTATTCATTTTATCTTATTTTAATCATACTTCAATTCTTCAAAATTTTGATTTTTTAAAAAAAGCCATTATAAATTCTAATCCAAGGCCTATGTGGGGAGAAGCTCTAAAGAAAGCTGGGAGTCAGGATGGCTTCTCTGCTGTAGATAACTACCCAGGAAGGAAATGATTCTTCTATGGTGCCACCAAGCACCTCCTTTGCAAATCTGGAGGTGCAGCACTGGGCCTAGGCATGTAGCATGCCTCAAGTGCCCATATCTAGTCAAATAGCTTTAGAGGTAATCAAAAACTATGCCTGAAACATAATCCTATCAATCCAATAAACAAAACTCTCATTTTCTCCAGATGGTATTTATAATACTGGTCTCCATATACTTTATTTTAATTTTAGAAACTGAATATGTATAAATTAGAGAAAAAATTGCATGAAAGTAATTCCTTCTTATTTTTAGAGAATTGCCCAAACGTGAGTTACTCCCATTGCTAGATGTCATGAGCCATTCAAAAAACACTCTATTTACTTAGCCAATCAATAGTACTGTCTAAATGTAATAAGAAAATGAGAGCAGGGTAACTTAGCAATTACAGAAACAGTCTTGTGTCATTTGAATAACTCCTTTAAGGTACAAATATATGAAAAGTTATATATGCCTAGAGAATGAGCAATAAGCAAGAATAATTCTTCTGAGCCATAGATAGTCATTTACTAATAATAGAACTACCAAAATCTGGTCCAAAGAAACAGCACTTACAAGGAGCTAATTTATCCTGAGATCCTGAGAGCATCTCAGATTTTCCCCCAGATACTTCTGTAGTATCACATGCAGAAGCAGGGCACTCTAATAACGTCCTTATGAGGTCAGGAATGCAATGTCTTTTCCCACAGTTCACACACCAGTGCCCAATCCACAGTTACTACACTGTTTTTATGCAAGAGCATAATATACATGTCTATGTATTATAAATGTGTGCAGGTTAAAATTGTTTCCATTTGATTTAAGTCAGTCAAATTGGTTTATCTAGCATGTATAAACTCTCTCAAAGAAAATGGTGCATTAGATTTAGTTGCCACATTCTTTTGCTCCAAGCCAGACACATTCATTAATATGAGCACTACCTATTATTGCTTATCCATTGGGTTAGGACAAAATTACTAGGGGTTAAATCCTGTCACAGTTAAAAGAAATTATTTGGGCCCACTGTGCTGTATTTTATTTTTACATTACAATGTGAATGGTGTTGCCCCAGCAAATGTCATTTTCCCTTTGAAATGGGATCTGCTTTTCAGCTCTAGTTCAAGTTGCCTGGAGTGGCAGCATTTAAAAAATAAAAAGATTCCATTTCAGCATAATTCAACATCTGAGGATGGAAAGAGAAAGTGCAGACCTTTTAAAATCTGTTTAGCCTTTGTGTTATTTTGTTAAAATGATAGACTCTGTCCTCTTTAAGGGACTAAGACTGAATATTGAAAATTGTAAAGCAAAACTGCTAGGCAAAACCTAAGGAAAACTGGCATTTGGTTAAACACAACAAATGAACAAGTGCCAAAGAGTTGCATTTAAGGGCACCAGCAGTCATTTAGTTACAGGCAATTAACAATAGTCCTTGGAAAGCTCTAGTATGGGCTACGGGAAAACACATTGTTTATTGCTGCAGTAGTAGACTGCTTTTGGAATAAATTGTTTCAATTTAAAACTAGATTTGCTACAAGCATTTTGAGCAATGACTACAATTTTTTCTTATCTAGACAGTTGGAGCAAGCAACCCCTTAAAAGAAATAGCTAATTAAAATAAAGCGCATGCCATCTCTTAGTATATTGGATTACACTGCATATAATAAATGCATTTGGTTCACACAAATCTTGGTGCAATTACCTAGTGTAGTATGGGATCCTATATTTTCTTGGCCTGTACCTGGTGTTATTGTTAGCAAACTTTTTCTGCCAGAAATTTTTGAAGAGGTAACGATTTTAACAATTTAAATAAATACTCATATGTACTTCTGAACTCTTCATTTGGAGTTTACATTTTGTATCTTTATTTGATCTCTAGGTGTGTGTGTATGTGTGTGTGTGTGTGTGTACATATAAAATCCTGTCTAAAGTGTAACTGAAGATTTTAGGTGGCTTATTCTTATATAGATCATCCTAAAATTGGTTCATTCACTGTCTAAAGTCTTTTGAAATGTTCTGCTCTGATTTATATGCAGTAAAATGCAAGTTTGTGGGGGAAATGCATGATAGACACTATAATGATCCCAGTTATTCATTAGCCTCACCAAGTGCATTTCTTCTTCTCTCATTGTGTTATAAAGAGCTAAAGTTTATAAGGATTTATCCAGCCACATAAATTCATATGCATATTTATTTCTCTGGAGCAGTATAACTTATTTGTTCCTGGCAGGAGGATAATTATGCTCAGCCTACAAAGATATTCAACTCAATTCTACAATACATCAGCGCAATTTAGAAGCAGTTATAATTTTTTTTTTTGGTAACACATTAAGAAACCAAATTGCTATTCACATAAAGCAAGAAAATGTTTTGGGAAGGTATAAACTAGTATGTAAAGACAGCAGTTTTGATCTTGCAAAAGTCCTTTTTGGAAAGGCAGGGCATACCCCCCAAAATTATAATAAAAATAAAAATGGCCTCCGAATAGAACAGATTGATCTGTGTGACCAAACATTTGGGCAAAGGATTACCTTCAAAGTAGTATATTTTGCCATTTGGAAAGAAGTTTTCAGCCAAAGAATCAAATTAACTTGTACTTACTGCCAATCAAGAATGCAAATATGGTCTTTGGCTAGGACCCATCATTAGGGCCCAGTTAGAATAAGGTCCCACAAGCCCTTGGAACTTGTTATATGTTAATGAACCATTAAAAATGAAAAATAAAATGAAAGACCAAAGGAAAAAAATGCATCATTCTCCACACAGTTTGCTAGAGCCTACCATTAGAATATGCTTTTCCTCTTCCCAACCAGATAAAAAAAGTGTTAAGCTGTTTTGTTTTTTTTTCTATGAAGTAAGGAATATTCATAAGTGGTATATTTTAAAAGATGAGTTAAATGAACAATGACTGTAATTGAATAAAGCATGCATCCATGCATTCATCTTAATTATAAACAAACAAATAAAAGAGAAAAGCTCTCCCTAAGAGCAGAATGCCAACTGGTAAATATAAAAGGAATGATAGTTAGAAATCACCATTTTCCAGCCATCATAATAACAATTGATTCAGACAAAAATTATCAACAGATGTTAAAATTATTGGGTGAAAGATTGGTGAGGGAGGATATTCACACTGTCTCAAAGTGCCTCTTCACTGATTATTTATTAATGACTAAGGAGAAAATGGACACCATGTTAAGCAAGTGACCAAGGTTAACATCACCAGTAATGGGACAAATTGACATCACGTATCTCCTGGTGTACTGTACTAACAAGGTACAATATATATCATTTACATAGTATTCTAGCAAGAAACACATAAACATCCAAAAAACAAGAAAATATCAGGCCAAACCAAGCTGAGGGACAACGATAAAAAATAAAAGTATCTACCTTCTGCTCCTCAAAAATGTCAATGTTGTGAAAGACAAAGAAAAGCTGGGAAACCATCTGAGATTAAAGACACTAAAGAGAGTTGACAACTAAATGCAATGTACAATCCTGGATGGGAAATACCGTATAAAGTATCTATTAGGATAAGTTTTGAAATTTGAATATAAACTCTGTAATAGACAATGGTGTTATCATTTTCAATTATTCTGAATTTGATAAATGCTCTCTAGTTATATAAAACTGTATCCTTGTTTTAGGAGATTCACACTGAAGGATTTAGTCAATGTCTACAATTTGCTGTCATCTGGTTAAGAAATAATATGTGCTGTGTGTTTACATACATAGTGTTGCTCTTTGTATCTACTTATTTATAGGAAGAGAAATAAGGTACATGTGGGAAATGTTACTAATTGGTAACATTTGAATGTTACTAATGGTAACATTGAATGTAGGTAGAGAAGATATATAGAAATTTAATGTACTAGTCTTGTAATTTTTCTGTATTGCATGCAGTTTTTATTTCAAAATAAAAAGTTTTAGGCCGGGCACGGTGGCTCACACCTATAATCCTAGCACTCTGGGAGGCCGAGGCGGACAGATTGCTCAAAGTCAGGAGTTCAAAACCAGCCTGAGCAAGAGCGAGACCCCATCTCTACTAAAAATAGAAATAAATTAATTGGCCAACTAAAAATATATAGATAAAAAATTAGCCAGGCATGGTGGTACATGCCTGTAGTCCCAGCTACTCGGGAGGCTGAGGCAGAATGATTGCTTGAGCCCAGGAGTTTGAGGTTGCTGTGAGCCTGGCTTACGCCACGGCACTCTAGCCCGGGCAACAGAGTGAGACTCTGATGCAAAAACAAAACAAAACAAAACAAAAAAAATAAAAAGTTTTAAAAAAGATGGTCCAATGATAAGATTACTTTATTGCAACTGTTATTGTAATTAGAGTGTATTTGGGGTTGATTGCCTTTGGATTAAAATGGTATTATTTATAGCTATTCTAATCTGTACAAAGCTTTCAGTTCAATCTTCCCAAACATGTCTTGCCTTGGAATATTCTGCAAGATCTGTTAGGTGATTTACATTGCCCATGGAAGTAAATGGGAACCCCTTATGTTGGCATTTAAGTTCCTTCACTCCTTTAATTGAACCAGCTAACTAACCTCCAGCCATAATCATCCCTCCAATGTAAACTGAATTTGATGAGTGTTTTCCCAATTCTACTGACTCAGAATCTCTCCTTTCCATTTATCAAAACCTTCCAAATCCTGCAAGGGAAGACCTGCACTTTCAATGAAGCTTTTCCAACTACAAGTGATTTGCCCTCCTCAGAACATGTATTTCCTGTACGTATTTTTTTGTCACTTACCATATCAGAGTTAGTTTTGTTTACAGTTTTACATTATAAACAATTGCTGTATCCTAGGACCTTTGTGTTGACTGCTCCTTCTGACTGGAATGTGCCTCCCCCAGATTTCTGCATGCCTCTCTCTATGTTTCTTCAAATCTTAGCTCATACAGCACCTTCTTCATTCAATCCACTCACCATTCATTGCAAGTGGTATGATTGGCTGCACTTTGCACCTAGTTCTCTTTATTTTTCTCTGTGGTATTTATTACTATATAACAATGCTTAATTTGCTTATCAATAAGTATATTATTGTTTATTATCTGTCTTCTGCTGAAGTCTAAATCCTATCAGGACAAGTTTTTTGCTGTTGTTTTTTTCTTTTTCTATTTTGTCTATACCTTTCACTAATTATCCCTAGTACCTTGCTAAACTATCTGACACATTGTAGGTACTCAATCAATATTTGTCAAATAAATGATTACATGATTAATAACAAACCCAATTTTTTAATAAAAATTAGATTTTATGAGTTTCTACTCTAAAATTCCAAGAATATCTCTGTGAGTCATTTTTCTAGTCAATGTATCATAAAGTTCAAGCAACTGATGAAGTTTAATTACAGTATTAATATGAAGTCCATTAAGTTGATAATAAAACTTTAGTATAGAAAAATGGCCAACTTCATAGTTTAGATTAAAAAATTGCCTTTCATTCATAAATCCAATGACAACACAGTCTTACAGAACTAAGAAAGTGTGTATTCAATTGGGATTTGGACATCAATCGTGTACTGCTTCACATCTTTGATACTGCTATTCAACCTTTTCTTTTCTCTCACTCACTAATTCATTCATTTTCTTTTTGTTTAATAAGTGCCTTCTAAATACCAGGTGTGGTGCTTTTGAATTCTAGTGATACAGTGATAAATGAAATATGCTTAATGCCTTAAAGGAGCCCATGTCTAGTTATAGAGTTACACATGTGGGGTAGATATTTAAGAACAAAGTAATAAAAGCTAATGTTTATTGAGCACTTAAATGTCACTGTGCTAAACTTCTTGTGTATAAGTGTAAGAAATGCTGTACTATAAGTATCATAATCATGAACCAGGTGAGCAATTCACTTGGGGTGCTTGTGTGTACCTGTGTGTCTGTGTTTTCCTGTTGGGGGATTTTAGGGATAGGGGTCAGGCACTGGCCGGCACAGGGCAGGAGTGCCTGCAAAAGCTTTTAGCAAGTACTTTGGTCTGGAGTACTGGGAAAGTGAATGTAAGGTGTGATGGGTGAAGACAGGCAAATTCATGTTAGCATATGTTGTTTATCTTTTTTATTCTTTTCAAAGCAAATAGCATGTGCCTTGTCAATAAAAGTTTGTTTGAGGATTCATGGCACCCATTAAGTCAGGTTTCCCCAAATTAGGCCAGAACAATAGGAATGATTCTCTTTTGGGGAAAATTGGCATATATTTTCAAAATGTACAATGTGGAGTTACTAACACAGACAAGAGTTTTATTGCAGAAAACCTTTCCCCTTTATATTATAAAAGCAGTTTGAAATATGTCTATCTAAAGACTGTAATGTGAGAAGTACATAGATGGTTATGTATTTGCACACACATACAGGTACAAAGTATTCAGATGGGGCCTCCTTCATCTTAGATCTCATAAGATTAAGTATGATGGGGAAAAGCCAGACAAAGAAGGAATATGCTGCTGTAATAAAGAAAAAAAAGGGCCTCAGGTGACCAGCTTAGAAGACAGGGCTATTGTATAACAAGGTGTCAAACTTCACTGATGCCTAAAAGAAAATACTTTAGAAGTATTTGCTTTCCCTCTATTAGGAATTTCCTTCTTAACATGTCATACAAATAGACAGGCACAGATGGATTGTTACAAAACATCTCTTGAGAGAAATTGTCAGAGTGAAGGTGGCATTGCCACTTTACTCCTTTTTCGTTAAGGGATGCAGTGTTTACCCTGAAAGCAATCCTCCACCAGAGGATATATTGTCAGTTAAAACAATTTGGTCTTCCGTTGGGAATGCTTTGGGTTGGCCAAAACACCCAAAACATCTGGACTGCTTAGATAACCAATAAAAGGAGCCATGTTTTCTACAGAAACATTGAGCTCTTTTAAAAAATATTATAATGATTTGTAGTATATTAAATTGATGGAAATAGATTTATGACATACTTTACACATATAGAAATGGTTTTGTTGCATGATACAAAATGAAATGTATTAGGCCGGGCGCGGTGGCTCACGCCTGTAATCCTAGCACTCTGGGAGGCCGAGGCGGGTGGATAGCTCAAGGTCAGGAGTTCGAAACCAGCCTGACCAAGAGCGAGACCCCATCTCTAAAAAAAAAAAAAAAAAAAAAAAAAACAAAATGAAATGTATTGATAAATTTCAGAATTTTATGTTATTATTTAAATTTTATTCCTTTAGGGGTTTAACATATTTCCTAATTATTGAAAGCATTAGAATAAATCGTGTTCGGCAAAATCTGCTGGTTATTGAAAGTATTAGAATAAAACATGTTCAGCAGAGTCTATTGGTAATAGTTTCTCTCATGAGACAAGTTTCATTCAGAATCTTGTCGATTCCAGAGTTTGAGATTATTAAAGCAAAAACAACAATCAAACCATATGCTGGTTCATCTCCTCCAATGGGAGTAACAGAAAAATCTATTTCTTCTCTGTCTTGAATGTTTTTGAATACTCTTTTTTTTCCTGAATATGCAAACATGCTGGGAAATTTGTGATAAATGTGACTTGCTTCCTCATTTTGTTAAGAGATACTTTCAAGACTTTATTAACTTTTTTCAAAAACTTTTTTTTCTTTTCTATTAACAACCTATAAAGAAATGGGCACGTTTTGGGAACTACCAATAGCAGAACTTACCATTACCTTATTCCACCTAAGGGAGCAATAAATGGCTCCTTAAACCATGACAAAGTTAAGAACAAAGTCAGTGGCTCATATAGTTTAGTGGCCTCTGTAGTTGGAATACATGAAGGGCTTGTCCTCAAGAATGAATTCTCTTTTACCAAAATGGCAACAACATAGCCCTGCTTCACAAAGAATAGGGCATTATCTTATCATCTCACTCTGCGTATAGATTTTCAGTATGTGAAAATTAGCAGCGGTTTGAGAAAATAATGTAGACATAAAGGTGTCCCATAAAATGTAATGTTTTCTAATACAGACAGACATAGTGGAAATAGAGTATACATTCAAGCAAATAGATTTCTATATACTTTAAAAATGTGTAAACAACTTGATTTTATAGTAAAGAGAGTAATGATAGTTTTCCTGTAAGCATTTTTAAAACATTCAGTAGCTATACCAAAATAGATTTATTTTTTCTCACCTTTTGTATGACTCTATAAAACATGCTTATTGTAAAGAATTTGAAAAATGTTTAAGAATGATGAGAAGAAATTAAAGGTCACATGGAATCATAACACTCTGAGATAATCACTCTTAATACTTCAGTGTATTTTTTATGCATAGCTTTCTACCGTATTAGGTTTCTATGTAAATTTAACATAGGCAAGTAATCTACAGCTTTAAATACTAATACTACAAAATAGCTTATAGTTTGCCTTTCAGTTTGGACAGTTTGGAATGGTTGTCCAGGTGGTTTGCAAGCTATGCTCTGCTAAAAGTCCTCTTGGTAACCACTTTAGCCTAATTAATTATTTATTTGACTGACTATTTATGCAGCCATCAGTTAAAGATGTTTGGTTCAACAAGGCAAGTCTAACAGGAATTTTTTAATACCACTATGGAGATTTTTTATACATAAATAATAATTATTTTTGGCAACAGTTTATAAACAGTCACACAAAATGTATGTTAAAATATAATCCAATGTTAGAGGAGGTATATATTTCAAATCTCATTTAGACTAATTGTACTGTTTTACAGATGAAGGAACCAAACTGGTATGTGAATAGGCAACCATTGAAAAAATATATATATATATATATATATATTTTTTTTTTTTTGAGGCAGAGTCTCACTTTGTTGCCCAGGCTAGAGTGCCGTGGCGTCAGCCTAGCTCACAGCAACCTCAAACTCCTGGGCTCAAACAATCCTTCTGCCTCAGCCTCCCGAGCAGCTGGGACTACAGGCATGCGCCACTATGCCTGGTTAATTTTTTCTATATATTTTTAGCTATCCAAATAACTTCTTTCTATTTTTGGTAGAGACGGGGTCTTGCCCTTGCTCAGGCTGGTCTTGAACCCCTGAGCTCAAACGATCCACCCGCCTCGGCCTCCCAAAGTGCTAGGATTACAGGCGTGAGCCAATGCGCCCGGCCTGAAAATATATTTTAATATTACCAATTTTTATATGACTACTGAGTTGCCACTGACAGCAGTCTACTTAAGAAGACAACCAAATAGAATTTTACTGTGATATCCTTACTGTATTCCTTTAAGCTACTTTCAACACTAAGACATTTAAATACTATAGACATATTTGTTCATTTGGGGAAAATCAGAAATGCTCCCCAGCAGTTGTGAGTTGTTTCCTTGTAACTGTGGGATACTATAAATGAATTTTCAAGTCATACTTATTTTACATTAAATACCATACTAGAATGATAATTCCAAACTTCTTTAAGTCTGGGAGTTTATGTTTCATTCTTTCAGGCTTTGATAATGGACTCTTTCATTTTAGTTTAGATGAATTTGGAAACCATTACAAGTCAGTACTTTCAACTTGCTGTAGTTGCACATCATAAGGACTTGTAGTTTGTACTTTGCAGTTACAGCAACTTGCCATCTAAAGATCCAAGTCAACTTTCAAACATTTAAACCATAAAAAAATCCATAGGAAGAGTAACCACTTCATTTCACTTTCAAGATTGGCAAAATGAGGCACAATCACTCAAAACTCTGAGAATCTGTAAAATCTAACAAATGGTCTAATATATATTATTAGTCACCCATTGTCTAATATGTTCTTTCAAGATTCTCACACTGGGTCTTAGGGACAATTAGTTTACAAATAAAACTGAAGAATAACAACACAAAGATACTTGCTCTAGGTCACACACACCTGAAGAGTCAAAAAGGAAACATTCTCAAGTAACTTCCCATTTTTTTCATCACAGTTCATAATTTCTCTTTTTTTCTAGTCAATTCTCATTCATATCAAACTTCAAGTAATGGAAATAATTTTGGGGTGGTTTTAAAAATTACCTTTATGTGCTTTCCTAAATATACCACTGGATTTTCTTTTTGAATTAAAAATAAAATCTATTTTAATAGTATTTAAATGTCTACTTTCAATTTGGAGAAATGAACCTCTAGATATATTATTCTTCATAGAACACATGCTAAAAATAGAATATGTGCCCTAAAAGTAGAGACAAATAGCTAACATATTTCTTACAGATGGCAAATGTAATTCTCAACACTAAAATCTAATACAAGTTACCATGGTAATCTACTGGAAATCAACATTTCCCTACTATATGACCTGAGAGAGTAGTTAGCATTTTTTATGTGTCATGTCTAATTTCTCACTTTACTGACCTGGTTGTCAAAGTTTGACATACAGGAACTACTTATGAAAAGTTATACCTTGCATTTTATGACCCAGTTGTGCCATTTCCCCACCAAATGCAGGAATTCACAGCCATAAAAAATGCACAGCCATCTCCCTCTCCCCAGTGATGTTGCTTTAATGTTCTAGGAGGGTGGTAGACATCCCTCTGGTAGCAGTGGTCAACTACTAAGGTCACTTAACCCAGTGCTTTGCCCATAGCTGGTACTCAATACATATTTGTTGAATGAGAATGATTTGCTGCTTTTTCATACAACAGCATTATATGAATTATCTCCTGTAAGTAGCCTACAGTGAAGTGAGATTTCAAGTGTGATATGAAACACATTAACAGGCTGTTTTGTCCTAGAAATAATGAGAATATGAAGGTGGTTTTGAGAAAGAAGAGTGAATGTTTAGTGGCCATGAATATGCTATCTTGTTTGTGATCTCTGATCACACATGGAATGTTGCCGTATGTGCTAGCGGGCTTCCTGCAAATGTATTAAACTAAATTGTTTTTCAGAACTATTTGTTTGTCATTTTCTGATAGAAAGATCTGAGTTCCAATGGATTCTTTCTGACCTCCCTTTAGGTTTAGTTGTATTTTATAGTCTCTCTTAGAGGCTAGATTGATGCTTGTTAAAAATGAGTTAAACTTTTAAACACATAGGAATATTTTTATACAGTTTGCATTATTGTGGTTTTTCTTCCTTTTTTTGTTTTTTTTTGGTCTGTTTTGTAGCCATATCATTGACCAATAATATATGGCAGTTCAATTCCCATACTATGTGCATCCTTTATTACTACACATAATTGAGATTTAGCTGAATACAACAAGTATTCAAAACAGGAAATTAGCAGTATTTACTTTTCACCATATATCTCCTTCCTCCTTGGTAACTCTTATTTGCATAGGCTGAACACTATATACGACCTATTTGCATAGGCTTAAATATATCTATATATCTATATATATGTTGTTGAGACATTCCTAAAAGTATTTCCTTTTTAAAAATGGGTTATGTAGGCCGGGCGCGGTGGCTCACGCCTGTAATCCTAGCACTCTGGGAGGCCGAGGCGGGTGGATAGCTCAAGGTCAGGAGTTCGAAACCAGCCTGACCAAGAGCGAGACCCCGTCTCTAAAAAAAAAAAAAAAATGGGTTATGTAGGAAATGAGTCCAACAATGAGGGCCCCCTGCATTTAAGAGGTTAATTATTTTAATACTAGAAGAGAATGCCCTCTCAGACATCTCTCTGAGCAGCAGAAGTATTCTATATAGCACAATTTCATTGAATACATGAGACAAGTAACCTCATTAAGAGTAGACCGAGGGCAATGAACCAGTGTTCAAATAGGTTCAGAGGTGCTGACCATGTAAAAAGAATGAGGCAATTAGTTGGAAATAATCCCACTGACTGGCTCTACTCAGCTTCCATTCCTTTCTTATGGAAACAGTAAGCTCAAGAAAGCTAGTTGCTATTTACCTATTAGATGCTAACAAGTTTATTAGAAGGATCTATTGTCTAGGCTAGGGCCTTGGTATGCCAGTTGTGGTCTACAGACCACTAGCAGCAGCATCAGTAAGGAATTTGATTGAAATTCAAATCTTGAGTCCCACCTCAGACTAATGAATCCAAATTGCTTTTTAACAAACTCCCTAGGTGATTTATGTGTGCTGTACAGTTTGTAAAGCACTGGTCTAGGAGCTTCTAGCTGACTCTCTAACATAAGGAACCTAACTTTTGTCAGTTCCTATGGTTTACAAAACACCCCTCTGTTGGCCTTTCAGTCACTTTGGTATAATCTTGGAAGGTTTTCAAGATGAAAATACCTGTCCTTCAATTTTGAATTTCCCTATTTAGAGCAGCTTAGGTGTTGAAACCATTTCCAGGAAGGGATAGAGTTTCTGATAGCCATACTCTAGAGCAGTGGTTCTCAACCGGGGGTAATTTTACCCTCCCCCCCTTGCCCCCAGGACATTTGTCAAGGTCTGGGGACATTTTTGGTTGTCATAATTGGGGAAGGTGCTGATAGTATCTAATGGGTAGAGGCCAGGGAGGCTCCTAAACAATCTACAATGCACAAGACAGCCCCACACCACAACAAAGAATTATCCAGCCCAAAATGTCGATAGTGGCAAGATTGAGAGACCCACTGTAGACAAAGTTTAGAGTACTTGAAATACATTTAGTCAACCCATTCTTCACATTTACTAATTGGGTTTGGTACATTGAATCATATACAGAGAAGTATAAGTTAAAGAACTTTATCAAGAATTTAACATTTAGTTAATAAAACAAGAGTAGGACTCAATAAAGCAAATAAAGGACTTCCAGTCATGATGACCATGTATAATTAAATACTTATAAGCTTTAGACCACATGAGTGATCAACAGGAATGATAAAAACTAAAGAATTTATCAGTCTTGGCATGCGACATTGGTTTTGTCCAGGATCATCCTATTGTTATTTATGAATTGAGAAATAAGTTACTTATTAGCAAACAGTGGTCCTTTTCTTTCCTAATAAAGATGCTACTGGATATTCTTGTTCACACTAAAGAAAATTGAGTCACCAAAATGCCTAAAAGACCATATCTCCTTACTATAACTGATCAGCAAAAACTGGGATCAACAGGTATTTGAAAAGATATTCCACTGTTGAAGCAAAAATAACTTGGGGTTAATCTCATTTAAATCACATATTGTATGTTTAAGGAAATAGTCCGCTCAAAGGGTTAATTTTCATGCCAGTAACTTTGTTGGCAATCAGTAGCCTTTTTGGAATGTTCATATCAAGAACATCAAAGGTACAAAATCATTAATATTGGATATTTATGTTACTGGCATTCATAATAACCTCCAAGTATATTTGGTTTGGTTATTTGTTTTGTCATTTGTTACCAAGAAAAAATACAACATTGGGGTCAGATATTTAGATGTCTTACATAAATGAGGGGCAGAAAAGCAAGAAAAATGTTACAGGACAGAAAACAAATTTTGACTGCAAGATGTTAAATCTTATCCAAGGAGATAATTTGTTAAGCGTGATGGCTCTATTTGGAGACACTGCAGCAACATAACTAAAGTTCCTTAATATTTTGGCATTGCATAAGCTAAGACTCAGTAAAAGTGATTCTTTTCATGGAGACCAGCTCAGCCTTTAATCATCCATTGTCTTTCTAAGGAGATGCTGCCATATAGAGAAGTAAGAACTTTTAATATCTAAGTCAGGTTTGGCTGTTACATATTCTGAAATCAGTGGTCAAAGATGTCAAATGGTCAGTTCCAATAGAAGTTTACATAAGGTTCTATGATCTTACTGTATCTCTCAGTAAATAAATGCACTGGGCAAATACTAACTAGAACAGGGACACATACTTTGTAGATGATTCATTACAAGAAGGGTTAAGGAGTCCACTGGGTCTAAATTCATCTGGCTTTAAAACAATGCATCCTAAATGATGTGCACTTAATTACATTACTAAAGATATTTTGAGGACTAGGGAGTTTATTGAGCAAGTCTAATTCCTATCGATTACGTTCTTTGGAGGGAGAGAGTGCACACAAGAAGTAAAATGGGTTTTAGGCGGAACAGAGAAAACCTAGATGTTTATCATTATTAACTAGTGCTAAGTCTCTCAGATAGATCCTTTGCCAGTTCCCAAAGTATTTTGTGATGAATTGCCATATTTCTGTAATCAATACAAGTAAACATAACCATTCAGAGCAGAATTGCTAATGAACATCCTTAATGTGACAGTTGCAAAGTCAAACATTCACTAGGAAGTACAATTCTACATGAGGAATGTTTAATATCAGTGTAATTTAAAAAGTAGATGATGGAATTCCAAATTATATTGGTTCTTATTTCCTGTTCATTTAATTTTATGAGTGGCTAGCAGAATGCCAGGCACATAGTAGGTTCTTAATCATCATTAAATGCATGAATAAATAAAGTGCTGTAGTATAGTACATTCAAATGAAAGTAAATCTATCATAAGGTCAAATTCAGAATCGATGGAACAAAATTGCGGGAACTAAAGCTGACCATTTTAAGGAAAGATAAATTAGAAATTTAGGGAATTTTTAATGGAACATGCAATTGCTATATCCTTCATTACGCAGAATAACACATAGTTGGAGCAGAAAACTCTTGTAATAGCTTGTTAACATTTATTTGGTACAAAGTATGTGTCAGACACTATGATAATATTGACAGACATGAGTTCATTTAATCTTCACAGCTGCTCTATGTGATAGGTCTTACTATATTATTCCCATTTTATAGAAGAGAAATTTGAGGCTTACAGTAAGTAATTTGCCCAAGATAGCACAGCTAGCAAGACCAAAGTTAAGTCTTGAACACAGTCAGCCTTATTCCTAAATCTATGCCCTTAGCCATTAAAGTGCTTTGCTTCAGATAGTAAACATGTCCACACTCAGCCATTGCGAGTGAGAGGATGGACAAAAGACATAGAGAGTGAAGAAGGAATTTAGGTCTGCCGATGGGTGCAAGAGTAGCTAAGCCTGAGGCCAGAGCACAGTTCTTCTGGGTATCCATCTGAAGTACTGGGTGTGTCAGAGAAATGGAAAATGTATTAATAAATAGTGGAAAGAATAGGAAAAGTCAGAGTTTTGCAGGAAAACTGAAGGTCAGTGTTTAATACCTGTTGAGGCAGGCAGTTGTAATTAGAAACCCAAGCAAATGCATCTGGGTAAAAGATTGAAAGACTCAGACAGATAATTCAATCAAGTATGGGCAATAATAACAAAAACAAGATATAACCCAGTAACTAGTTTGTCAACCCTTTACTTTGGTTCTTTTTGAAGCCAGGATCTAACTCTCAAGCATGCCAGGCCAGGGACTGGCAAAGAGGACTAAAAAGAAGCTGCTGGTGAGAGTGAGGGGTAAGGAGTAGGGCAGTTATAGACCAGTATGGCCCAGGGATTTTGTCCCTTCATTCTTCATCTCCCTGTCATTGCATAGTCTAATGTTCTGTATACTAAGTGAAATATATCTATATTGTACGTCTGACAAGATTCTAACTATCCAAATTCCTTCTCCAGCTGCAGGAATTGATAACCTTGAATATTCTCAAGCAAGATTTTTCTGTGGTCAAATTTCTTTATAGATTTTCAACAGGATTTCACATAATTGCAAATTTTTTATAAAGATAAAAGGCTGATCCACAGTGTAGCCTAGCTCAAACAGAGCTGAATTATTTATTATACTATCCCCTTGGCATTAAGGAAGACTCATTTGATATATGAGAGTGATGTTTCAAAGAATCCATGCCACCCATTGGAGGGCTCTGAAATTATTTTATTATGTCAATAATACTGAACAAGAGGTAACAGTGGAGGAAAAAAATGCTTAGATAACTTTGGCAAAGGTATGTCCTGGAAAGTTTGCCTGTCAGAAAAAATGATAGTTTGTGGTGTACAAGATCTGTATTCAACAAATGTTTTAACATGTCGCTCTAGGGAGATTTTAAAAAGGGAGACTTTGAAAGCCTATAAGTTAAGGAATTTATGAGTCAATGGCAGAAAAATATGATTAACAATGACAGCTTCCAGTTCCTTATCTGAGTCTTAGTCTTCTGAGTAATATAGCAACTCATCTGAAAATTACATAATTGCTAGCATGACAGAAATTTGACTTTTTCAGGGACTCTACGATCAAAGATCCAAACCTATTGGCTTACATATGCTGTGTCCTGCTCTTCTGAACCTTGAAGAGCTGGTGAAGTTGCAATTATGTCATATGTTGACCAAAGTCCTTTCTTTATCCCCAAGATGGGGGAGATAGATCATTCCACACGATTAAGTGCCCCTCAAGAGCAGAAGAGTGCATTCATTGATGTCTTTGTGAATTGATGACTCACTTGTTGCAGCTCCCTTAAAAGGAAGGCACACATATTCACTTTAAGAGGGACTTCTGGAGTATATGACCTAAAAGGATTCTTTTTGGCTTCTTAATGCTTTTATTTTCTAAGAATAAAATGCTATTGACATAAATAGATATTTGAAAAACACTGTGATAGACTTAAGTATTGAAGAGCACTCCAACATTGGCCACAATTTTCTTTTTCATGTTTAAGGAGTCAGATATTACTGGAAAAGCTTTTTCAAATAATGCCCTTCATTCCTCAATCATTTATTTTTCTAGAACTGGAAGCTTTTGTAGCTTTGGGCAACTTAACCTTAAGGTACACATGCTAAAAATAGCCTGGGGTGTGTTTGACCTTACTTGGCTGTGTGCCTCTCTGCAAAAACAGAGCTTTAATAGCTTTATCCTTATATACAATTCATTTTCCTTCCTCTCTCCTTATGATTGCTAAACTGTCACCCTACCTTGCCCCAAAGAGAAATATATGTTGTTCAATCCAATAGATTTTTAAATGTGCTCTATATCTTCTCTCTTGTACCTCCATTCTTGAGTAATAATTCAAACTCTTTAATTAGACCATATTCAAGAGAGTGACCAGAATGGTGAAAAGATTTCATTCTTACAAATAAAGAATGAATAAAGGGAGCTAAAGAGGTTGAATCTGGCAAAGTAAAGGTACAGCAGGGTCATGGTGACTATCATCAAACATTTGAAGGGCTGTCTTGAGGAAGAGTAATTAAAAGTGTAGAACTAGGGCCAATGGGTAGACAGACAGTGAAATAGGGATACTTTCTAACAGATTTTTTCAAGGTAGATTCAGCTTCTTTAAGAGGGATTGTGATCTAATATAAACTGATAGACCACCTGGGAAGATATTAATATTACTGAAGGATAAGTAGTTCAATTACATAACATTTAAGTTACTTCTAACCCTGAGAAGCTATTTCTGTCCTTGTATATGCATGATAATTCTGCCCAAATCCCTTCATTGATTGACTATACATTAAACTATAGAAAGAAACAATTATATTTCTAGCTACTGCTTACTTTCTCCTTGACTCACATCCCCCAAAAGTAGACTATTTTAATATTGTAGTCACCTTGACAACAGTGGTGTCTGTCTTAATAGCTTTCAGTAACATTATTCAAAGCGAATCTATTGCCCAATCAAGTAAGGGGAACAGTCTTTAACGTTCCCTTTCTTTTCAGACCTCAAAGAGTCTAGGATTAAACATGTGCTTTGAAATTAAAATTATTGTAAATGTGCTGAGTAAGGGAACATCAAGTGTACTTGTTCCAAAGACTAGAAAGTTTTCACTTAGCATAATGTAGAAAAAAAATATTTTTCTCTTATAATGTACATGAAATATTTTACTAACTAAAAGGCATGGCTCACATTTTACAAGGGTCTCTTATTTCAAATCATTCATTATGCATTTACCTATATTTTAATCCCATGCATAAGGTGATGGGGCTGCTGTGGAGTCAGAGTTACTGCAGTAGACATTGTACTCGACCACAACCTATCTTTCTTATAAGGAATTATTATTAATCATGGGAGGATATTGCACATGTAAAATTTATCCAAGTCAGAAAAAAAAAGTCAAGAAATATTGTGATAGGGAATTCATCAGAATACTTCTTTCACTAAAGGCTCAGCCTTTCTATAAGGAACACAATCTTTGACTTAAAACCATTTATTTTAAAGAACCTAATACCCATTTCTAATAATAATATATAGCATTTAACTAAATATTTTCTGTATATAGGCTCTATGTCAAGCCCTTCCCATTTATTATCTTCTTTTATCATTACAACACACTGAAGAGTTGATACTATTATTTTCCCCATTCTATATATTGAGAAACTGAAGCTTAAGGAAGTTTGATACCTTGTCCAAGGTTTTACAGTTGGTATTAAAGCACAGCAAGGAATCCAAATTTGACTCTAGAGCCTGAGCTAGTCACTCATCCACTGTGCTGTCTGCCTTGATGGCCCTAATGCTAATGCAATTATTTTATTTAGGATAACTTTGTGTAGAAAAACAAAATTTAATTTGTTTCTTGGTTCCCAATGATTTCCCTCCCATTGTACATTCAGTTGACCACTCAAGCTTAGAAGGTTACACTCACCCCGTTTATGAAGGAGAACGCTGGCATGTCTACGTCCATTTCCATTTTCAACATAACAGGAGTAATTTCCCAAGTCACCTTCTTCCACAGAGTCCACAATTAATGAGATGGAAACTTCCTGTTCCCCAAGATGCTCCTTAAGAATTCTAAAATATAAAGCAAAAAAACAAAACGCACACACATACACACACACAAACATACACGTACATGAAAAAGAAAAAAATGTAGATGAATCTGAATCTGATGTGAAAATATTATACCTACAGAATCTGTGCTTCAAATTTGGCTATGGATTGATGCTTTGTTAATTAAATTATATCATGTCCTTTTCTTCTTCACTTCTAATGAGGAAGCTTGTCTTTGTAGATGCTAATGAAGTTGCAGTTAATTATCTCTCTTAGCAGGACAATCACACTGTCATAATAAAGAGGTGAGGGAGACCTTGAAGAATAAGTTTACAAATTGCTTTCCCTTTAAGAAGAAATATAATTTAAAGGTGAGATAAGAAATTCTAATGCCTTGGGCTGAAGGCCTAATTACATATCAAGTTATGTTTTTAAAAAATAGAAAGAAAAGAAAATTTCTGAGCTATTTTGACATTTCAGTTGAAACCTCTAGCCTGACTTTTGTTAATGATACAAACAAAGTGCTTATTTTTAAAGAAATATGGAATTGTATAACTGTAGACTAAAAGTTCTGGTAAAGTGTTTAACTATGCCATTTATAATTAATGCTAAACATTCACTAACCTCGCTGTCAAGGAATTTAGCAATTTCTTAGAGCAAATGGAAAACTTCTCCAAACTAGGGCTCCCTTTCCCTGACCTCAACATTTATACTTCCACCCTCCCACCTATATGGTAACTCATCTCTGTGCAACATTTCCTAATGCAGAATTAAAGAAAAATACCTTTCTAGAACCTTCCCTGAGCACACACTAAACCAGAGGGGGTAAAAGTTAGGTCTTTCTTTAATTTTAGCATTTCAAAGAATATGGGTAAAAGATAAGAGTGAAGTTTTAAATATGGAAAATGGCAGAGGACCATTTTAGTATTAATACATATTGGAGAATTGCCCAGTTGGGCCTTCCAGAATCCAACTGGAGCACTGTAGAGTGCAATATTCTTGTGTATTTGTTGCCAGAAAGAAGATCCCAATAGAAATAACTTTATGTAACAGTTTTATATGTTTTTATTTTCTATGGAAAAAAATTTCTCTTAAACTTTTGATAAAGTTTTAAAAGTCTTGACATTTAAATAGGGGAATCATAATTAAAATGCTCATATATACTCAGAAGATGAAACCTTTGGATGGGAGGATGTCTAGAAATGATCATTTTGATTTGGTTATAACTTAGTTAATATTATTAACTAAGTTGCTTATTTACATTATGATTAAAATTAAGTATCTTTGCCCAAGCATAATTTTAGTCAGCATTGAATACCTTGATACTCAAAAGTAAAAGAATAAATAAGTAAATACATTTTAAAAAGAAGCTTAAACATTATGCTTTCAAAATAGATAGTATTTTTAAATGGTTATTTTCTTGGTGTCATTCCCATTCAATAAATATTTACACCTTAAAGTCAGACTGAGAAAGGTGATTAAAATATTTTATATATCCTTTGTCACTCTCATCAGTGCTTTATATTCTATTTGGTGGCTCAAATACGTAAAAACTTATTAAAGAAAATGACAGAGGTTGTGTTTGGTTGAGCAGCTTGTTTGTGCTTTCTCTCAACAATTAAAAAAAAAGCTCTTACAAACAAAAAGGTACATTAACACATTTTCTGTATGTTCTGGTATTTTGGTCCCAAAACACTCCTTTTTATTTCCCTTAAATTCTTTGCAAATGGCATTCATGTTTTGTAATTTCATAGCCAGTCTCTTAACAGTGTTTTGCTTCTTTGCTATTAAATAGTGTAGTATTTTTATTCTGATAATAGTAAAGCAAAATAAACCCTTTTATTTTAGCTCACTTTCTATTTGCTAACAGAGCAAACATTAATCTTGACTATATAAATTAAAACCAAAAAATGATTTTACCTAATGTCACTCTCCCAAACTCGATTTTCATCAAGATCTTCAATAAACTTCTCTCCTTTCATCCAGTAAATTAAAGGGCTGACATCTCCGCTGTATCCAAAGAAAGCTCTGCAGGTTAGATTAGCTGAGTCACCTGTAGAGAGAAGTGATGGAAATGTGTTATAAAACTGTTTGCACACACTTATTTTAGGCAAAATGTTACTGTAACATTTTGATCACTTTGCTGATTTTTTCTAAAAGAATAATTTTTCAGGTATTTTCAGTCTTTGTCAAATTTATAGAATGTATCATTTTGACAGCACGGCTTGTTTAATGGAATGAGAGTTACTAATAAAATTTTGAAGAGGACTGGTCAGTTATTTTACAGAGTGTTCTTCCAATTAGGTTTACCTGATGTTTTCTCATGATTAGATTGAGGTTATGGATGATTGGGAAGGACACCACAGAGGTAATGTGCCCTTCTCAAAGCATGATATCAGAGGGGAGATAATGTTGATAATTATAAAATTTTACAGGGCAGGAAGAAGGTGTTTCTCAGTCTTAAAAGTGAAAAATAGAAAAGGAGCAAAAGCTTTGGCTGGAGAAGAAAAGGAACTATAAATCAGAGATCCCAAGAAAATGTAATTAAAATATTTTTACTTCATAAGGAATAATATTTTAATTAAAGAAACTAACACATACTCAAGTAGAAAAGCACATTAAAACTAAATGAAAAATTTGTGATAATAAATATTTGGGGTTTTCAGTTCTGGTAAAATCAATGCTCCTACTATGGAGATTAGATTCTTTCAATATGCTACTTAGGGGAGAACATTCTAGAATGGTGAATACAGATTGGTCAATTACTTAATAAGGTAAGCTGAAGTCCCTCACTAAAAGGTGGAAGTGAATTTAATGCCTATAGAAGCTAAGGTTTATTTCAGGACTGTTTATGCCATTTTACACACACCTGGTTTACCAAAGCCTCAGCAAGCATTAGAGAACTGAAATATTCTAGTACATATGTAAGATCTTGCTACCTCCAAGTAGAGCTAGAAATTGGGGGTTGAGATGGGATCCTGTAAAGGCCTGCTCCAGCTTGGATTGGGAGAAGGGAACTCTCAGGGATGGGTACCATTTGAGGGCTGAAAACTAGGGCTAGCAACACCTTTACTGGCATCTGAGGTAAATAAACTTTCTCAAAAATTAGCTGTAGCCATAAAGTCTTGAAAATATTACTAAAGGGCCCTGAGAACCCTATGACTTTAAGGCACAAGGAAGAAGGTTTCCAAGGACTAGCTATGAGTTAACAGTAAATGTCTTTCAAAATTGTGCTAATGAATGATTCTACAATATAAACACAGAGAAAATCAGAATGCACTTAGATGCACTCTTTCTCAGCCCAGACATGGGTAACTGTAAACTCAATTCTATAAGTTCCACAAGAAATGTTTTATTGGATAAAATTAATCTTACTCTCTTAATTATGTCCATTGTATAAGAATAGTTCTATAGAAACTATAGAATAGAAACTATAAGAATAGTTTAAAAAGTCTTACTCTTCTAATATTTCTAAGATAGCATGATATATCCTTCTGCATTTATTTTATCTTTGCTCAGGTCTCCATGTTCTCTAAGAGATTCCTCATAGACTTTGAGTCTATATGAAATAGTCATCATCAGTGATCATATAAGACAAGTCCAGAAAATGTCTACAAGCTTTTAAGAGGCAAAGGAGGCTCCAAGGAGGTTCCTTTATTATTAGTTTTTGTATATAAATGTTTTCTAAATATTTTAATATGGAATTCTTCTCTCCTTTAGAGATAACTTACATTACAAAATAGGTAAATGAATGTCAATTTTAACATACAGGAATTGTCTAATTTTCCATTATGATTTTACTAAATATGAGGACTTACAAATAAAGATCACACCATTAGCAACTCAGTCTGTCATTCTTTATCAGAGAGGCCAATGAAACCCTCATTGGGACCTAAATTACTCTCTCCTATCACCCTACTTTCCCAGATCAACTGCAGATTTCTATGAAAAGTGTCAACCAACATTACAAAACAATTTTAAATCAAATATTCTTTGTGTTTACATTTTTGTAAGAACACTAGTTTTTATGCAATTGGACTATGTGTTATAGTGCCAAGTACCAAGGTAATCATGAATTCAAGAGTAAGTCTCAAAATACTACATGGTATGATGATTAACATACAGGCGGGCAGGGCGCAGTGGCTCACGCCTATAATCCTCGCACTCTGGGAGGCCGAGGCAGGAGGATCGCTCAAGGTCAGGAGTTTGAGACCAGCCTGAGCAAGAGCGAGACCCCGTCTCTACTAAAAATAGAAAGAAATAGGCTGGACAACTAAAAATATATATAGAAAAAATTAGCCGGGCATGGTGGTGCATGCCTGTAGTCCCAGGTACTCGGGAGGCTGAGGCAGAAGGATCACTTGAGCCTAGGAGTTTGAGGTTGCTGTGAGCTAGGCTGACGCCATGGCACTCTAGCCCGGGCAAGAAAGTGAGACTCTGTCTCAAAAAAAGTATGTATCTATATAATGTGTCTTTTAAGAGACCAAGTTTTAGTTTTTAGGTGGGGCTTAACGCCTAGAACTCATAAATGGAAATCTCCAGGTATTGCCTAATTTTCCATAACAATTTTACTAAATATGAGGACTTACTAATAATGATCATACCATTAGCAACTCAGTCTCACATTCCTTAGCAGAGAGGCCAATGAAACTCTCGTTTGGGACCTGAATTAGTCTCTCACACCCTTCTTCTTTCCCAGACCAACTGACTTGGTTTCCTTAACTGTTCATTTCTCTCACTTACAGGCCTTGTACTGCCACACCTAGGAAATGGCTACTGCACTCCTGGAGGAAGCAATTTGCTTTCTTAGTCATCTTGGCTCTCCTGGTCTCTGACAACCCACCTTGACTGGATCTCCAGTACTGAGTGTATCTGTGGTGCTATGGGACAGTTAGGGGAAGTCTATGCAGAACTGGGTTGGGCTTGCTTGCTGTAGGTCAGAGAGTGGAATTCCTGGAAGGAATAGTGAGGGTGGAGGGAGGAATAGAAAAGCACTCCAGGCAGAGAGGAAAGAGCATGAGTGAGAGAAAAACAGAGAACTTTGGGGGGAAACAAATGACATTGTAGTGTTTAAAGCTAAAGTGTATATGGGGTGGGGAGAGGTAAAGGGAAGATTAGGGAGAAAATAGAGCCCTGATGAGGCCAGAGCAGTAGCAGTCCTGTTCTTCTATGCAGGCCATGTAGAAGATTTGAGACTTTCATTTAAAGGCAATGGGAAGCTGGGGAAAGGTTTCAAATAGGAGACTGATATAATCACATCTCCCTTCTGAAAAAATTACTCTGACTGCATTTTCGAACCTGGGATTGGATCAGACAGAATCAAGCAGGATAAAGAATGTTACAAAACTCTGGGATCACATGAGGAATAGTTACTGCAAAGACTGGATTATTTCCACAAAATTTCTTAAAGGGATAGAGAATAGGTGGTAGCAATGACTACAGATCATTATACTTTTTTAGCTTTTTTTATCAAGGTGGTCATAGGGAGCCTCTTAAAGCAGAGATTAAATAGGAAGCCTGTTAAGAAAGAAAATATATATATTTTTTACTTTTATAATGTATATGTATCACTGTGTGTGTGTCTCACAGAGAGAGAGAGAGAGAGAGAGAGAGGTAGAGAGAGATTGGGGAGCTGCCTGCTGCTTCCCAATATAGGCAGGACAGAAAGTCAATATGAGCAGTGCTTTGTTCTGTGAAGAGATTTTTTCAGTGGATTCTCTTAATTGTGCCAATTTGTGTGGCTGAGCAAAAGGCACCACTCCCTTTCTTATGCATAGCTCTGCTAGCAGGCAAGACACTAGGAGCCCCGTGGAGTTAATCCTGAAAGCAAGCCAGGTGATATCAAGCTTACACCTGAGACTCTACCCAAAGGCCTAAGTGTTTTTGAGAAAAGCTGGTCCACCAATACTTTTCATCTGGGAAATGGTAATTAATCACATGTGTGTCAGAGAGCTGCAACACTGGAGACCAAGCATGTATTATCTTGTGTTTGAAAGCAGGAATGAAGGACTTATATCAGGAGTTGACAGAAATTCATGGGGCAGGGTGGGGTTTAGGGAGAGGGGATGCACATTCACCCAATAAGGGCAAATAAGAACGAATAATGAATGCACCTGATCTCATGAAGCTAAGCAGGCTTGGGCTAATTAGTACTTGGATGGGAGAATGAATAATGATGATAACTAGGAAAATACAAATGGTGCAACTGTGTTTGTACTTTGGGCTGAGGGATTATGTTTGTACCTTGGGCTGAGGATGTAGGACGTGCAAATTATAAAACAGGCTTTTAGCATTTGAATTTTAGGAGTTTCCCATTCATGATTCATTTAATATTCTCATGCTTCTTGTCACTATAGTCTTTGCTTTTTCTTGTCACTATAGTCATTTCCACCTAGTACACTCCTCATCAATTAAGTCTCAGCTCAAATAGCACCTCTTCCAAAAGATTGGCTGCCTTTTCAAGAAATATTCATGTCAAAAATAAGACTAACCATCCTGTAAAACAAGTGGAGTCTATGTGGTAATGCTTAAAGAAGGGGCTCTCTACTCTTTTAATATATTTGGATAGAACTTCAGGTACAGAACATATACCCCTAGGAAATTCAAAAGAGCCAGAATATGCTAAACAAAACCAAGAGAGAATGTTGTTCTAAAGGGCATAAATTCTAAAATTATTAAAAGTTTGCTTATGAAATTTTAAAGTGAGAAACTATGTGCCTAATATGAAATTGTAGAAAGATCTACCTCAGCATACTGTGATGCTGCAATAATAAATACTTGACAAAGACAGTTGAGAAGAAAAAAGTTTCTTTAATGGGGTAAGTTTGTAAGTCAGGCAAATTGGAGGTTTTTTAAAATTAAACTATATAATTTGTAGCAATTTAATGTCCTTTTATTTTAACTATAGTTAATGTGATTTAAAGTCATTTTTTCTTTAATCTTACTCTCTAAGAGACAACAATTTTCACCATGGTTTCCCCAGCCTCAAGAAGAAAACCCTGTAGTTAGTTATGGTCTATGATACCTAAAAATCAGTATCATATATGATTTCCACAGTTACTAAATAGAAAACAGGCATCTTGTTTACACAATCTACACAATTTACCTAGATATAAACAAACAAATCCATTTTCGAGTTATATTTTAGATGTAGTGTTGTTAACAAAAGTCCAATAAGATGTAGAACTCAACAATTCTATATTTATTTAGAAATTTAAGCAGATGGATATTGTCAACAACTATCCTAAAGAAGTATAATGATGATAGGACTAGACAGTATGTTGTTGGTTCAAATAAAGAGAAAAATGTGTTTAAAACAATGATAAAAACAGCATCATGTTTGTCCTCCAGGCAGAGATATAGCTCTTTGAAATCAGTTGTAGTGCTCAGAAATGGGACCGGATTTAACTCCAGGCAATGCGTTATCAGAATTGAATTATGATCTAGAAACAAAAATTATTAGTTTCATATGATATAACAAAATAAATGTGGGATTTATTAGAGTTAAAATTATTATAAAACAAATATACTATTTGGGAGAAGATATATATTTTATAAATCTGTAGAGGAAAAATAATTTCTTAGAATTGGAGTCTAGAAATAACAAGAACTTTTAAGATTGAAAGATTTGAATATATAATTGGTAATACTGTAACAGGGAGAATGGCCTGAAAAAGGGGAGGTTTTTAGGTAAAAATGTTTTTTGTCTCTCTAAAACCTCCCCCACTCCTTTTCGGAATTAAAACCTGCATCCCTGCCTCAGGACAGTGGTTGGGAGAGGCAGGAAAGTGTCCTTTGTTCTTTGTACTACAGGAGATGGATCAACGGAATTGTCTGGGTGGAGATCAGGAGATTGTCTTAACCAAAGATGGGATGAATTAGAACCATTAACTATAGCTGAACAGCAATAGCCTGAAAGTGAAAACCTCCTCTTTAAAAGCTCTGTATTCCTGCTCACAGGCAGGAGTTGGTACTTTAAGAGGGGAGTTTGCCAACCTTCTCATTTGCCAGCAAATTATTAAACTTCTCTTTCCTTCTCAAACCGCTTGTCCTCGTTCTTCTGATGTGGCCTTGGGGACAAGTGCTGAGCTTTCGGTAATGATATTTCAGTAGAATTGAAAACAATACAAAGAAAATTAAAACAGAATGATTGTGAATTTTTTTCCTTATTGTATTTGTTATCTAATATGTGTCTGGGTATGTTTTCAATTAAAAAGGAAAAACAATAGAAAAAACACTTAACATCGTGTCTAGAATGGGCATTAATAGATTGACATTCCAGATATTCAACTTGAAAATAATGATAGCCAGATTGTAATGAAACTCTAGGGAAGGTTATTATTATTGTAATCACTAATGCTACCATTGACTTCATTTTCTGCAAATTTCCATTAACTTTCATACCTGTTTTTATTTTATACTCCCATATATTTTACAACGTCATGCAACTCAGAGGCATGTAGCTTCAGAGGTCACATTTCCTTATCTTACTTAAGCCAGTGAGTTCCAAACTTATTGTCAAAAAACTTACCTCCACTTCCCACCAGATTTTGATTTGGCAAGTCTGGAGCATTCCAGAGATTTGAATTTTTAACAAGCACCCTCAGGTGATTTTCATGCAAGTGGTTGCAGTTAACTACCTGGAACAATTTGTTTTTACCTTGGAATTTGTTTAAAGCGGAACCGGAGCTCAGAAAGGCAACAAAATTGAAAAACATTAGGGTAAGGCCCATAAGCAGGAAGGAAGGACTGGGGGGCTGGGAAAGAGCAAAGAAAAAGAGGGTTCTCAATAATGACAGTGGCAGGTAGAGAGGTAGTTGGTGTAGATAAGAAGTAGGATGTACACCTAATGACCCAATCCAAGCTATAAAAACATATTTTCTTTGCAAAAAAAAAATGGAAAAAAATTGTGTTTCAGTGGAAAACTACTCAATGGTCGATGGCACACCGTTCTGGGTCATTGGAGTCTTGTTCTTTTACTGGCTTTGAGCTATTTTTTGACTCTGTAAAGTGTAGGACACTGATAAGTGTGTAAATTCTCTCTTGTCTGATAGTGATTTAACTGACTCACCTCTCCTATCCTCCCTCCAACCTAGGGAAAAATTTTTTTTCTCCATTTACAATTCATCTGAAAATTTCTTTACTCTATATAAGTCTGTTGTTTTGACTTTTCCTTTGAACTGGTCATAACATCTGCTTGGTTCCCTCATATCATATGAGTAAAATTTCTTTAACATGTGTTTATTCTTCTATCTGTGTGAAAGTCATGCCTGTACAGGTTTCCAAAAATTGTCTGTCAAAGGGAGTTCGATGCTTTCCTCATTGCTTATCATTGCCATTAAAAGAAGCAGTGCTAATACACACATAATATGATTCTGACATTTGTTGTATTACTGAAGGATTTTATGAATACTCTTATCCCTCTTTCTTCTTTCAAATACAAGAGTCAGCAATAAAATTTTATCTTTACTCTGGTTACGACCAAGCTATTTAACTTGTTATCAAGAGCAACTATCCATCTTTTCTTTGGGTCTCTAATTTGCTGTAACATGCAATTTCTGATAAGGCTATCCTAGTGTGTGATTCAGAGAGCAGAGCACCACAGCTCTTCCTCAGCCTCTTCCATTTAGATATTGCAAAAACTCCTCCACTTCTCATCTCTGAGGCACAAGTGATAGCGCTAATACTGTTTACTACACTTAACCAGACATACAGGAAACTAACTTTAGAATTCCAAGAGTTACAGAGAAGAGAGAGAGATATTAATTCTCCTTTCAATTTTGTTTCTTTGTTTTCCTTCAAATAATAAAAGACAAATTTAAGCCATGGCCTAGGGATCTGCACACATCAAATATATCAGTCAGCCAGGGCTGGAGTCCTGAAGATAATGGTATTCTTGCTGCCTCAAGTTGGTATCTGTAAAAGCTACAGTAAATTGCACTAAATGCTTCTGCCACCTTTTTGGCAGAAAGGTGCACTGTCAGCTCAATCTTACCAGGTTCAGAAGGAAGCACTCTAAAATTGATCATAAAAAATCATTTGCTATCTAAAACAAGAACAAAGCTTGTCACACTGCAGGCTTTCAACTAGGCCACAATGTGAGGGGGGGAGCCTTAGAGGAAAAATAATACGTTTTTCCTTCAACCAGTGGATTTTAATTGGCTAATTACTGATATTTGTTATTTAGTGCAAACTTCTTTTAATTTAGTATCATTTAGCCATTTCTAAAATGCTGAGATCAGAATCTCTCTCCACTAGAGGACACTCTCTAACTTATTGAAAAATACAAAGCTCTTTTTTTTTTTT
>VBSM01001483.1:18746911-18779648 GCA_008086735.1 Cheirogaleus medius
AAAAAAAACAGAAAAATCTCTCTGTCTCTCTCTTTCTCTCTTCTCCCTCTCTCTCAGACAGACACACACACAAAGACATAAAGAAAGTTCCCTCTAAACATCCTCAAGACATTTTACCCAAATGGGTATTAGGATCCATGGCAGGTAATAGTTGCCAATATCAAACCACAGATAGTCTCTTGAAATCAGAGATTTATCTAAGATCTCTAAAAGAAAGAAAGGTAGTGGAAGGGATAGGTTATATTAGGATCATAGATGAGGATGTTATTGCTGCAATATATAACAATATCTGCTCAAATTCCAAGGGAATAAAATCACAAGACAAAAACAAGGTATGTACTTTTACATTTGCTAACTATAATTCAGCTGCAATGTCAGATTTCTTTATGAAAATGGAGTTTATACTGCCTTAGTACATATCTCTGTCGCTTTTAAGAACAAAACAACTCATTTGGCTGATCAATAGATAAATGATTTAAATAACCACAAATAATTCGGAGTTAATTGAGTTAATATACATAGTATCCGTGGTGAGTTACTGCTCACTAATTGTTTGCAATTATTACTATCATTATTATTATAGGACAAACTTCTGTAAAGTGATGACTTGTAGTATATGCATCAAGCTAGGCCAAGTTATAACTTTCAGGGACCAGGGAGCTGCATGTTGAACTTTGAATAAGTTGTCAGGGACATTTCCCACACTAATGAAGAGAGGCATTGGCAGAGCTCTTCCACAATAGAAAGGAAATCTCATGCACTTGAAGGAAACGGCATGAAAAATGGGGATATTATTACCACATTATGTTTGATTGCTTCAAAGATTCTTGTAAGGACTCAAAATTTTAGCTCTTGATGGCTGCTCTCTATCTGCATAAAACAAAAGTTCATGGAATCTGGAACAATCAGTGTACACCAGCCTAAAAGGGGGACACATCAAACTTTTGTTAACTAAATACCCAATGCCACCTGATGACCTCACTCCTGGGAAGTTGTGATGTTGCACCTGAGTGTTTAGAAGATGGGTATTAGATAACAGATGTGGGAAAATGATGATTGCACAGTGGAAATTGGTAACTGCCAGGAGGCAGATTTGCTCAAAAGAGTTACTTAGAAACTCTTGATGATAATGAAGCACAGGAAGTAGGGTCATTTTTTCCCTTGAGTTGAGGAGTGGATGTGAAGAAGTGCCTTGTGATTTGCTTTTTGACAAAGACATTAGAACTGCTTATAATTTTACTCATTTCTAAGATTGTTTCAAGTCATCCACAAAGTGGACATTTTTTTATAATGCAGACATTTTAAGGCTTTTATTGCAGAGGCCTTGCCATCCTCAAATTTTTGTGATTGCATCTTGAGAAGACATCTCCTTTATTTTTGCTCTTTTAATTGCATAGTCACTGTACCAAATCCTTCCTTGATTCCTTTAACTCTTATGGTGCATTCTCATCCTTCCAGGGTCTCACATTTTTAAAGCAAATTATTATATTTTCAGTCTCCAAGTATATTTAAAAATGCATAGAGAAGGCATTTATCTTTGCTCAGCATTCAGTAAATTCTTCAGACTTCAGTATCATAAACAGTTGAAACAAGAAAGAAAGAAAAAACAAAGAGAGATGAATAAGAATATGAAAAGGAACAGGAAGTGGGAAAGAAAAAAAGGGACATTAGTGATAATGAAGGGTATTGAAATGCCTCCATTAGCTTATTCAATGTAAGGGACCACTGTTACATATAGGTTGTGATGCTCTTAAACAGACCCTGTCCTTTATCTTTTTTGAGCTTAATATGTCATCTCCAAAGCCTGGCTAATAACTTATTGAGGCAGAGTCCACCCAAATGCCTCCTAGTCTCTATTAGCCCCTTCTTCCTTTTGGTAATACCGTGTTTCCCCGTAAATAAGACCTACCCATAAAATAAGCCCTAGCAGGATTTCTAAGCATTTGCTTAACATAAGCCCTACCCTGAAAATAAGACCTAGTGATGGGCGTGGCTACGCAGCATATCTGCACAACCCATGCATTTCCTCGCGGAGCGGTAAAGAAGACAAACAGCCCTTCTCATCTGCCCCATGAGAGCTCTCTTGCTCGACATGAGAGACTGGGGCCAATGGTTCTAAAGGAAATAGAGTCGCAAGAAATTCAGGATGGAATTCGGAGTTTGGAGAGTTATGATGATGTTCCAGAAGAAGACGACTTAACTATATTTGAATAAATGTAGATTGTTGTACCGTACTTAAAAAAATTAACACATCCCCTGAAAATAAGCCCTAGGGTGTCTTCTTGAGGAAAAATAAATATAAGACCCTGTCTTATTTTGGGGGAAACATGGTATAACCCCTAGAGTTTTAGTTGAACACATGGCTACCTAGTTACAGACTATATTTCTTAGCTTCTCTTACAGCTAGATGTGGCCATGTAATTGATCAGACCAATGAAATGTATGAAGAAATGATGTGTACAATTTCCTGGACATTTCCTTTATGACAAAGCCTCACACCTAGGACTAGACTTTGTTTCTCTTTCCTGTAGACCGGAAAGAAGACGTGTCAGTGAACTGGCTTCTACTATATATGAACACAAAATGGTAAAGCAACAAGATATAAGGAACATGGGTCCTTGTATGACTTAAGGGAATAGAATCACCTGACCAGTCTGGGACTGTTCTCTACTGGTCTATTTATTGAGAGAAACACACTTCCAGTTTATCCAGTTTATGTCTTCCAGAAGACATTGCATTTTAGAATACACTTGTTACCCAGCTTAGTCTGTATCTACTAGTACCTTAGAATCTACTTTTTTGACCTTGCCTGGCAGGTTGTAGTGTGGCAGGATAAAATTATGGCCCTAGACTAATTTGATCCACTTAGCGATGGAGAAAAAACCCCATATGTATCTCCTCCTAATCCCCTAATACCCACAGTACCTATATATAAAACGCAGAAATAGAAAATCAGTAGCTCCTTCTTTGAGAAGGAAAGTATGAAATTAGGGGGGGAGGTGGCATGGGCAATATACGTAACTGTAATATTTGTACCCCCATAATATGCTGAAATAAAAATTAAAAAAAAAGTATGAAATTAGGAATGAGATCCCTTTTAAGAAAGGCCTTAGCTTTAATTAGAGGAAAACTATCAGGTATTTACTTAGAGTTTGGTTTATTTAGGGCTAATATAGTAAATAGTATCTGTTCTAAAACACATATATCACCTTGTGACTTAAAAAGAGTGTTTTGAGGCCGGGCGTGGTGGCTCATGCCTGTAACCCTAGCACTCTGGGAGGCCGAGGCGGGCGGATCCTTTGAGCTCAGGAGTTTGAGACCAGCCTGAGCAAGACCGAGACCCTGTCTCTACTAAAAAAAAAAAAAAAAAAAAAATAGAAAAGAAATTAGCTGGACAACTGAAAATATATAGAAAAAATTAGCCGGGCATGGTGGCACATGCCTGTAGTCCCAGCTACTAGGGAGGCTGAGGCAGGAAGATCACTTGAGCCCAGGAGTTTGAGGTTGCTGTGAGCCAAGCTGATGCCATGGCACTCTAGCCCCGGCAACAGAGTGAGACTCTGTCTCAAAAAAAAAAAAAAAGTGTTTTGTGTTATTGCTTTGTATGTGGACGGGATGGGCTAAAATTAAAGGTCTAATTCAAACTGGATTTTGCTATACTCTGTGCATTTTAATGAGGCACCCTCTCTCCAATTTCTTAACACTCAAGGTCTTAAGAGATAACTCAGATATGTACGAAGTTTGTTTTTCTCATGTTTTTAAATATATAAATCATAATCATTAGGTTTATTGGCTTTCAAGGTTAATGAAATACTCTTTAGGAAGCTTTATAAGCTTATAAAACATGGCTAATGCAGGACATAATGATAACTCAGACATGTTTATTACTAATATTTAAAACATAGATGAACATGCAGTGAACTCACTGTGTTTTCTCCTTTCTGCCTAGAAGGACTTTTGTTTGTCACCATTATATTAAAATTATTCAGTGTAACTGCTGGTGTTTCAGACAGTGGTTTGCTCTGCTTGTCTCCTCTCTATAGTGGCTCAGTAAAATGCTTCTGACAGGTTCTGAGCCTAAAATATACCATGAAGCTTGGTTTTTTGTCCACATTTGATAGGAGACATGATAGCAGTTTGAACTGCCATGGAAGCAGTTTGAACAATTGAATTTCAAAATGAGAGGGAATTTTCTGTTCTGAGTTAATCAGGAAGAGTTTCAGAAGTTAGTAACATTTATAGAAATTTTCAGTACTTAAAAAATTCAGTTATTTCATTTCTAGTCTATAGCCAGAGCTATTTCTTTCAGTTATTTTCATTCTTAAGAAAGACTCATTATTTCTCTTTGCAACATGTATCCCCTTTCTCAGTCCATTCTAATACTGATGTCTTTAAAACCACTTGAAACTAACCTTGCTATTCTGAAGTTTCAGATCCTGATCATAGAACTTGAGGTTCAGTAGACTTATTTTTTTTCATACTTTAAAGTATTTTTATTGTCTCTAAATGAGCAACTTCTTGAGAAGCTCTGACAATCCTTAAAATTCTTTTCTTCCTTTTGGGGTTCCCAATTTCACCCTCTCTGACTTTATCCTCTCTCATGGTGTTAGCTTTACTCCTGGTATGTATACGAAAGCAGTATCTCATTAAAACACACACAGACACATACAAAATACTAAGACAGACTGGTTACTCTTCTGTGAGCTCTTCGGAAGTTTTTCCACTTGGTTTTTTTTTTTTTTTTTTTTTTTTTTTTTTTTTTGAGACAGAGTCTCACTTGGTTGCCCAGGCTAGAGTGCCGTGGCGTCAGCCTAGCTCACAGAAACCTCAAACTCCTGGGCTCAAGCAATCCTCCTGCCTCAGCCTCCCGGGTAGCTGGGACTACAGGCATGTGCTACCATGCCCGGCTATTCCACTTGGTTTTTAATCACAACTTCCTTATGCAAGGATTATAAGGCACCGATCTAGAAGATTTATAACCCTCACAATGTCTTCAATAAAAGAGATTATAAAGGAGCATCTGAGACTGTAATATAGGTTATCACTTGAGAATATTTTTACTGCTTTCTTAACTAAAGTATTAACATGATTTTCTGAGGTCTTTTTTATGCCCATCACTATTTATTAATCTGTGATTTTTTATTTATATTTTAATATCAGCAACTAAGTGGGAAGTTGTGGAAGTAAATTGAAATAGCCGAGTCTTCTTGTCTTTAGGAAAATGACCACTTTATGCACTACATGCATAAAGATGAATTCTTTCCCCAACATATTTAAGGAATCACTCACATTATTAGCATTCTATCTGTAGTTATATTAATAAGCTTGCCTTTTCCCCAACACTTGACCCTCATGGGGAATGCCCTTTGGTATATCTAATCTGCATAAGTAAAATGTAGCAATTATTTCTAAATCTTTTCTAGGAAACCCTGGAAACTTTCACACAGCCCAAGATAAAAAAAAGGAATAAAGCCATTTGTTCATGGGTTGATGATGCTTCATAACATTAATTCCTTGATGCTAGCTGTCTGAATATCCCATGTTGAAAGGTTAATGACAAGTGTTGCTGATGGGATGTGCATTCTGAATGAAACACCATCTGGGTTGATGAAAATACTCATTGATCTGAACAACCTGATCAATCCGATATTTTAAATTTGCCATGGCCATGCTATAGTTATAGCAAAAATTAAGACTAAATAAAGTTAGTAAATATAACTAGTTTCTCATGAGCAGAACATCAAATCATTTCAAAATTGCAACGCTCAAACATTACTTAATTAGTATTTTTTTCTACCATCATTTAGTCAAAAGATATGCTTCTTGACTTTCTCATTTGAAGTAGGAGAGAGGCTCTATAAGATTTCATGGATGAAGCTTTAAAGTACTTTTTGACATATCTGTTACCTCTTCATTGTTTTTTGTGTGTCTTTATTTTCCAAAATTTATACAATATAAAATATTCCTTTTATAATTTAGGAAAACATAAACATGTAGTTTTAAAATGTCACCACATATTCTATAATACTTCAGGGTAGCACAGCAGGTCATGCACCATCTTCCTCCACTAACTCTTTTCTCCAACAGTCTATAGTCATAGGAAAGCTCTTGGAGAAACACCTCTCCCTCAGTCAAGATCAGCTCTGTGACTCTAAACATGCTTAGAAAAGTACAGTTGTATAGACTATAGATTAATGATACTCTTTGAGAGTGCAGCATTAACAGAATATAAGTAGTAGGAGAGACATCTTTCCCATCCATAGTTAAGGACTGTGGGTTTCCCCAACACAAATGAAAATTTTAAATCAGCTTTATTGAACTGGTGTTTGTTTTCAGACTAGCTTCCCTCTTTCCACTGGCGCCTTACTCCAAAAATGGAAATTTGGTAGAGTGTAAATAAACCCCTTTCGTTTACATTTTTGCATAACAATACACAAGGCTACACCTTGTAGCAATACTTGATCTTTTAGGAGAGCCAAAGAAAAGGTGTAAATAGCATTTGGGCCCTCTCCTTTATTTAAGCCAGCAGTCACTTCCATTTGCTCAACTGTTCTCAGAGATTTGTCAGAAATCCTTTTATTCTCACTGTAATAATCAAAATCATTCATTTAAGAAAAATACTGCCTGAAAAAAATAGTGGAAATTGAACATTTTCTTTCATTATTAGAAGGGATGTTTGGGATAAGAAGTAATAGAGAGGTAAATTGAGTCAATTAATTATTTCCTAATCCCCTTGTTTATCTAATTTGTATATATACATGTGAGCAAGGCCCTGAGAACGAATGAGAAGATAAACAAGCTGATCTTTGTGGTCCCACCCTCAGATTTCTACATTACTTTCTTCATTTATCCTCCCAGTGATAGTACCTTCATGAAATGAAGCACAAGGATTACCCAGACCCCTTATTCTAGTATCCACCAGGCTTGGAATCTCTGAGAGTACACATTGTGATGGCTTTGTAATGTGTCCACTTGGTGAGGCTGAACTACATCTTCCAGAATTCCATTTTCTTATATGTGTCCAAGTAGGGTAGGCTACAAGAGAAATTCTTTTACACTAGTTGGAGGATGTTAGGAAGGCAATAGCCATTTTGTAGCATACATGTGCACACACATTGTTGCTGATATGCTGACTTGTTGACAGGAAGCAGCAGTTGGACCTGCAATTGCTGTCTTTGCCCCTGGATCTTCAGTGTCTCTGATCCCTAGACCAAAGGTATGTATGCTCATTCTTATTGCCAAGGTCAGAGGCAACAAGCAACACCACAGGTTTCAGTCTATTCTAGTGGAATTCAAGCCTACTTATGATCTTCACACCTGCCTGCCTGTCTGTGAACTTCAGGCTTCAGCACAACATGCAGAGACAACCTTGTGGAGACTGCTTAGCCAGCTCCCATAATTGTATAAACGAATTCCCTGTACTTATGTGTGTATATATATATATATATATGTATGTGTCTATTATCTTTCTCTCTATATATATATGCATGTGTATACACATAGTAGGATACATATATAATACCCTACTGCTCTATTTTTCTGGTTGAACCCTTAATTATACACATGATATGCAAAAGTTATTACTCTTCCCTGGATATTCTCTCAATGGGTTGTCTTCTGGGATTTGGAGGACAATGATTGTATTCTCAAAGCCATTAACTTGGTATTTATTAAACATCATATCAGGTACTAAATAGCAAGCTCCTTTTCCACTTCATCTCCCAATCCTTTCCCTAAACATGTGGCACACTGAAGGTTCATTTCTTACCTACTCACTGCAACCTGACTTCCACTGATAGCATTCTACTGAAATTGATTCTCACTTTGGGTAGTTAGGTCTTTATTTTACTGGATCTTTCTACATCTTGGTGTGGTTTATTCCTCCCTCATTTGGGACTTTCTTTGCTGGCTTTCTTGCAACTACTTTCCAGTTTCTTTGGAAGTTAATTCCTCCATGTACCTAGGAAACGTTGGTTGTTTCTCTCTTTAACCCTCTTCTAACATTATACCAATAAATTTAATGACTTTACCACCCATATTTTACTGACCTCCAAATGTCTAAGTCTTTGGGCCTGGGCCTCTCTCCTACATGAACATCTCCACTTGGATATCCCACAAACATCTCATACTCAGTGTGTCAGCGATTTGATTATTCATACTTCTCCCCAAATTGCTCATCCTTCTGATTTACTATCTTGGTGAACAAAACCTAGTATTCAGTAAGCACTCAATAATGCTTATTGGGAAGTGAACGAATAAATGAACACACTCAGAAAACACATTTTCCCACTATTAAATTATGAGAGTGAATAGCAAACCAATTCATATGCAATAGCTCTTACTCAAATTATGTGAAAGGGACACTCCAGTGAACCAGACTCATCCTCCCAGTAACTCCCAGTTTCCTTCCTCCAAGTCAGCCTTAACATTTTTTGGTTGCAAATACTCTCAAGAACTGATGAACAATAGAGATCCAGCCCCACCCCCACCTCACCCCACCCCATCCCCCTTAAAACATTTTGTGTGTGTGTAATTTTAAGGCCATTTGGAATTCATTCCTAGATTCATGAATTCGGGTTAAGGATCTGTGATTTGGTTGAAATACAATAGTAGAAAATGTTAATTACTCTTTTAGATGAGGCGTAACCTCACAAGAAGGTGTTGGGGAATTCATGCTGCTTTCAGGTATCTGTTTTTGTCTATTTTAATTAATAGAAATAAAATCCTAGGGTTGTTTGTCAAAACAAACATGATTGTCCTACTGGGACTTTTGAAAAAAAATAACTAAAACATTGATGATTTATCTGGTGAAAATAAAGTAGTAAAGGGTTTAAATGAAATAAACTAAGATATTCGTGAAGTTTTATCATAACATTTAGATGGAATTTAATAAATACATTTTTAGATTGTTTCTATGTGCTAAAAATATAAAAACCTCCCCTTCTGTATTAAAATCATTGCTCCTCTCATCTGAATTTTCAGATACTTTCTCCAATTAATAGTTTTATTATAGATTTTTAGGAAAATGAAATAATTTTACCAACATTCGTTGAATACTAAGTGGTTTATCAGCCAGTGGGAAACACAAAGATAACTTTTTTCAAGAAGGCACCGTTCTCTCAAAATGTACTTATTATTAACTATTCTCTGTAAACCAAAATGCAGTTCCATAATGGAGAATAATGTGAAATAACACAGTAAAAATAATTACAATAGAACATGAATGAAAAATTATCATAGTAGCCAGAAATACACATTTGAGACAAGAAATTTGACATTGATTTCACTGTGATTATGATTTTCCCCACATTCCAAAGTAGGTAGGACCACTGGGACATACTTGTAATCTTTCTTTTTTTTTTTTCCCTGAGTCAACAGTTTATTACTGAACTGCACTTTCACCTTCACCCAGACTATTTCAAAGAGCTGGAACAAGTTGGGGGTGGGGGAGGGACACGTGCCTGTCAGGAGCCAGGACCCCTGGCCAGTTTCCACCCCCCCCCCCACCAGGGCAGGTTTCCCAACCAGGGCAGGGGAGGGAGCATCAGGCTGTCCAATCTCTGGCACCAGCTCTCCACATGCATGCACACAGCAAGCCAGCAGCTCCTTACACATAAATACAGACATACTTAACAAAAATAGTATATCATCTTCATAAGGAAGAAAAACTAGTCTCACATATCTACAGTAGAGAGCCCAGGGTGACTGGAGCTGGGCCCAGACCCCCAGGGATGAGACTGGCCAAGGGTGGAGCAGAGGAGAGAGAGAGGCCTGAAGGGATCAGGCTAGATGGGGGTGGGGTACAAATCTGCCTGGCCAGGCAGGACTGGCCCCTCCAGCCTGCCCCACCCCCACCTTGTGAACCAGGCTTTTCTTTCTACCCTTCCTGCCCCAAGACCTGAGGGCTCCCACAGCTGTCCCTATCTATAGCTCCTCTTCACCTCTGGGCTGAGGCCTCAGAACCTCTGGACTCCATGGGCAACAGCCCAAGGCAAAGATGCCACACATCAGCTGCTCTTGCAGAAAGTGAGGCAGCTGAGGCCATAAACAGCTCTGGAGCATCATCTGTCTTGAGCATGGGAACCAGGGGAAGGGAAGGGATTACGGTGGTGTGAAAATGCAAGGACCACCCTAGCTTTGGCATGGGGTGGGATTGGCCTCTAGCCAGAGGCCTCTGGAGGACATTCAGACTGGGAGTGGGGACTTTGGCCAGCCCAGAGGTGGGGAGGAAGTCCTGGTCCTTGCTTCTTTATTCCAAGCAGCCTGAATCCGTGATTAGTCACAATGTCCCCTAAGTGTCTCTTGGGGATGGGGATGGAACGAAGAGGAGCCTACGTCAGGGACAGGGGTGGGGAATGATCAATTCTGAGGCCACGAACATTGAAACAAAGGCAATCTAGTTTCTTTCCCAGGAAGAGCTTCCTAAAACTTTCCAGCTTCCTGGCAGAAAAGCACTTCTGGGAGGCTAAGGGGTAAGGGTTCCGCCAATCAGGCAAGGCCATCCTGCCCCCAGCCACAAGCCCTCCAGTATCTGCCAGCCTCCATGGGGCAGATTTTGGGGACTTTGTGGATTTCAAGGCTGAGAGAACTGAGGTGTGGGGGGAGGTGGCTCTCACAGAAGCGTGGTAAATTCTAGAAAATTAGTTGCAGGGGACCGGGTGTAGGCCCAAGCCAGTGATGGGTGGGTGGGCCGGCATGGGCTGCATGTAGTAGTTCTCCTGGTGGCAATGTGGCTGCACGGAGTGATGTGGTGGGGCAGGGCAGGGGATGGAAGGGTGAGTGGATGGTCAGTGTCTGGTCATTTCCTACTGAAGAGCAAGCCCAGCAGAACCACACCAGCTACAGTCATACCCGTCAGGAACCAGCGGTAGAAGCGTTCCTGGCCTTTCCGGCTCTCAGCTGCTGCATTGTTCCCGTAGAGTTCCACAAAAGTGTCCCAGCCGCCGTTCTCCTGGATCCAAGGCTGTAGGTGGTCATTCAGATAAGTGACCATCCAAGTTACGATCCGACTAACCAATACCTGCATTTCCTTGTCTATGCTTTCCACGCACAGGGCCCCGCCGAAGGAGAAAAAGGCCACAATGCGACCCCAGTTTACCCCATCCCGGAAGAGTGCGTTCACTACCTGCTCAAAGCTCTCATATGCTGTCTCTGGGGTGATGTGGAGCTGGGATGTCAGGTCACTGAATGTTCGCCGGTACCGCAGTTCAAACTCCTCACCCGTCTCCCTCAGTGCATGCTTCACTGCTGCCATGGGGATCTCCTCCCGGCCATCCAAACTGCTGCTGTGGCCAGTGGCTCCATTCGCCGCAGGGCTGTCCTCCAGGTGCAAGGATGGGTTGCCATTAATGGCCCTGAGGGTCTCCATCTCCGACTCAGTCCCTTCTGGGACCTCAGTTCTGTTCTCTGCCACATCGCTAAACTGATTCCAGCTGTATCCTTTCTGGAAAAGCTTGTAGGAGAGAAAGTCAACCACCAGCTCCCGGTTGCTCTGAGACATTTTTCTAACAGTGATGGGCTCAACCAGTCAATTGTCCAAAATGCCTGCTTACTCACTGAGTCTAGTCTCTGCTTAGTGATTCTCTTCTAAGGTCCAAAGGCAAGATAAGATTATTCAAATCCGTCTCAGGCGACAGCAGGCAGGTGCAGCCCCCGGAAGATCTTTTGTATTATAGGTCAGGAGAGGTGGTGGTGGACGGGATGCCAGTAACTCAGCCGGCCTCGCGGCGGCTGGCAAATAAAGCAACTCCAGCGGTAGGGATCTTGCGACCTGGCAGGCTGGGAACTCAGAAGGCGACACAGGAATTGAGAAGCTCAGGAACCAGCCCCCTCGATTGCTTCCTCCTCCACCGCCCGAATCCAGGGCAGCTGTCCTGAAGCCGAGGCCTCCTGCAGCTGAGGCCTCTTTCTACCCGGAAGCCCAGCCCCCACGCTCTTGCACGCCCCCAGGCTCTCCTCCGCCTCCTATTGGGAACCAGGAGAACCCTCCCCGCAGGTGGCTAGTACAGGTTTAGTTTAGGGTTGTTTTTTTTTTTCCTGTTTAAGTACCACCCGGGGTGAGGCTTCCAAAGCCCTGAAGGGACTTTTCAATGGGGCTCAAGGTTTCCATGAGGGACGCTAGGAGAGGGAAACTGCCTCGCATCTGCGATCTGACTTCCGAAAGGCCATCCCCGGCCTTTCCGGGAGACTGAAAGCGGGAGAGCCCCTGCAAACGCCGCTAGTTTTCTTTGAATTCCCCAAAGGCCCTGGACGTGGTCGGGGAGGGATTGCTGGGTCCTCCATTCCCATCCAGGACACAATGGCCGCCGGTGCCCTGCACAAAGACCCGGTGGGGGTGAGGCGCTTGGCCTCACCTGGAGTCAGGAAGAGGGGTCAAGGACTGCTCCAGGCTCCCCACAGCTAAGACCACGTTTTCCTGGGGACAGGCCTAAGGTGGCTTCCTGCAATCTCTTTCTTAAATGTGTCTGTCAACAAAATTAACACCTAGGTTGATGCATTAATAAGCAATTAATTGGCTAGTAGGGACATATGGATGAGGATTACAGAAGGGAATCCCTCTGGCTCTGTCTATTCATGGAAAATAAGATCTGAAATCAGCAGAGAAAGAAGGAATTTTTGGAAACTTGTCACCTCATTATTGCAAAACCAATGTTCCTGGTTACTGTAAAAATATTATAATATTTCCCCCAAATGTTTCCTGTTTGTATTTCTCAGCATAAACAATAAATCTTTGTTTAAATAAGTGTCGTTCTGATTTATTTCATAAATACACACACACACAATTTTTTTTTGGATAACGTAGGGGAGATATTATTCAACCTGTAACCTTAAATAAGAGACTGAAATCTTAAATGTCAAGATGGTTTAAGACAATGATGTATGATAACGCCAGTTAACAGTCCCCTGCATAAAAATTCACATTCAGATTTTCTGAAAACACACTATGTAGTCTGAACAAAGCAGGTCCCCAGGCTTATTTTGGTGCTCTCGTCACCAACTTGCAATCTCTATGCTAAAACACAAATGTAGTGGTTGGAATCCAGGCCCCTGAGTTAGCTAAACTTATGTCCAAATAGAATTCTATCTTTTATTATTTCCTTGATCTTAAGCAAGTTATGTTACTTAACCACTCTGATATTTTAATTGTCTCATTTGCAAAACTGGGTGTAAAAATATATAATTTCTAGGTTTGTTATAAGGATTAAATGTATGAGCAAAGTATGTAAAGCACTTAGCATATTATAAATTCGCACAGAGTAACAGCTCAATAAATGATGTGTGTGAGTATCACTAAAAATGACACGTGAGTCAAAGTACACAGCCCTGACTAATATGGTACCTACTAGGTGCCAAACTGAAAAATATCTCTTAAGAAAACAGAACTAGTCTTCTGTTTACTATGAATTACTGTTAACACTATCATGTTATATTTCCACATACCCAATATTTCCAGGCTTCTTGACTTAACAGATTGTGCCCTGTTTCCCGTCATTCTCTGTTAGTCACCAGAAGCACTGCTGAACTCAAGGTGAACTCAAGGTCAACTTATTCTAAGGGTGAAAGAGCAGGTGCTGTCAACTGAAGTGAAGGCTCTTCACTGCTTTGCTCTGCCTTGCTGAATTTCTTCTTGAGACACACTCTCTCTTGCCATTCCCTATATTCAAGTCTTTCCCCATTTCCAATCTTCACTTCAAGTTGCCATCTTACCCATGTAGCAGGGTTGTCTTTTAGATTTACACTTGACCCAGCCCATCCAAAAAGCCTTTCTTGAGTATTTCCATAATTTTTCCCCATTATCTTCCCAAGTGGCCAAACAAACCCTTGGTATATTCCCCAGGTACCTTTTAAATTTTATCCCTTTATTCAAATCCATTATGCTTGTATTTTATCTTTTTTGCCTCTATACTACACTGTAAAGTTATCTGCAAACAATGAGTGCATCTAAATAAAAATTTATGAATTGCACACTCTCTTATTTTTTAGCTTCAAGTACTCCTGGGACATCATTAGTGATAGTGTAAAAATTTTCATAGATTAAATCTGTAAGGAAACACCAGATATTTTTCCTTGTCCTGTAAGGGTTCACTTTATGCTCACTCACACACAAATAAACAAACAAGGTAACAAATAAACAAACAAAAAACCTTCAATGCCAGAGAACTATGAAATGCTGTCTTTAGGAACTGCTTATAATAATGTATTATTTTCTACATTGAAAAAGCATACGCTTGAATGAGAGTTTCTAAGGCAGGTAAAGTTGAAAGCAAATCTAGCAAATTACGTTAAGCCTCATTTGAGTGGGAAAAGAAAATGTTATATGTAATCAAGGCCACGGTTTTATATTTAACTTTCAGATACACATAATAACTTTTGAAACCCATAAGCAACTATGCCTAGATCAGTATAAAAATTCATAATTGTGCCTGATGGACTATCTCCCAAGATTGGGCTTTAAATTTCTAAGAGGATGGAGTATGTATAAAGTTATTTAACAAAAGCTTTCTATGTCTAGCAAACTCTTTGAGATAGTATTAATAGTTATTCATAATCAATGAAGAATTTCTCAAATCTTCCCTGACTACAGGTCAAAGTCTTTTAAGATGAATTACATTAGTATTGTACTTATGTCCTTTATACTTTTTGTAAAAAATCATAACTCTAAGATAACTAAGGATGATCTATTTTCATAGGTGTTGCAACTCAAATCATAAATCAAACCATTAAACTCAAATCTTTTTTTTTTTTTGAGACAGAGTCTCACTCTGTTGCCCAGGCTAGAGTGAGTGCCGTGGCATCAGCCTAGCTCACAGCAACCTCAAACTCCTGGGCTCAAGCAATCCTTCTGCCTCAGCCTCCCGAGTAGCTGGGATTACAGGCATGCGCCACCATGCCCGGCTAATTTTTTCTATATATTTTTAGTTGGCCAATTAATTTATTTCTATTTTTTTAGTAGAGACGGGGTCTCACTCTTGATCAGGCTGGTTTCGAACTCCTGACCTTGAGCGATCCACCTGCCTCGGCCTCCCAGAGTGCTAGGATTACAAGCGTGAGCCACCGCGCCCGGCCAAACTCAAATCTTTTAAATTTTTAATTATTATGAGTACATTATAGTTGTATATATGTATAGGATACATATCCCGTTTTGATACAGTCACACAGTGTGAATTAATCATATCAGGATAACTGGGGTATCCATCACCTCAGGCATTTATAATTTCTTTGTCTTAGAAACAATTCCAATTCTATTCTTTTAGTTATTTTAAAATATATCATAACCATTTGATTATAGTCACTTTGTTGTGCTATCAAATACTATTCATTCTGTCTATAATGTCTAACTATATTTTTGTACCCATTAACCATCCTCACTTTATCCTTCCTCCCCACTTCCCTTCCCATCCTCTGATAACCATCATTCTACTCTCTGTCTCTACAAGATCAACTTCAAATTCAAATCTTTTAAAGCAAGGATTTTTATTTTAATCTGGGCTTCTTATTCTTTCCTAAGAGTGTGTATAATAATCTTTTAGGTAGTTCTTAGTGGGCATCAGCCCCCTTGCTAAAACCTACACGAATATAACCATGTCCATCAATGTCATCACCAACACATACTTCTAAATGAGATCTATTAGAGGAGGTTCATACAATCCTGAGCCTCAGAGCCTGTGAGGAGGATTCTGGGACCACTTTGGACTAAGAAGCCTCTCAGTGGAGATTAATAGTGATCACCATTAGTCCCTGCTGATGGCCATTTGGAAGAGAAGAACACTCATCTTGAATTAAGGAAGAGGCTGAATGCACAGGCCTTCTTTTGGGAACAAAGGAACAGAGAAATCTGACCTAAAAGAAAGGTCTGCCTGTTATTCTAATGCTGTTCTTAATGATTAGATTTGAATAGTTCATAAAAAGGAAACTGAGAGTTAAAGAAATTGAAGGCAGTTTGTGTCTTAGAAGGCAAGGACCCTTTTGTCAGGAGGAGGTCAGAGGTGAGGCAGCACTCCTGGTGCTCCAGCATGCAAGACCCAGAAGCAGTGAACCGGGAGAAAGGATTTCAAACCTGGTTATTTAACAGTATAACCCAGAAACCAATAATCTAGTTATTTAACAAGCTTTCCTGATGACTCAGATGTATAGCAGCTTTGGGAACCTCTGGGTTTTATCTGCTGAGACAGAAAGAAACAAATTGAAGATACTAGAAGCTGGGTTTGGGGGGGGGTGCCATCAGAGTGAGTGTAGTACCTGACCCCAGCTGGAACATGACCTATCTGGAGTGGATCAGAGGAACTGAAGAACCAGATGCCTTGAGAGGTTGTATCCTAGATGCTAAGGGGTGGGTAGAACATATTGGAATCCATAGATGGCTAAGGTAAAACAAAGTAAAGTTGGGATAAACCTTGAATTCTCAGTGGGTAGGAGTTGCTAAGTGGTACGGTATAATTTAGTGATCTAAATTTTGGAAAGCTGGCATTTTCTGTGGAGGCTATTGAAATGCTGTTAGCATAATTAGGATCAAATCATCATCTTTATCCTTGGGCAGAATGAATTTGATGGAAATAGTAGGAACTCTTACCTCATTTTAATTACAATCAGGTTTTTGGTTATCCTTCCGGAGTAAGCATTGCTTTATTCAATAAGTTCTTCATTTTCCATACCTCTGTCACTGCAGCCTGGCTGCATGTGATTTAGAAACAGTGAGTAATTAGAAAGGAGAGGAAGTGGGCTAGGACTACATTTTTGCAACCACTTCTAATTTCTGGTATTTAGTTTCTATGGACGCTGACTGATATAAAGCTATGTCCCCTATCCCAGTTATAAGTATTCCCAGCTGTGATTAGAGAAGCTGCTGCACTTAACTCTGAGGTAGTGTAGGCATAGCTGGTCCCAAGCCATGCCCTTGAGTAACTGATAGTGGGAATGAATTTAAATGATAAAAGGAACAGACATTGGGAGAATAGAAATAAAAAGCAGAATTTAAACGCTATAAACAACTTTATTTGGGACTTGAAGTTTTCCTTCATCTTTAACATTCTTATTCTTTAGTCATAAAAAACTTCTTTGAAGATAGGTACTGTATGGTATATACATACATACACACATCATGTAGTAAATATGATATATATATGTATATAATAGATATGTATGTATATTGTGTATGTATAATAAATGACATACCAAATCAGATGGTCATAGTAAAATAAAATTCGAACAGTTAAAAAGGGTATAAGATGAAGTGTAAAGAGCTCCTACCCACATTCCCTGCTTTGGTTTCACTCTCCAGAGGGAACCATGGAAACACTTTCTTCTGTACATTTCTTGGCTAATACAATATATATGCACACAATATGTATGTACAATAATATATTTAATGCAAAAGTATGCCTATGTACACCTGTATATTTATACGGAAATAGTCACATATGCAATATACACACATACTTATATATCCTTTATACAGCACAAGTAAGATGATATCAGTACAGGGAGCTCTATTTTGTCATTCTAATAGTTACAGAGTATTGTAATAGCTGGATTATAGCTTACTTAACTAAATCATATTCTTAGATTTTTTTCTTTTTGTAATTATTACAAAAAGGGCAGTACTAAACGTCTTTGAATAGCTATATCTACAATAAAGTGTAATTAATATATCATACTTTGAAATGGGCCATGAATAAAAATAGAAAGTTTGAAGTATAGATTTCAAACTGGTGAAAATATACAAGATAAATGAGAAAGAAAAATCGGAAATGATGAAACTGTGGCAGACGCTAGACTTATACCCAAACTATTCCAATTAGTAGTAAACTGCAGTGAATCTAAACTTTGTAAGCTACATTTAGTTTCTTACTTCAAAAATGAGTTTTAATTTTGTGATGTTAATGAGCCTACATTTTAGTGTCTGGCACATAAAAGAGCATGAACCTATACTCCATGAAACTATCATTCTTGCAAGGCATTTTAAGATCAATCAGGCACATTTAGAAAACAAATTATGATAATTTTTCTTTTAAAATTAAAGCACTTTTAGCTAGTAAAAAAAAGCAAACAAGTTGAACTTGAAAGTATAATTTTGGAAGGTTAATTAAGATAAAAGAAAATTTGAAAACTTGGATTGTAGAGATGGTAGAATCTGTTTTGAGCCAAAAAGGAATAACCAAGCTGAAAAAAATATATGTAGCTTTATTTACTGACACTAACAAGGGGTTTCTTTTCAAGTGCTCAGAAACATTGGAGAACAACCAGTTACTAGACTCAGATTACCTCTATTATTTGTCTTATGGTTTTATTAAGCATAGATGATTTGGTAGTTTCCTTAGTCCTGGAGTCTCAATATTTAAAATGATCCCTGTGAAGACGTATGAAAAATTGTTTGATGGAAAATAGTGAGGAATTTTTCAACAAGGTATACAGTATGTGGTGAGCATTAAATTGACTGGAAATGTAACCAGAAGGGTATGTACACTGAAAGGGTCATATCACAAAAGGTAGAGCTGAAGTATGGTACCCTTCATTAGTACTACTTTTCATGCCAAATTCTGCAGCTGCAGCATTATTCACAAGGGCTACTTCATCTCAAAGGATTCACCTTTTAATTTTTTTTTTTTTTTTTGAGACAGAGTCTCACTCTGTTGCCCGGGCTAGAGTGCCGTGGCATCAGCCTAGCTCACAGCAACCTCAAACTCCTGGGCTCAAGCGATCCTCCTGCCTCAGCCTCCTGAGTAGCTGGGACTACAGGCATGCACCACCATGCGCGGCTAATTTTTTCCATATATTTTTAGTTGGCCAGTTAATTTCTTTCTATTTTTAGTAGAGACGGGGTCTCGCTCTTGCTCAGGCTGCTTTGGAACTCCTGACCTTGAGCGATCTGCCCGCCTCGGTCTCCCAGAGTGCTAGGATTACAGGCGTGAGCCACCGTGCCCGGCTACCTTTTAATTATTTTAAGGAGCTCAACACAGTGGTAAAAATCAAACTTTATAAACAACAGTGGTTGAAATTCTCATCCAAAATTGAGCCCTCTTACTGACAAGTGTAAGAAAAAGCTATGAATATTTTTATTACTCATGACAGGATCACTATAGTGAAAATGAAGATTGAGTGTTGGGTAAAAAGTTCATGGGGATTATGAGTTGTTTGAGACTCTTAGTTGATTAATAAGTTCAAAATTATACTATTAGTTATAAATATAGAACTCCATCAGTCATTTTTTTTCTTTATGATAAAGCCCTTTTAATCTTCCCTGAGACAATAAGAAAGATAAACCAGTGGGTCAGAGACCCTTTCCATCCATCACTGGACATAGGTGACTTGACCTCTCAAGAGAGGGTGAACTTATTAAAGTATCCACCAATAATAGCATAAAAAGATTGTTTTTTTCTACTTTTTGCTATCATTTTGAGTGACTATGCTTAGAAATAATTCTGACATAGCTCAAAACAATAAAAAAGAACAAAAACAAAAACAAACTGTTGCTATTTGTATCCTCATAGTTATAAAAGTAAGTCTCTTAAATAACAATACGGTGATACCTCATCAGAGAAGTCCTGAGATGAGTGTCAGCCAATTTTTTAAAAGGGAGAGATTCGATACAACTAGATCTCATTCATTAACCAATGCAACAATAAGCTTCCAATGGTAGATTATTTTAAAAATAGCTTTAATGTTGAAATAATCAAAAAGAGACCAAATTGGTTCCACTGTTAGTATGCTGATATGGAAAGTTGAAGAAATATAGTTATAATGTCTTAAATGCCATAAATTATTATGCAAATAGTTCAAACTACAAATTGCTTCATAACATTAAATGTTTTATGCAAAACAGTTGAATGATGTTAAAAATAAATGTTGCTGAAAATTTCCAATTTTCCTGTTCCTATAATTTGAGGAGATGACCTGTGGTGATTTTACTCTAATAATTTTTCTGTTTTTACAAGTGGGAGTTGAGAGACTTAATTAGGCTATTTTCTTAAGAGCTGAAAAATTAATAATACCTTCTTTATTTGTGCTGAAGTATTTTTATATACAAGTAAAATATAGATTATGGGATGTTAGCAATATTCATTGCAGAATGGAAATTCCTATTCATTGGTTGGAGTCAGCTATATACAGGGGATTCCAAGTACTCTAATGAGAAACATATTTTCATAATTTTGCTTAGGGCTCAACTAAAGATGTGAAATTAGCAGTGTAAATCATCAAAACAAGGAAATAAAAATGGTTTCAGTAAGAACTTCATACAAATTTTATTCCATGGTTTATATTTTTCATGATAGGCTTCTGTAGCACAATTACTTTAGGAGCTATAATTTTCAAATTAAACTCTGATTTCTAGGTCCTATTAGGTCTACTCCATATTGCATTTAACTCTTGCTTTTATTTCTATCTAAGTTGCATTATGTGAATGGTGATTGTGGAAAAATTATTATAGTTTTCTAAGTCAGGAGTTGCCATCTAGATCTATTTTAACTTTTTAAAGCACGCAATATCTTGCATTGTCATTAACTTATTAGCAGTGACTCCTTAGTCATTATTCTTAAAGATTTTCAATGATCAAATATGAAATTCTGAATAATATCAATAATAGCTTTTCCTAACTTGGTTAGAATTTAATGCCTGAGGGAAACTTCTACTTCCCCCTCAAGTTAATACTAGTTTTTACCCTCTAATCATCTTCATTAAGAGGAATTTCATATGATCAAAACCTCTGGAGTGGAGATAGAAGAACATGGGGCAAAATATATCCACAGAGCAGGAGGTTCTATAAAGAGATTAAAAGGAATAAATGATTGCTTATTGCTTACTTCTAGCAAGCATGCATAGCTAAATAAATTATGGTTCTTTAGGGCGAAATAACAACATCCAAAATTTGGGAGAAATATCTAAGAAAATTCTTGTTTTTGCTGCCAATGTACCAAATTACTTTAGTTGTGAACCACTGAGTTAAATCTATGACCGAGCTTCTCTCTTTTGGACATTTTGTTAATTAAATCATGAGGCTGCAAATGCTTTACATGCTTAATTTTCCATGTGCAAATTTTATTTAGAACTCTGTGGCAATCAATGTAACTATTATTTCTTTAAAAGTTTTCTAACATATAATACCACCATTCATCTTTTATCATGTAAAATAAATCTTTTAAAATGTTAATAAGAATAATTTAAAACAAATACTACTTGTAACAAATTATCTCCCATAAATAAAAAATCTTTAACAAATCATTCAACATTGTGACTGCTTGAATTTTGATAGTTATATTTTTATTTTTTTCAATGATTATATATGCTTTTAGTAGTTCAGATATTCATTGAGTTACTTCTGTGTGCCAGGCACTACTCTCAGTGCTTGGGATGTGTACAAGAACAAAGCAAAGCTTTCAGCCCTCATGGGACTTGCATCCTAGTGTTGCAGACAAATGATAAGGAATGGAGAAAAATTATATAGTGTGTTCAAAGGTGATCAAGTATATGGGAAAAGGAAAAAAAAGATGGAACTCAGGAATGCTGGCAGTGGAATATGTTTGCAATTTTAAATAGGAAGTCAAGATGGGACTTGAAAGAGACTTGAAAGGGACTTGAAGGAGGTAAGGGAGTTAGCCAGGATATGTTATGGAGGAGAACTGCAGGCAGAGGGGCAGTGAGTACAAAGTCCTAAGCAGGGAGAGTGCCTAAAATGTTAGAGGAACAGCAAGAAGACAAGTGAGATCGTGTGGCATGTGAAAGTTAGACAGGAGGAGAGATGTGGTCAGACAGGGGATGGAAGGTTCACCTGCGTTGGAGGTTGTAGGTCACCGTAGGGACTGTTGCTTATGATGTAAAACAGGGGGCTTTTGAGCAGACAAATTATATGAAAAGTGCCTCATACCAGGGCGATAAGAGTTGAGGAAGTGAGAAGTGGCCAAATTATAATGGCCAAATTTATCCAGATGCTGGATAAATTTCAAGTTACAGCCATCAAAATTTCCTGACAAGGTTGGATGTGAAGAGTGAGGGGAAAAATGTCGAAGATGATTCCTAAGTTTTTGACCTGAGCACCTGAGAGATGGAGTTACTGTCCCTGAGGTAGAGGATCTGTGGGTGGTACATGTCTGCAGGTAAAGATCAGGAGCTCAGTTTTGAACATGTGGGATTTGGAGTGTGTATTCCAGTGGGGATGAATAGACAGATCTGAGAGACTAGAGAAATGTTAGAGCAGGGTATACACATGTAAGAGTCACTGGCATATAGATGAGATGAGATCATCAATGGAATGAGAGTAAAGAGCAGAGGAGACCAAAGACTAAGCCCTGGGGCATTGCAATATTAGGAGATCAGGGGGAAGAGGACTAAGCAGCAAAGGGAGAGTGAGAGGGAGTGACCAGAGAGGTGGGAGAGAAACTAGGAGAGTGTGGTATCCTGGAAGCCATGTGAAAGAGTACCATGGAGGAGCCATATCCAGTGTAGCTCTCAGGGCAAGTAAGAAGAGGATGGCACATTAGCCATTTTTTGTTTTTGTTTTTAAAGACAGGGTCTCACTCTGTTGCCAGGGCTAGAGTGCAGTGGCATCATCATAGCTCACTGCAACCTCAAACTCCTGGGCTTAAGAGATCCTCCTGCCTCGGCCTCCTGAGTAGCTGGAACTATAGGCACGCACCACGCCCAGCTAACTTTTTCTATTTTTAGTAGAGATGGGGTCTCCTTCTTGTTCAGGCTGGTCTTGAACTCCTGACCTCAAGTGATCCTCCGCCTCGGCCTCCCAGAGTGCTAGAATTACAGGCGTGAACCACCGGGCCCAGCCTCACATTAGCCATTAAATTTAACAACATGTTGGACACCAGAAATCACATATTATATATTATTCATTACATGATGCATGTTATACATCATATATTCCATTTAGAAAATAGGCTGGAAGGGAATAAAAATAGGCTTTGCTCTCATGAATAGAATAAACTCGAATTAGGTATAAAATGAGATCAGGTATCATTTTTAATATCCTTGAGCATTTTTGAGAAATGTGTTTCTACCAAATTGCTGCAGTTAGATGAATGACTAAAAATGTTTCTGTAAAACAGGGGTGACAATGGAGAAAGGGAAGAGATGGTTATCGCCCAAGCTCTCAACCCTGTAAGCCATCTTGTTTATTTAAATAAAGAGAGAGCAATCTCATCAAAGTTGCAGAGTACAATGTGGTTGAGTTCACAATGCAGTATTTAATTAGAAAATGTTAATCAAGCTTCCTAATTCAACCTCATATCAAAGAAAAGTCTTGGCAGGCACACACAAGCCAGCTCTTAAAGCTCAATCATAAAACATGAAGCCTGATGCAGGTCATACACTGTGTTGCTACATTACGGCAGAAAAATTATTCCAATTTTGAATTCATAGAAGGCTCTAGTAAAAGGCTGAAATGTCCTTTTCCCATTGACAAGTGGAGACTCAAAAAGCTGCTTTGGTCCAATCTTAAATAGAACAGTAGCCTTAAGGGAACTTGCAAAGTCGTCTAACACTGGAAGTCCATAGGATTCCTCCATGGATACATGGAAAATGGAGGAGGCAGAGTATGAATGCAATTTAAATTATGCCAGAACAAAAAAGGATCCAGAGCAAGCTCACTACAGTGATCTTTATGCTTTTTATAATGGCCAAATGTACTTCTCTTTTCCTGTAAAAAATGTAATAAAATTTTTCTCTTGGGTCTGGACTTTATGTGTCAAGTTTCTGCCTGCAGCTAATTTTTATGACTGAATTGCAAACCCCTGAAAGCAGCATTTAGGCTGAAAATGCTGACAGCTCCATAGCTAGAGCAGTGCTAATGATAAGAGCATGAACATAAGGCTGTGCTTGGTAGCCAATGAATTTCCCAATCCTAATAGGATGAACATTATAAAACATGGAATATAATCAGCTTCATTATATTAGGAAGACAGGGAACAGGAATATAGTGTTACAAGTTCAGCACATTAGGATTCTGCTAGGTGCATATGTTTAGCAAATTTAGGAAGAAAATGATAGTCAAAGGACAACTACTTTGAAGAATGAATAAATATGTGGCCCTGCTTTACTGAAAATCTCATCTAACTGACTTTTGTTTCGTTTTTCTAGCTTCACCCATCTATTTAGTTGATTAGAAAGTACTGCCAACTGTTTACTGATTATTATTTCCCTCTCATAAGATCACCAGATTCTACTGCAGAATTTCTTGCAAACAGAAATCTTCAAACTCTGGTAGTTTCCTTTAGGATCTGGTGATTTTAGTTTCTGAAGTAATATAGCCCATATGATTGTAATGTATTCAATGAATACAATGTACTGCAAGAAATATGTTAAACATTAATATAGATCACAGGTTAGAAAACTAGGGCCAGTCAGCTAAATTAGGCTTGCTGCATGTTTTTGTAAATGAAGTTTTATTGTAACACATTCACGCCCATTTGTTTACATATAGTCTAGGTCTGCCTTTACACTATAAAGGCAGAGTTGAGTAGTTGTGAAAGACTCTATGTGATATGGTCTATAAAGCTGTGTGGGCTGTTACAGAAAATGTTTGTTGACCCTTGATGTAGATTATTCTCTTTACAACCCTTGATATGAATACTAGTATTATTTTAGTTTATGAAAAATGAGAAATTGAAGCTTAGAGAAATTAAATAATTTGTCCAAGATAACAAACTGGAAAGTAGCCAACCCAAAATTTGAATCCAGGATTAGTTACCAAACATCCTTAACTACCGTATGCAATGCGTCTAGATAATATCTGGAGGTCACCATATTAGTAGAAATAATGCGAATATCATGGTGTAGAGAAATCTTTTGCTCAGAAAATAGGATGACCCTGGATATATTTAGCAGCAGCTTCAAAGAAATGTGATGAATATAGGCAAACGGTTTCTTGGTAAGAATTTTTAACTGCTTAGAGAAAAAAAAATTAAGTCTACCGATCACTGATGCTATATAAATGGAATAGTCTACCATCACTTCTATGCGCACACACACACACATATTAATATTTGATTGATGTATTAGTAGACCAGATATAATTTGTGCTAAGGTTTCCATCTATGGAATCAGTTATCTCTTACAGTGTAGTTTGTGAACATTTCAGAGCTGGGATCCTGAGGTTCCGATTACCTGAGTCACTAAATATTTGGAGGCAGAGTAAATATTTGAACCCAGACCTCTTCCTACCTAATCATTGTTTTACATATAAAAAAGAATAAATTATTCAAATATCAAATTCTGACTAACAAATATTAAGTCTCTAATAATATGGACCAGAGATTTCCGAAGGTCAGAATAAGACTAGAATAGGGTCAACAAGGTGTGGGAATGGCAAGAATTTTAACAAAAGGCAAAAACACCTGCCAACAGTCATGTTACAGTAAAATCAGTGTTCTTATTTTCTTCTAAAAGCCATCATGTTTCCTCAAGAGTAGAATTTCAGAATTTTCTTTTCTTAACCCTTACCTTATGATTCCAAAACAAGGTGACCTCCCGCTGGCTCCACACATCTTCCTGTTTGTAGAATTTGATCAACTTAGTTGCCTGCCCCCTGACAGCTTCTCTTGGTGGTCTTGGCCAAGTTTATGATCAATTAACCCTCACTTTTGTTTTGCCTTAGACTGTGGGCTGTCATGAATATTCAACAACTGGGATTGAATTTTGGAAGTGCCTCAAGAAAAGCTCCAGGTTCACAGGCCACTGACCTTGGAGACTATCACCATTTGTGAAAAGAAAGGAGCTCAGATGTGAGGAAGACCACAGGGAGATTGCAAGGGAATACTCTGAAGGAAAAAAAAAAAGGAAGGTGATCTTTCATAAGAAAGTAGGGGAAATTAAACTGGAACTCTCACAAATATCTACACTTAAATGGTTGTTGATAAGCATGTCTCACAGCTCAGCCATACACAAATGACCCTGTTTGTGGTCATGATTCATAGTAAATCATGAGTCACACAATTTTAATAGTAGATTCCAGTATAAATTAGCCTTTTTTAAAAAATAAAGGTAGCTTCCAAACAAAAAAAACAAAGGCTTATTGTGGTGTCTCTTTAAAAGCCATTTCAACAAAAAAGACATTTGGTGCTCTTTTATTATTCTTTTCAATGATGTTTGAAGAAAAAAGAATCAGACATAGATTTTCCTATTAAAAGGAAAACTTGACAGAAAAAAATGTTAGTGGAAAACTTCAATTCTTGCATAAAACTGCTAAGTCAACTGATTTTACCAAGAAAGGAATCTTTTTATTCCAGCTAAAGCTAAACTTTTGACAAACAATGGAAATATGAAATACTTGGATGTTGTAAAACGAACATAACAATTCATTTACCTCTCAGTAAACACTTGAATACCTCATTTTATGATCATTTGAAAGATTTCTCAGTCAAAAAAACAACAGAAACAAAAAAGAAACCTACTTTGGGATAAAAGGGAAGCATTAGTTATATAGGCTATATAACTTTCTTTTGCTGTAATTCTAACATAAGAAAAGGTAGCCATATTCTAAAATTAAAATGTAGAACAAATTCCTTTTTCTCGTTCTCTTACATGTTCACATATGTATGCATATGTGATATATTATGCTCTCATTTTTAAGGCATAAGAGGATAAATTCAGTAAAGGAAGAGAAATATTTATAGCATCTGTCTTTCCATCTTGTCCATAATGATAACTAAGGTTAAAATACTTGTGAGTGGATGGAGTTTTGAAAACTTCATTGCAGTAATAGTTTAATTTTTAAAATTTATTACAGGCATATCAACCATTCCAGCTTTGCAACTGAATGGAATAAAGTGAGCTTTCTGAAGAGGCAAATTATACTACATAATAAAAATGAGAATGGTGTATTAATCTCATGTGCAAAGAGAGGTTTTTAGGCACGAAACTATTAATTTTATATATTTTTAACACTTATGGAACTTGTCATCTCGGTTTCCAAGCTTGGCAGAAGTAATATAACACTCACTATATACAAATAATATTAATGCTGTCAGAAAAATACTGTATAAAAATAACCATTAATGATTTAGATATTTGTATTAACCAAAAGCTACAAGAAAATGAGTTTTTTAAAACAGCGCCTTCACCAATTCTAAACAAAAATAAACTTCACAACATTTTAAAAAGGGAAATACCTTCTTTATCAAATAACAAAAAAAATAGATTCTTTTTCTGAAGTCCCTCCACACAGATGATAACATTTTGGTGAACACCCTTCTAGGTATTTCTCTATGCTTATTGATTTATAAGGAACAATATGATATTTTTGACATTTTCAAAATTTTAATTTTTAAATTTTCAAACAGTGAAATTGACATTTTTGGTGTACAGTTCCATATACATTCAAACATACACATATATATACACATATATATGTATATGCACATATGTATATATTAAATGTAATTAAATCATTAAATCAAACACTGATCAAATACTGATACCAAAAGGATAAACAAAAACCCTCTTATGTAATTGATACATTTTTTTAAATTAGCATTTTATTATTTTTATTTATTTTTATTTTTTTATTTATTTATTTTTTTTTGAGACAGAGTCTCACTCTGTTCCCTGGGCTAGAGTGCCGTGGCGTCAGCCTAGCTCACAGCAACCTCAAACTCCTGGGCTTGAATGATCCTTCTGCCTCAGCCTCCCGAGTAGCTGGGACTACAGGCATGTGCCACCATGCCCGGCTAATTTTTTCTGCATATTTTTAGTTGGCCGATTAATTTCTTTCTATTTTTAGTAGAGATGGGGGTCTCACTCTGGTTTCGAACTCCTGACCTTGAGCGATCCACCCACCTCGGCCTCCCAGAGTGCTAGGATTACAGGCGAGAGCCACCGCGCCCGGCCCGTAATTGATACATCTTAAAGCCATTTCTTATGTACATATACATACATGTAACCACTATTGCAATCAGGTTACAGAACAGTAATGTCACCCCCAAATATTATTCCTATTATCCTTTTGAAGTGCCATACTCTCTCTACTACTAATGCCAGGCAACTGCTGCTCTGTTCTCTATTATTATAGTTTTGTCTTTTCCAGAGTGTCACATAAATGGAATGATTCAGTGTGTAACTTTTTGAGACTGGATTGCTTCACTTAGCATAATGTCTTTGAGACCTATGCATATTATATCAGTATCAGTAGTGTATCAGTAGTCAGGGTTTTTTTTACTGCTGTGTAGTATTCCATCATATGGCTATATCACAGTTCATTTATCCATTCACCCAATGAAGGCTATTTAGGCTGGTTTGAGTGTTTTGGCAATTATGAATAATGTTGCTATAAACATTCATGTACATGTTTTTGTGTCAACATAAAATTTCACTCAGGAGTAGGATTGCTAGGTAATATGGAAAGTGTATATTTAACTGTATAAGAGAAACAATGTGATATTTTAATCATTAAATCAAACGCTGATCAAATATTGATACCAAAAGAATAAACAAAAGCCCTCTTATGTAATTGATACATCTTAATGTCATTTCTTAGAAGTAAAATTACAGAAACTGACAGTAAAACAACACAGTTGCCTTTTATTCAGAGAGAAGAGAAAAATATTTTCCCTTATCATTTAGCTAATATAAAGCATTATGGTTGTAGATAATACAAAACCACGGATGGTTATTTCAACTTTTTCCTCATGGCCACATTTGAAATCTCCTAAGTCTTCACTATGACTCTAAAAAACTAAATAGACTGGAAACGAGTGTGTAAATTCAGACAACTGACTCTTTTTTTGTTAATGTCAATGCCTCAAATTCTATTTTGCACCAAACACAAAAATGAGGTTACGAGAAAAAAAAACATAATATTCTTCAATGCGTATAAACACCATGGGGGAGAATTGAAGGGTAAATAGTTCCCAATAGAGAAAGCAAAGGGCAGCAAAAATGGAAAGGAGAGTTTCCTGAGTTCTGTCTGGAAGGCAACAGAGTGTGGAAAATGCTAGAGAAATGACAGAGAGATGGCTGTCCTAATTTTCCAGTTAATTTAAGCTTTGGGTTGTGCAGTGCCCATTATTAGACAGGGCATCCATAAGAACCCTTAACTCACGCCTTCCATGGCCTAGCATTCAGTACCATATCTTCCTGTGGTTATATTACTTCCCAAGAAGTATGTCCATGCCTATTACCCAACTTGACCAATGATTGTAAGTCTGGCAGATAAACTGAAATGGATTATTCATTTGTTTATTTTGTGAATATTTGTTAATACCCTACAATGTGCAGGACACTGTTTTAGTCACCGTGGATAAATTGGTGATCGAAAATTGACAAAAATGCCTGTCCTCGCGGAGCCGACAGTCTCATATAGTGCCAGGCCCTTGTGTTTTTTCCATGCTGGTTTTAAATCAAAAGTCTAAAGCCCAGAAATGTTTTCACAAATAATTAAAATAGTTCTGACTTCTGTTTAAATCATTTTGAAAATCTAATGCATTTACATTAAACATTTATCATTGCAAGAACTCACCAATTTGCTTACATTTTACTCATTTTATGGGTTAATGAATCAGATTCCTGAGTTAAGAATATGTGTGTGCTAACGTGCAAACATCTATTTATTTATCTGTATCTAATATCTTCTTAGTGATTATATAGTGATTATGTCCTTTTTCTGGGTTAACATAATAATTTGCTAATTACTCTTTTCAGAAAATGTTTTTGAAAATGTAGTTATTAAAGAGATTCACTGCTGTGTTATTTTATTTCGTATTTGTATTTTGTTTATCCCTAGGAAAGATGACAAATCAGTGATCTCTCAGTGATGCTGCTCACCAAGCATTTCCATACTGTTAGTAGTACAGCCATGGCTCATTTGAAATCCCCAATCTGAAAAAGCAGGTATAGGAGTCAATCTCCACTCATTTTGCCCAAATTAAGAATGAAAGGCAGATGCAGACAACACCTCCAACCACTATAGAATTCCAATCAAACCCATGGAGATTTGAAGAGGAGAATATATGCATAATTATACCTGTGGCACTGTTTTGTAGGACTGTTTTATTTCTGGGATATGACAATACCAACCAACAAACAAAACAAAACCCCTGCCCATGCAAAGCCAAAAAAGTATAGCACTATGGATAGCCCAGGTGTTAGAAACCTTCCAGCACTGTTTGAGAACAAAGCTGGTGCCCTGGTTGTTGAAATCATTAAAAGTCTCCCTCTGTGGTGATTTGGAAAGGCATCTGAGGCGCTCAGAGCAGGTTGCTTTGCACTTTGCAAAAGAGATGGGTGTGCAATTATTTACTGTGATAATCTGTGGACTGGGATCTCTTTGAGCAATTAAACCCCATTTATTTTAACAAGAAGTATGGGGCTTTTTCCTCACAGCTTAAGTACATTGATAGAAGCTTAATTTTTTTTCTGATTAACTACCCATTTCCTGTGCCAAATTTGTTGAGGCTTCCTGCTATTCTGTAAAAAACTAGAAGGCAGAGATGAGGCCTTGTTTATTATTGGGTCACTCTACCTACTACACTGCACTGTTCATAGGAAGGCGCTAATAGATATCTGGGCTGATCTATTTATTAGTAGTAAGACTATACTTTCAGGGATCATTACTATAGTTTGTTATTTAGTAGCAGATTCTGATTTAGGAAGCAAGAGTCAAAATATGAGAACCATTTCTCATGAGTTGTCAGACAACTTAGCTTCTCTGTGCTCTATTTATTTTATTAGTCTCTTTTATCCTATTTGCTCTCTTTTACTGCCATTTTCCAGGGCTGTTCACTCTTCTCTCTCCTACTATTTTCTCTTTTCTGAAGCAAAAGTAAGGACTATAATAGACTACAAACTTATTTCTCTTCCTCAGAGATTCTTCTCCATACAGCTTACTCCTTAGATGCAGCTTTCATTTACGTGACTGGATACTTGGGGACCTTTAAAAGAAGTCCCACCCTGAGGTCAGCAAATACTAGACTATTGCTGCTGTTTGATAAAACACATTGGTGTTCCTTTTCTGAACTATATAGAAGACTACATGTTTTGGCAAACAGACTGTATCTCTATATGACCTAGAGACATGGCCTAATGACATTTTAGACTCTGTCAACAGATCTCCCTCAAACTTTAAAAGTTTCTCTTTGAAAACAAAAAAGGTAACTAATATGCAGGGGCCTACTAATTACCTACTATTTTGGTGGAAACATTATATCAGTCATTTAATCTTCATAAGAAAATGTGAATGATAATATAACATATAACCTGACAAAGTCACACAGTCTCACAGCCAGAGAGGGTAGAACCAGCTCTAAACTGGGGTTGGTCAGTACCTGCTTTCTCTATTATTGCCCTGTTCCTTGAGATTTTTCTTTTTCTTTTTTTTGAGACAGAGTCTCACTCTGTTGCCCGGGCTAGAGTGCCGTGGCGTCAGCCTAGCTCACAGCAACCTCAAACTCCTGGGCTCAAGTGATCCTCCTGCCTCAGCCTCCCGAGTAGCTGGGACTACAGGCATGCACCACCATGCCCAGCTAATTTTTTCTATATATTTTTAGTTGTCCAATTAATTTCTTTCTATTTTTAGTAGAGACAGGGTCTCGCTCATGCTCAGGCTGGTTTCAAACTCCAGACCTTGAGCGATCTGCCCGCCTCGGCCTCCCAGAATGCTAGAATTACAGGCGTGAGCCACCGCGCTCGGTTGAGATTTTAAAAGTATCAGATCACGCTCATAGTCACACTCTTTGGTCATCACACATTTGTTTCAATGTTTTTCCCACTATCTCTTCCTGCCCTTTTTCCAGGGATAAGAAATTTAGGGGGAATTAAACAACTGAAATTTACAGATTCTGGTTCAGGGATGGAAATGCAGGGTTTTCTTAAAAGGCATGTTGTGATTGCCTTTGTAGAATTCTAGGCTGATGCTAGCTGAATTTCTAATGGCTCCGAGGGACAATCATTCTCCAACTTTAGTGTCCAGGAAAAGCACCAGAGCAAATTCCCTTCTCTGGTTGTACCCTCAGAGACTCTGCAGCAGGCTCAGGAATATACTTTGGTAACAAGCATCCCAAGGAATGTAGGAGGTCCTCAGATCACTTCATGTTAAGGATTGTCTAACACTGGATATCATGGATAAATATGGCTGTATTTACCGTATTCAACCATGTCCAATGTACAATGGGAAGTTGTGTTGTCTTAAAATCTGTATAGCTCCCTTCAACATATACTTTTACAAGGCAATTTGCTCATGTTTTTGAAACCACCAGTTTTTAAAATATTTTGTTATTATGGAATAATGATTCTATGAGATGGACTTCCTGAAATCACTTTGAGGGGCCAATAAAAGATAGTTAGAAAAGAGCCGACACACATCATCAAGATACAGTAGTGTTCAAGGCATTCACACCATGCAAACAAGAGTATGACTAAAGAGAGATTTTTGAATTGGGAATTTGAAAACTGTGTGTGTATAGGCATGTATTAGGATATTGCAGGGCGGGGTGGTGGTGGTGGTGGTGGTAACAGTTGTAGCCATTGCAGTGATTTTCAAAAACAGACAAAACCTTTACAAATGTATTCTCTTTAAGAAAAAGAAAAACTGGGCCAGGCGCAATGGCTCACGTCTGTAATCCTAGCACTCTGGGAGGCCGAGGTGGGAGGATCGTTTGAGCTCAGGAGTTCGAGACCAGCCTGAGCAAGACCCAGACCCCGTCTCTACTGAAAAATAGAAAGAAATTAATCGGCCAACTAAAAATACATAGAAAAAAAATTAGCCAGGCGTGGTGGTGTATGCCTGTAGTCCCAGCTACTCGGGAGG
>VBSM01001483.1:18787859-18799917 GCA_008086735.1 Cheirogaleus medius
AAAAAAAAAAAAAAAAACACTATGTGAAATAGCAAAACTTCTGGTGTAGCTCTGAGATAAAGAGAGCCAAAGTGTTATAGGGGCCACCTTCGGAAATTATTATTAGTAAGGGCAACTCACCACCTCTACAGTCTAATATAAACTAAGTAATGCATATAGTATGTCACATTGTCAATGCTGAAGTATTTTAAAGTAAATCACAGACATTCTAACAGGTGGGAAGGTCAAATACATTTGAGGAGTAATGCATAGTTTATTCTTCTTCTTGGAGATTCCCAAAATATATTATTAATAATATTCAAAGGCTCTGAGATACCACACAATAAAGAAACTTGCTTAACTTTGTTCAACCTTAAAAGTTCCAAATTTATTTGATCACAATGCTTTAGCCTAACACTACTAATATTCTAAGGCAGTAGTTCTCAAAGTGTGGTCTCTCAACCAGCATCATCAGCATCACCTGGAAATTTGTTAGAAATGTAAATTCTCAAGTCCCCAATTCATTTAATTAGAAGGTGTCTGTGTGAAGGCCAGAAATATCTGTTTTCACAAGTCCTTCAGATAATTCTCATGCATGCATGCTAAAGTATGACAGTCACTGGACAAAGGAACCAGCATCCTGAAGAACACAATTTAGGGACCTTACTCTATAGGCTTGATTTGCAAAAGTATCTTCTTTGCTTATCCACATAAACTTTTCTCTAATGGGAGAACCATTCCATAGTCTATGAAGTCCCTATCTGACTTGTACGTTCTAATATCATTGCTTATAATCCTATTTATGTTTAAACAGTCTGGTTTTGGGGGGCTATAGACATGTAGGTCATGGGATTTGTAATTTACTCCTGGCCTGCAGTCCAAGACAATAAGACAGGAAAAGAGGTCACAATCTAATTAACTTTCTAATTAAAGCAACATGGTCGCTTTCTAATTACACTTACAAAGAATAAAATGTAGCTTGTAATTAGAAAGTTACTCTGCTCTATTTAAAATTCGCATTGTGTCAGCTATTCCATCATCATTATTATTGTCTAACATTTATTCTGAAATGCAGAATCTATTTTCAAAGTGTCTTGGAAGTTTTATTTATCTCTCACACTGCAATTGCAAAATAAGTCAGTATTTCATAGGATGATACAATGAGATACAGAAAGTCTGTGGCATTCACATTATATATCATTAACAGAGTTGGGATTTGAATTCATGGTCCTTTGTGACTACGATTTTTACCCTCAATTCAGTGGGTAACATTATGTCTCTTACTATTTTTTCTCTGGCCTTTCTTTCTTATTTATTTACTTAGGATGCCAAGACTGCTTTCAGTATCCATATCTAACATGGCAATCACCTGGATACATATCTGCCTTAAAGAGCACTAAACTACTAGAATCAATACTCGGGAGAGTCCATCAGAACACAATGGGTCTGTTACAGCCCTCCAGGTTTCTCATTTTGATCCCACCAACCATGCACAAACATGCAGCCAATAAGAAATGTCTACCAATAGATATTGTCCCTAACATGCTCTATTGTTCCTTTTTAAGAAACCATTTGTATTAATACTTCCAATAAGATGCAAAGATGCTTTAGAAAAAAAATAATAAAACGAAAATTAGGCTGCCTTTTTGTTTTACAACACAAAGTTGAAATTAAATGTGTCATTTTTCACCAAAATATTGTTTCCCATTACTGAAGAGAAGTGATGGGCCCGAGGGTCTCATGCATTACAAACCTCATGTGCTTTGGATAGCTAGTAAATCACTTGCGTTTTTGCCTATAGTACTTTCTGCCTAGCTCAGCGTTTATTGCTTACAGCTGAATACAGACACCTAAATCATCTATCACATTTTTATAACCAACTGTAGCTTTCCTTTTCATACACCAAGGAACTTGCAGATTTTCAGGATGAGAATATGTGAAAGGTGGCTTTATACACACAAAAGTACCACGTATGCAGTAAATAGTACATGAATTTTATAAGAGGGAAATATATTTACTAATATCAAGAGATACCAATTTTTTAAATTATCTACACACATATCACCTCATACCTGACTTTCCATATTACCATCTTCTCAAATGCTTAGATTATTTAATGTGTGTTTCAGTGAGTGTAGGTTTATTAGTGGACCAAGACTAAATATTTTAGATTCAGACTAAAAGAAGAAATATCACATCAAGAATTTAATAGCTAGGGAAACTTTATTTTTATTCCCTAAATTTTTTCAGCTTTAATCAGTTTAAAATGCTATAGTAAATGGTAATTTTTAAATCATCAAATCCAATGCTCTCAATTTTACTGGTACAGAAATGAGGACCACTTTGCTTATTTTGGATGCTATATTCCTACCAATCTTACCAAGATCGGCTAAGTAAGGTGACACTAGCTGAAGGTGATGTATCTTCCTCCTCTCAAATTCTTTGTTAAAATCCTACATGGCTTGTCTCCTTTAGATCTGTTGTGCCAGTGGTTCTCAATTGTAGCTGCAGATTAAGATCGCCTGGGGAGTTGATTAAAATACTTACGCCTGTGTTCTATCTCTAGAGATTTGGATTTAATTTCTCTGGGGCGGAGCTTAAGAATAGGGATTTTTATAAGCTCCCATGAATGATTCAAATACTGAGAGCCTCTTCCTAAAATGACAAAGAGAAAAAGGCAACAAAGTCTTCATTCTACAGCATTTCTTGTCCTTGTTTTCTCCTAAACCCCTGTATATTTGAGCATAACATTGTTTTTTACTCACTCAGAGGAATCATATTTTTCCACTTTTAAAGAAAAAAAGAGTACGTTCTAAAGGTCATTTCCATCCATTATTGCCTAAAAAATGCAGCCCTGGGTCCACATCAACCCCTGTGCTCCTTAGAAACTTGTGATAAAGTACTTTTCTGAAAAAGCTTTAATCTTTAACCACAGTTCTTTACTTTCTCCTCTTCCCTTTCTCCTCTTTTTCCTTCTCTAGTATTTTGTGGGCAAGAATTTAGAAAGGGTTTTCAACATAGTTCTCCAAAGACAAGTAAAAGGAAGAGATGCTAAAGTGAGACTGAGTGATTTGGGGCCAGTCATGCCACTTAACTAACTCCCTGTGACCAGTTTGTATAACCCACATCATATGCTGCTAGAGTGTTATAGTTATTTATATGCTTTATTTATACTACTAAATTATAAGGTAATTACTACTGGAATAAGAACAACGTATTGTTCTTTGTGTTATTTTTCACACCACTCTTCTTAGTAGGTTCTTAAGTAATACCTAATGTGAGGGTGACCTGACATAGAATGACACTTACTAGCTTTTGTGAGATAGTCACAGTCATAATTGATAAACAGTTCTCATTGTATTTTAATAATCACACATTTCAAACATTCAAACCAAGTTTTTTCAATTTTCTTTGTTAGAAATCTAGTTCATGAAATAGCATCAATATCAGGATTCCCTATTTTGTACCATTTTTTTCTCAGTTCTCACTACTCATGTACGGATACTCTCATTTATGCTCATTTATAGGAAATGTCTTCTATTCAACTCCCAAAGCAATTAAAAGTGCATAAATGTATTTTATTTTTAAATATAAATTTGGGAAGATATTAAATGGTACTTTAATGTCTTTTGAGGACCTTTCCTATGTAAGCATTTATTTGATTCCAGCATCATAATTTTATCAATAATGTCTTGTGTTAAAAACCAATGACAATTGGACTCACTGTATATGGCATATCTATAGTTCTTTTAGAAATACTGTTCATAAATTGACTCAGAGCACAAGTATTTTATCTCAATTTTTAACAAGTTTCATAAATAAAGCAATATAGGAATTCTTTTCTTATATGGAAATAATTTATATACAGAGGTGTATAAAAATAATTCTTGCTCCCATGGCATCAGTTTCTAGATGGTTCTCATGCTGGTCTCAGGTAAATGGGAAAAAATCACATTCAGAGATCTTATTGAAGGAGAACTTTGGGTAAGCTTTGGTGATCTCTATTGCGAGTGCAGAAAAGATGGAGAGGAAGAAACAGTCTGAAGAAACCTTTAGGGAATAAAAGAAATAAAAAGAAGACTTGGAGGCTGAATAGTGATGTAGAGGCAAGAGAGAGGAAGGGATCAGAGATCAATTGCCAGGTTCTAATTTAGGTGACTGGATGGTGTTACCAACTGAAAAAGAAAAAACTAGAGGAGGAGGAATGGTTGAGTCTGTGATCTTTATGGCACCACCAGGTCAAGCTGGCAGTCAAGAGTAGAAGTCTAGGCTAGAGGTGGGAATCAGAAAGCTATAAGCACATAGTTGGTAGTCAAAGCCATCCCAGAATGAGACTGTCCAGAGAAAATTTAAAATGAAAAGACAGGGGACAAAGCCTTGGGTAGATTCAAAAGGTGAGTGGCAATTGTTAGATTAGAGAAATACAGGTGTATAGAGAATCAAGGCAGCTGCTTCATGATCACTAAAGAGAAAAGAGTTTTGGGAAGGATACAGTGACTCATAGTGTCAAATGCAGAAGAGGAGGTAATATGATTAGGGTGAAAAATATCCACTTAGGAGTGAGAACATTTCAGTTGAATTTAGATGATTGAATTCAAGATAGCTCTGGGTTGATATTCAAGTGTGATGTCATGCAGGGCTGGGACTAAAATGAGGCAAACAAAGAGTCCAGAGAACAAAATTTTAAAAAGCACTGACTCTCAGGCTTGTGCAAGTGTGGAGGGAAGAGTAAGCTGATATTGTATTAGCCAAATGCTCAGGCAACATCCAAGCTCCAGGGTAAATAGCACTGGGAAGATCTGAATAGATTTTAGAGACTAACTCATGGGTGGTTGTTGCTCTCAGACAAAAAGTCCAAGATCGAGGTTAGATGAACGAAAGAATAACTGATCTCAGGCAATAGATACTAAACCAAGTCTTATGCTATAGTGAACCACATAAAATTGACATCACTGGGCCATTTCAGGCCTACAGAGTGGCAATTTCATGCATTTTAATGTAATAAGTCTAAGTGTCTTTTTTCCTCCCCAGGGCATATGTGGTCCCAGGATCTGAAGAGAGACTAAATTGCAAAATAAAGGTTCAGAGATATTAGCTGTGAAAGTGAATGTTCTATAATCAAGCAACATATATGCATTGAGTTATTATCATGTGAAAAACACTTTGTGGCATATTTTGTGCCATTTTGATCTATGTTACCCTAGTGTCATCTTTTCCAATCAGATTATAAATTCTCATAGAATTGTGTTGCTGGCACTTCTCTTAGATTCCTTCAAAGCACAAGGCCAAATTTGGAATACCAGAAGGTTGAAGGGTGTCATAATTTGCCACCTCAAAATATGCCATTTTGGCATCAGGATTATACTGAGCTAAAGGAACTTGGAAAACAGCAGGTGCAAGACGAGCATTCTGACCTCTCCTTTTTCTCCTGAGAGCAGGGAACAAAAGATGTCTTCCCTATGCCAGGAGATGGGGAGTTGAGAAAATTCTGTACTAACAGACCTTGTTGAAATAATTATTTATCTTCCTTTAGCCTCCTCATATGTTTTAGTTACGTTTCCACAATTGCATCTCTTTGTTCAACTTAGAGTAAAAGCATTTAGGTTTTATCACTTCTTTGGGTCTTTATTTTCTTATGAAGGTTCCTGCATCACATAAAACTTATATTAAATTCGTATGCTTTTCTCTTGCCACTCTGTCTTATATCAATTTAATTTTCGGGTGCAGCTGAAGACCCTAAAAGGATGAAGGTAAAGTTTTGCCACCCCTACAAGGCATACAATCCATTCTTGAAAGATGGGGGATAAAAAAGGCATAAGAATGTATCATTCTTCATATCTAAAAGTTAGATTTTACTTGAAAGGGAGGAACAAACAGTCCTTAGCATCTTTAAGTTGATAACACTTTACTTTAGCAGTGGCTTGAATACAATATGGTTGATAGATACATATCAATATGGATATAGACAGAGTTGTGGTTTACTTTGTTTTATTATTATTTAACATTTCCTTTCATGTTTTCAGTAGGTTTTAAACCTTTGAAGAAGTTTTTCTCTTGTGCCATTTGAAATCTGAGCAATAGTTTAAATTTAGACATACTTATTTTATTAAAAGTCATTGCTTTTCTTATCAGTGAACTCATGTTATGCAATTTTCGGGAAAAATTATTTCAAGTGAAGCTGAGAGGGGCTCCAGATTCAAGTACAATACTCAATTCATTTTCTATTTGCATAAAAATATGTCATTGCAGAGATAGGTTTCTAATTTTCAGCTGTGATTTTGAAGCCTTCTTTTTCAATGATTTATATGTTCATATTGGGCTAGGTAAGCAATTTATATTATATTATTTCAAGTAGAGCTACCTGGATGCATTGCTAAATGCTGCTAAAAGAAGAATTATATGGAATAATCGATATAATGTAATATATACATCTGCATATATGTGAATTTATATGTCCTTAGTTTGTGTTTATGTAATTCACAAATTATCCACCTTAGTAAACTACAGGATATTTGGGGCTGTTTCTAGTATACAATATATAACCCTTTTGGTGCAGTGGAAAAATAGAGAGAGATGTGAGTTTTATATAATTCCCTGGATACCTGAATTAAGCTACAGATCCACAATTCCTTATTTGCAATCCTGAATTCCTAAAAGCTCTGAAGAATGAAAGTTGTTTTCTTTGGTAATGTTACTCATTTGGTAGCAAAACTTTCCTTGAAACTGCTGTGAGGTTATCTATAGTCCCTATTACACTTAGTGTGAATATTTGTAAGTTTTGCTGAATAAATATTAATCTGATTATGGGGTACTGCCCCCCAACTCTCTTGGATAGTATGGAATACATGATGTGTACATATAAACCATGTTATCTTACTACTTTCTGAATAATTTTGAATCCTGAATTGCATCTTGTCCCAGCTCTTAGAAGGTGCTGATGAACTTAAGTACTCTTAGTATGTCTGAAGAGTTACCAAAGCATCAGCGATTCCGGGCTCTACCTCAAGACCCAAGAGAAATGATTCAAGGGAGTAGCTTAGAGTTTGTTCACCAGTATTTTCTAAAATGAAATCTATATCACTTGGAATATATTGCTTCAAAAATGAAAGAGCAGTTTCTGAACTAGTCCCAGAGCTCTTAAGCTAGTGTACCAAGACTCTCAAGTCATGGAAAAGGTGAACCTTCTCCTAAAATAGGCATGGAAATTGTGAGTGTTATGTGCAGTTAGGTATATGCACTTTTCTTTAAGAGAGGATACATAGCTTTCAACAAATTTCCCTAAGGGGTCTGTGAGCCAGAAAAGATTGAAAACTGTCTCTTGGAATGCAGTGGTAGTAAGAATATAACACTGATGTGGACAACTGAGAGACCCAGGTACTGTCTGAGACAGTTAAATAATAGTAGCTACCACTTTCTGAACAATTACATAGGGCAGATGCTATACTTCTTGCTTTAATCCTCCCCAACAAATTTACAAGGAGGCACAGGTGAATAAGATGGTGGTTATAGAAATAATTCAGCATGTTAACATTTGGGTATTCAAAGTTGTTGAAAACACCAAAAATTTGGGCTAACAGATATTATTGCTTTAAGAACTCTGCTCCCACACTACCTCTGCCACCAATGCAGTTCCAGCAGTAGTTGTCCTTGTGGCAAAAGGAATTCTTAAAACCTTACACCTTAAGATTCCACCTTCTCTCTATTATACTGGTATAAATAACTCATTCAGAGCAGAATGTTGGTAGGTGGGCTTTTAGCTCTAGAATCTTTAGATAGAGTCTTGAGCCAATTATATATACCCTACATAACCCCCAAAATGATTCTCAAGTTCCCACTTGGTGAATGTGGTCTGAGTAAAAAGGTTATAAATTTAAGAATATATAAATTAGTCAACAAATCCCTCTCCCATTCTTTGTGCATGAGTGTGTGCACGAGTATACATGTGAGTGTCTGTACTTGTGTGTACACACATACACAAACCTGCTTTCACAGATGAATTCCAGTAGATGCCTGCCATTTGTGTCATTAAGAAATTAATGGGTAATGAATCTCTTCCTACACTGACACAAAAGGACACCCTTGCTACTGAGAGAAGTTTGCCATTTGGGGTAATAGATAGGAATCCCTTTACTGATAAAATCTCCCTGAAATTCCTCTCTTTCTATTTCTTCACTGAGCATGGTGATGGGTACGTTTAAATTGTGTTTCAGTAATAGCCATGTGTGTCCTATGGTTCATGAAGACAGAAAGAACATAAAGAGGTATATAAACATGCACACAGAAAAAATTAAGTGCTGTAGAAAAACAATACTTCCCATTTTTAGTGATAGTTGCCATTTATTGCTTGATTACTTTATGCCAGGCATTGTGCTGTTGTCTTATATACACCATATAATTTAATCATTACTATGCGACCATAAAAGTAGTATTAATATTTCCATTGGATAAGAGAGAAAATTAAGCCAAAGGTCAAAAATTAAGTCACTTGCCCAAAGTCATATTTAGTAAAAAGGGGAAGTTGGGATTCAAATGTGGCCATCAGATTTCGGAGCCAGACCAACCCATAATCCTGACTTTGGGTGCCTTGACAATTCTAATGACCAGGTGGAATAGTATTCTTCTCATATTTCTGTATGTTTAGCTGAAACAAGGATGAATTAAAATAAAAGCAAAATCTCAAGCCCGGTGTGGTGCTGTGCACCTGTAGTCCTAGCTACTTGGAAGGCTGAGGCAGGAGGATTATTTGAGCCCAGAAGTTCAAGACTAACCTGGACAAAATAGCCAAACCCTATCTCAAGAAACAACTCCCCACCAAAATCTCATATGGCTTATCTATTCCTGAAGTGGTTATTATCTCATCAACATCTTTCCTATATTGTCTTAGAAAGCCCCTGTCTGCACAGGTTAAATTTACCCAGGTCTGGTCACTCCCTTTCCATGCCCCTTAGTGCTTAGGTACCAGTATGTATTATTGGAAGACAGCATAAAGTGAAAGCCACAAAAGAGTCTTTGATAATGTTACATTCTTCTTCCTTTTGTAAGCTTCTCAAGCCAGTGAGAGAGCCTGAACAGTGTGTGAATAAAGTCTTTCTCCTGGAAGTAAGTGGAAGACAGCTGTCACTAACTATAGAAATGTTTCAGGGACAATTTGTGTTAAGTCAGAAAGTCATCTTTTATACCTCAAAAATTTGGAAGGAGGATGAGAAAGGAACTTGCGGTGGGGGAAAGAAGCTAGATATAATGATATTCCTTTCCATTGTTTATGTCATGGATGAAAAGAAAATACGTTAGTCATTTTTAATTAGCTAGAAATAATGAATCAAACAATCTTGTCATTTAGTTCAAACTATCTTCTTATTGACTATTTGTTTTTAACTAATTACAATATCACAAAAGATAGCACCTCTGAGTGAAATCATATAAAAGAAAATGACATGTATCAGGCATCCCAGAGCTTAAGTGGATTGCCAAAAGTTCAGAAATCAATAAATTTATGTTAATTTTGCCTGTTTCCTTTTACACCATCAGGATCAAATGGTTACACACCAACCAGCAATTGATGACTGGTTTCTACTGAAAAAAAACTTTATAATCAAGTTGTTTCTAATAGATTTAACCATTAAATGTTATGCTTGTTGCCTTAATAATTACCTTTTAATTGTCATGGCTTTTCAAATCCAAGTGTTACTCAGAAAAGTAAAAAAAAAAATAAAAAACACAACGGCTAACTTGATCAGCTGTGGTTCCAGTTAGAGATAGGGCTTTTGTGTTTTGTTTTGTTTAGATTTTTAAAATCCATAATAGAACTGGCAGATGAGGTCTTTGATATGTAATCCTCACAGTCTTCAAATAGGGACCATCCCCTTATTTTTCTGTCTCTGAATGTGTTTGGGGCTTTTCTCCCTACAGACTATGACTCACCAAGATCTCTTCGACTGCATGGAGCAGCTTCTTTCCCATCTCTTTTGGTAAAACCCCATGTTTACTCAGTGGTGTGATTGTCCCATTTTCTGGAACAGACTCTTTTATATGATTTCCTAATTCTCTATCATAATTATTTCCACTCGTTGTTGTTGTTCAAATCTGACTGTAAGCTTCCATTGAGGACTACCTTGCTCATTCCTGTTTCCTATGGAGAGTTTTCTTGCTCTTGAGGAGCTCATAAAATAAGCCCTAGCAGGATTTCTAAGCATTTGCTTAAGATAAGCCCTACCCCCAAAATAAGACCTAGTGATGGGTGTGGCTCCGCAGCGTATCTGCACAACCCATGCATTTCGTCGCGGAGCAGTAAAGAAGACAAGCAGCCCTCCTCATCTCCCCCATGAGAGCTGTATTGCTCGACATGAGAGATTGGGGTCAATGGTTCTAAAGGAAATAGAGTCGTAAGAAATTCAGGATGGAATTCGGGGTTTGGAGAGTTATGATGATGTTCCAGAAGAAGACGACTTAACTATATTTGAATAAATGTAGATTGTTGTACCATACTTTAAAAAAAAATAACACATCCCCTGAAAATAAGCCCTAGGGTGTCTTCTTGAGGAAAAATAAATATAAGACTCTGTCATATTTTTGGGGAAACACGGTACTCCTTAAATCTCTTTACCAGATTTTCAAGTTTATCTCCTAAAGGCACAGGAAACTAAATGTCATGAATGCAGAATAAACTCTGACCTAAATCTCTGTAACAATGTTGGAGCTTTGTTGTCCCTCTCAAAGTTAAGGTTGGTGGTCTGAATGGAGAAGAGAGAAAAGTCAGCTGAAAGGCAAGAACTGCCTGAGGGTGACATCAATCCCTTGTGAGATGCCAGACTCTTAGATTGCAGGAACTCCAGAATAGGGAGGAACAAATTGTCTGAATAACCTGAGTTAAAGGGAATGCCCCTTAACATTTCTTTCGATTCTTCCTAATTCCCTGTACCAAGAATCCTTCTGATCTGTAATTTAGTCTCTTCAATGGACTTATTCATTAAGAGGGAGTAGCCTGTTCAAATGATTGATGCTGGTTATCTTACCAGATCTATCTCCCATTTCATTTAATGAATCAGCATTCTGGTTTATAAATCAGTTTCTGGCAAGTTGGCTTAGCATTCATCACTTTTCCACAGCTTGGTCACCCCTAAGCGAGCAGATTCATTTATGTTTTCATTGCTGTAAATCTGAGGAGTGGCCCCTGGGCCTGTAGGAAAACTTCCAAGAGAAGCCTCTGTATAACTTTGAATCAAAGCAGACAGCTCATGCTAAAAATATTTTGAGAGCATAACTGTGTTTTAAGAATAATTTGTTATTCCAATTATTGCAGCCCATAATATTCAGTAGGCAGTCTATACAAATTTGTTAAACTGAATCTTTTGCTATCAATAAGCCACAACAAAGAATAGCTTCTTGTTTTTATTTTTACTTTTCTTTTTCTTTACCAGAATTATGGAAGTAGTGGTGGCGAAGGGAAAAGGAGATAGAGTCCACAGGAAAAGCAATTAGAACAGAAAAGGACCAATGGCTCCCATGGGTCTATGCATGTCAGGGGGTGACCTATGTACAGATCAAGGCATGAATGAGTGTCACCGCACAGAGATCAAGGCAGTGAACTAAAAGAGGTATGGATGAGAGAAATGGCATGAAATTTTGGTGACTGCCTTGAACAGGAAAATTTTGAGAAACCAACACTTGTCTAAGGAAGGATTATTAAAAAATAATTTCATTATGATTAACCAGTTAAAGCCCTCTGTAGAATCTTTTCTAGGAATCTACGTTATTTCACTGGCCTTCTGGAAATGGAGTGATTACTTATTGCTTTTGTGGGTGCATTAACAGCCTTTTTAGGGGCAGTACTGTGTAATCAGGTGATATTTGGGGCTACATTTTCAGGATTGTGCACCAAAGGTGCTCAGTTATAACTTGAATAAAAAGCTGAACTAAATGTGTATTTTCATCATGGCTGAACTTAGCTCATGGATTTAAGATATGAAGGGGCATGATATTAAATCAAACAGAAGCCCTGGAGGTTTTCAAAGTACAACCAAAGAAATACAAAAATATGGGTCAAGATGATTTTTTTTTTTTTTTTTTTTTTTTTTTTTTT
>VBSM01001483.1:18800017-18817072 GCA_008086735.1 Cheirogaleus medius
GGCCTCCCAGAGTGCTAGGATTACAGGCGTGAGCCACCGCGCCCGGCCTGGGTCAAGATGATTTTAAAGTTAGAAGTACTGAGACTACCTATGTGAAAGGAGAGTCTTTGGGATTTTTGTTTAGGCAATTTTCCCACTTTCCCCACAAGAAACAAATAAAACTGCAGTCTTGGTGGTACATTTTCTTACTGACTTAGAGCAGAAAATGGTAAAGTAGATAGATTTTGGGATTCAGATGTCAAGTTCCTAAACCTCATCTCAGAGAAAAGATGGAGAAATTTCCTGATCTACATTTAAAGAGTAGGAAGAACTCTCAGGAAGGTCTATCCAGGATGTCACATAACACCGAGTTTGGAAGACTAGAAGTTCCACATTAAGTTGCTGGCAGAGCAACTAATAGCCAAATATTATTGAACAATCTTAGACTTCATTTAACAGAAGAACATGGGCTGCACTCTCAGCTTCTGTGAAGCTGCTCCAGATTGAAAAAGAGGAAGAGGCTGAAGGGCCGACTGTAAACTCTGCAGGGATGCATCTGGGCCTCAGCTGCTTGAAGCCAGAGGACCCCAACCAGCACTGCCTCCATGAGTAGTGATAAAGTGAACTTCCTCTGGAAGGCAACTGTATTCTTGCCCTGCCTTCCACGTTTGCCACCCTCCTCAGGCCTTACAGACTCCAGCTGGGGAGAGGATGGTCTGTAGCACCTGGCTTGTGGCAGCCTTGTACCATGATGCCTTTCACCCAGTAATCACATCTTCTTACTCCTTGGAGAGGCCTTGGAGGGTTGCTTATTAAGCCTTAATTAGAGGATTTGGCACAGACAATTCCTTTTGTTCTGGGTCGTACAACTGATGGACCAGATTTTGAAACACATGGCTATGCCTGACCTGGAAGCATCTCCAGAGGTCCTTGAGAGAAATCTAAAGGAGGAAGTCATAAGGCCGTGAATAAGAAGTGCCCCTAGATGTACAAATAAATATTGTTGCCCCCTTGACAGATGACTGCAAACATTTAACCACTTTGGTACCAGCCTTGACTATAGTCGTCAGCCACAGATGAACACGCACAGCCCAGCGTCGACTTTAGCCGACAGCCATGATATGAAGGCGCACAGCCAAGCGTGGACTTTAGTCGACAGCCAAAAGCTTTTGCTTTTATCTCTGCAGTTGCAGTGTGTACGTTCAACTAATAAGTTACTACGAATCTGTGACCTTTTAACAAGTCCTTAGTAGGAGTTAATATAGTTATTTTCCTAAAGCTGCCTGTAAAGTAAAACAAGCTTTCAGTGCTTTAAAGCTTTCCTCGTCACACAAGAGCAAAACGGATTCGTCGTCAATGCACAGCACAAACTACCGTGCGGACTATGTGTGCCAGCTATGGGCAAGGCTTCGCGGCCGGTGAGCGCCGTACCGAAGTGGTTAAGTAGGGAGATAGTGGGCAGAAAGGAAGAATTTTACTCACCAGAATTTTCTTTTCTGAAGATTCTGATGACCCCTACTGGAAGAAGAGGGGTAGGGAAGAAAAAGTATATTCCCAAGGGATTGTACTCAGCAAGGCGGGATGAGGGCAGGGGCCACTGAATGTCAAAGAAGAAGGTGTTAAGAAGAAAGGCAGTGTAGCAGCTTCACTCTTGTTGAGAGAGAGCCAGAAAGATTAGGATTTTAGCTACCCAAGAGTAGGAAACTGAGGCGAGGAAGAGAAATCTGTAAAGGATTTGGGGCCAAGTTTTCTGGATAATATTCTGAAGAGATGCTCCCCACCCCAATTCTGTCATATTGAGGATATTTGTTTTAACAATGTGCATTTTCCCCCAATGACTTTCCTTTGTATTGAGAATAAAAATACAAACTCCTTGTCACAGTTTGCATGGCCTTATCTCATCCTGCCCCTGGCAGCTTCTTCAACCTGATCAGTGCTCTCTTCCCTCTTCACTTCTGTCCAGCCCAGTAAGCCTCAAGTTCCTCCATCTTGCCAAGCTCCTTTAGGCTTCAGGAGTCTTATGCCCTTTTGTTCTCTCTGCCTGCAATGTTTGTCTCTAAGTCCTTTGGATGGCTCAGTTATTCTCAACATTCAGAACTCAGATCACATGTCATCATCTCAGACAGGTCTTCTCTTACCACTCTGTATGAAGATGTCCCTACTCCCCCAACACTTTCTATTCAATTAGCTGGCTTTATTTTTCTCTATAGTACTTATCTACACATGAGAAAATATGTGTTTGTTTGATTGTATAGAGTCTGTCTACTTCATAAAATATTAATAAAAAATTCCAGAAGAACTGGTTTGTCTTGGTTACCAGGTATTCCAGCACCTAAAAGAGTCCCTGCCTTGTAATACATCTTAGAAGAATATACAATTAAACTGGGACTATCCTTCAGGTTTCCAGTATCAGAGACAGGCCTCAAGGCAGACTAGCAATATTCATTTACATTTTAAGTTGAAAATGTCAAAGCCTAAGGGAGAATTGCATAATTTAGCAAAAAAACAGAAAATTACATTTCTTCTTAAAAATAAAAGCTTTTCCAGTAGCTTACTTCATTTTTTTCTTGCTGTTATCCCTGTGAGGTTGATTAGAGCAAGCTTTGCTGTTTTTATTTTAAAAACATGAAACCTAGAGATATACAATAAGTCAGTGGTGGAGTTCAGACCAGAACACAGCTCTCTTGATAGTGGTTCAGTCTGCATTCCATCAAAATTCCATCAAACTTTAGGGTTTCCCTTTGAAAAAATATGGCTAAAGCATCAAAATCAAAATAATATTAAATACAAACAAAAATGTAACTATTTAGTTCTTTTAGCTTTATATTTATATAAAGTCCTTATCATCTGCATCCTATGAATTACTATTTGAAATCCCTATGAGATAAACAGGTCTGCACATGTCTCAAAAGGACTATTCTTTTTGGAATGAAATATAAAATAAATTTTTGCTCTATTTTAAAAAAGGAAAAAAGAGAAAGCTTGAATTCACATATGTGGTGACTTTTGATTTTCTTTTTCCACTAAGAACATAGTAAATTTAGCTTTAGCCTCAGAAGATTAGGAAGGAATCAGTAGCATATATTAGTTTCAATGAATATTTATGACAGAAAACAAACTGGAGATAAACCAAAGCGGAGGAAAATTATTCTACACAGATCTTATAAGTTTCTAGGTTGAGTCAACAGTTTTTATTTATGAATGTGATAACAGGTGTTCATTCTCCTACAAACCTACCCTGTATGTGTACATTTTCCTAGGAGAGTCTGCCACCATCTGGAAATTCGTACCTTTTTAAGTTTCACATTTTTCAATGAAATATACCTTTGATCATCCATAAAGAGTTGAATGCTTCTATTGGAGAATTGTGTCTACTGATCAACAGCACTTCTTGCTTTTCTTTTCATTACATAAAATTGTTTTAATAAAATATGTAGTATTTAAAAAGAATGAGCAGGATGGGTCATATTTGCAGAATAAAACTTCAAAATATACAAATTTGGAAATATTTTTTCTAAAGCATTTTTATTTGTATATTAAACCAAAACAAAATGAAAAAACATGGGGAAGTAATCAAGAAACATCTTTAGATCTTATATTTTTGTATTTCTGGACATAGGATAAAAATCATAACTATATCAAATAAAAGATAAAGCAGACTGAAATATAAAAGCATAATTGGAGAGACTGATTTGTATTTTCCTTAAAGATATTTAATTGTCATCAGTGATGGAATTTATAACTATGGCTAATCCTTTGACCTTCAAAATAAGGAGCATAAGTGGTATATGTAGTCTATATATGCCATCTATATAGATAAATTGCACATAAATCCCTTGTACCCTTGTAGATATCCAGATATATCTTAGTGATAACATTGCTGATATATAAAAATAAAACATTTTCCACATTTTATGCAGCCTAAAATATGACATGTGTTTTGTTTTTTAAATTTTCACACAGCTCTCAGTTTAAATATATAAAAAACCTGAATCAGAGTGAAGTTAAGTGACTGGCATGAGGTCAGTCATCTTACTAATAATGAAGTCAGAAGTAGAATTCAGGCTTTCTGAAGCCAAGCCTGGTCACTGCACCACTCTGTGGCAACCACTTCTCTGATGATAATTTCGTGGGCCATGGATAGATTCCTTCTGAATTAAAATAACCCTTATTAAAGCAGTGTTTTCTGTAAGCATATTTCAAACTTGTTGATTCCAAGAAACTTTGACCATTCCTCTGCTCATGTTCTTATTTCTAGATTACCCTTATCTACTCAAATTACAGAGATTTCTACATTGAAATCAAATGAATTTAGCAGGTGCTCCCTTGAAAGGGGTGCGAAATGTTGTATTTTAAGTAACCACTAAGATTCTAAAATCAAGATTCAGTTCACATTTTATGCTTAATTTCCCACAACTGAAATTTTCTTTTGTCATTTAGAACATTTTAATTTGCATGTGAGATGAAAAACAAAATGAAGGAGCATGGGAAAATGAGCAGAGATGAAATATTATATGCATCTTTTGTTCTTTTTCCTGCCCATAGGGATATAAGGTAAGATTCACTGTGTATATATGCATACAAAGCACATACACACATATACAGACTATGGTTAGTTTTACTTTGATGTGCATGCAATGTGAAATATTTATGTTTTACATAGTAGGGAGAGGTACTAATGTTAAAAGAAATAAAGTATCTCCTAAGAAACTTGCATTGATTATGTATCTGTGCATTACTGATTTCCTGGAGACAATCCTATCAATTACACAGTTTTAAAGCCTTTAAAACCTAGTCTTTCATTTCCTAAGACTTGACCTTTATTTCTTAAAATGGAGATATCAGGTTAGAAATATAACATCCTACCCTATTATAATTTTATTTCTAACACAGTTCTAGCAACTATTGGCACAAATATTACAACTTTTAATAAGCCATTCAGTAGTTTTGAGTCTACTTCTTCTGCCTCTTTTTGATAAAACTATATGGCTTTCTAGAGTTAGAGTTAATAGGTACCAGCAGGGGAAGTGAATATGAATCAATTCATTTGACTACTAGTTAACACCATTGGTGAGCAAGTAAGGCTTTTATATTTTGTGTAAGATTCTCATTCTTCCATCTCTGGCCTTAATTCTCACTGACGGGCAGAGTTATGTTGTGGGAGTATCAGTATATCAACGAAACTGCTAACATATGGGACATAGTTGCACAAGAAGCCTAACACAATGGATTTATATTTGTAGACACAAAAGGAAATAAGCAGTTGTGTGGTGAGAGTGAAGGAACTAATATATCTTGTTAGTCAGGTCAAGGCCAACATTATTTAAAAATGTGGTAAAGTTACTGGGAATACACTGGAGCTCACCAGAATGCAACCTTCATGTTTTGTGATAATATTCAGTTGTGTCATGGTTACTTTCTTCTGGCAGTTAAAAACTTTCATGCACAAGAATAAAGATAAAATATTTAATATAGAACTCTACATTTTAATAAATCACATTCTACTAGCTTATATAGAGAATAAAATCCAAAATCATTACCATGGCTCACAAGGCCCTTCCTACCAGATCTGGTCTGTACTATAGTTCTGAAATCATCTTCAAACAGTCTCCCCCCTTGCTTTCTGGGTTCCATTCATACTGTCCCCCATTGTTGTTATTTGGATACCATGAAGACTCTCCCACTTACTGTGCCCTCTGCCTATACTGCTTTTCCTTCGAGGAGTATCTTCATGGCTTGTTTTCTCATTTCAAACAAGTCTTTGCTCAAACACTGCCTGTATTAGTATCCTAGGGCTGCTGCAATATATTACCATACCTTGGGTGGCTTAAAACAACACAAACGTATTCTCCCAGAGGTCTGGAGGCCGGAATTCTGAAATCACGGTATCTGTAGGATTAGTTCCTTCTAAAGGCTTAGCGGAAGAATCCCTTCCATGCCTTTCTCCTAGCTTGTGATGGTTGCCCACAATCCTTGGCATTTTTTGGCATGTATTAATAGATGTGTTACATGGCCTTCCTTTATGTGTCTCTCTGGGGCTTTTCCTGTTCTGTCTCTTATAAGGGTACTAATAATTGGATTTAGAGCTCACCTTAAATCCAGGATGATCTCATCTCAATCTCCTTAACTTAATTATATCTGCAAAGATCCTACAATAAAGTCATCCCTTGTATTTGAGGGATATTGGTTGCAGGACCCCCAATGGATACCCAAATCCAAGGATGCTGAAGTCCCTTATATAAAATGGTGCAGTATTTGCACATACCCTATGTATGTACTCCCATATACTTTAAATCATCTCTAGATTACTTATAATACCTAATACAATGTAAATGTTATGTAAATAGTCGTTATACTGTATTGTTTTTGTTTGTATAATTTTAATTGTTTTTTTCCTCAAATATCTTTGATCCACAGTTGGTTGAATGCATGGATGCAGAACCTGTGGATATAGAGGCTTGATTGTACTTCCACATAAGATCACATTCATAGGTACCAGGGGCTAAGACTTGGACATATCTTTTCGAGGCCACCAATAAACCTACTATATTGCTTCTTCAGAAAGGACATCACTGACCCACTGACCACACTCAGTGATAACATAGCACCCCATATAGTACATATAATAGCACACTCTGATATCTAATCCTGCATTATTTTCTTTCATAGCCTCAAACATTCAGAACATTTACAATATTAATTTATATGTCTCTCCTTCTATAACCTAAGCTCCATTAGAGAAAAGAATTTGTCTATGTTGTTAATTGCTGTTCCTCAGCATCTAGAACATTACCTGACATATTAGGTTCTCAATAAATACTTACTGAATGGATGAATAGATGTACATGGCCAAAGTCTAGTTGAATACCACCGATTGGTATCGAATAACTTGCAGTATTTATGATTACACAAAACAAAGTTATTGGAGCTGTAGTAGGCATAATAATGACCCTTCTCAAAGATGTTCATATCCTAATTTCTGGAACCTGTGACTATGCCACGTTACATGGCAAAAAAGACTTTGCAGATGTGATTAAGCATCTTGAGATGGAGAGATAATCATAGATTATCTGGGTGGGCCCAGGGTAATCACCAGGATCCTTATAAGTTGGAGGCAGGCACCTCGAAGTCAGAGTCGGAGAAGGAGATGTGATAATGGAAGCAGAAGTTAGAGAGAGAGAATGAGAGAGATTTGAAGGTGCTATGCTGCTGGCTTTGAAGATAGAAGAAATGGTCACGTGCCAAGGAATACAAGCAGCCTCTAGAAGCTGGAAAAGGCAAGGAAATGGATTCTCTTCTAGAGCCTTTAAAAAGGATCACATCTCTGCCTATACCTTGATTTTAGCCCAGTAAAGCCCATTTTGGAGGCTTTTGACCTCCACAACTAAGATAATAAATTTGTGTTGTTTTAAGCCACTAAGTTTATGGTAATTTGTTACAGCAGCAATAGGAAACTAATACAGGGCTTACTGCTTTATTTCAGTCCTAATTTATCTTCAATAAAGTAGATAATCAAGAACAGATAAGAATCCTCTGTTTTTATATTGACTTTTTGGTTTTAAAACTCACTCATAATGTCCTAAGAGTAATTAACAAATTGGAAGATAAGCAAAATGTATATATTTTCCAATATATTTCTAAACCAACACAGAGATATCATTTGTACAATATTTTATAAGGCATTTATTTTACACTACTAAGGCCTATGCATATATAGTGGTAGTGTACCTCAGCAGCTAAATCTCTAAAATAGAGGCCTAGTTCTTTTGTGTACATTGTACCAATTGCATTAATAAAGCTAACATATTCCATCTTGTCTGTCAGCAAATGCATAAAACTCATAAATCAGTACGAGCTATAATATTTATTGAAATAGAGGTTGTCCTCCAGTAGAGAATTATCAGCATTTCATAGAAGCTGAATTCAACAGTGATCGGCTAATACATAGCAATCTGTAGTGAAATATTTATAAGCTTAAAGTTTTCATTTTTCTCCTAGTAAAATACAGGGATAATGATGCTTTGGGTTGTACAAGTATGGGATCTGATAGACACTGAAGCATGTCTTAATCTGGCTGGGGAAAAAAGAGCACAATCCTATGGTTTATAGTTAATGCAGTAAGTACTAGTGACAAAAATGACGTTTTGTGTTGATCACTTTTATGTATGTACTAGGTTCTGAAATGTCATCTCTGAAAGTACATACTCTCCCCCAGGACAACATTAAAGTCTTCATTGCACTGTAACAGAGAACTTTGAACTATACAACTTCAAAGGTGTTATGGTCAGAAACAGTGCACACTGTGAAAATAAAACACTGAACCAAGACAAATATCCCACTATTTCAAAGTAAAAACACAGCTTTACATGAATGAAGTGATAATAAAGGCAAAAATGTTTTGAATTATGCAATCACTGTTTTAATCCTCTTTATGACATGATGCCTGTTCAGGGACCCTGAAATCATTTCAGGCCTCAGGAGTGTGGATTTGACATTCCAAATAGTCCCAGGAACATTTGGGCTTAAACATATCACCGAATGAAATGTTCTGAATCATTTTTTTCATACCTCTGAGCCCTTCCTTGATGTTTTCTCAGCCTGAATTAATTTCTCCATTGACTCTATCTGGACAGATCCTATTCACCTGTGCAGAAAAGAGTTGGCCTAGCAGGCCTGAGACTGCCATCCTTAGAAAGGCCTGATTGCAAGTTTAGCACTCAGCTGGCATCTGGAAACGTAGATTTCAAGAGAGTTCCCACCATTTCCTGATAAGATCAGGCTCATTATGCCTAAACTGTTTATGCAAACAGTATGGTTTATGCTGAACACCTGATTTCCTTTTGGGAGTCTACAATTTTGATATGTGATAGGCAAAGAGTGTTTACATGACAGGGCCCAGTAAATTTTCTGGGCACTGAGTCTCTAATGAACTTCCTTAATAGATAACATTTCACCTGTTGTTACAACTCCTTACTGAAAGAATTATCTCCTGTGTGACTCCCCTGGGAGAGGAGTCTTAGAAGCTTGTGCCCTGTTTCCTCTGGTATTCATCTCATACACCCTTTCCCTTTGCTGATTTTGTTTTCTATCTTATTGCTGTAATAAATTATAAGCACAACTATATGCTGAATCCAGTTAGTCTTCTTATTGAATTATTGAATCTGTGGGTGACCTTGGGAACCCCTGATACATCTTTCTGCAGTCTCAGTTCCAATATCACCTATGTGAAGCCTCTTCTATTCATCCAATGCCAGAAGAACCACTCACTCGTTGTTCCGAGTAACCCAATTCATACCACTTTTTTTTTTTTTTTGAGACAAAGTCTCACTTTGTTGCCCAGGCTAGAGTGAGTGCCGAGGCGTCAGCCTAGCTCACAGCAACCTCAATCTCCTGGGCTCAAGGGATACTTCTGCCTCAGCCTCCCGAGTAGCTGGGACTACAGGCATGCGCCACCATGCCCAGCTAATTTTTTGTATATATATTTTCAGTTGGTCAATTAATTTCTTTCTATTTTTTTTTTAGTAGAGACGGGGTCTTGCTCTTGCTCAGGCTGGTTTCGAACTCCTGACCTCGAGCGATCCACCCGCCTCGGCCTCCCAGAGTGCTAGGATTACAGGCGTGAGCCACCGCGCCCGGCCCATACCACTTTTATAGTTCTTAAATATTATAATACAATTGCTGTGTGTATGTCCATCTCCTCTGAGTACAGGAACTATTCTTTATTCATCTTTGCATCACTACATTCTAGCGCAGTGACTATAAATGAAATAATTGCTCAATAAATAGTTCAGTTTAACTGTCATCAGGAGTATAACCTGTAAGAAGAGAATTGAATGCAGTCTCTCCAAATACAACCAAAAACATGAATTTTGGCATCCTTACATGCTTAACTTTTTTAATAACTAAAGAAAAACTTTTTACTTAAGCAAATTATTTAGCACATAAACAGACTTTAGATTATAAAGCAAAACATGACAACATAATAAATAAAGATCATATCCTGACCACACAAGTAGATTTAAATTTTGAATTTTACTCCCAGAATGATTTTTGGCATGATTTGTAATTAGCAAATAGATATTTTGTAAAACATTTTATTTTCCTATATGCTTCGGCTTCTATGATTAGATGTAGACACTTTGTAAAGCATCATTGTCCCACATTTTCCCTTACATTGAATTATTTTAATCACTGCATATTTGGAGAAAGACTTTTGCTATAGGGACAGTCGCTGGAGTCATCAAAAATAAAATCAGTATAGGACACCCCTCAGAAAATTTGTGGTATTCATACAGTATTTTAAGATATGATTTCAGCAAATTAATGGATAGCTTTATGTTTTAAAATTCTGCTTATTAAATGTTCACAAAACAGTAATTATTTTGTTAATGTTTCTATTAGGAATTCATTGGTTATTGAGTTATTCATTGTAATGATAGAAAATAGAATATTTTGATACAATCAATATTAATTTAAAGGCAGTTTCTTACCTTGCCCCCTATTAACATATGATCCCAATGAAGTCTTCAAATTCTTTTCCTTTCTTGCCCCCCCAAATGGCCAAGTATCAAAGGACTGTCAAGTATAATTATAGTTCTTTGTCTCAGCCTATGCTAACCAGATGTTTTCTTTCTTTTTGGCTAAAAAGTCAGCAAAGATCAGAGAGGTTCTGTCAGTCATAAAAGACCCTGGAGATACATATAAGATCTTTTTGCATAGTATAATAATCCTTCTATGCTCTGCACTATTTTAATGACCTATAAAATAGTAGATGTATGAGAAGTATATTTTGGTGACATAAATCGTGTATTTCACACAGTAAATATGATAAGGACAGGGATCTTCTGGGATTTTTTTAATAAGTATTCATTTATATGATCTTAATGTCATGGTACTTTAATATTACATTTACTGACCAGCTTTGAATCAGGCAAACTGTACTTGAATGCTTTAGCAGAGCCAATAGAATGATTTATTATCCACAGATCAATGGGATAAAGCATGTATGCAGTTGAAAATTACGGAAGCTCGTCCACTCTATTGTGTCAGTGGCCCTGATCCAAATTAAAGATGTGAACACCCGTGCACTAATATCAGAGCCAGCTTTTAAAGACAATAAGGACAAAGTAGAATTCAATTTAAGAGCTCTTTTGATTATTTGATTATAATGTCAAGCTGACTTTAAAATGCCTCAGCGTGTTCAATGGCCCTGATCAATTTGTTGGAAACTTTGAACCATTATGACCTCTTCTAGCCTGTGACCCTTCAATGCAATGTATGGGCTCTATTAGCACAGATTTGCCTCTGATTGGTAGATTGTAAGGAAATAAAATAAGAGTTAAATAAATGGTTCAGTAAAGGTTAATTTTTATGGAAATACATTATGCAAACATCCATGCATAATATACAATTTTAGGAATATACTTCTTTGCAGAATTTTATCCTCTAAGTTAATGCATAGCTTCAGCAGCAGATTAACATGAAATTGTTAAGGAAGAAGGAGACACTAGACTTACTAGTCAGATAACTGAATAATTCTGGAGGTCTGTGGGATGACATATTTGTTACAAGTTACTCTCATATTAAAATACCTACGTTGTATAACCAATAAATGGGTGTGTATAAATGTTTAAAAGAGAAAAGGGGCCAATATTTATTAAGTGCCCCTCATGTGCCAGACAATTTGTCCATTGATTTACATATATTAGTTAATTTTAATCCCTACAACAACCCTATGTGATGACGCTGAAACTGGGACTGAGTGATTAAGAAACTAGTATGTAGTTTCTTACATGTGTACGTGGTCAATTATTATAATAATGGCCCCCAATCTTTTCATGTCTCTCATCCTCATTTTTTGTTAGTACTTTGAGTACCCTTTACTCTGTCTCTGGGCTTGCCTATTTGGCCAACGGAACAACAGCAAAGACTTGAAAAGTGCTTGCATAATTGGATTTACCCTCTTTTACTGATCTTTAGATCACTACTGCGCTCCCATTTAGAAGATCTTGGGCTGGCCTACTGGAAAATGGAAGACCACATGGAGCAGTAGCAACCTATTCCAGCTGAAGCCTCCACAGACCAGACTGCCCACCCAACCTGGCAGTTACTTGCAGGTGTGTAAGTGAACCTCAGCTGAGACAAGGTGAGCCTGGCCTAGACCAGAAGAACCACCTAGTTGAGTCCAGCCAGAATTGCCTTCCTAAAGAATCATGAGTTAAATACATTGTTACTGTTTTAAGCCAAGTTTTAGGGTGCTTTGTTACATGATAAAAGCTAACAAATACAAGGTATTAGTAAGTAGTGGGGCTCTGTACCCATGCCTGTCTAAGGGCCATGTTTATATCATAAAAAGATGGAAGAGAAGAAAAATCAGTCTAGAGCTCTTGATTAAATTAAGTGAAATGACATAGAATAAATCCCACTTCAGGTCAGGTCTCAGAGCAAGCAGCATAAATCAGAGTTTAAGTCACAGCAGTTTGTTCCATGTAGTCAGAATAGCCAAAAAGATGTATACAAATCCCAAACAAAGCTCTCGTCTGTGCAAATGAACAATGGCAAAGCAGACTGCCTAAATGTAACGATTTGAATCTAATAGACTTATGAAATGTGGACCCACATTTACATATATATATAAATATTTTCATTTCAGCTCCCAAGTATCTCTATAAATATGCTTTTGATACTTGAGGAAATTCCAAGTTGGAAGGAATTAATAGCAGCCTCACTTTACATGTTTCTGCCATGGTAAAGTCTTTCCATGCTGATCATCTCATTGTGTGATGTGAATTATTCAGAATATAAATCTGCTTTCATTTTTAACCTAGGAGACAATAAACTTGACAATGGAGATGTAAGTATAAATCATATTGGAGACTTCATGAATATTCAAGTTAAATCAAATCTGGTTCTGAACCCCACATGCCTTCCTGCTCACAGTGTAAATCACTGTGTATGTTACTCAAGAGGTCACCATAAACAGACTCTAGGAATGCTTTTTCCCTTGGAAAATGCAATTAATTACTATTGTTTGCCCCTAAGGATTTCACTTTCAAATTGTTTATTTTCTGGTGTCATTGATGAGCTGACTGAGAAAATGAAACACTTCAGTTTAATTACCAGCTGCAATTACAGCTCGTGTAAAGGTACTTCATCTTAGACTCTCTTTATAATTGTCTATTCTTATGATATAATATGCAGCTATATTTGCTGCCTTTCAAAGTGCTAACAATGACACTCAATTTCTAAGAAAGAATTAACACATGATGACTCTAAAATGATTTCAATGTGGCTTGAAGATGTTATAAACATGGTGGCATGTTCTGTTTCACTCAAAGTTCTTCAGTTTCTTGTACTTTCAAGAAAGATCATAGAAAGATCATGAAAGTGAGAAAATTGGAAAGACAATTTAGTCAATCACTTTATTAAGGTTAGGTTTTGTTTTAGAATAGAGATGATATGAAAGCAGAAAGAATGTCTAGTCGTGTTCCGATGCAGGCAAATGGGAGACACATTCAGCTTTTCTCCCTTACCAGATATGTAACGAAGTTCTTCGTAACTTTCTAATTTTATTAGTTATTTGATTAAAATTTATAATTACAAAATGGAATAATGTTGGTTCCTAACAGAGCTGTTGTAAAAATTATTAATAAGTAAGATTGTCAATGTTAATTGTCTTTCATAATTCCTGATACATAGAAGGGGCTCAAACAATTTGAGTACTTTACTCAACTCTTCACCTTCACTATAATTGTTATGTATGTTGATAACTATGGGCGCTGTAACCTGACTTCTTGGGTTCAAATTCTGACCTTACTATTACTAACTTTGGATCTTAGTCACATCATTAATCCCTGAGCCTCAGTTTTTCTCACCTATGACACGGAGTAATAATATAATCTATTTAATAAAGTCATCATAAAACATAACCTAATTCTTACAATAATGCAGAAATAGGTGCCTGGCACATAGTAAGCTGAAAAATATCTATCAAGGTGCTGGAAAAATAATTATGTTATTTTGATTTTAAAAGTAAGAGAATCAGGTATCATTTATGGCCACAATGGTATAAAACTAGAAATCAATAACAGGAGGAACTTTGGAATCTTTACAAATATATGGAAACTAAACAACATACTCCTGAGTAACCAATGGATCAATGAACACATTAAAAGGGAAATTTAAAAAAATGTCTTGAGACAGATGAAAATGGAAACATAACATAAAATAATTCAAAATTCATAAAATAATTCATAAAATTATTTTATGAATATCAAATAAAATAATTCATAATTCAAAACCTACAAAGTACAGGAAAAGTGGTTCTAAGAGAAAAGTTTACAACAATAAACACAACAAAAAGAAGAAAGGTCTCTAATAAATAATCTAACATAGCTCATCAAGGAACTAGAAAAAAAGTGTGAACTCAACCAAAAATTAGTAGAGGGAAGGGAATAATGAAGATCAGAGCAGAAATAAATGAAATAGTGACTAGGAAAGAATACAAAAGATCAATGAACTGAAGACTTGGTTTTCCAAAAAGACAAAAAATTGATAAATCTTTAGCTAGACTGAGACAAAAAGAGAAGGTTTAAATAAATAAAATCACTAATGAAAAAGGAAACATTACAATTGATACCACAGATATACTAAGGTTTATAAGACCATTATGAACAATTATACACCACCAAATTGGATATCCCGGAAAAACTGGATTAATTCCTGGATACATACAACCTACCAAAATTTAATTATAAAGAAACAGAAAATTTTTAAACAGAACAATAATGAGTAAGGAAATTGAATCAGTAATAAAGTCTCCCATCAAAGAAAAGCCCAGGACCTGATGGATTCACTGCTGAATTCTACCAAGCATTTAAAAAAGAATTAATATCAATTTTTCTTAAACTATTCCAAAAATTGAAGAGGAGAAAGCATCTCTAAACTCATTCTATTAGGCTAGCATTATCCTGATACCAAAACCCAGAAAAATACAAAACAAAAAAAGAAAACTACAGGCCAATATCCCTGATGAACACAGATGCAAAAATCCTCAACGAAATACTTGCAAACCAAATTCAATAGCACATTCAAAAGATTATACACCATGATCAACTTGGAATTCATACAAGGAATTCAAGGATGTTTCAACATACCCAAATAAATAAATGTGATATACCACACTAATCATTAACAAAATGAAAGACAAAAAACATATGATCATTTTAATAGATGTAGAAAAAGCATTTGACAAAATTCAACACTTCTTCATGATAAAAATTGTCAACAATTCACATATAGAAAAAATGTAACTCAATGTCATAAAAGCCATATATGACAAACCCACAGCTAACATCTTAGTGAATGAGGAAAAATGTAAACCTTTTCTTCTAAGACTTGAAATAGGACAAGGGTGCCCACTTTACCACTTCTATTCAACATAGTATTAGAAGTCTTAGCCAGAGCAATTAAGCATCCAAATTGGAAAGAAAGAAGTTAAATTGCCCCTGTTTGCAGAGACATTATCTTATATATAGAAATCCCAAAAGAAGCCACCAAAAAACTGTTAGATTTAATAAACAAATTCAATAAAGTGGCAACATACAAAATCAATATACAAAAATCAGTAGTGTGTCCATACACTAATAGCAGTCTAACTGAAAAATAAATTAAAAAAACTTTTCATTTACAATAACTACAAAAAACATAAAATACTTAGCAATAAATTATCCAAGGAAGTGAAAGATCTCTATATTGAAAACTATAAAACACTTGATGAAATAGTGACTAGGAAAGAATACAAAAGATCAATGAACTGAAGACTTGGTTTTCCAAAAAGACAAAAAATTGATAAATCTTTAGCTAGACTGAGACAAAAAGAGAAGGTTTAAATAAATAAAATCACTAATGAAAAAGGAAACATTACAATTGATACCACAGATATACTAAGGTTTATAAGACCATTATGAACAATTATACACCACCAAATTGGATATCCCGGAAAAACTGGATTAATTCCTGGATACATACAACCTACCAAAATTTAATTATAAAGAAACAGAAAATTTTTAAACAGAACAATAATGAGTAAGGAAATTGAATCAGTAATAACGAATCAGTAATAAAGAAGAAGACATAAATAAATGAAAAGATATCCCATTTTCATTAACAGGAAGAATAAACATTGCCAAAATGTTCATATTACCCAAAGTAATCTACAGATTCACTGCAAACCTTATCAAAATACTAATGTCATTTTTCACAGAAATAGAAAAAACCATCCTAAAATTCGTATAGAATCACAAAAGACCATGAATAGCCAAATCTACCTTTACCAAAAAGAAAAAAAGCTGTAGGCACCACACTACCTGACTTCAAAATATGCAGTCAGGTGTTGCTTAAGGATTGGGCTATGTTCTGAAAAATGCATTATTAGGGGATTTTGTCATCATGCAAACATCCTAGAGCATACTTACAAAAACCTAGATGGTATAGCCTACTATACACCTAGGCTATATGGTATAGCCTGTTGCTCCTAGGCTACAAACCTGTACAGCATGTTACTTTGCTGAATACTGTAGGCAATTGCAACTCAATGGTAAACATTTGTATATCTAACCATAAAAAGTACAGTAAAAATATAGCATAAAGGATACAAAATGGTACACCTGTGTAGGGCACTTGCTATGAATGGAGCTTGCAGAACTGGAAGTTGCTCTGGGTGAGTCAGTGAATGAGTGGTGAATGAATGTGAAGGCCTCGGACATTACTGTATACTACTATACATCTTAAAAACACTGTGCACTTAGGCTACACTAAGTATATAAAAATATTTTTCTTTCTTTAATAATAAAGTAATCTTAACTTACTGTAACATTTTTACTTCATAAACTTTTTTAACTTTTTCAGTCTTTTATAATAACACTTAGCTTAAAACACACATTTTACAGCAGTATAAAAATATTTTCTTTCTTTTTTCTATCCTCATGGACACCAGGGATATATCCTCATTCTATAAGCTTTTTTTACTTTGAGATTTTTTTATTTTTAATTTTGCTTTTTACTTTTTTTTTTTTT
>VBSM01001483.1:18817172-18836010 GCA_008086735.1 Cheirogaleus medius
CCTCCCAGAGTGCTAGGATTACAGGCGTGAGCCACCGCGCCCGGCCTGCTTTTTACTTTTTAAATGACTGGCAGTGCAATAGGTTTGTTTACACCAGCATCACCACAAACACATGAACAATGCATTGTGTTATGAGATTATTATGGCTATAACATCACTACATGATAGGAATTGTTTTAGATCCATTATAATCTTATGTGGTCACTGTCCTACATGCAGTCTGTCATTGACTGAAACATTGTTATACAGTGCACAACTATACTACAAAGCTATAGTAACTGAAACAGCACAGTACAAGCATAAAAGCAGACATACAGACCAATGAAACAGAATAGAGAGAGCCCAGAAATAAATCCATGCATTTACAGCCAACTGATTTTCAACAAAGTTGCCAAGAACGAACATGCAATGGGGAAAGGGCAGTCTCTTCAATAAATGATGTTGGGAAAACTGGATATCTACATATAGAAGAATGAAATTAGACCCTTATCTCTCACCATATATAAAAATTAACCAAAATGAATTAAAAACTTAAATTTAAGACCCCAAACTATGAAACTACTAGAAGAAAACAGAGGGGAAAAGCTCCAGGACATTGGTCTGGACAATAATTTTTTGGATATGGCCTCAAAAGCACAGGCAAAAAAAAGCAAAAATACACAAATGAGAGTATATCAAACTAAAAGCTTCTGCACAGCAAAGGAAACAATCAACAGAATGAAGAGACAACCCACAGAATGAGAAAAATATTTGCAAACTATACATATAAGGGAGTTAATATCCAAAATATATAAGGAACTCAGACTATTCAATAGCAATGAAACAAATAGCCCAATTAAAAAATAGGCAAAAGACCTGAATAGACATTTTTCAAAAGAAGACATAAAAATGGTCAACAAGTATATGAAAAATATTCAACATAATTAATCATCAGGGAAATGCAAATCAAAACCACAATGTTATATCATCTCATTTCTGTTATAATGGCTATTGTCAAAAAGAAAAGAAAACAATTGTTGGTGAGGATGTGTAGAAAAGGAAGTCTTTATACACTGTTGGTGGGAATTTAAATAAGTACAGCATTATGAATAGTTAACATTCCTAAAAATATTAAAAATAAAACTACTATATGGCCCAGCAATCCCACTAGTGGGTTTTCATCCAAAGGAAATGAAATCAGTATGTCAAAGTGATATCTGTACTCCCATATTTATTACAGCAGTATTCACAATTGCCAAGATATAGAATCAAACTAAATGTCTATGAATGTATGAATTGATAAAGAAAATGTGGTGTATGTACATAATGAGATACTATTCAGCCAGAAAATAAGGAAATCCTGTTGTTTGAGACAAAATGGATGAAGACAGAGGTCATTATGTTAAGTGAAATAAGCCAGGCACAGAAAGACACATACTGTAAGATCTTTCTCATGTGGAATCTAAAAAAGCTGATCTCATAGAAGTAGAGAGTAAAATTGTGGTTACCAGAGGCTGGGGTGGTTGGGGGAAGGCGGGGATCAGGAGATGTTGGTCAAAGGTTACGTATCTACAGTTAGATAGAAAGAATAATTTCAAGAGATCTGTTGTGGAGCATTGTGATTATAGTTAATGAAATGTATTGTATTCTTGAAAAATGCAAAGATAGTGGAAGTTCTCACCATAAAAATGATAACTAAGTGACAATGCATTTGTTAATGAGCTACATTTAACCATTCTATGATATATATCTATATCTGTATCTATCTATCTATATCTATATCTATCTAATATATATGGGTGTCCCAAAAGCCTCCATGAAAAGGAAATATTTTGTAAAATTTTTTAATGAATATTTTATAAATAAAAGTGTACTTAGCTACAGTTTCCCATTTTCCCTATGTATGGAAACTTTGGGACACCCCATACTTCAAAACATCATATTGTACATGATAAACACATATAATTTTATATGTCAATCTACAAAAAATTAAGAAAACCCTCTAAAGAAGGCTTTTATTTCACCTTCAGTCATATTTTGAATTTGAGGAATGAAATATTTTAACCCTAAAAACACAGGATACAAAATAAAATGCAAATTGTAGAGAATAATTGTGCATTCTTGTATCTGATAATTTGTGCTCAAAAAAATAGACACAATATCTGGATTTTGCTTCTGGACCATCATTTAATGGGTACTACAATGTTTTTGAATATTTGGTCAAGGGGCTGTGAAACAAGCATGAAATGCATATTAGTGTCAAAACAGATCTGTATTGTGTTATTATGTTTGCCACTTTGATATACAGCTCTGAGACATGGACTTCATGCAGCTGTCATAATAGGAAATGTAAACTGCTTTATATACACTGTTGACATAAGATAACTCAACACATAAAATGGAAATATAGAATCCCAAATATACCAGAACTTCAAAAATGAAGTATGAGTAGCATTGTCCATCATGGTGTCAGCATGGTTAACCAGTTGTGTAGCATGAATGGAGGATATTCAAAATTGAAATCATTTTATATTGATACATTTATAATTCAAAATATATCATTTAATGTTTTATTGGTTGATGCAGAGCTATTGTGGGAGCCAATCACAATATGAGGGCACATGGAATTTGTTCTCTAGTAGAACTAAAAGTGATAGCGTATTCTACTTTGTTCCACTAGCTCTTAAAAGAACATCTCACAAAATACGAAAAAAAGAAAAAATCATGTTTTTCTCAGTGTCTTGGGCAGGGCTAGGGTTGGGGGATGTGCTGTGATATTTCAATAACTGGATTTACATTTAACAAATGTAAGCATTTTTTTGCGTCAACTGTGCTGTTGCACTCACTACTGGAGTCATCAGCATATCCTTAGCTATGTCCATAGAGACAAATAAGGATATGAAACCTCCAAGGTAGAATCAGAGAATGGAGTTGATTAGCAATGCCCTTTAAAAGCAGCATAAGAAATAATAATGCATTTTAAGCAATTTTTTGATGTTTATGGCAAGTTATCCTAGTAGTCAAATGACAAGATGATGTTTTGCTTTCAGCATACTTAATTGCATACAGATATGAACTTAGAGGAACTTTAAAGAAGTATTCAAGCTTCACTTGTGACCCTGAAAGAAAGGTTTTTCTGTGGAATTTCTGCAAACACAGTTCTATGCTTTATGGTTGAGGTGGTAACTACAAGGATATTCACAGAACAAGCTGTAGCGCACTTAATGTTATCCCATGTGTTGTAACACAGTTGGAAGATTTTAGATTTGGGTAGAAGATATTCCTTAGAGGGAACATGGCTGCTATTTTCACTTGTCTGAGGGAGTTTCATGGGGGAGAAGGAATAGACTAAATCCACACTTGGCTAGTGATACATCTTGCCCAGGGCAGGCATTACTAATGGATTACTACTCCTTTTCCTGATGAGATTTAAAAAACCTTGGAATTGTTCCTAACACTCCAACCAGTCACTATTATTCAGAATTTTCTCAGGAGCTGGATTTGAAATATAAAGCATGCCAGAAACTTCATGATTTGTCATTTCAGAATATACATAGTTTATGAAGCGAGCCCCAAGTGGAATACACCCAGGTGCTGTAGAGGTAGATTTTAGACCCATATAAATAAGTTTCTAAGTTTTAAATATGTTCAGAATAGCATGGGCTGTTTATAAGTCTCCTGGAAGTGCTGGGGGATACCCTGGAAAGGTGCTTTATATGAGATTCATGTAAGAAGGTGTGAAACAGCAAGGCAACTTAGATAATTTTCAACTCTATGGTTGAGAATATAAGTGTGGGTCAAAATATCCAGAACCCAAAAGTTTTTTTTTAAAAATACACACACTAAATATGATTAAAATATGACAGCCACAAAAATTTAATTAGCTTTCTCTTCCTGACTCTTTAATGTAGTAAGAAAGAGAGAAGAATATCTATCTATCATCTATCTATCAACTATCATCTAATCTATCATCTATCTACACCTACCTACTACATATACGTGTGTGCATATTTGTATATATAATCTGAATATTGTATTTGTATCTTATCATATGAGGCATTTCTAAAATATTTGTGGGGCTTAAATTTTTAAATCAACATGATTATAATGCTTATTTTATATCTGAAAAATTTTGAAAGACCAAATACCTTAAATATACATTATTTTTCTCTATACTTGTACTTTAAACTAGAGGGCAGGGCACTTGTAGGTATTTGTCTTCTGGTATTCTATTCCATCAACAACCATGACATTTATTAATCTTTCAGCTTCTCTCCCACCATTTATTAATGAGTAACATCTTGTTCAATGTCACAGGTTTGAGCAGTATGTAACAAACATTTGTGAAATTTCGTTATCTCCAACAGTGAACATCAAAGCCAACAGATATTCATTACAGGGGGAGAGAGGAATGACTTTAACCAATGAATAGATCTGGGAGGAAACTCTCTATATAATATGTGTGTGTGTGTGAGTGTACATGTCTGTTTGTATGCCAAAAAAAGACACCATTTATTGAAGAAATAAGGAGGAATAAAAGCGTGTTGGCATTGAGAAGTGAGTCTAACCCACTTGAGCACATTTTACTAGCCAGTGTTGGGTGATATTTGCTATTCCTTTGATAGGATCATATGCTGCCTAACAAGTCACATTTTGTTTCTTGCAAGAAGTGTTCAATTTCCTTTGGCATAGGAAGTCAGAGAAGTTCATAAAGGTTTCCCTTTCCGTCTCTTGCCCTTTCTGCCTCTAATTCCCTACTCACACAGCCAAATTTTGTTGGTAGCTATCCTTTCTTTCTTCAAACTGAGAACAGTATATATTTTATGGTTTGGAGGTGATGGTTAGGAAAGAGAATTATGTGGGGATTTTTTTCTTTATATAAGGTTTTAGCTATTTTCGAATGGAGAGATAATATGTGCAGTTTGAAGGCAGATAGAGTATGCCTTTAATTTTATTCCCTCTATAATACTAATCTTCTCAATTGCACATGTTAATTAAATCATTTGCACCAAATGTACCTAGAATCCAAAGTATTTCTCAGTTCTTGGAAAGAATCTAATAGAAGTAGAGTAGCATTTCTTTTTGTCTCATGACCAGCTCTTTCTGCTACTTTAAGGTCACATATAATCTTAGTTGTGATGCTGGTTCCTGAAAAAGAATGTCATCAGGAGCTCTACAAGTTGACAACATTATGAAAAATTGAATAAACAATATCTAAAACTACTAATTTCCATAAATTTAATTCTCTTTGTATATTAGCTATAACCAGAAATACATAAGAAGTTATTAAAAATCTAATATAATAAATTTAGAGGGACTCATATTGGGACCTAATGTTCCTAGAGGTTGATATAAGAGACATTTTAAGTATTAATAAATAGTGTAGGGAAGGAAGGGGAAAGGTTCCTGTTTTATCACTGCTTTTGACCATATATATTTCCCTCCTCCTTAGACTAAAAGCTCTCCACTTTCATGACTTAAGTATGTTCTTTTTCGGTCAGTATTATACTTTTACTAACAAGCTAAATTTTTCTATAATGAGATTAAAATATTTGGGCCATTCTTTTATGTCAACATGCTAGAATTAACTATTTAATGCTTAGTCTTAACCAAGTCCAAATTCCTTAGCACAGCATTTTTTTGACCCTCATACTCTGATTCGTGTCTATTTCCCCAGTGTCATTTTTCATCATACTCATATTAAACTACAAGACATTTTCCAAACAAGCCAGCCTTTTGTGCAGCTCAATGACTCTGCAATCATTTTGCCTCTGTCTGGGACCCCATTCCTATTTCATCTGCTGGTCAGTTTCTAATTATCCTTTGAGATCCTTCTCTCCCAGACAGTGTGAGTAGTGTTTCTTTTAAGCTGAGTTTCATGGGTGGCAGGGGTGGGGCACTTAATTACCTAGTGTTGAAGGGCAAGAAACACACCTTATTTCCCTTTATTGGTTACTAGCACTTTGTTCTTTCTTTTATGAGTCCTTTCATTGAGTCCAGTTTGCTCACATGATAACTTAGCAGGAGCATGTAATGAACATAATTGATCAACAGCATTTTGCTAGCCACCAAATATTTATGTTCCAAACACTATGCACAGCAGTGAACAAGACAAATAGGGTCCCTGGTCTACAGAGACATTGTCTACTTTTCTTCTTGAATTCTAATCTAGAACCACAATTCTTTACTTCATTTTTCCCTGGTTCTCAGGTCCATTTCCAAAACATATCTCCTAAATCCTGCTTCATGTTGCCCTTGTTTTGAGAACCCATTTGGATAAAGCCAACTTTTCTAGCCTTGAGGTCTGAAACTCTTAAACACAATTTTGTATGTCTGTCTGTCTCCATAAAACTAGAGACATGGGCAAAATGTGCTCCCAACTTTTGCCCTTGGAAATCTACACTGGTTGGTTCAGTTGCATTCAGTTATCTCCTCAGAGTCCGAGAGTTGGTAAATGATGAGTCCATACTTACTAAATGATGGAAAATAAGGAAACATATTAGCACATTAGGATAAAGTGTTAAATTACATGAAAATTTACATATGATCACCTGATAGAGCTATGATGGGATTCATAATGACTCAGTGAAACTTTTATCAGTGTCGTTTATTTTCATCATTTGTTGTTTAAATGTGCCAACTATTCTAGTTTAGCTTAAGGCAGGGAAGATGATTATTTCTTTTTCTAATTCTGACTAATGTGCAAGAGGTTATGAAAGATACGCAAAGGTATAGCTCCCCAAAATTTATTCATTGATTTAACAAATCTTAAATTCAGAATAATTGAATTGAAATGTCCAATTCAAAATCAAATGTCAGAGGACTTTTGCAGTAAGCCTTTCTGTATTAGATTGTTTTCTACATGTAAATTGTAAAAGAATGCTAATTCAACCTGGAAAGAACCTCACATTGTAATGGGAGTTGAAGTTAAATGACCAACCCACTGTAATTTATATTGAGGGAAATAGAGTTTCTGAAAGTTCATCTTACCAACTCCATGAAAAGTGTTTGGAAAGTATAGAAAGTGCATTATTCTCAGATTAGGAGATAGACAGTATTGATAAAAATTTTTCTAGATTTGGTAGATTAAAATATTATTTTGGGGTACTTTCTAGATCATGTTTTCCCATATATTGTTTTATCCAGTTCTGACTACAACACTGTAAAATAGGAAAAATACTACTAATTCCACTCAGATAATTAGTGACTTGCCAAATTAATAAAGCCAAAATTTGGTGGACTTGGAACTTGAAGTCACATGCTTTTACCATGCTATCCAGTCTTAAGCTGTTATGAATAGTCAGTGCTTTATGGATATTAGGTATCTTCTAAACAAAGACAAAATACCCCAAAGACCTCATCATTGTACATATTATTATAAATTTTGTTAATGTAACATCTTTAGCACCTACTGTGGTCAAGCACAGACAGGGTAGGCAGTGATTTTCTAAGATGAGTAAACATGGTCCCAAGGGCCTAAGAATCTAAGAGAATAAAATACTTTTAATAATATGGCTAGTGTTACCTAGTTAGATAAGAGAGTTTAAATTGAAACCTTCCATATCATGTAACATAAAAGGGACAGACTCATAATAGTGCCATGAAGAGTGTGATAATATGAAATATATATGTATATATCTATCTATGTGTGTGTGTGTGTATATATATATGTATATATATATATATATATTTGTTTTCATCCATGGTTCCTGGCTTATAACACCCATAGCTCTTGTTACTTCCTACGTGACTAAAACAATAAGTATATCTTTTGTCAAAGCATCTGGCCTTTTGTCCTTGGTTCCTAAAGCAGCTTCAGAAACGCTTCAGAGCAATAAAGGTAAAAGACAGTCTTTGGTTATAATGTTGGGGTGCTTTAGGCCTCAGAAGCAGGACTCAGAAAACAGAACCTCTCTTAACCTTCTCCTGCCCTCCTTTCACTTGCTTCTTTTTCTCCTTGAGGCAGGACTCACATCTTCCCCCATGTTTCTGTCTTGGAGCTGGCCAAAAAGAAATTCTCTGACCAATTTTGTCTGATTGTAGGTCATAAGACCATCATTTCAGAAGGGGTATTGTCCCCTACCCTGGAAGAAGGAATGCTGCACAGAGGCCAAAAGGAATCAAGACACAGGCCTTGATGAGTTTCTCTACTGATTCTATTAGTATCAGATCATACCCCTTTTGTCCAATCACATTTATACATGGTTGTACATGCTTCAGTCGTGCCTATCCAATACAATCTCCATAAAAGGCCAAAGAAGACTGGGTACAAAGAGTTTCTGGAAGCTGAACTTGTACAGGCCTGCACAAAGGTACAGAAGAACTCATCCACATGCTGGCAGGATGGCATACCCCAACTCCATAAAAACCAAAGCTCCTGTGCTTGGGACCCTTTCAGACCTTGCCCTATGTATCTCTTCATCTAGCTGTTTATTTCTATGCTTTAAAATATCCTTTATATTAAACCACTGAACACAAGTCGTTCCCTGAGTTTTGTGAGCTGCTCTAGGAAATTAACCAAGCACAAAGAGGGGGTCATGGGAATATCAACTTGAAGCTGGTCAATTCAGAGGTTCCAGAGGCCCAGACTTAAAACTGGTGTCTGATGTGGGGGTATTCTTATGAGACTAAGCCTTCAACCTGTGGGATCTGATGCTATCTACATGGAGATAGCATCAGAATTGAATTGAATCAGAAGATCCAACTGGTACCACGTGGTGTGCGCTAGAGAAGTTATTGCTTATTTGTTGATGGAGAGAAATCCCCACACATTTGGTTACAGAAGTCTTCTATGTTGATGTGGTGTGAGAGCAGAAGAAAAATAGTTTGCTTTTTCTACACAGACAACATACTGATACAAGCCAGGAAAAATGAGAAAATATAGGCATGTTCCCCAAATCATTCTTTTTATCTTTTACAAGTTTTCAGTTTTTTTAATTAAAGGAAGAAAAGAAGAGACCCAATGGATATTTCTCTGAATAGAGAATAACTAACTCTTGCATCTCAGATCAGTGATAACATCTTTTAAAAATATTTTCTTAAATAGCAATAAACTTAGTTCTTTCAGATATAGTGAACCCTAGCATCCTTAATGGTCTCATCTTCATGGTAAACCATAAAAGCCTGTGCTTGGTAGAATAACTAATTTCAAGTGAATAGAATGGGTTGAAGCTCACAAGATGGTGGACTTGGAGTGCTATGTGAGGTGGTAAATAAAAAATGTTTTCGGTGCTTCTGTAAAGCCAAGGGATACTGATAAATATCCTATTTAAAAAATTAATTTTCCATAAAAGCCATCTGTGTTATAGCTCTAAAGAATCCATGTGGTACATTTTGCATAGAATTTCATAATAGGCATATGACTGCAAAGTAATCTAGTTGTAAAGATTCTGAAAAATGTCCATCAAAGCTATACACCCTGAAAAGAAACCAGAATCTTACATATCTTATAGGCATCTCAAAACTAACATGTCCACAACCAAACTCTTTATTTCCACTCCACATGCATAGTCAATCCTGAACCTTATTTGTCTGTTACTCAGGCACTAAATCTTCCAATCATCCTTAACCCCTCCCTCAATCCCATATGTAATTCATTAGCAAGTCCTGTATGTTCCATCATCAAAATGTATTCAGAAACTATCAGTATTTTACCACTTCGACCGTAGTACTGGGTACCATCATCTCCTCTGTAGATTATTGTGCTCCCCCATGGGTTTTCCAGCTTCTAACTTTCCTTCCTCAACTATCTATTCTCTCAAGGTCAGTCAGAATGATCCTATTAAAATGTAAACCAGTTCATTTCTCTCCTCTTTTCAAAATCTTCTGGTGTCTCCCCATTTAACCCACAATAGCAAAGTACTTTTCCAAGACCTGTTCCATGCCTGTGATCTCCCTGCCTCCACCATGCCATCCCCTCTGATCTCAACCCATCCTCTCTCATTGTCCCTCACTGACCCTCTTCCAGTCACAATGTCCTCTTTGATGTTCTCCCACCCTCTGGGTCTTTGCACTACCTGTTCCCTTTGTCTGGAATCATTCATCCCAGAGATTAATAAATAGCAGCTAAGATCACAGGCAAGTCCAGGTTATGTAGGGCCTACAGCTTATAAAATTTGGGGGATCTCTTTTAAAGAAAGTTTATGACACTTTGCATACAATATTCAATAGAGGGCCACAGAATAGTCCCATATAAATGAGGGAACTGAAGTTTTAACTTCATTAGCCTCATATATATCCACCTCTTATCTAACACTATGTGCCATGAATTTCTCTAAATGTTTTACATATACTATCTAATTTAATTTTCATAATAATCCTTTGGGGGAGATATTATCTACATTTTATAGACTGGGAATCTGAGGCACAGAGTGGTTAAGTAATTTGTTCCAGGTCAAAGAGCTAGAAGAGGTCCAGGGCTAAGTATTGAGCTTGAACTGGCTCCAGAGACTGTGCTTTTACCTCAGAGTACATTGAATCTGCATGTCCTGCTCTCTCACTGCCTCTAAAGCTCTGATCAAACATCACCTCATCAGAGAGGTCTTCTCTGGTCACCTTACCTTTCCTCACTATCCCTTTTCTAGCCCCACACCCTCTCTCATTTTTGTTCATAGCATGTATCACCACTTGATATGTTAGGTGCTTATTTATCATCTATTGTCCATCTTCACCCACTGAATGTAAACTCTACTTGGTCTCTATTGTTAAAAGATTTATTTTCTGATGTCTGTAATTGTGCCTGGCAGTTTTCAGGTTCTCAATAAAATTCTGTGGAATAAATTCTTCCTTCATACTCAACATCCAAAGTATGACTCAGTAATGACTATGATTATCAAGAAAAAAATTATTGTGTACAGCATACTATGTTTACCAGTAGTAAGTGATAATTTTTAGATCAGTGGTTCTCAAAGTATGGTCCATGGACAGGCAGCATCAGCATCTCCTGGGAGCTTGTTACAAATGCAAATTCTCAACAAGCACATGAAAATATGTTCAACATCACTAGTCATTAAGGAAATGCAAATCAAAACCACAATGAGTTACTATTCCATACCCACTAGGATGACAATAGTCAAAAAGACAGACTATAACAAGTGTTGATGAGAATGTAGAAAAATTGGAACTCATATACTGCTTATGGGAATGTAAAATAGTGCAGCTGCTTTTGGAAAATAGTTTGGCAGCTCTTCAAAAAGTTAAACATAGAGCTACCATATGACTCAGCAATTCCACTCCTACATATATAGCCAAAAGAATTGGAAACATATGTCCACACTAAAACTTGAACTGGAATGTTTATGGAAGAATTATTCATAATAGCCAAAAAAAGGAAACAACTCAAATGTACATCAATTGATGAATAAGCAAAATATGGTATACCCATACAATGGAACATTATTCAGCCATAAAAAGGAATGGAGTACTGATATATACTACAATATGAATGATCCTGGAAACCTTTATATTAAGTGAAAGAAGCCAAACACAAAAAGCCACATATTTTATGATTCTGTTTACATGAAATGTCCAGAAGTGTCAAATCCATAAACACAAAAAGTCAATTAGTGATTGCCAGCGGCTGGGGGAAAGGGGAGAAATGGAAGTGACTGCTAATAGGTACAGGGCTTCTTTTAGGGGTGATAAAATGTTCTGGAATTAGATAGCGATGGTGATAGCTATAGAACTCTGCAAATATACTAAAACCTTTGAACACTTTAAATGGTAAACTTTATGGTATATACAAATTTTTAAAAAAAAGAAATGTGAATTTTGGAGCCCCACCCTAAACCCATCGAATCAGAAACTCTGGGGGTAAGTCAAGGAGAGGCAGCCCTCCAGGTGAATATGTTACATTCTTGAGACCTGCTGTTTTAGATAAATTTTCTTCCAAAGGATGGCTATGGAAAAAAGTGGCTGCCTCAATGGAGTCTGATTGGTTTGGAGGTTTGAACTAAGTCAATAATAGATAACAGATGTCAATAACAGATGTAGCACTAGTGTAAAGTGTGCTAGAGAAGTTGGAACATAGGATTCGATGTGTGACAATGTAGTTCCCAGAACTAGGTTATTAGTTCTCTTTCTTTGGGCAGGACATGCATACTTTCCAAGTCTCAACTTCCTTCTTTATAGGATTATAGGGCAAATCAAATGAGACTATAGGTACAGAACCTTTGAAAACTGAACAACTCTCAGTCAGGGTGGGCAAACTATGTCCAGCAGTCCAAATCTAGCCTGTTTTGGTTTTGTACAGCCTGTGAGCCAATAATTATTTTTACATTTTAGAATAATTTTAAAAATCCAGAAAGGAATAATATTTCGTGACATGTTAAAATTATATGAAATGATTTTAGGGTCTATAAATAAAGTTTTATTGGAATAAGCCATACCTATTTAAGTATTGTCTATGGCTACTTATGCACAAGGATGGCTGCACAGAATAGTTGTGACCGAGATCATATATGGTCCATACAGCCTAAAATATTTACTATCTAGTCCTTTAAAGGAAAAACGTACTGATCCCTGCTCTATACATAGAAACTATTGTTGTTATGTTTATTTTACCGCTGCTGAACTACTGCAGCCAATAAGAATTTGGCCTTTTAGAGGTGGCTTAGGTGGAGATATATCCAGGAAAGCATAATGGAATTTGAAGAATTTTGGAGAAAGGAAACTAAAGACATAAAAGAGATGGACTGGTTGCCAAGTGAGGAGAGACAAAAGGGATTAGAAGCTTCCAGTTTGGAGTAGGAAGTCTCATAAGGATTGATACTGAAGCTAATGAAATTTTGAATAGGCCAAATACCATTCCTGCCCACAAGGTATTCCTGATGGACAGCAATACACTAGCAAACTGAAGAAACACAATAGTGGCCATGGTGTCCACATTGGAAGGAAGAGGGCCTCAAGGTACCCAGCTCACTAATGTTGATACTCCTGAGAGACAATTTATCAGATTGTATAACTTGAAAATATTTTCTGACAACAAAAGCAGCACAAAAACAACAAATGAAATTTTAGTTGACCGAGTCCATTTCAAAGTGAACTGAGCAAAGAAAGGCCTAAAGATGCAATCTGATTGTCTCTAGTGGATGAGAAAGCACTCTATTATTTTGTCCCCACATGTGTTTTATTTATCCCTTTATTGTGTGAATCTTCACCGGCTCCCTGCTAGCTTTAAAAAGACTTAATATGTACTGGTGATTGTGTTTGGCTAATTTCTTTCTATCTTTTTTCTCCCTCCAGCCCCCAACTTCCTCCTATTAAGAGGAACACAGCTGGTAATTTGGCCCCACCTCATAGGAAAGATGGATTTTAAAACAGGATGGAAAAGCACAGGTGATTCAAATATCCTTTCTATGTCATGCATTTAACCCTCTCATTTAATTTCCCCTTCACTGAGACACTTCCTTTTTCAAGACTGCAAACATAACCTGCACCTGCAATTACTTGTTAGAGAAATTAGTCCTGTGCTTTCCTCCTTAGGAACAAAGAAGCATTCAAATGTTTAGCTGACTAAATGCCAGCCTTTGTAGACATGGTTTCAAATTGGATTGGAATCCAAGTGTAATTAAATTCATAAAAGATACTACCCTTGCAAATGATTTTTCTTTGGAAATATCTAAGCACATATTATAAATTAGATCATTTACCTTGCTATAAAACATCTCAGGATTGACAGAGTAAAACTTTGCAGCTCTCAAGGTGGGATGATGCTACTACTGATCAGAATCTAGTAAGGCATCTCATAGATGTCATGGTTAAATATTATATTTTTAACAATATATGTTTAAATGTTATATTTTAATATATTATTTTAAAATATGTTATTACATAAATGTAATACATATTTAAATACAAATAAAAAGTTTTAAATTGTTTAAAGTCTACTTTATATAAATTGCAGATATATACTGTTTTAATATTAATAATCTCATGTGCTTCTATGATTCACACCTGGTAAACCTCTATTGTCTTTAATATTACAATATTCACATAGTTGCTAAATGCATTTATTTTCTGCAAATGTTTACCACACGTGTTTTAAACTGGATTTCCTTAGAGGCAGTAATAATTGAATATATTTACTTGACAATATAGGCTTTGTTTACATGTTTTCAAACAAGCTGATTGAAAACAAGAACACTAAATTAAGATCCAGATTGTTACTCTAAATGATGCTAAATATAAGAATAATTAGGAAAATTAAAATCCTTGGCTGTATTTTCTGGCTCCCATATGAATGGTTATAAGCTACGAGTTTGAGGGTTACTGAGATAACTTAGCTTCACTCTGATACTTATATGCTGCATTCACACATTGCTGAGAGACTGGGTGGCATATTCAATGAGCATACAAAATAATTCAGATTTGTCAACTTGCTCTCATCAGAAAATGAAATTTTGTCCAGAGCCATGCTATTTTTCACTAAAATTCAATAGAAAGCCAGAGTACTAAAAATAAAATGCTTAAGTTTAGGATTATATCTCTTCTAATATGGAAAAATTAGTGTCTTTGGATATCAAAACTTTCCCTTTTCAGACAGAAAATCATTGTTGCAGAAAATAGTTTCACACATTAAAAAGTTAAATTAATTATCTAACTAGATGTAGTGCTAGCCATTTGAATAGAAAGACCCTGAATCTAGACTCCTAAATGCCAGGCTAATAACATGGGTCATGTTATGACAGAAATTTGTCATGAATAAATGGTTTCTTGTAAGTGACCTGAGAAAAATAAACCAATGTCCTACATAAGGATGTAACTTCACAATCTATTCTCTATGGTCCCCAAGTCAGAGAGAAATGATCAGTTACTAATGGGGCAATATCAGGTTAGTCACATTATTATTTGCCTGCATGAATAAGAATTAAGATTCTTTTCAGCTTCTGGAAGATCACCCATTCATCATTATAACTGCTAAATGCTTAGATCTGCAGGTATTACTGAACTTTCTGAGCCCTCTCCCAAAAACATCAATATGTCCTATGATCTCCACTAAATACGAACACAAGTTTTGCATTCTTCTCATCCATGTTGTCACAATTAAGTGACAATATTGAGCTCTACAATTCAACCTTAAATTTTAAAGGGACGGATCATCCAAGGCAGTCAAAGAACTCTAAACTTTCAGCAGAGAAAACTGAATGTGTTGGCTAAGAATGCCACTGGATTATTAGTGGAAGGCTACATAAAAGTGGTTAACAGCCTGAGTTTTAGAGTCACAGCACTCCGAAGGTTTTGCTCTAATATTTATTTGTAAAATTATTCAAACTCTCAAATGTTCACTCTGCTCATTGATAAAATGGGAATAATAATAGTACTTAGATTATAAAACTGTTAGAAAATTTAAATGAAAATAATGCCTATCGAGTGCTTAGTACAGAGTCTGTCTGGAATATGGTAAATTTTAGATAAACAGTAGCTTTTGTTGTTGATATTAGGCATTTCCAGATAAAAAGGTTTAGATAAGAAAGGCCTTACCAAGAGTAATAGATGTTTTTTTTTTCTGTTTACCCCTCCATTTTCCAACTCTTTTTTACCCTCCTCCATGCCCCAGGAGACTACTTTGGATTTATTTTGGGTGTGGCCAATGAGAGACACTAGCAGAAGAATGGGATAGAAATGGAGTCAAGGTATTTATTTTCCCAGCTCCAAGATGAACACCCTATGGTTGGCTGTGTCCCTTTACAAAAAGCCACAGCTCAATTTCGGTAGACACCTTCTACAGCTGCACTATGTTCTCCCTCCCTTTGGCCCTGTTGAGTTTGTCACCTATTTCCTGACCCAGTACGCCCTAATACATCAGAGTCTAAGTGTATCCTGTTGGTCCAGAAAGCTTAGTGTATCCTAGAGAAACCCAAGTGGTAACCTGGAAAAATGAAGGTATGTGCACAATCTGAAAGGTTAGATAAAGGCATAGAAGGAGACTCTAGAAAGATGGCTTGAAACACAAGGAACAGGTTTCAGATAGTTTGTAGTTGGTCTACAAAAATAGCACCTGTGGCTGTGTCACTTCTGTGTGATTTCCTATGTTTGCCATGGATGCTGGTTTCTCTGCATACAGGAACTTAGCTCAATAGGACAAAATGGCACAGCCATTTCATTTCTAAAGTCCAGTCTGCTTTTATAGACTCCACCATCAACGTTTTAGAGCAACATTAACATAGGTTCTGTGGACTTCTCAGAATTGGCACGAGGCTACTTGCAGGGTATTAAACTTCAGTTCAGGAAACACACACACACACACACACACACTAATTAGGAGAATCCTCAATGATATATATAATACAAGAGAAAAAGGAAGCCCAAATGAGAAATAAAGCATAAATGAAGAAAAAAACATTCTCTAATATGTAGTTATCTGAAAGCAATGTTAACTTTACACAGCTGTCAATGCAGTCAAGTATGAGTCAGAATTTCCAATTAGGGAATAACAAAGACTCCTAAAACATCCCTTTTATACAAGTAATCGGATGTCCTATTACAACTGGAAGGCCAGCATGATATATAGTTTGGCGCTTAGGACCCTTTCTATTTTCCTTTTCACAATTCTTGGCTATTTAAATTGCCCCCACAGGAAAGCTAAAATAGGTGTAATTATTAGGATATAGGAGAAAACACTAGGGTCTCAAGTCTCTTTGGGATTCTAACATTTCTGAGAGGTACCTCTTGGCCAAATATGCTAGCTCTACAACAGCTCTGTTTTTATCGATGTTCTACACTGGACTGCCTTCTAGGCTCTGGTTTAAAGAAAGAATCCCACTGGTAAAAATAGTAATATAAAAATTCCAGAGTCACTGTCTTTGATTTACATACATCTGTTAGTGACAAATACCTCTGTATATTATTGAATCCTAAACATTTTGTCTTTTTCTCATGATATACTACAATGTTAATGGTTGGCGCTACTTAGATTAAACTATCTTTATACCATGTAGCAGTTTAGATTAACCCTTTTAACTCTGTGAGTGTGCACACATGAAAGACCTTTCATACTTATCTAGATCAGGCAACTAGATAATTATGAGGTATTTTGATGGAAACCAGCTTTTAAATGTGGCAGAGCCTTATCTTTAACATAAATATTTTGGTAAACTATCTCACAGGGGCATCTTTATCACAACTTTAATTAAGACCACATTTGTACTGGAAAAGTTTAAGTCTTAATTTTAATAGTTTTTTTTTTTTGTCATTTTGGAAATGTTTGTCCCAATGAGTAGGCAGCTTGCTTGTGTGTGCATTGCACACAGTAACATAATGAATGCTTAATATTAGCTATAATTACATACTGACAATGTGAATGTCTTTTGAAAAATGATTGCTGGTTTTGTTTTTCAAAGGTAATGGAAACCCTTATACATGTCAATAAACTGCAGCAGAAGCCCCAGCAGGAATAGTTGAGAGGCAAATGGAATGAAGCTGTGGTATTACAGCATTTGAGGAGTTTGTAATTCCAAACTAAAAATAGTTTTTTTCCCCATAATGGTGTATTTTTAAGTTACTTTTTATTTATTGGCAGAGAACAAATTTCCCTCTAGCTAACATCTTTTGTCATCTGGTTGCATGTAGTCAAAAGTTCTATCTTTAGAGCAATCTGTGCGTTTTGTTCATGAAATAAAAAAGGAAAGAACTCTCTGCTTTCTATTTGACTGGTAATGATTCAAATACTATCTTGTTGCTAAACAAAGTATACTTAATATAAATTTTCATTTTATTGCTGTAATATAACCTCATTCATGCATGTTAATATTTTCAGACCAATTTAAGAGTCAGTTTATATGAAAGGATATAATACACTGTCCTTTGTTAAGTTGCATTCAATGCTTTAAGAAGACTGATATGGGATCTAAAACTTGACTGCCAATTTATCAAACCTATGGCCGTTCAGATGCTAGTTGTGGATGCAACATGTATCCATATAAGTGATGCCTTGAAGATTCAGCCATGGTTGTCTCTGCTTAGGCACCAAGAATGTGATTAGTTGGATTTCTGGGTTCATAATAGTTAAGATATTTGTGATATATACTATTTGAGGAGTTTCTCTAATTTGGCTTTTGGAAAACATTAAAAAGGCTAAGTCAAGTGAGATAAAATATGAGCAAATTTATATAACTAATTTGGGCATTCTATATTCATTAGCATTGCCTTCAGCTACTATTGTGGCTTATATTTTCTCAAATGACAAGAGCTTTGGGGGTGTATAGTCCAGGAATCAAATGGCAGCTCAATGATGCCACTGAGAACCCAGCCTACTTCCTGCTACATCATTCGTAACAGGTGATTTTTATCTTCCTTATGTTGAGAAAGTCATTGTACCGCCAGACTCACATTTAATATTTATCCAGGAAAGAAAGCCTGATAAATTCTTCCTAAATCTCATTGGCTAGACCTCTGCTCATGATCAACCCGAGCTGTACGGGAGGCTGTGGAATCAAGTACTTTATTTTCTAATCTCTATAGAACAGAAGAGGGATGGAAAAGGTGTTGAGTGAACCAAACTATAGTATCTTCTTACTAAGGAATTCTATTAGTTATTTTAGCCTCAGGCCAAAATATGGGCATTCTCATGTCCTTCTTTTATCCTTCACAGATGATTTAGAAATACATGCTGGTTGTAGCCAGTTGGCCACAGAAACTCTCATTTCTCCCTGCATTTTCTTCAGAGTCCAGTTACTATGATAAACCAGATAGTAGACATTGTTGCCTAGCTAGAATTCATTTCTCCACTTTTTTGTACTATTACAATCCCAACTTTTATCAGAAATCCTTCCAAGTTTAGGTATCCATAAGTCCCAGGAGAAACCAAACTCGCCCCAGTTTTAGGGAGGGCCTGGTTATTTTTTTTTTTTTTTTTTTTTTT
>VBSM01001483.1:18839072-18855944 GCA_008086735.1 Cheirogaleus medius
GAGGGGGGAGGGGGGCATGGGCAATATACGTAACCGTAATATTTGTACCCTCATGCTGAAATAAAAAAAAAAGATAAAGATTGTCATATAAGAACAAAAGAATTCTAATCTAACTAAATGGATTTATAAGAAGCACATTTAAATTAAAACTTATATGGGAGACTACATAAAATATTTACACAAGGCAAAATAAAGCTGGCCTAATTATATTAATAACTCATGAAATAGACTATAAACAGTAAGTATTATTAGAGATTGAGAGGACTACCATGTAATAGTAAGAGTTTCTCTTTACCAGAAAGATGTACTGAAGATATATGAGACAATATAATTATGTATTTAAGAAAATAATATAAATGTCGAAATATATAAATTAAAATTTGACAGAATGTGAAGATAAATATACAAATTGACCAGTTTACTAGAAACTTTTTAACACTCTTCTTACAAACTGATAGGTAAAATGGGCAAAAAAAAGTATAATATGTACGATTTGAGAAATACAATTAATACACTTGACCTTTTGTACTCAACAATTTCAGAATACAAAAGCTTTTCATGTTCATGTGGAACACTGATGAAAATTAATAACATGCTGGATTTTATTGCACCTCTACAAATTTAAAAAAACTGGTGTCATTAAATACATTTACCCTAATACAATGTTGCCTTGATCTGCTATATTAAGATTGTGTTTAAGACCTTATTTAGAAAAAAATGTAAATCCTAAAGAAATAGGATTAGCTCTTTTACTGGGAAAAATGTAAGCTACCATTCTGCATAGTTTCAAGATTTCCCAGTTGTTAATTGAACGGTCATGGATAAGTATTCTATTGTTTGTGATTTGGACAATTTAATTTTTTCTAGTGCAATCACCAATGTGACAATTCTCTTGTTACATAAGTCTTTGTAAGAGTCCAATTATTTTATTAAGGATATAGTTCCAGAATTGGAATTGTTAGATCAAGGTTATGCATTATTAGACCTAAGATTCCCTGTAGGTATTATCAAAGTGTCCTGTAAAATAGTCTATGCTGACCAACAGTATATGAAGGTGTAATTTTTGACAAAACTATCAGGAGAAAATTTGTATCTCATGTTAATTACCATTTCTTTGATTAACAATTATTCACGATGTTGAATATGTTTCCACATGTTTCTTTGACATCTTATATATTTTTATTGTTTCTTTAATTGTTCAATCATGTGCTTTGCTGCTTTATAAAAATTTATTTAGAGAATTATATCAGAAATTAAATTTCATCATGCCTGCCAAAGGTATTTTACCTATTAGTCATTAACCTTTTTTATCTTCTGACTTCTGTTGTTAAAAATGTTTTTCTTCTTAATGTTGTCAAAATCATTTTTTCTTTTGTGAGGATCCTCCCTTTCTTTTTTAAATAAAAAATTCTTCTCTATCTAGAGATTTCTCAACCAATAGCTTTCTTGTGTGTCTTACATTTCAATATTAATACAAACTTTCTAAATCATCTGAAATTGAACAACTACATATGTATAATTTTAATATATGTATTTAAATGGTTCCATATGTAATTAACTGGTTATATATACATTTTTAAAATGACTATTTCCCAATTGGTTAATGATTTTTTAAATTAAATATTAATATTTTTATATGGTAAAGTCAATTTCAGGGCCATCTGCCCCAGCTCTTGACTTGTCTGCTCATCTGAAGTTTGTACTATTAATATAATACACTGTTTTAATGACATATAATAATAATTTATTACACTATTATTGGTGTGGCAAGTCCTCCAGTATTACTTTAAAATTTTAAAAGTATTTTAAGCTATAGGTTTCACATGAGCTCTAGAATGATTCTGTCAAGTTTAAGAAGAAAATCATAATTAGATTTGATTGGAATTGAGTTTGCTTAGAATTCCCTTGAAGAAATTGTATGCCTTTCTTATGTTTTTAATTTATCCTCTCACTGAAGAATACATATATATTTCCATTTGAAGCCTTCACCTATCATTCTGAGTCAAGGTCGAAATTCTCTACATGAATCTTCAAATTTTCCATTGAGGTGTGTATGTGTGTGTGTGTGTGTGTGTGTGTGTACTCCTGTGTGGTATGAAGACCAAGCGCAAGAGAAAAACTTGTATCTCTTTATCCCTATTACATCTTTGTAATTGTTTATTTCAAATATATTGCCCCCTCCCATTTTCTGGTTCCTCATCTGAATTAGCTGTATTAGCTGATCTCTATTCTCTGTCTCCCCCCATCACTCTCTCATTCTTTTATATATTTTTCTTTTACTTTGTACTCTGTTGGCATTTCTTCATTTACTCTTAAACAATTTGTTGAGCTTTCTTTGTTATTTCAGATTATGATACATTTAAATGCAGATTTTATATCCCTGGTTGCATTTAATTTTCCTTGCATTCTTTTCTCATTTTGACAAATTCTTTTGCATGTCTGCCTTTCTTCTCTAACATTGTTTTATAGGGCTTCCAGTTTTTAATTAATAAAGATCATGTTTTGCTTCTTTTTGAGGACATCACATTGTCTTCTAAACTTTTCATCTATTTTAAGTGGAAACATACTTTCAGAAATATGTTGCTACTCTGAACCCTCAGGAAATATTTTCTTTTCCTAGTAATACGGAATAATTTTAATAGATATTATTTACAAAATTTAAATATAGACCATTTCTCCAAATTCAGGTGGCATATGCCCAAACAGTGTTTTTAACACCTTGCATTGCAGTCTTGGCTAGACAGTTTCTAAGCTGGTGTGTGTGTGTGTGTGTGTGTGTGTACAAACATGTTTGTGTGTAAGTATTTTAATGGGAAGCTGGGAATAGTTTTATCAGTCCCAATTCATCTGCTCTAATGTGACCCCAGGAATTCTCCATCTGATAAAATGTTTAATGTTGTTCCCTTTGTCAAAGCAGAATGGTGAGTGACATATTGCACAAATGGAAGTGCATGTGTCATGGTGCAATACTGCAGTGAATGTTAAATAACTTTCATCTGTTCCCAAATCTTTCACTAAGTAATATCTCGCCATTTGGAAAATGACATCATATGAAAAGTAGGAATGTTGAAAACTAAAATCTATAAATAAAAGATTTGCTATTTAACTAATATTCAGCTTACCATATTGCCATAGTCATTATTAGTCATTAATTGCCATAGTCATTATTCCTAAGCTAGCAGGACACACAAAAGTTTTAATTTTATTTTTCCCTTCATGATTAATGTGTAGATGCTCAGCATTAAAGAATAGTTCAAACAATAATAATATGTATTTAATTATTTTTCAATAAAAAAGGAAAAGACAATTGATACTGGAGTTTGGTCAAGCTACTTGGTGAGAATATTACTGATGAATCCAGTCCATGCTGAACTTGAGCTTTCTCTTTTCTAAACTAGTATATTTAATTACAAAACACACAAGTTGGCCCATTGATACATAGGATCTTATTCTGCATTTTATATGTTTGTAGTTTTTCACTCACAATAAACATAATAAAAATTTTAAAAACCTTCAGATGTACCCCCATAATATAATAAAATAAAAAAAAATCTCAAAAAAAACCCTTCAGAATATGGATCATATCCTGAATACTTTCAATGTGCTTCCTCTGACCCTCCTCTCAGGGCCCTAAATAATAGTGAGCCTCTAGCAGATCAAACCAGAAAATGAAGCCAACTCTCCAAACTCATAGTTCGATATGGATTTCATGAACATTCTATTATTGGTTTCTGATTTAGCATTAAAATGTGTAATTATGCAAGTAAAAGTGGTGTACAAAGGGGAAAATATTATATATATTGTGATTTAAAAAAACAGTGTCAATCAGGGTTTGGTTTTATTCTTTTCTCATATGTTATAAAATGATAAAAAATCTGCTTCCAAATTGACTTATATAAATCAATTCTTTTCTCGTATGCATTCATCTTAAATGTATAATAACGCATATTAAATTAGGAATTAAAACACATGGATCCAAGGCCCAGTTTTCCCATGTAATAGAGATGATTGTTCAAAGTATCAGATTCTTTAGCTTCCTCTTGTCTTTACTTATCAGACTTTGACATTTAAAGTAATATTACTCGTTGCCACCTTGATTGTAAACACAAACACAAACACAAACATGTGCACTTACATCATGTGACTGTACTTTTTGGTTATCAAAATAAAAATACAAAATTCATATACATGTGTGTTTGCTTGTATACAATACTTTCTCTCCAGAGACCTCATAGCTCCCTGCACCAAGTTAATACACAGTGACATAGAGCAATTCTTTAAAAAAGTTCACAGAGCAGAATCAGTTTACAAACTGTTTTTGTTGTCTTACAATAAAAGAAGTATAGAAATTCAGTAAGCATATGGAAAATTTGATAGCAATTTGATAATATCTATTGAATGAAAACAATTAAAACCCTGGCTTGTATTTTTTGTATGGCTTTGTTTTACAAAATTATTGTTTATAGTTATTTATTTTTATGGCATTTTACCAAATATTAGGCCTGAGAAATTGAAAATTAAACCAAAGCAAACCAAGAAACCCTGGTCTTTCACCTCAGATAATTTGAGAAGCATTTATCCCTTTTATTACCATTACTATTATTATAATTTCAAAAAATAAATCAACATTATTTTTTCTCATCTAAAAATCAAGCTTGGATATCTTCAAGCTTGCTTTTTTGATTCTCAGTTTTACTATCATAGTTTTTCTCTGAGAAGTCTTCTAGAGGCTAGCTACTAAACAAACCCATGCCTATTTTGTTTCAACGATGCACATATTGAGAAAGCTATTCAAATGAATAGGACCAACCTTTGGCCAATAGCTCCCACCAAATCAAACACAGACATACACATCCATACACACATGAGAAGGCACATTCTTTGGATATTTATTCTTAAAATTCCCAAGTATTATTTATGATCATATAAAGGTTTAATATTAAGATGTATTAAAAGTCATTAAATTCATTTTTTCAACAGTTGAGTTATATCTCTTATAACTATGAATGATTTCCTAAACATTTTCTTTGCTTAATTCCAAATGGAAATTTTAAAATATTTTATGGCATAGAAACTTTAAAAGGATATAAAATTGAGTATATCACTTAAAACTACAAGTAGGGAACGGTTTTATTTCCCTCTAAAACCTCTGAAGAACACCACCACTATCTCACTTGTAAAATAGTCACTTACTGAACTATCTTTGATCAATCTTAGCTAAGGACTTTACCCTTTCTGGCCAACATCACATTCTCAATAGTTAAAACATTTCATAAACTGAATACTGGCACTTAGTAACATTTTGCAAAGCTGATAAAACTTAGAAGTATTATTCGAAAGAACCTCACACTGACACATTGTCATTTCTAAATGTCAGGGACTTTAAGCTCAGCGCATAAAAATGAAGATCATGCTTGGAGACAACAGTGCCCTTCTGAGATAAATCTCCTTTTAAGTCTTATGGGTTGTGGGAGGTGTAGTCTCAATCCTAGTAAAATGACCTCCAAAAGCAGCAACTATTTTAAGGTCATGTGTACATTCCTGTAAGCAGATGGCATAGAAAGTCTTAACAGCTGTCCAGGCATAGCTTTATACTTGTGCTGGTTCTGCCCTAAAAAACATGTCCTCCAAACATCTGTCTCAAAAACACATATGATGTATTAAGGGAAGACTTTCAAAGCAAAGTTGTGTCAATAGTTCTGATCTTGCCTTCTTTCCCAATAAATCTCTGTACCTTTTAAATACATACAGTCTAGTGGGAAAGGAGGTACAGTATTTGAGGTTAAAAAACCGTGAAGAGATTAGAAATATTTGTAAATATCTGCCTTGCTTGAATCTAGGAATGAAGCTGTTCGTGTGTGTTTCTTTAAGTTTTAAACTAATATTCAAAGATGAGTTTTTTTCTGAATAATGCAATCTTTACTGAATTAAATTTTAAATTGAAGGTCAGAGTATTTTATGAAATTTATGCATTGCAAATATTTTGAAACAAAACTATATGCCAATTTGGCAGGAGGGATATCATCACAGCTTTTCTGTATATGTGTGAACGTGTGTGTGTGTATCAATCTTCTATAATATGGAAAGAAATAGAATTCAAGATGTATAATTTTTATTGGAGGAAGTTATATGATAATTTAAGTTGGATAATTAAATCATGAGAAGCCTCAAGAGGCAGTCTATGTCCAGATTGGGTGGTCCCGGACCAAGCATAAGGATGGTGTTATGGGGGACAGGAACTCTGTGTTGGTGTAGGTAGCATCTAGTTCAGGAAGTTGTTGAAGGTTTACTTCATCATGTGATTCTAGCATAAGGCATCTGACCCAGAGGGAGGTCATGGCCTGCTATTGTTTATAATGATCCTATAGTGGAGTGCTAGATTGGGCTAGAAGTCACAAACTACTGTTCAAGTTAAAGATCAATATTTATGGAGCCTCTTATTGCTTTAAATTGCTTCAGTGCTTTCAGTAAAGATTCATTGAGTGTCCACTTTATGTACATCACTCTTTCTTGGTGCTGTGGGGATGCTGAATAGAACAGAATATATGGCCTTCAAAACCTGTGTGACCTAGTTATGGAACTAATATATACAATGTGTTCAGGCAACCAACTCTGATAGGAAATGTATATGTTGTGCACTTAAGCCTCGTGTTCTAGAGGGTCAATTATGCATACTTTTAATCCTGACTCAAGCATTACAAAAGCAATCCATGTAACCAAAAACATTTGTACCCCCATAATACTTTGAAATAAAAAAAGAAATATTCCATGTGTGGCATAATATTTCCTTATTCAATAGGATTTTCTATTTATGTTGTAATGCTCCAGAGAACAGTGCTCTTTAAAAATATATTTCCTCACAAACAAGCCTATACAGTACTACCTGCACAACACTTTTTGTGATAATGGACATGTTCTGTATCTTCACTGTTCAATATGGTAGCCACTAGCCAATGGGGCTATTGAGCATTGGAAATGTGCCTAGTGTGACCAAGGAACTAAAATTATAGTATTATTTTATTGTAATTATTTTAAACTTAAATTTAACTGCCACATTTTCTAAATTTAATATACTCTTAGTCTAATTTCAAAATTAAAAAGTTGGACTACTTGTAAAGCAATGCTCGCCATGTAGCATGTTTCCAATATTCTCTGTTTAGTAAATGGCCTAATTGGTTTTGCTAATCATATTATGGGCATTCTAATGAATTAAGGATACCTAGGAAAAATTCTCAACACACAACAGTAATAATTTTTATATGTAAAAGAAATGATACTTAGAAGTAAGTTTTATAGGGGAAGTTATAAAAGAACTATTGATCAAATATGATTTCAAGAAAGCCCTTAAGGTGATTCAATTCAGGAAAATTATAATGAAACAGCTGTTTTTAATATTTTATAAAACATCAATAAACCAAGAGAAACAAGTTGCTGTTTCATTAGTAATGACTTTTAATTTTTCAGCTAAATAATTAAATTTGAAATTAAGGAGCTAAAATACAGGTTTATCTATATCAGAAGGAATAGTTTCAATATTACTCAAAGATTTTTATTGCGAAGATAAACTTCCTTCCTCTTGATATTCCAACTTTATCTTATAGCTAACAACAACTAAAAAACACAAATATATAAGCAAGAGCCTTAAGAACCTCTACATAAATATTTCTGAAAACAAATATAAGGAACCAATAGCAAAGTGGAAATGAGAGTCTGGAGGCTTATAACAATTTTATCAAAGAAGCTGTTCTGTGGCCTTGTAAAGCAAAATCTCTTTTTAATCATTCTGTGTTTAATTAAGAAGTAGATAATCATATTCCAAGGAAGTCTGCCTCTCCTAGTCAACTTAGCTTCTTCAAAAGAGATGCCATGCAGCATCCTCATCCTAGTAATTCTCCATTTGATCAATCAGGTTGTGAAACTTCCTTTTGTGTGGAGCATTATATTGTCATTCTTAGTGCAGTTAAATTAGGTTTTATGGTTTAAAATTGCCCTATTAACTTGGTGCTTCCTGCGTTTTCATTAACTCAAAACATATTTGATATCATGATAAGCTCTCCTGAAATGAAACTTCCCTTCTGGAATAAGTCATTCTATTATAGCAGATGCTTACTGCGGAACTTGGTTTTGAACATTACACTGCTTTAATGTGCTTCTCTATGAATTGATGCTTTGGATGAGGCTATACAACACTAGCATTTATAACCATATGCTGTGTTTTAGGCCAAGTCATTTCCCTTCTCCCCTACTTGAAAACTGAGAAGCAAATAATTTTTGAATTCCAAGTTATACTCCTTCTCAGGAGGAAAATCTACAAAGTATCTGGGTATGCCTGAAATTACCCTGCTCCCAAGGTAGGGCAGTGGGCACTGTTTTCCTTCTCATATTTTAGCAGAGGGTTTTTTTCAAACAGATATAAAATTTTTGATTCTGCAAGTCAGGAGTGGGCTCTGAGAATGTGCATCTCTAACAAGTTCCCAGGTTGTGCTGATGCTGCTGGTCCAGGTACCACACTTTGAGAACCATTGCCCTAGAGCTGTGAGATTGAATAAATCCTTTTCAATTCTTCTTGGAGATGATGCAAATTATCACAGGGCATCTTTGTCGTTGAATGTGATGTTACCTCTCTTCCTCCTGCATTGATTTATCAAACAAAAGGATGATAGGGCCTGAGGAAATGAGAGATGCTCAGATCTATCCTAGTGGCACCTTGGTGACTCCTTGAGCAGTTAATATATTCAGAGTTGGATTTAAATACAGTGGCAAATTTCTGGGGTTCTCAGAAGAGTTTTGCCATGGCAGCATAAAATCAAGGTCCTCAACTATATTGGAAAAAGGCTACTTTGATTCTCTCTTTCTTGAAAGAAAAAAATTTCCAGGTAGGAGTCCTCATTTCTTTATTCAACAAATTGGGATCCTGCCATGTGCCAAGGAGAAAAGAGTACAGCAGAAGAAAGGAAAGATCTGTGTTTTTATGGAATTTACATTATAATCAAAGTAGGGGGATAACAACCAACCAACTAAATAAATAAGAAACTTTCAGTTAGTGAAAAATGCTCTAGAAAATAGAAGGCAGGTAAAGATGTAGAGAGTTCCTGGCTGGGGGCATTGCTGAGCTACCTAAGATAAGGTGGTAGGGGTGGTCTCATAGTAATGTGATAGTTGAGCTGAGACTTAGATATCAAAGAATCAGACCTGTGACAATTAGGGGCCAGAGCTTTCCAGGCAGTGGGACCAGTGGGTAGGTCCTGAGGCTGGGCTATGTGGACTTTCTGTTTAAAACAGGAGGAAAGACTATGTGGCCAATGAGAGCAGGAAATTGGTAGGATTTTAGAGGCCAGAAATTATGAGAGGGTGATTTGTAAGGCATTGTTAGAGATTTTGATTCATTTCATGGTTAAAGAGAAGCTATAAAAGGGTTTTAAATAAAAAAGTGATATGATCCTTTTATTTTATTTTCATTATCATTCAGTTGCTATGTTGACCAAAGAAGCAGAGCTAGAGTATAAGAAAGGAGACCTAAAAGATGGCAAATACAGCATTTTAGGTGGGAGTTAGTAGAGGCTTGGACTAGATTAAGAATAGTAGCAGAGATGGTAAGGTAGAAATCACAGAAAATGATGATAGATTGGATGTCAGGTGTAAGGGATAGAGAAAAAAGGAGAATGATGCTTAGGTGTTTGACTCGAATAACAGCGGGTGTGTTGCAAACATTAATTGAGATGGGGAAGAATGGAGGGTGCAACATTTGTGAGGCTGGACAAGAAATGATTATTTTTGCTTTGAATGTTATGTTTGAGCTCCCTGCCAGATTTTCAGGATGAGTTTTATAGTTGGCATTTGGATATATGAGTCTTGCTCAGCAGAGTCTGAGTGAGAAATAAAAATTCAGTTGTCATAGGCATTGTAGGTAGTATAAGACTCAGTGATTCCACTTGGGGAGCCTCAATCTTAGGTAGATTTATTCTGAACCTTTTACTGGAAAAGATATATAATGGGAAGTTCTGTTGATTTCCAAAGCTCCCATACATAACTGATTATAGGAAAACAGCTGATCCAGGAATATGAGTAGAGATAGTTTTCCAGAGGGAAAATGAATAAATATACCAATTAAAAGCAAACCACCTGACTCATTCATAAAGGGTAAACTGAAAGGTGGAAAGCACACCATTATTAATGGCTCATAAAGTATCTCTCCAGTTGGATAGAAAAGGTTCCCTGAAACTTTACTTCTCAGTCTATTTCTAGACCTAGTTTTTAGGCAAGTACCAGAACTTTTCTCCAGGGCCCTGTTTGATGTCATTAAACTTTTCTTTGGGAGAGAAACTTTAAAGCTCTCTCTTCCAGGGAGTTCCCCTCTGGGCAGAGGCAAACATTTAGCTTGTCCTTGTTTTCCTTTCAAAGCTTAAGAACCCAGTTTGAGTTCAGACTTGGTGTCCCTCATCAGCCAAGACTTTTCTTCAATATGAGAAAGTTATATGTAGTCAATAGACTTAAAAATTGGAGGAGATTACTCCAGACACCTGTAGAATTTGCATTATTTGAGTGTCTAATAATTTATAGAGTTGGGATTTAAGATCATTTAAATGATACAAACCAGGGCCATTGGCTCAAATGACCTCATTTTCTGTGATTTCTACTCCTACAATGATATATATATATACACAGAAGGAGATAGGCAGATGATAGATGATATAGATATTGATGATCTAGATACAAATATGGATATATTAGATAACATGTACAGGATATCTATGAAATAGTGCCTATTTCAATTAATATCTCCTTAGTGCAGATGGAACATTACAGTGCAAATCTACTTAAGAAGCTATTATGCAGTAGGTGTGGTAAATTACCTTAAAATACATCACTGTGAGATATGTATCTATATATTATCTTTGATTCATACTCCTAAAGTGGTTAGAATTTTAAGTTCCCTAATCCAGAATCCATACTCTCAAAATGGCCACATAAGAATTTCAAGTATCATCATTAAAGTCTATACCAGAGGTTTCATTAATTCACAAAAGGGATGCTTGAAATAGTTATTCATTGATGAAATGAGTAATGTTCAAAATGTTCACTTGGCTACATAGCTTTTTATGAGCTTTACCATGAATGAGGCATCAGAACTTGTCAAGGCTAGGAGTGTAATACCTTCCAATAAGTGTACTAGGTCTAGGTCTACACTTCCTTTGTTCTGCACCCTGTTCAATTTCATGGAAGATTCTGTCCCTGATGTAACTGGAAGTCTGGCTGATCTTCCTTAAAATGAACCTCTCTTGTACGGGGATTGTGGAAGTTTCTATGGATTGAAAGTGAGAACTTAAAGGCCTAAATTCAATAATTGTTTTTGTGCCTATTCACTACTAAATTTTGGTACATTTGACAGAATTTGGTGTATTTAATCTAAGACTTGTTTTAATTTTAGCACACCACCTGGTAGCAAGATTGTGGAGAAAAGGTTGCCATGGATCATCCACCTGTCTCTAACTGTAGAATTCTACTTGAGTTTGCTCCAAAAATTTGACAATTCCTGAATCCCCAAATTGGCCTAGGTTAGTTTTTGCAGCAGAAGTTTAAGACATTTAAAGCATCTATTTGGAGAAATAACAGACTAAGTAAAGTAGGTTTCTAAACTATATTTTTGAACACTATTAAAGTCATGAAGATATATTTATACTCAATCTTTAAAAAAAATAATGCCCTTTTCCTTCACTTTCAAGTACAGTTTTGACTTTCATTCATAAATTGGATGAGTTTATTTCAATTCCATACAAATAGAAAATGAATGCAAAAAAGCATAACCTGAACCTATATATCATTCATGATGTACAGATGTATTACCCTAAAATTAAAGTTGTCCCTGTGTTAAACTTATAATTATACTTATAAAAGCAGAATATTAATTCCCATTACTGCCTTTCTTCAATCATTTAAATACATATGTACAAACATCAGTCATATCCTCTTCTATTGCTAGCTAATCCATTGACCAGTGAGGGCAATTCAACAGAACATAGCAGGTCTTCCTGGAGCAATAGCTTCACGTTATATGCATTTTTAATGAGGAAAATATTTCATGCTATAGAAAAATATATAACTTTTCTAGTGCACAGCCTCCAAACCCATGCTTCCTCCCTCCACACTTTATAAAAATGTATTTTGTTTAAATGTTGAGAGTATATTTTAATTCCAACATTACTTTTATTTATTTATTGACTAAATATTTATTGTCTCCTGAGACTCAGAATGAGCAGATCATTTATGAGATCATGACTACTGAAATAAATATAAGTAATAAGTGTGTTAAATGTGATAATGTACTAAGTATAATCATGACCTGTTTGAGAATAAAAAATTATTAGCAAAATATTCTTCTGTTAGTTTCGTGCAACAGCAATTGTTAATTGCTATTATATTGCCAGAATCCCTACATTTGGCAGTATGTTAATAGATTAATCAGGGGAGTGGGTGAAAGGAAAGAATAAATTAATTTCAAAAGAAAATCACCAAGAATGAGTTATCTGAAAAGAGATTGAGACAAAAAATAAATGGATATCTCCTGCTAACCTTCCCAACCTGCTGTGGCTTTGTGAGTTCTTAACATAATATTAATAAATAAAATGAAATACAATGAAGAAACCAGAAAATAGAATAGCTTATTGGATGCTGGATAAGAGAGAAATACCTTCTGTTTCACTCTTCTCAGAGTCAGTGCCTTTGAACGGATAATGGTGCTGTCATTTCTCAGTGAAGGAGGTGATGCATATGTGTGTTTGTGCATGCACATGCATTCAAATTTGGGAATAGATGTAGAATGAAACACTGTGAATATAGGTGGCATGAAAAACAGATATAAAAAGTGAATTTGAGGTCTGTTGCTGTTTTGTCCCATGTTATTGTATTTGTGGAAATCATATTGGACTTTTAAAATTCTATATTTATTGTGAGCAACATGATGTTTTGAAGTGTATATACATTGTGGAATAGTTAATGTAGTCAGTTAAAAAATGCATCACCTCACACACATAGTTATCATTTTTGTGGTGAGAACACTTAATTACATCAGTTCTCTTACACTCTCCAGTGTCTGTGAGAAGTGGAGTGAGTTAATCTGAACAAAATTATGGAGTATGCAATCACCGACCTGGAATTGTTTAGAGATCACCCAGGTGGATCTAAAAAGGTATTTAAGAAGGGAAAAAACCCCCAACATTAGAATACCAAAGATCTAAAATATAAGCAGAAGGGAGCACCAGAGGGTGGGAGCCATTCATAAATCTTGATCTGCTTGTAAAGCAGGTGCGAGTGTGATCTATAGAGTTCTGGTTCCTGGCTTTGCTACTAACTGTATATTTAGACATGTCATTTAATCTTTATGTGAAAAAATAAGACAATCTCTTAAATGACACGTCTAAATATGCAGTTAGTAGCAAAGCTTGGAAGCAGAACTCTATAGATCACACTCGCACCTGCCTTACAAACAAATCAAGATTTCTGTGTGACTCAAATATTTCACAAAACAAACAAGCAAGCAAACAAAAACAAAAGAAACAAACAAACAACAACAACAAAAAAAAACAGATGAAGATTTCTGAATGACTCCCACCCTCTAGATGCTCCTTCTATTAATGTTTGTTCTTTTTCCTTCTCAAAATGTCATTTTAGACCCTCAGACCTTACACCTAAATATCTGAACAAGTTTAAAATGTTAATCTTTCCAGAAATATTTCTAACTTAACATGGGTCAAAACTTTCAAAGCAATAAAATTCTAATAAGGTCACCAGTCAGAAGAAACCAACCCTGTCAACATCATGATCTTGGACTTCTGGCCATCAAGATTGTGAGAAAATAAATTTATGTTGTTTAATTAAAAAAATAAAAGAATTAAAACTCTAAATGTGGGATTTCCAGACTCAATGTAAATGGGTAGTTGGAGGTAGAAAGAAAGGATTAGGTGCTTTTCAAAACCTCTGAAATCACAGCACATGGCCAGTCAGTTCCTTCATCTACTATTTGCAAAGTAGTTCAAGCATGATTTATAAAACTCCAGATTTGTTGAACATTTTACCAAAGTTAAATCCTACTGGCATGAAATGTGAATCTAATGAGTAGAAAAACCTGAGAACATTGGATCCGTTTTAAGGGAGGGAGCACATGAAGAGTGAGGTGATTTACAGGAAACTTAATAGCTTCACAAAATGAAAATGTTTGAGAATTAATACTTGGAGAAAATAATTGTTCGCTACCTGCCCTGAATTTTGACAATTAATATATTATCTATTCAGCACATCTCTAAAGAGCATGAACTATATACCAAGTTCTGACCTAGGATGTTGGCTATTGCACTGAGTGAGATGAGGGCCTTACTCTCTTGGAACTTATAAGGGAGTCAGGGAAGGTAGAGATAAAGACAGTAAAGGATCAAACAAATAAATAAACAAGTAATTCCAGATGAAGCTAACTGCTATGAAATAAATAGCATAGGGAGACATAAGAGAGACTGACTTGGAGCTACTTTGGGCAGGGTAGTTCAAAGGTTTCTTTGGAGAGGTGACATCTGAGCTTAGACCTGAGGGATAAGAAAGTAGAAACCATGAGGCAGAGAAAAAGCTTTGGGGTACAAAAGGATCAGCAAGAGGCAAGATGCCATGACGAGAATGAGTATGGTATGTGGCCACAAAGGGAGTGATAGGAGAAGAGATCAGAAAATGAAGTAAGGGCAAGTTGATGTATGGACTAGCTGGCCATAATAAAGAGTTTGGACTTGATTTCAGGAGTTCATTGAGCAGTTTTAAGCAGGGAAGTGATTAACTCAATTTAACTTTAATTGCTGGCTTTCACTGTTGTGTGGAGAATGGATTATAGACCAATGAGAAAGCTTGGAATAAGAGGGTGACAGAAGACTTATAAACAGATACAGGGCCAATTGTGAGATATAATCACTAGGAATTGATGGATTAGATACCAGAGGTGATAGGAAAAGAAAAACCAAGGATAGCACCAAGGCTGTCAGCTTTAAAAATATTCACAGAACAAGACCCTAAAAAAAAAGAGAAAAAAAATCAATACTTAAATTCTGATTTGATTTTATTAGACACATACAATGGGCATATCTAACTTAAAAAGCTAAATAAAATAATTTTACAAAACAAGCAATGTAGCCATTACTATAAAGTCATATCATTATACAAGATTTTTAGGCATTTTGTTTCACTAGAGTTCTGACAATTTACATAGATTTTTAAATTTAGTTACAGGCAAGATATGTGATTAAAGTATAAGGATTGAAGACGATTTTTAGAAAGGATAATGGCATTAAGAACATATTTTATAGTTTGTAATAAGAACCATGAATATTTGAGACTTAGGCTTTAAATAAGGGGAATTAAAAAGGCATTAAAAGGAAATAAAACTACACAAAACAGGGAAAGGGATGAAATGTTTTCTAAACAGCATTAAGCATATTGCAGTAATTCATGGTGAATCCATGGTAACTCTTCCAAAGAAATCACGTAAATTTACTAGAACATGAAAAAGCAACTTCATTTCCTTTAAAGAAACAGAAAGGCATCGAGTATATGGTAGTAATAAAATGTTGATGCTAACTTGATACTGCTTTAGCCTCATGAGTTATATACCTGATGGAAAAATACCAGACAGAGGAAAATTCATCAAGAGTATTAGACTTATAGAAGTTAATTCAATGGCTAACAGATATAATCATTCTGCCCAAAGTCATTAACTATCTGCCTATTTATTATGCATAATATTACTTTGGTCTTAAATATTGCCTTTGATCTGAGCAGCTCAAATGTTTAATAGTACGTTTTCTGTTAGATTCTTCTTATGAGCTGAATAACCAACCTCCAATCTCCAAGAACACTTTGAGATTCTGAAAAAAATCTCATGAAGAAATATGGAAAATAAATGAAAGGAGTTTTTTTCACTAGTTTGCTGAAAGCTCAGACAAATTAGAAGAATCACTGATCTGACGTCAAATGCAAACTGTATTGCTCTGGAGGAAATATGTTGTTTCAATTTGTTGAAAAAAAAGTTGTTTCATCTCAAACTATTGCCAGAAAAAAATATCCAACAAATTTAATTTTTACAAAGTTACTGATCACCAAAACCAGAATTGTCCTTTTTTTCTCTATTTTTCTGAGTACCTTGGAATAAAAGTGGGAGCCATAGAGAAAAGCTGGTTAAAATGAGTCAAATATAATAGACACTAGTGTAATATAGATTTTTTGGCTGAATGAGTTCAGGGTTCATAACTGGGCAGTTTGCCCATAGCCTAAGGGGACAATTGCCCTTGGTTCACTTTTCTAACAGTTGTCATATTGGGAAACTTTGCTTAGTGACTTGGCACAATGAAACTTTACTTCAGCAATTCCCTATAAGCTTTAATAAAAAGGAAACTTTAAAGTAGATTATTTTTCTTGCTGATTTTCTTGAGTTCTATATAGATTCTAGTTATCAGCCCTTTATTGGATGTGTAGCATGCAAATATTTTCTCCCATTCTGTAGGTTGCCTGTTTGCTCTCATGTTTGTTTCCTTGGCTGTGCAGAAGCTTTTCAATTTGATCAGGTCCCCTTTATTTATTTTTGTTGTTGCTGTGATTGCCTTTGGGGTCTTCTTCATAAATTCTTTGCCTAGGCCAATGTCTGTAAGAGTTTTTCCAACATTTTTTTCTAGAATTGTTATAGTTTCATGCGTTAGGTTTAAGTCTGTTATCTACCATGAGTTGATTTTTGTGAGAGGTGAAAGGTGCGAATCCTGTTTCAGTTTTCTATATGTGGCTATCCAATTTTCTCAGCACCATTTACTGAATAAGGATTCTTTTCCCCAGTGTATGTTTCTGTCTGCT
>VBSM01001483.1:18865315-18888890 GCA_008086735.1 Cheirogaleus medius
GCGTGAGCCACCGCGCCCAGCCCATTTATTGCTTTTATAATACCAATATGGCTCAGGGAAATAGAAGGTCGAGGGTAGAATGGAGGAGAGGAGCTGGTGATGAATTCTACTCCTCATGAACATATTGTCTTTTCCCCATGAAAATCCAAGAGGTTCCATTAAGTCCCCATGGATATATCTGACCTGATTTGGTGACATAATCTGATTAGATCTTTTTTATTTCCTCATATTAGATCTTGAGACCAAAAAAAAAATGTTTCAAGTATGGTAAAACTGCCAATAAAATGTTGTATCTAATTTATGCCGATTAGATCACTTCACTTTTCATTTTATTTTACACCATAGTGAGAAAAAAATCATTCTCTTTTATCTACTTTTAAGAATTTGCATCACTTTCACTTACACACACATACATGCATGGTAAAAAGAAAGATGGTTTTTGAAGAGATGTGAAAGACTATTGGATAAAGTAGATGAGAAACCTACTTGACATTAGAGTTGAGGGGGATCCATATAGATGTTTAAAAATTTAAAAAATTCAGTTTAGCTAAAAATACATTCTTCATCAGAAAAAGTAGTAATGTTGATTTTTGACATTTTTGTTGCTTTCTTTTTCTAAATTTTTACTTAGTCATAAAATCAATTTTTTTCTTATGGACTAAACTAAACAAACTAGTTCAACAAGGTCATTCATCATCTAATGTTCAGTAACGCTCGCCCAATAAAAGGCATTCTAAATGTCTTCGGCATTATTTTCAATAGATAAGATAAATTATTACAATATTAATAAATGTTGCCTACAAGAAATGCATCTCATTATGAAACAAATGCACTATTTCCTTTCATTTTAACTGACTTTAGTGAAGCATTTAATATTAAGTGAAATTAAGTATATTTTATAGTTCGGTAACTTCCTAAATGTTTTATTGAAGGAATGCTACTATAATTTCAATAGCTAAGAGGCAGCATGATGCATTTAAAAGAGCTTGGGTCTGGGAATAAGGAAACCTGTGTTCCCATTGGGTACAGCATCAACATAACTGTGAGTTCTTAAATAAGTCATTTAATATCTATGGGCTCCAGAGCCCCATTTGTAAATTGAGGCAACAGATTATATATCAGGTGCCTTTCAGTCCACCACTATAAAGTTCTTACTCCAAGTATGTATCCCATTTGGACATATTTAGGCATCTAAGTTTTTCCAGCAGGTTGATAAAGGCCCATCGCCCTTATCACATATACCTTCAAGTCAAACTGTTTTCAGACAGTTTAAGCAATTGCTTAATACCTAGGTACCCAGTGTGGTCCATGGAACAGTAGCATCAGCATCACCTGAGGGTTATTATAAGTGTAGAATCTCAGAAACTGCTCCAGGCCTACCAAATACACATTTGCGTTTTAACAAGATCCCCAGGTGATTCATATGAACAATTAAAGTCTGAGAAGCACTGGTTTAGGACTAGATTCCTTCACAAAAATTATTCCTACTGTATAATTTGAATTTTTTAATATTATCCTACAGTCTACATTTCATTATGAGAGATGTATTTGTCTCAATATTCTCATTTTTTAATTTGTAAATATTTCTGGCTGAACCACATCTCAGTGTGTGAATTTTTGGCTTCTTTGCTGTTAGGAATAAAGGTATGATAGCGAAGAGTCTAAAAAACTATAAAAGTGAAGAACATGGAGCTCTCCCCATTGGAGGGTTTTCTGGCATCAAATAATAGAATCGTAAATCTGCATGGCAAAAGATTGTAGGAGGGACAAGTACCAGGATGATGTGAAAGAAAAAGAGAAAGGGTGTTCGTTCATTCAACAAAATATTCATTGAGTACATAGTGAGTGCCAGGGACTGCAGTAGATTGGAGGATACTGCTGTGCCAAGTATCTGCCATCATGAAGTTAACATTGTAGTGGGAGATACTCCTAATTTGAAATTTTCTCTCATAAGTCCTCTTATTTAGTAGAAATAGTTTATATTTTCAATCATGATCTCAGAAAGCATAGCCATCTTTAAAAAAACATAAATTTTCCCCCTGGCATTCTTCTATTTTGGGTATTTTGAGATTATAGTCTTAGTCTGGAAGTGCAATGCTTGCCTCCCATACTTTGTAAAGGAAGATAGAAATGTGGGTTTTTATGTTGGCAAAATGTTGGTAATTACTTCACATGTTTGTATGCTTTCAAACTACAATGCAGATTAAGTAAAATACATATGCAAGCCATTGCCTATTAACCTTTGTAAAATATCTGCTGTAATAATGATATTAACATCTTTTCCAAGGAATTATATCACATTTATATATTTCATTCATAAAGCACAATGGTATAAATGAAAACCATTTACAAGATTAACTTATAAAATTCCTCTAATAAACATTGAAAATGAACCAAGAATTGAAATAATATAGAGGATTTGTATGGAAGGCATTTTTAACTAGTAAAGCAAGAAGATTAACAATATCATTTAATAGCATCAATTTTATTGAATATGTGGAGGAACTTTTTTTGCCAAAAACTTATAGTAGAAAGTGCTTCATTAAGAAAACTTTTTACAGTTATTCTAACTGTTATTTCTATTATGATTTATATGTTTCTAAGTTTTAGAGGAATAAAGGAGAAGAAGTTCAGTGTCTGTTAGCATTAAATTATCACAGATTTCTTAGGAATTTGCTAAGCTAATACGTCTGGATTTCAAGTCACTCAAAGAGAAAAGAATCAGAGTTGCCCAATTAGACATGTCCATGTGGTCCATGAATAATAAAAAACAGCATTTTTTCAACTAATCTCATCTACAATTAAATATGATTAACTATTTTCAGTTAGTAATAGTTACCCAATCTCACATCAGCATAAAGACAAAGAAGAACACAAAAGTTTCCTCCATTTAGATAAACAATTTTGCCCTTGCTTTCAAGGCACAGACCTTACACAATAATTATATTTTAATATAGTTCTGTTGTTTTTAAACAACAGATGGCTGCCATCTTGTACACTTCCATTTTTACAGAAATATTTTATTGTTGGCTGAAAAGCTCAAAAGAGTTCTCATTTGTTACTCTGCCTACATGTGTGTTTTGATTTGTACAAGGAACCAGTTCAGGAAGAAACAAGAGCTTGACTGTAAAGGGTGAAAATCTAGTAGTTCTCCATCCTCAGATTCATGTGTGTGATTAGTGTCAGGGTTAGGGAAGGAGCCAACAGTAGAGACCAGCCAATTCCAGCCAATTTGTAAGACATTTTTGAGTCATAAGACTCAAGTAGCAATGGCTTAAAGCCAGTATGACCAAAGCAGAGAGCAAGTTTTAGGTTTAACTGTACCTGACCCCCAGTGAATAATCAATCAATATTTGTTGAATGAAGGAATTATATTCAATAACATTGGTTCTGAAGTTGTAAATCTTGTTTTGCTTATGTAGATCTTTGAAACAAGTATTTAAATATATTTGCTCTAACACCACATGTCTAGCCATCTAAGAGCTTAAATGCCACCACTAAAAATATTTTTTAAATGTGTGTATTTGGCCCATATAGACAAAATTTGAGTTTCCTTATTTGATGATGTCTGTCATATCATTATCAGCAACTAATATTATGAAGGTACCCAGCTGATCAAGAAGAGACTATAAACCATAAAATAGCCTAAATTACTTTCTTCAGGTTTCTTCAAGTATCCTTTAATTTTCTTCCCTTCCCCAATACCCTTACCTCAGTTCCAGGAAGTTGCTAAAAGTCTGTAATATAAATTTTTGTTTCCAACGGTGGCAAATTATAAAAACAAGGCATAAAGGTGATGTAAAAATAAATAAGACAAATTGTTGGACTTCATGGAACTTAAAATCTAGTTGGAGAGATGATATATGACACATAACAAGATAGGGCAGAGCGAGGTAAATGCTGACAAGGGGGAGAGGCAGGTCAAAGTGATACAACAAGGAGGGGCCAGGCATGGTGGCTCACGCCTGTAATCTAGCACTCTGCGAGGCCGAGGAGGGCTGATCGCTCGAGGTCAGGGGTTTGAGACCAGCCTAGGCAGAAGTGAAAACCCCTCCCACGTCTCTACTAAAAATAGAAAGAAATTAGCTGGACAACTAAAAATATATAGAAAAAATTAGCCGGGCTTGGTGGCGCATGTCTGTAATCCCAGCTACTCGGGAGGCTGAGGCAGGAGGATCGCTTGAGCCCAGGAGCTCGAGGTTGCTGTGAGCTAGGCTGATGCCACGGCACTCTAGCCCGGGCAACAGAGTGAGACTCTGTCTCAAAAAAAAAAACCCAAAAAACAAAAAAAACAAGGAGGAAGGCCTGATTAATTGAGTATGGCAATGGAGAAAGCAGTAGGCTAGAGGACAGGAATTGTGATGCATGATTAGGGGAGGGAAGGCATGCTGACATCATTAAAGGCCCAGGTCTCTGAGTGCCTTCTAGGTTCAAGAAATAGCAATCAGGTGCATGTGGTAAGAATAAGAATAAAGTAGTAGGAGATGAAGAGGGGTCTAGATTACATCAGGAGAACATACAGAGATGGCACATCTTATTCTGTAGGTAGGGATAGGTTATTGAATAGGTTTGTGCGAAAGATGTCATGATCAAACACCTCTAAAAGTCAATTCTGATGCAAGTGAGAATCTACAAGTTCAGCAATGAGAGGCTGAGACGTGAATTAAGTCAAGGGTTGACTGTAGGAGAAAGGGTTTACAGAGATTTGGAGATAGGAAGAGAAAGAGTTATTGAGCAAATAGATGGTGGTCATTAGAGTGAGGTTTAAGTGGGTGCAGGGTGACAGAGAGAGTAGAGTCAAAAATTACTCTCAGAGTTCTTGGCTTTGTAACTGAAAGGATGGTTTCATCACACAAGTCAGGGAAGACAAAGGAAAGATTAGGTCCTAGTTTATATTTGTAAAATACAACATAGATGCCTCAGCTTAATACTTGCTAATTCCTCTATCAGGAACCTTATATTTCTCCCTCAGCACATAAGTTAATTCCCATTCAGCATTCAGGGCTCAGCTCAAACATGATTTCCTCAGAGAAGTCTTCCCTCAGCACCAAGGCTATAATAGGTCCCCTTATCATGGGGTCTCATTCTATGCTCTACCTCTTTTTAGCACTTATGATATGTGCTTCTTTGGTCTATGCTTGTGACATTAGTAGGCTGAAAGCTGCAGGAAGCTCTTGTTCACCAGCAAACATCCTTCACTTAAGAAACTGTGCTTAAACAGTGTATTCTGTTTAGTAAATAGTAAGTGAATGGATACCTGATGAGTTTCTTCCACAAAGGGATGAGCAATGGCATATGATCTGTTTTCCCCTTTTGTGTCTCACAGGGTAACTATTTCCACCCCAAACACATCAGCACACGATAGCATACCATTCTCCCATCCCCTACTTACTTTCCTTCTTTGCTTGTTTAATCACTAGAGATTTTTCTCTCTCTCCTCTTTAACTCACTTGTAAGCTCCCAAACAATCCCAATGATGATTAATAAGTGTGGGAGTAATGAAAATAACAACTAGGAAATGGAAAGTGAAATAGGATATAATGACTCTCTTAAGCTCATAGCCTTTGAAAATGCCCTACTTCTCTGTTCACAATTCCCACCAAAGTCTTCATCTGCCTCCTGTCTTTCCCTAATTAGGTCTGGTTTCTTTAAGCAACATGTTCAAGACATAAAACAAAAATCCCACTCAGCAATTCTGTTCAGGTTTCAATTACTCTTATAGCAGATTTTCTATTATTTCCATTGCAAAGGCACAGTACTTCATCTCTAGTACAACAAGCAAAAATATACTTAAGCTGGAAATTTAAACATCAATTATAAAATTAATTTTCAAATGTCTTAAATAAGGAAAACATTTTATTTCAAATGAAAATATCTTTGTAGAGATCTTTTACTCCTTGGCTAAATATATTCCTAGGTATTTAATTTTCTTTGTAGCTATTGTGAAAGGTACTGAGTCTTTGATTTGATTCTCAGCTTGACTGTTGTTGGTGTATAGGAATGCTACTGGTTTGTGTACACTGACTTTGTAACCTGAGACTTTTCTGAATTTATTTATCAACTCCAGGAGTGTCTTGGTGGAGTCTTTGGGGTTTTCTAGATATAAGATCATATCACTGGCAAAGAGTGATAGTTTGACCTCCTCTTTACCCATTTGGATATCCTTGATTTCCTTCTCTTGCCTGATTGCTCTGGCTAGGACTTCCAGTACTATGTTGAATAGAAGTGACGGTGGGTTTCTTTTGTCTTGTTCCAGTTCTGAGTGGGAATGCTTTCAACTTTTCCCCATTCAGTATGATATTGGCTGTGGGGTTGCCATATATAGCTTTTATACTTTTGAGGTACATTCTATCTATGTTTATTTTGCTAAGAGTTCTTATCATAAAAGGACGCTAAATTTTGTCAAATGCTTTTTCTGCATCTATTGAGATAGTCATATGATATTTTTATTTTTTGCTTTTGTTTATGTGGTGAGTCACATTTATGAATTTATGTATGTTGAATCATTCTTGCATCCCTGGGATGAAACCCACTTGGTCGTGGTGGATTATTTTTTTAATGTGCTGCTGAATTCAGTTTGCTAGAATTTTCTTGAGGATTTTTCTGTCTATATTCATGAGGGATATTGGTCTATAGTTTTCTTTTTTGTTGTGTCCTCTCCTGGCTTTGGTATCAAACTAACCAATCTGCACTCATGTGCACAGATGGAAGTAAACCTCAATGGAAATCATGTAGGTGGGAGAGGGGAGGAGGGGATGGGTGAAATCATACCTAATAGGTACAATGTACACTATTTGGGTGATGGGCACACTTATTACATTGACTCAAGTAGTACAAAAGCAATCTACATAAACAAAACATTTTTACCCCTGTAATATTCTGAAATAAAAAAAGAAAGAAAATATCAATGGAGATTCAGTTTTAAAAAATACATTAAAATTAGGCTACTCTGTGTGAAGTTAGGTTAGAGACAGATCTCAACACACCCTCCATGTCTTCTCAACACAAACACCTCAGTAGTACTTGGTAGAGAAGGTTGAACTACATTATTTCAATGGGAATATATGTCCAGTTTTAAGTTATTGACACCAAAATTTATAACAAACAATTCTTTGTATATTGGAGGATTTTAACATATAAAGAATTATATCCACTAAAACCTTATTTAAATTAGGATTTCAACTAGGAAAAGAGAGAAATAAGCAGTTGATACTTTCCCATGATAGTCATGTTATTTTTAAGTGTCGTTGTTGCTTTAATTTTTTTATGAAAGGAAGTTATTCAAGTTTCTATTAATTACTTTTTTGTTTAATTATATACAAAGTCCACAAACACTCCTCAACTTTCCTTTGAAACACTGTATATGCTCCTACTTCTCATGTTGTTGTGAACATAATGACAAATGGAAAATTTCCATTGATAATGAAAAGCTTTATATGTACAGATTAGTCTCCCATAGCCTTGCAAATACAGTTTTTTTTAAATCAAATTACCTTTATAAAGCCCATTTTTTTCCTAGAAAGAACAGTTTTGAGTTATTTACCAGACTGAGCCATTCTGGTTTATTGAGAGACAGAGAGAAAAAAAGAAGGAAGAACGGAGAAAGGAGAAGGGAGAAGGAGGAAAGGAGAAGAAGAAGAAGAGGAAGAAGAAGAAGAGGAGGAGGAAGAGAAGCAGGAGGAGGAGGATTAAAAAAGAAAGATACTACTGAAGGGTTCCTATAAACAGTAAGTTCTCATATCTGAACACTTATATAACTACACTGTTATAAGTGTCATGTATATATTTGTGTATGTTGCATGAATAGTGTTCTCTTTATATATGGATTTAATATACAGTGTTATGTGGGCGTGGGGCATAAAATTGGCAGACCACAAGTATACCTTCTCAAACGTCATCTATTTTATCATTTTAGGTTGGCCCTTGAAAATATATTTGTCATTATTTTTATTTGCTTGAGCCCTAGCATGACAAGGTATGTTCATACACATATGTGTATTTAAGCACATGAACACACACACATGCATACACACACACAGGCACATACTAAGATGTTTATTAACCCAAACTGTAGAGATGCCTATGATACCATTAGCCTGTACCCTTTCTGAAGATTAGTTTAGACCAAAGTCAGATCTGCATTGTTATTTTGCTACAGCCTGCAACTCTGAAAAAGCACTGATATCCAAGGTAATGACAAGGATGAATTCAATGAGAGACAATTTAACAAGAACACACGAGTTGAGCTGTGCTGATTCAAAATATTAAATTTAAATTAAACTCTTTCTTATGTAGTCAGATTCATAATTAAGTTATAAGCTTTAATCTCTAAATCTAAATGCAATTATGCTAAAACTACCGCACAGTGACAGATAAAAGATCCTCACTATATGAACTCAAAGACAAATTTCCGAACTACAGAAATATGTGGGTGCAGACAGAAAGTAGCAATGGAAGTTCAGCACAGCCGGTTCTTGAATAAGTAATGAAAGCCCATGGCACTGCTGGAAACCAACAGAAAAACAGTGGTGAAAACAAGGTCGAAGCATCTTTATCTTTAGTGCCATCTCTACAGCCATGTACACAACCAACTCAGAAAAGAAAGAATGAATTACTTAGGGACAAACATTTGGAATGAAACTTTTAATTTACCTTATGCAGCCTTGGAATATTTCCTCACAATTTCAATGAAGTTGTAGGTTAAGAGTTAACTGTGTATTTATTTCTATTTCCCTCCCTGTCTATTATTTCAAATACTCACATTTTCAACAGGAAAAAAACGTTTTCCCCTGTACTATTATCAACTCTCTTCCACACAATCTTTTTAAAACTGGAAATGACATGAAATAAGGAGCAAGGGGTAAAGCTACCTGAGATTATATCATTATTGCAGGATACCTTTAAATGAATTCAGGAAGAAATGATAATAATAATGAACCACAAGACTCTCCAGCAAATGGAGAAGAGTACTGCATTCTCTCTATGATAAACACTGCTGGAAATGAAAGTAGAAGGTGCCTACTTATCAAAGCCTAAAGTAAGAGGAGGAAAAACTAATCAGGACTTACTTTTACTGCTGATCAGTTACTCTCCACCCTCTGCTCCAATGAAAAGGGAAAATTAATTTCTACTCACTATGTTGTACAAAATTCATTTAAAATCTAAGCTTGAAATAAAGTAAATGAAGTGATATTGCTTGAATTTAGCACAAAGGACAGCAGTGAAGTTAAGCATTTTCCTTGGCATTGGCTTTCACCAGAGAGACCCTTAGAACTTCAAATAGAAAGATGAGAAGAAAAACACATATACGGTTTTGGCATCCTCCACAAAGCTTGCCACACACACAAAGACACACAGTAAAAGATGTGCACACAAAGGAAAACTCATAAATGGCTTATGATGGTGATATTATCATTAATATACAATATTGTTACGTACTCTCTTTACGGATGAACAGATACTATCTGATAAGATTCTGTCACACTGTAACTATCTCATCATAATAATTATATAATAAAATTGACAATGAATTAACCTGACAATTTGAAAGGCAGGGTTGAGATTTATTTTCAAGGATGGGAAAAAATGGTACTTCGACATGGTCTAAGTCAGAAATCTTGTGCTGTATTTTCCTCTTAAAGATGTAGCTGGAATTGATAGTAGAAGCAAATAAATAAATAGCACAGGTTAAAGTGGTTAGCTGTCTACTAGTTATTCAAACCATTACAGTTTCTTATGAAGTTCCAAACAGCGACCCCAAACTATTGAAGAGCGGGCAAGAAAGGAGACACTTGTTTTATTTTTCTTACATTTTCCTTTCAGTAATGGGAATTCAAACGACAGAGAAGCCTGACCAAAAACCTTATCTACTGCAAAGCCTTGACTGATTTCATGTGCAGATATGTTGGCAATGACAGGGTTTAAATCTACAAAACATGAAAGAATTACTTTTTCCTCCCTTTTATTTAAGAAAACATCATTCAGTGCAACCTTTTAAATCTGAAGTGATATGGCAACATTTTCCCTTGAAAAATATGGGACATTGTGGGAAAGAAACTGAGTGAACAGAAAACTATAATCTATGATACACAGCCATGCTCACCCACGTCAATCAAAGGTGGACATATTTTTTGGACATAATTTTATCTCTGAAAACTCACATACTCTCCTGCTTCAAATATTTCAAACTCAGAGGTGACACTGATAGTAGCAAAAACCTTAGAAACCACAAGGCCAGCATTCTTTTTTAGTGGAATGACATGGCAGGCACATATAGTAACAGCCTTAAGAACATTCACAGGAAACAATAATTTGCCCAAACTATGGATATTGAAATGGAATTAACACTTCCATTGAGGGCACTCAATCCTGATTCCATCCTGTGGAAATTGTTTCTGAGTCCTGCTCTCCCACACAAGAAGATATAAATCAATAGTCTGTTAGTGGATCAAAATGTCCTTTAGATATAAATAGCAGATCTGCAAACTTGAATCAGAAAGTTAGATATTAGAGACATTTAGTTAAATTCTGCACAAAAATACTATAGTGTGTGAAGTTGCCATTTATAACATAAATGCATTTAAAGTTGCTAGTAAGATAATGGTTGTAACAGATGCCATTTAGCAGGACAGAGTCATAAAGTACAGACTCTGGAACCAGCCTGCCTAGGTTTGAATTCCAGCTCTGTCACTTATTAGCTCTGACACTTAGCCTGCGTGTGCCTTCATTTCCTCATCTGTACAATATGGAAAACAATGATACCTACCTTATAGGCTTGTATTAATCCTGTAAAGAACTTACAATTGTGTCTAGAATATAGTGAGCCTTCAACAAACCTTACCTACTCTACAGGTTTATATTTGACAAAATGTGTTTTATATCAGGTTTCCTTAGCTGGTATGTACTTTGGCTTTCACATTATACCATTTGCCCCTTACAATGGAAAACAAGTTGTAAGAAAGCATTTTGTTTCTTTTCTTTTATTTTTATGTGGAAATGGAAGAAAGGAAGATCAAATAGAGATGCTCCAAATTTCAGCTGGAACCTCAATATCTGCTATTTGGTTTCACACTGGGCTTTGGAAGACTGAATAGCAACATGCCTCCATCAGTTTTATTTCTGGAATCCCTGGAAGTATGCTTCACCAGTGATTACATAGTTGCCATCCAGCATAATAATGTCAGTCATATAAAGAAGCATGCTATTATGTTTTATTGTTAAATACAGAATATCTACTTTCAAATATAGCCAAACATTTCAGATGTAACTTGAAGTGAAAATGTCTTTCTATGCATTGTATGCTGAAATTTTATCAGTCCGCTGAAATATAAAAGTATATTTATTGGGAAGGTAAAATGTGCAGCCACTTTGAAAAAGTGTGGCAGTCCCTCAAAAATATGACCCAGCAGTTCTACTTGTAGGTATATAACCAAGAAAATAGAAAACATGTCCACATAAAAATGTGTACACGAATGTTCATAGCAGCATTATTCATAATAGCTCCAAAGCAGAAAAAAAAACAATGTCTATCAATGGGTGAATGGATAAATAAAATGTAGAATACAATGGAATATTATTCAGTAATAAAAGGAAATAAAATAATTCCTACAACAAGGATGAATCTTGAAAACATTGACATGAAAGAAGCCAGACACAAAAAGTCATATATGGTATGATTCCATTTATATGAGATGTAAAGAATAGGCAGTTATAGACAGAAAGCAGAGTAGTGGTTTCTAGGGGCTGGGAAATGAGGGGATGGGGAGTGACTACTAAGGTATACAGAGTTTCTTTTCACTGTGCCAGCAGATAGATTGGAAGGAGGCCATATTGGACCTCATTTTATATTATAAAAGAGGATAAAACCTGAGCAGCAGCGGGCCTGCAAGCTGGTCTATAGATAGGAAACATCCTCCACTGAATTTCATACACAAAAGTAATATATATGAGATATTGCTCATGATTGCCTTCAGATTAATATTTATAAAGCACTAAAAACAGTGTCTTAAACATACTAAGTGCTTATATCAGGGCCTGTTAAAAAACACAAATAAAATGTATAGACCCTTTTAAAAGAAAGCTTAAAACAGAGAGAGAATGAAACAGGATATAAATTTTCTTTTGGGTCTGGGAACAAAACAAGAAATTTGCATTTGTGACTGGGAAGATGAAATCACTAAGCAAAAGTAAGTAGACAAAGGAAAACACAGACCACATTTTGTATTCTACGTATAGCTGATCGAAAAATCACCACTTCTGTTGTTAATCTCTAGTAAGGTACCAGCCATGTACAATGGCCTGGCAGGCCTTGTACAGAGGTGTATGTACCTCAGTGACCACCAACATCAATTGTGTGATTTATCAGTCAATCAACACTAATTGCGTAGCTAGAAAGGGTAGGGCATTGGGCTAATACGCAGCCATGAGCTGTGCACTGAGCACTACAGACAGGACTGGGCTCATTGTGCATTCACTTTCATTTGAAAATGCATAATAAAAGCACTTCTCTGAGCAGTTTTAGTTTATATTCAGCAAATTTTTTTCTGCTTACAACACACTTGAGAAGCCTTGTTAATCAGAAGATTCATGAACTTAGAATCACCAAATCTAAAGTAGTTTCTAAATCTTAGGTTACTGAATTCTAAAAGAAGATCTGTCACACAACTTGTCATAATAGTATAAATAAATAAGTATAATTTTGTGAAGAGTTATAGTTACACATTATGTACTATTTGGCTGGGGTCATGAAGTAGAAAAATAGAATTGTTTAAAATTATAAATAAAAGCTTGGAAGGCTTGGTAAATATAATGGAGGTTGTTTTTGTTTTCAATTTAGAACAGTTAAACAGAATAAACTTAGCACAGAGATTTGTCACATATAAAATAATCTAATTCAAGGTGAAGTGGGATGCAAAGGTATGTTTTTAAAAGCAGTCATATTTGCCTCAATTCTCTTTTTAAATTATTTTAATGTATAATAGTTTACAAGATCAGACACCAGAAGTTTATGGCACAGTTTTGATCAATGAAAAATATACATCTTTATGAGCTATCATTAGCTTATTGTCCTTGAAATCACATGTACACTTATGTAAATGATTATTACTAGCGTCAACATTAACTCTTGCCCATTTTAGATAAGTGGTATTGCATTATCCTTATAAAAATCAATAATTATATAAATTACAGATAATTTAGACTTATTTCTATACCACTTAATTAGCAATTAATGCTAACCTTCCTTGTAATATATGCTGCATCTTTAAACTTTATTCAATTGTATTGATTTTTCTCATGTTTCTATTTCCTTTCACCATTTAGATTATAATTTCCTTTGGAATACTAATAGCACTTCATACTTTTCTACATACTAGAATATCTTCAGTAACAGTATAAGCTAACAGCTTGCCACATACAAATTGAAACACCTTCCAAATGAGTGTGGAAGGGATTTCTTGCAGAATTATGGCTAAAATAGCAAAGAGCTTGGCAAGAGTTTGCTAATGCTCAATCCTTAACAGTGACCATTCTTTATTCATGGTTATTTGTATATAAATATCTACCCCTTCAGGAACTGACTTTAAAAAAAACAAGCAAACAAACATCAGAAGCTGTTTAAAATGGAGACCAATCCTTCAAGAACATATAGGGTATAAACATCAACAAAGGCTAAAAATTGTTTTTAGCTTAAAGAAGACCAAATGGACGTACCATCTGAATGTATTGCATGACTCTTGACAAAATCCTGGAGCTAGGTGGGGAGTGAGGAACAACTGTAAAGGATATTAGTGGGGTAGCTAGCAAAATGTGGATATGGACTGTATATCAGATAATGGTATCATAAATTTCCTGAGCAAGATAATTATGGTGTGGTTATATAGGAAAATATTTTGTCCTTGGAAGATATATGATGAAGCATTTAGAAGTATTTATCATGACATCTGCAAGTAACTCTCAAATGGTCCAGCAAAAATTATGTAATTATATAAAATTATATATCTATATATATTTAGAGAGAGAGAGGATTGAGAGAGAGTGAGCAAGTGAGCAAATGTTAGCAATCAATGAATCTGGGTGAAGGGCATATGGATGCTCATTGTACTAGTTTTGCTTGAAATTTTTCAAAAGAAAGTTGGTGGAAATATGGAAATCTTTTAAAGCTTGCATAATTTTTTATTTCATAAGGGACATCCTAGTTAACAGGAGAATAAATGACAATAGGCAGTGCAAAGTGAAAGACAGAAATCTGAGGCATAACAGACAAAATACAAATTTAATTGATTCCAAATGGAGCTTCTTAAAAATCACATATGATTACAAATAATATTTGCCTGCAATAAGCAAAATAAACTTTTATTTGTCATAGCTCCTCCTATGCAAAGTATCATATATCACAGGAACACACTGTGTGTTTATTATTAAATAGCCATATCTCAAAGACAGCACATAGGCTAAGCCTACTCAGAAAGAGCCTTTGGATATCACTAAGCACAAAAACATTGTGCTGAGCCTAAGCAATTTTCAGAATTCTTCTATATTAGCCAAATGGGTATTAAACATATAATTAAAAATGTATGATTATTATTACTTTGCATTCAAGTTTACTGTTGCTGTACTGAATATTTTAATAACTTCTCTCCCACAAATAGCACACAGAACGTTATTGCAAGCAAATTCATTTTAATTAGTCATGTTATAAATTATGCCAGTGGCAATGCCCTAGTGGCCTGGCAGCTGGGATAATGCAGCCTCTACATTCACATGTAAATAACCAGAGTGACAATTAAGAAGCCATTGATAAAAATAAAATAAAATAAAATAAAGCTTACAACTACTGCTATTAACTTCAATACTAAACAATTAAGAGCTGCATTGTACCTGTTAAAAAAAGGGAAAGCCACTTTAAAACCAAGCAAACTCTTTTTCACTTGGCTGTTTTATTCCACTTGAGGACAAAGACTATAATGAATTAACCACACAACCATTGCATGAAACAAAGGAAAGACAAAGGATGATTTTTTTTCACTTTGCTGTCACTTGAGTGAGTGGAGGACTGGTTTATTTTAATAGTCATTTTAATTAGGTTCCAGTTGATGTCAGCCATGAGCTTTTCAGCAGCAGCTCTTGTCCTAGTTTAGTATCTCATTCTCTAGCATGCTGTGGAGGCATGAGCTGATTTGGCCAGGGAGAGCAAATCCATGGTAGAAAGGACATAAAATGGACTCCCTCATCTTGACAGGCCTCTGAGTGCTAAACAAAAGGTCCAGCTCAGAGGAGGGGCCTACCTGCTAAGACACAGGACTTTTTCCTATTTCAATACTACAGCTAAATGTGGAATAAGCTATGTGACTTGGACAAAGAAAACGTATTTTCTTAACTCAGGCAGAATTATTAAAGAATAAAAAAACATAAATGTGTGTCTGGTGTTTCCAACCTCCCTTTTTATGTCCTTCAGCCCTAACCCATCCAGAAGATTCATAAACCCACTGGCTTCTTGCTCTCCTCATAGACCGATGGTTAAAAAGGACTCTTGATGTGAACAATTCAAATTAAGTTAAGAAAGGTGGCATCTCATGCAGAGTCATTTAAATTTTACAACTTGCAAGATTTTGTAACCTGGAAAGTCTGTCTCCTAGTAAAAACAAGGGAGATGATAGCCAGTAAAGGTCCTCCCTTAACATCACTTAGGTGCCCATTATTCAGGGGCAAAGATGAGGCAACCCTCTGCATATCCAATTCTGCCTCCTATCTACACTCACATCTTATCTTCTACAGATATAAAACTTCAAGCAAAACTTGAGGAAGGTAAGCCTTGGTGTTTTATACCAAGGAGCATTCCATGCAGGCACAAGTTTCTCTCCAAAGTTTGTGAGTATCAATGAAAATCCCTGAAATTTCAAGCGGGAAAAGCATCATGCAAAAAAATTTAATACAAGTAAAGTTTAAATTTAAATTTAATTTACATGATTTTAGCATGTTAATTGCAGGGGCTCATTTAATGTTTTTCCCCCCTTTTTTCATGTATTCACAACAAACACATGTTAAAAAATTAATGTATTCCCTTCGAGAATTAATGCTGTTAAACATGGTAGTGAACCTACCATTTTAAATATTCCTCCATTTTCATTCCAACATTTGTGTAAAGTTTATAATCTATATACATCATTATATGCTATTATTCTGAAGAAATTAAATAGGTGGCTTGTATATCACTGCTTTCATTTTATAAAACCAGAAATTATTTTAATACCATGTCCTAAGACAGATAAAAATGTAGCATGGTTAGTTGCATATGGTGAATAAATTAAAAATCTTATACTAATATTACTTATATTAATATTTATAATAATACTAATAATACTGTCCTTGTAGTCCTCATATCAATAGATAAAAGAAGTCATAGGTGGCAATTAAAATGACAATTCATGCAGCATTTAATGTTTTAATTATTATAAATAACATAAATTTGTTATAATCACTATTACTATGAGTATTTTTATTTTGAGGACATTGGCCTTTTCCTGAGCTCATAGTTTCCTTTTATCATGAAAAATATAAATACTATATCAATTAATTTCTAAATTTCTGCTTTTCTTTGATTCAACAATGAGAAAATCACAAAAATGATGCATTTTCTGCAATAAAAATAAAATTCACAATACTACAGTTCTTAAAACAATGTTTACACCTTTTATTTGCATAATCCATAATACTGTGTAAAAGATACTCAAGACTAACATAATATCTTTCAATGCCAAGAGAGAGTAAGAGGTATATTTGACATTCATCAAACAAGAGGTAGAAGAGGAAAGATCACACACCTCCCCTAAATAATTTATTGTATTAAAATTTCTCCTATTACCATGATGGACCAATTTATTCAGTTCAAAGAGAAGATGGTTTTGCACAAAAAAAATATTTTTCTCTTTGCTTTAGAGTTTGGTCTTGAAGCTGAGAAATGACATATAGGTTATTTTTCTCCATGAGACACTTTCTTTGTGACAGTTTTTGACAAACAACATCAGGATAACTAGGTGTGCAGGAGTGACACTGAGGGATGATAATGGGTTCAGTGTAGCCTTCTGAGCAATTACCTGATCCCAATTAAATTGTGCTGGCACCGAATATTTAAAAATACAGGTCAGAAATTGACCTTCATTGTCCATCTTTATCTGGAAGTGAAACCCCTGCTACTCTGTTACATAATCACCATCAAAGCAAAATTTGTATCAATTGCTAAATTTCATACATGCTTCACTTTCCTAGACAGTCAAAAAATCAGACAAAATTATTTCTTTGTTTTGTTTACCACTATATTACAATATGATAAAGTAGAGAATGAATGCTAATTTCCAAACTATGGAAAGTCACCTATGACTTTAATTAGTAATTAATTTCTCTCTCTCTCTCTCTCTCTTTTTTTTTCTTTGCCTTTTTAGGCTTATATTTAAAATTATCTTTGATTTGCAATGACAGCTTCAAATATGTTTCATGAATAGTATTTGTGTGTGTGTGCAGATAAATCATCTCAGCAGTTTGGCTTCTAAGGAATCCTTTGACTCATATTCAAGGAGCAATTTTTCAAAAGAGGTACATTTCATGGAAATGTTTTTGATAAGTTTTTCTCCCTTTTATAATATACCAAACTATTTGTCCTAGAAGACAGGTACTGACGATAGAAAGAGACTTTAGTTTGCTTGAAGGAGCAGGGTTAGCATTTACAATATTACGGGAGCCCGGTTTCTCTTTTGTATCTCTACTGCATGTTGTCTTGCATTTAAATGCATGCTTAAATTCTAAGTAATTGTTTTGACCATTTGAAAAGTCCTTTTTTACAAAGCTCTGAGAGATTTGGTCAATTTCAATTTGTTCCTCTAATTAGTTATATATTTAGATTGTTCATGGATTTGCCATCAACAGTGTATTTTCTAATCAAGCAGAAGTAAAACAGAAACAAGTCTTCATGAAAGCAATGTCCTTTCTGCTCAAATATTATAGATAGGGGGATGCCACTCTATTCTCAAGAGTGGATTCAGTGCCTAACACACTTTCCAAGTGAAATTGTTGGACTTAATACAATAAGGATGTATTACTCTAATTTTTTGGAAATAATTATTACATAATAAAAATAAATTAATGTTGTTAGATATTTTGTTTGCCACTAAACTATAAAATCAACAATCAGTGCAAGAGATGTGGGAAAATGATGTATATCAAATGAAATACTAAAAAATGGCAATTGGGGAAATAATAATAACAACTAACTTTTGACTAGGAGTGGGCAGGATGAGTGGGTGGACTGAGGAAATACCAGGCAACGTTCTAAGTGTTTCACACACATTAATCTTTTAATATTCAAAATAAGGATTTAATTCAGCACTATTAGTATGCCTATTTCACAAATGAGAAATAACTGGAACACAAATGGATTAAAATATTTACCCAGGGTTACTCAGCTAACAAGTGACTGCCCTGGCTTTCAAACTGGGCTGTCTGGTTCTACAGCTGGATTTTTGATCACTACACGATAGTACTGATAATTACTTCTTTTGGATTCATTAAAAATGCAGCCAGATCCAGGCTGGCCTTACACACAGGGGCTTCTTCTCTACATGGTATGATTGGGGAAATGCTGGCAAGGGGTTTTTCTCCCAAATTGTTTTATTTACCTTTTGTCTGAAGTTCTACAATTAGAGATTTTGGGAGGTTGGGGTGAGTGTTGTATATGTTTTATATTGTCTAATAAAAAAGCCTTTGGTATTGTTTAATAAGTATAGATGAAAAATTTCTGGAGATGTATGCTGGTGCTGGCTGCACAATAATGTGAATATACTTAATGTCACTGAACTGTACATTTAAATATAGTTAAAATGGAAAATTTTATGTTATATATTTTTATCATAAAGAAATAGACTCTGAAATCTGATTTCAGATTCTGAATTCTACTTCTAGATCCTTAACTTATTAGCAGTGTACACATAAGCAACTTAGTCTGCGTTTCAGTGTTCTCTTCTGCAAAGTGGGGAGAATAAAGGAACCTAACTCAGGGCGGTTGTGAGGCTTAAATCAGCATGATCATAACACCTTTATATACAAAACCCCCTTTTTTGAGACACAAGTGAGGCAGGAATATCAGAAGAATACTGAATGGGGCAGGAAATTTGTCTAATTCTCACTTACCCAGGGCTGGCTAGGTATCCAGTATTACTCAAAACATAAACATGTAACTACCTAAAGCAGTGTTTCTTTAATTTAAGTGAAATCACCTGGAGAGCATGTTAAAAATGTAGATCCTAGGACCCACCCACAGATATGTTGATTAGCAAGATATGAGATGGGCCCCAGAAATCTGCATCTTTAAGAGTCACAGGTAAATTTAATGGAGTTCACTGGCAAACTATTAAAAATTATGTAAAACTTTTTTATTTTGAAATAATTGTAGATTCACATGCAGTTGTAGGAGATAATGCAAAGAGATTCTATTTCATGTACCCTTTACCCAATTTTCCCCAATAGTAACCTCTTACTAAATCATAATATTAATACCATATCACAACCAGGATATTGACATTGACAGAATCCACCAATGTTAGGCAGACTGTATTTTGACAACTGATCTAATAATCACTAATGCAGTGACTATCAGCCCTGGCTGCATATTAGAATCACCTAGAGGAGGGGAGGAAAAAATAAAACAAACAAACAAAAAGAATCACCTGGAGAGCTTTATAAAAAATCGTCCAGGCCCCAGATCTGGACCAAGTAAGTCAGAAGCACTGAGGGGAAGGCCAGGACACTCTCCATCCCAAAATGATTATGCAGCCTGGTTAAAAGCAACTGCTATATTATGACAATCAGTACTTCTTGCTAGTTTTATTTTTGAGGGGGCAGGCTCCAAAGCTGAAACTCACCCTATATACAAAAGTAAAGACAGCCAAGTAAATCGTCATCTTAGAAATTTATGTTTTGCCCCATTTTCAAGATTTAGCAAGTGCAGCTAACTGGAAGTCAAGAAACAGAGGCATTTAAGCTGTTAGAGTGGTAAAAGAACTGGCCATTACTCTAAGGGAAATGATAGATTTCCCACCAAACACTATATAAAGACTATTGTGCTCAATATAAAGGGCCTTGCAATAATTTTGGCATAGCCTCTTTTGTAATTATCTATCAATTATTCTACTGCTGGGAGAAAAATAACCCTTTTCGAAAATATTTAAATGTGATCATCGAAAACCAATTCTTCATTCCTTTTATATTTTAGGCAAGTAAGCTTTTCTATTCATTGTGCTACATATTTCTCAAGCTGTATGCATAATATGGTAGCTAGCATTTGCAATCAAGAAAATCAAGGCCTACAGTTCATAAAATATTATTCTTGCTATAATTTGCAGTAACTATACTATTTTCCAAGTAGAAACTACTGCAAGTGCTTTTTTTCTTCCTTGCAGGAGTTTACAATATATCTACTATACATTATATACTGCATAAATATGGTGGAAGTGTTGGTCTAATTAGATAATCTGGTGATCTCCAAGATAAAGAAACATGGTACAGTGCAAGGCAGCTCTGTAAGCTATACGGGCATGTGTTCTATCAATAACAACCATTTCAAAAAGGCAGTATTATCATTAACTACAAAGGGCAATATCAAATCTATGAAATGTCATAATTATTTTTTCAGCCTATATGTCAAATATTGAAATCCTCAACAGCTTAAAAGACCTTACAAGAATCATGTGTATAACCATTAAATTATAGTACCGATTAAAATGATAATGACAACAATTACACCTTTAGTATCTGAGGGTAATATGAATCAAGCTAGGTGGTTTTCTAAAATGCCACATCCTCAAAATAAGTTATGACTCACTGAAACCTAATTAACTCTTCATGACATTAGTGTCCAATGTAATTATATTTCCTTACTGTCCTTTAGTTTATCTCTGGTCTCTAGGGTTTAGTTGTTAAAATAACTCAAAGATGGACACTTTGTTCCTATTAACCCCAGAATACATTGCCATGGTGCAGGTAATTCTCAGGCTGTTTAACCTTTGCATTAGCACAACAGGAAAACATTGCTGGTGTGCTCTCTCAATAAGTAACAGTAACTACTTCAGAACAATGTCACACATAGGTTTTTTTTTTCTTTTTCTATACTGACAATGGCAAATACTTGACACTTGTACAAAATGAATGAGAGAAAATTGTATTTCCATTTTCAGTTTCCTTTCCCCTCCCTTCCCTGCCTACTCTTTCCTTTCTCTCTTCTATTTTTATTGCCATATTTTGTAATATAATTCTCATATATTCTTTATAATCTCTTAAATTGGAGGACAAGAAAGTCTCTGACCAGCATCAACCTTAAACAACTTTAATTAATTTGGAAAATTTCTTCTAAACACAAGTAATCTCACCAAAACAAAGAACGAAACAGTGGTAGATTAAGTTTAAATCTTCAGAATTTCTTTGAACTTTGAAGGGAAAGTCTACTTGATGAATAGCTCAATATTTATGAAAGAGACAGGGAAAGGAAAAAATATTATCCACTATTTGGGGTTATTGGTTCCACAGCTTTCTCCATTTGTTTTGTTAATTAAAATGATTGAATTTTTCACTCCTTTCTGCCATATTCCATTATACATATTGAGAAAACAGTTTTTATTGCTGACCTTCCTCCTCCTTCTGTAAGATGCTAAATAAAAAAATTAAAATTGGAAAGTTTCATTATTAAAGAAACATTTTTTCCAGAAGCTCTAACATTACCTACAAATATTGGTGTTGAACAGTTTGTCCATTCGATAAGAATTATATTATTCAACAATTATGAATGTATGTTTTTGTATATATTTTTCTATATATAGTGACTCTATTTCAATAACTTTGATGTAGTTAGGACATATCTCTGTTCATTAGCATATATATATTGCTGTAATATTTTAAACAGTTGAAAGACTGGCTATAACCTAGTTAGCTTTTTGTTTTGTTTCTAATTATTTATCTAAAATATGTATCACTTGAGTCATGCTATAGGCAAATTGCTTGCACTATTTCTCTTTAGATATATGCTGTCACAGCAGCCAATCAAATATTGCTTAGCCCTTGACCAACTGCCTTCTTGTTATGATTTGCATGATTGGAAACTGGATATAAGAAATTTCATGGAGGAACAGAATGGAAAGAAATAGCTCCCTGAAGATGGCTGGCCAGAGACACCAGCTGTCAGAGTGCTTCAGTAAGAAGGAGAAATTTTAGATGAAAGAGAAAAAAAATGAACAAACATAGGTTAGATACGGATCTGAAGTAAGGGTGCCAGAACCTTCGGGAGACTCCATGGGACGAAGTAGTGGAGTAGAACAAAAGAGAGCAAGGTATCGGCAAAGATCAACCCCTGAGACACGTGGAGTCCAGTGAGAAGGGTAGGTGGAGTGGTTTGTTTCTCCCTCCCTCACACCTCTGACAGTTGGTAGGTTCCCAAGCTGCTGGAGAGACTTTCCGCCCATATGAGCCCAGAGCCTGCTGCCACCAGTGAGCTGGGAGCTCCTTGTGGACAGGGCACAAGGCTCCCAGCCCCCCTGGGGTGCTTCCTGTCCCACGGATCCTAGCCAGAACAGCAGGTGCCATGTTGCTTCTCTACCCACTGTGTGCCCTTGTCCTCCCCAGGGGCTTCAACCCCTCAGGTTCCATCATCCTCATTCCCACACAGACATTTCCCAACTCTGGCCCAGACTGCAGGAGCCATAGGGGTCCAGTGGGTCCCGGGTGATGTGCATATCTCCAGAGCCTGGACATTCTGGGAGGACTGCCCCCTGGAGAGAGGGTTGGAGATGACCAGAGTGCGAGTACTCCTCCATACAGACTCTTTCCCTCCCCTTTCCCTCCCTTCCCCAACCCTTGGCTACCGAGAGAGACAACTGAGCCACCACACCCAGGCTTCCACAGAGAGTGGGGCCCAGGTCTTTCCTCTTGGGATCCTGCAGTGCTCAGAGGAGTGCTCAGTCTGTGAGCTCCCTACTTTCTGGCCCTCCCTAATGCTGCTTGCCCAGTGGCTCCATCAGAGTGGGGCACGCCTCAAGACAGAGGGACATCGATCCTGCTCGGGCATCCTGTGGGCAACTCGGGACCAGCACGCATCTCCCTGGCATGGTCAGAGATTGATCTTTCTTGATCTTGGTAGGTTAGGGAGCCCACATGGGAAGATCTGGGGAAGAGTGCAGAGTGGATCATAGCTGCAGCATGCTCATGAGGCACCCCTTCCCCTACAGTAGGGCTGCACTCTCAGTTCAGGCTGGGATCCCCCGCAGGAAACCTCCTGGCCTGCAACACAGTCATAGGGGAGCTAGGCTGGCTTGAGATCCTGTATGCCGGCTGGCGCTGGGGGAGACTGTGAAACAGAGGAGTGGGAAAAGGAGTGAGGCTCACTCCAGATTGCCAGAATCTCAGACAGCCCCTCCTCCACAAGCAGACTCTTTGATTGAGTGAGGCCATTTAAGCCCCTCCCTGGAGGCTTTGCTCAGAAGCTGGGAGTAGACCTTTGACCTCTGCCTAAATAGCTACCTTGCTCGGTTTTTTTTTTTTT
>VBSM01001483.1:18888990-18932448 GCA_008086735.1 Cheirogaleus medius
CCAACCCAACCCACCCAGCTACACTCCCCCACCTGCAGCTACTGTGGCAGACAATATGGAGTCACCTGAAGTTCCAGGGCCCTACCCACCACCTGGGGCATTCAAGTGCTTCTCCTGAGGGACTAGAGTTGGTCACAGGACCCCAAAACAACACTGCAGCTTGTTCCTTCCGGCAAGTGCCATCTATTGACAGGGAGGTCAATTTGCATGGCTGATCTGTATTATTTCCAGTCACTAAATTTGTGGTAATTTGTTATGTAACAATAGATAGCTAATATAGTGGGTTTTAAAAGCAGGAAGAACTGTGTAAAACACATGCGTCCATACACACACATACACACAGGTGTGAAACATCTTGCTATGGCTTGGTAGTATAGTATAGCTGAAACTTAGAGCACAAAGGTGACCAAGCTAAGGATTGAGCCTTAAATGTGGCTCAAGATCTGATCCCAAAGGCTACTTATGTCATGCTAATATTTTTGTGCTTTAGGCAGTATTGTATTGTTGAAAGCTGGAAATAATATAATTAGTTTTGTGTTTTAGAAAACACACTTCAGAAGCTGGATTAGAGATGTACAAGAATGCAGGCAAGAAGTCTTTTGGGATGGTGATAGTGGACAGGTGATGGGAACACAAGCCGGAATGGGGGAAAAGAAAACCCAGAAAAGAGTTGAACAGTATTTAAGAAATTCATTCATTAGATTTTAATGGGTGGGACTGTGAGGGAGGAATGGGAATTTTACTACATGACCACATGAACTTTGGAGCCACACATTAGGAAAAGCCAGTTCTGGGTGGAAGATAATGAGATCAATTCATCTGGGATAAATTTGAGTTACCAGAGGGAGATGTCTCATGGTGTGTTGATGTATGGGCCTGAAGGTCAAGAAAAGATCTTGCCTGGAGAATATACGGGGAGCAGTGAACACACGTGAAGGCATAGAATTTCCCAAGATAGCAAGTGAAATTAAAAGAAAAGAGAAATCAAGATAAATCATAGGAATCAACAACATTTAATAGGACAACAAAATACAAAGAACCAGCCAAAGATACTGAAAAGAAATAAAGTTGGAGAACCAAGAGAGTGGCAGGCAAGTACATCATCTCAAGAGGACAGTGGTCAACAGTGTTAAATGCTTTTGAGAAGTCACTCATAAGTAATGAGAACTGCATAGTGTTCACTGACTTCAGTGAGTTCCATGAGAATTTGACTACTTTCTTATACATTTCCTTAAAATTGCACAATTATTTCAGCACTGCCAGAAATTCTAATGCCCTAGGATTGTGATAAGAGTGATCATTCTAAATGATTCTTTTTCCCCACCCCCACCCCCAGGTCATGGATATTATTATTAAGGATCAGTTCTGGTACCAATCATTGGGCCTAGAATAAATAACATCATTCCATGCTGGGAAATGGCCTTATTCTTCTGATAGCTTGACAAGTTTTTAATCAGCATTGCACCATGCAGAGCTGGAAATAATAATTTGATTTACATGCAGTCTATAAGTGACATTAGATAACAAATAGTTCTCAGTGGGAGAGAAATATGGTAGGACTTTTGGTAGCTAAATATTATAGCTTGTCACGCAAAAGGCTGTCCTTTGTTGAAATAATACTACAAAAGTTGATTTTAGTAAATCACACCCCAAACTGGTTATTTGAATAGAAAGAGAAGTCACTTAGATGGATTAAGGTCATTAAATGTTGGGTGGGTGTATCCCTACATCAGTTTTTCACATCTTTGTAGGGTGTGCCAATTATTTTTAGATGACATGAACTCTAGCACATGTTTATTAGGAGTGATGACAAATATTATAAAATATGTAGCCAGTATATCCAAGAAACACCTGCTTGAATGAGATATTAATGGTGTTGATATTCTATGTGTTCTTGACTGATAATTAAATTAACTTTAATGAATCCCACAATTTTACTTACCAGTTATTTAACTTGCCCAGAATGTTTTAGGCAGCTTAAGTCAGTTTACCTAGTCTTACCTGATTTTCACTTAATTGTTCAATCTACTCAACTATGTCATAAAGCATACATTTTAATTTAGACAAGGTAACCCTCTCTTTACAGGGTCTTATTTTATGAATGCCAGCCTTACAGGCACTAGATCAATGATGCTAAGGAAAATATACTGGACTCATTGATAATTTTGATTATGTACATTAACTCATCTGTTCGAGACCACTGGATAATGCTAAATGTTTGGTTTTCAGTTCTTTTACTTAGAAATAGATAAAAGATAGAATTAATGACTCACCTTTAGAGTGGTTAATTTTATTAACACTCCTCTGTACTACTAATATTTCTAAAAAATTGGAGTAGAAATTGCAATTAATGTAGAATATCTGGGGATATAAAATAAACTCTGAAATGTGAAAGGACCATAAAGTCAAGGTTAGTCACGGAAGCATTGATTCAACATTCAAATAAAACATGAAGCCCATTTCCTTTCATTTAGGTATTCCCAAAGGAATTAGCACCACTGAATGAGAATCTTATTTATTTACATAAGTGAATAATGTTTAGCAAGTCTTAATATTGTAACATTTACATATCTAATTCTACTAATTCTTATTTACAATAAAATTGTATAAAATATTTTAGATCTACGAGACCACCATACACATGTAGAATTATATTTTTCCATATTTCTGAAGTTACATGAGTAGCAATAAAATCATGTTATAAGGTTTAATCTTTCTTTCAAAACAAGTATTATATTTATATCATTATAAAATATGTTTCCATCCTCAGATATTATAGTAGATTGTCTTTTAGAGGATGAATACCCCACCATGTTCTGGAGCAAATTTATCCATATAGTTTTTTTCCAAATTGTTTTGGCAACAACATCAAAAATTCAGTAATAATAAGCATTTATTTATTTTGGGGAGTGCATGATTATTTATTTAATGCCTATCTCCACTGTAGACTGAAAATTATAGAAGGGATTACATCTAATTTGTTTATAGATACATGAATAGTTACTGACCACGTAGCAAGTTTTTAGTTCATATTTGTTGAAATATTAACAAAAATCTAGTTTTAGATTCTCACTTGTCCTGATATAATTCACATATTCAAATTATATTTCATATATATATACACACACATACACACATATGCATATATAATTTTTACTTCTTTTTTAGGTTATGGACTAGCTTTCTAGGGAAAAAAGTGGAAAATAGGACAGAGGATACTAATATGAAGCATCTTATCTCAATCAATTGACTATCTTTTTCTTGATGTGTCATGTCCTTATGTTACCCAGCTTTTCTTTAAATGGAAACACAAAGTTTTCTAAGAATTAAAAGATAGTTTTGAAGGGAAAGTGACACATGAAGGAGGCTTTGTGAGTGAGGGGATGGAGAATTAGGATGCCACAATGAAAAAATGGAGTGACTGATTTTCTGAGAAGATTCTGGATATGCTCAGGAATGGCAGAAAATAGAAAACCCAAGACTCCAGAGTCAAGAAAAGGGTCCATGCTACAGTATATCTGGAAATAAGGGTCAGGATAGAGGCCTAGTGACTTTAGAGACAGGAAGAATCCATATACTCCCACATAGATTATAAGAGTTAGACGAAACAGTGTTAATAAAAAGCTTCCAAGAGATTGGGCCATTATAGGGTTTCAGCCACCATATACAATTTTCAAACTTAATATTACTAGATGATGTTTTCTGTTAACCATGACACCTTCTGAACATTGTATTGAATACTTTTCACAAAGAAAATCTGGCTGTCTGGGAGCTGCATCAAGTTTCAAGCCAAGTGATCCCTTCTGAGTGAAATTTTGTTATTATTGTTGGTAGAGTCTTGTTTGTTTTCTTTTACCATGGACATTTCCAACACAAAAGATTGCATACAGTATGTATGATTTGGAGGATTCAGCATGAGCATTTTAATTTTTAAAAGTATTAAACTTTTTAACATAAAAATTACTTATTTAAGCAATACCTCATTTCAAAGAAAGTTTATATAAGTTATGTGAAAGAAATACATTTAGGCTATTCATTATTCAAACACCTTAAGAATATTTAGGGTAAAATGGTTTCTTTTGTCTATATAACATGGCTAATTGCTTCAATTCCATACTGCACTTTACAAATAGTGACAAAAATTAAAGCCTATACATTTCATTGTCAGCTTAAATTGTACTTTGACCTGTCTAGGAAGTCAATATAATGTTCACATTGAGTATAAAAATATCCCCTAAGGGATCCCACAGAATAAGGCCCAAACCCTATTTCATGGCCTACAAGGCCACTCTTAGTCTGGGCTCCATTTACCTTTACACTCTCATTGCCACACTGCCTCCCACATGCCCTTCAATTTAACAACTTAAACTTTGGGTAATTTCCTATCAGCGTCTCATCCCTGTCATTTCTTCCTGATTTTGCTTATTATATTCCTTTGCTTAAATTCTTTCTGTTCTTTCTATAGATGCTGAAGTCATCATTATATTTTAGATTTTAACTCAAACATGAACTTGTCTCCAAACCTTTCTCAGATGACTCTGAAGGGAAATAGGCATTATGGCCTAGGGGCCAAGAACATTGCCTTTGGAGCCATACTTCCTGAGTTCAAATCCTGGCTCCACTGCCTACTAGCTCTATGACTTTGGATAAGATATATTATCTCTTAGAGTCTAAAAATATGGAGGTAATATACATTTCCTCTTACTTCTGTTTGTGAAACCAGCTCTATGAACAAATTTCAATGACCCCTATAGATTTTTTTTATAACCTTCTTCCTTAACTACTTGAAATTTTTGAGTTGTTTACCAGAAATAGTGGAATTTTTATAAGACAAAGGAGATGAGACTCTGCAGGCCCCTGAACAAGATTCCTGATGCCAAGAATTACCATCCCCCATGACCTGCCCCAGTGCACGTGGCCCCTCCTTAAAAAGCCCATGATCTCTGTTGGCTAGGGAGATGGATTTGAGACTATTTCTCCTGTTCTCCCAACAGACATCTTTTGCATTAAAATTCCTTTCTTCCTTGGCAATCCTCGTTGTCTCAATAATTGGATCTTTGTGCAGGGAGCAACTGGATCTAGGATGAAACCCCTTTGTGGTTTTAATAACATTACTGCACTTAAAGCATTTAAAAGAGAATGTGACTCACAGTATTTACTAAGTTAATATTAGCTGTTTTATTTATTACTTCCCAAAGAAAAAATAATACCATCATCAACTGTGTCCCCATATTCTAATTGTATAGCTCTATTATACATTTTATTGGATTATAGCTTGATATGTTCACTTCTAATCCTCTTGCTAGATTTAAACTCTATTGCGTATTCCCAGAAAGTTTCTGGAACCTGGAAAATATTTGGTGGTCAAATGTGTTTATTGAATGATCTGTTCATTATGCTAGTTGCCATGGATGATACCTTTTCAAGGAAAAGAAAGGAAAAAGAATAGGCTATCTTCATGAAGGTTGGAGGCATATTGCTATTCAACATATACTCTAGAATATGCTTGGTATTATGAGCAATAAAATTAATGGCATCCAATGCTACACATTCTATTACAGTTGCTGTTTCTGGCTTTATAATTGTCCCAAGAGTGCATGACAGTAATGAGATCAGGGAGGCAGCAGAGACAAGAATTATCAGTCTTTAGTAATCATATCTCGGTATGTTAAATTGTAAAATCTGACATTAAAATATGCATGGGGGTCTCTTAAGACTGCATGAAAAAAACAAGCTCTGTAGCACTAAAATCTGAATTGGCCCAATTTCTTTTTAAGACATTATATTTGTCAGTGGAGTCAAATGTGGAGATGAATGCTTACAATAAGATAACTAGACACATTTACTTGTTAAATGTCTTCTGTATCATAAAAATAGCTTGTGAATTAATTTATTTTTTTTCTTAAAGCCAGTATTTATACTTTTTAAAATTAGAATGGTTAAGAAATTATTTGGAAAACCAAAGTGTTTCTATATTTTTCATCTATTTTCATCCAATTCCCAAAAAATGACCGAAACCCCATGGGGACAGATGGCTCACCAAAAATCTTGTTACATGTGATTTGTGTTGAAATGGAGTCATTTCAGAGTGACTCCATTGTTACTTTGTAGAATCTTCCTAATGAGCTGGCACACTGCACAAAGGAGATAACTGATAGAAAGCTCAGTGTGTTCAATAAGAACCCTCTAGGTAAATAAATAAATATGCATTATTTATGCTGTTATGGACAAGCCAATGGAATAATGGTATTTTCAATTTTACTAGCAATGAATTTGGAATTTACTGTTAATTGGTATGAAACATTATTTCTGTATGAAACATTTATACATATATCTGTGTGTATATATATATATATATAATATCTGATCCACATCTAATTAGGCTATCTCTGCTTGAAAAATCTACAGTGGAGTAAGAGAAAATAGCACATGGCCACCCAAGTAGCCCAGTGGCCAGAACATCACGCTGTTTGAGTACCTTCATCCCCTTTCAATTTGGAACAGACACATAATTAAGGTCAATATCATGTGCTTGATTATCCAATGGCTTCCATCCCAAATTAACTCAATTCGGTTTAGCCTTTGTGTGTTCCATCTGATCATATGGCTATTTCAACAATTATTTATTGAGGATTGATCATGTTACATGCACTGGAATGGTGCTTTGGTTCTATCAGTGAATAAGACCAATCCAATGGTTTATTGTTATTTATGTTTCTTTAAATATAGAGTTTCACGATTAATAAAAAAATGAGCTTTCCTCTGAACTGTTACTAAATGTTTCACAAAGAGTCACTTAATGTGCAGGGTGCCCCAAAAGTCACCATACATAGGGAAAATGGGAAATTGTAGCTAAATGTACCTTTATTTATAAAATATTCATTATAAAATTTCACAAAATTTTTCCTTTCTATGAAGACTTTTGGGACACCCTGTATTATCAAATATCATTTGAAAATTCAACGAACCTAGGAACATTTTTTTAGTAATCCTTTAGCTTCTTTTCTTCACAAATTTTGGATTCTTTTACGGAAACTTGCTCCATGAGTGCACAGAGAGAAAAATTCCTTATATTGCAAAGAAATGATGACTCATTACAGAAAATTATTCATTAAATTAAGCTTATTATCAAATTTCCAAGTTCTTTTCTTATCATAAAATTATTTCTCTAAATGATATGTTTTGCTAATGTAATATTTCAAAAGTTCTCTGTACAGTTAGCAAAAGATCCTTAAAATTTATTGTTATAATTTCTTAGAAAATTATTAGAGTTTAAAGAATAGAATCATTTTAATGATTTTAATTGTATGCTATTGGGAAATTTACATACTGTTAGTTAGTTCTACAAGTCCCAAAATATGCTACCATTATTTGTTTTTTACTTGGCAAACTCACATTATAAAGAAAAAGAAGTAAATCAATAAACATAAAATTGTCCTTTGACAATTGTGCTAATACGATGCAAAATAATAGACTAAGAATTTTTTTTTTACAGTTTGGATATTTTATTTCTTCTGCCACTCAACCTAACTTAATGTGGACTATTAATCCATAGCTTCTTTTTTTTTTTTTTTTTTTTTTTTTTTTTTTTTTTGAGACAGAGTCTCACTCTGTTGCCCAGGCTAGAGTGAGTGCCGTGGCGTCAGCCTAGCTCACAGCAACCTCAAACTCCTGGGCTCAAGCGATCCTACTGTCTCAGCCTCCCGAGTAACTGGGACCACAGGCATGCGCCACCATGCCCGGCTAATTTTTTCTGTATATATATTTTTAGTTGGTCAATTAATTTCTTTCTATTTTTAGTAGAGACGGGGTCTCGCTCAGGCTGGTTTCGAACTCCTGACCTTGAGCGATCCGCCCGCCTCGGCCTCCCAGAGTGCTAGGATTACAGGCGTGAGCCACCACGCCCGGCCCAATCCATAGCTTCTTATCAGAGGTATATTAAAAGCATAAGTGTCTAGGTTACAATTATACTTCAACTCTTTTGATAATTGTAAAACTATTGATCTCCCTAATTTTGATGCCCTAAAATAATTTTTATGTTAATGATGATAGTGTGTTAACAGGAAAAAAATCATGAAGAACATGATAGTTTTACTCCTTGAGAACTAAAATAACTTGATAGTGACCAAAACTTAATATTAGTATGGCAGAGAGCAAAGATCCTCACTTTAAGAACACATTTTAAATGGGGTATATACTCCTTATCAGCAGCTAATTTGTATAGATAAGCCTGTAGTAATGCTAGTGAAGGCCAAAGCTATATTTAACAAACCGAGCATAAAGAGAAGGGTCATTTTTGCCCCTGCAAAGAGTGATAATTCTTGTCTCTGCTATATCTCTGATTTCATTATTGTTGTGCACTCTTGAGACGCTTCTAAACATGCTTACCCTCAGATGTCACACATAGAATTCTCTTTATGACAATGATTTTCAGAGAATGAGATGACGCTGAGGGAACTGGACTTGGAGGAATTAATTTATTCCTAGCTTTTAGCATTTGTGTTAATGATAACACCCTATTTATCACAAGAAGTTTTTTTCAGCCAAGAATACATCACCAAATACCCTATGCTGTTAAAGTCTTTAAAAGGAAATGGATTCAAGACCATTATCTATTTACCACTATCCATTTCATCTCCTTTATATAAATGGTGGAGTCATGATACTCTCATCTTTAATTCTATTTAAGAACTTGAACATCTCATGGTAATGCTAATGTGATGACTTCTGGCTTCTTTTTCCTACAGAGATTTCACTACCAAATCTGATTTATAATATATTTTTATACATACCTTGGTTTCTGGTCAATAATTTGAAATTGCATATTACCTTTATTCTGTTGCATCTGTTTGTACCTCAGTGATCACTGTTGCCCTCATTTTCAATTTATTCCTACCATAAATTATTTCATTCAAGGAATACAGTCAGATTTCAAAATTTAAGAAAAATGAGTCATTTTTAATCACTGTGAATATGCTGAGGCGAAGTAGCTTTTATTTATTATATAATTGAAATTACTTACATGATTAAGGTTTGCTGAGTCTAAGAAATCTCCATGGGCCAATTCAATCAGCCTGATCAGAAATGGTGAAAAACTAAACAGTGAATCACACACATACCTTTTTCTAGCTTCTTAGTACAACATTATTTTATAAATCATAATTACCCAGAGAATATAAATATGAATCAAGGAATATTTTATAAATTCTGCAGGTAAATAAAAAAATTAATTAAGGTGTTCACTTTCAAAGTGGACCAGAGTATAAAAACAAATGTAAATAATGATGAAGGCTTAGAAGTATACAGAGAGAGTAATGCCAGAGATTCGTATCCTAACACACTGTTTTTAGATCCATTCACAGTTGGCTTTTGTAGGTCTTTTTCTTTGTACAATGGACACAGTTATTTAAAGGGTCTTCAGACATTTTTGCATCAAACTTAACAACATTGTCACAAGGGATAAAGAAATAATAGCAGTCAAACAAAATATCACCCTAAGTTTGCACTAGAAAACACACAAGGAATGCTATTGCTTCCTCAAGCTAACACCCATACATTTTTTCTAATTAATGAAGGTTATATTCCAGTTCAGCTTATTGCAGACAAACTCAATTGTTGAAAAAATCAATAATGCTGAACAACAACAACAAAAGTACTGAGGCAGTGATAGGGCTGTTTGACGAGAGAATGTATATAGAATGTCTGTGCTTTCAATGTTCATTCATTCATGGATTTGTAGTAATGAAAAAAGCTCTATAACCTTCCAGAAAAAGAACTTAAGCACTGGCATCATCCTCCTTAGTATACTATTTGTGTGTGTGTGCTTGCAGGCAATCTGTTCCAATGGAAAATTAATGCTTACCTAATATAATATCATAAAAGCCAGCCAGGTATTGTAAATAAAGTTGAGAAGAGAAAGATGGATTATCTCATCAATTGCTTTTCCTAAAGTAAATTACATTAGAAGGCAGCAGCATTAATTTTACCCATACAATATTGATTAAGAATCTTTTAATTGTAAAGTTCTCAGAAGATATATTAATAATTATAGTACTCTTCTATGACACCATCAATATTACAAAGCATGTGCATGTGTATATATAAATGTATAATTTATATATAAAATGTATTATATACATAATTTATATATAGCTCATTGTATATATACTTTATATATGTAATTTACAATTATAGGATTATATATGTAATTTTAAACTAACATACATACATTTATATTAATATAATATAAATATATTATATTAATATGTGATGTGTAAATAGTATATGAACACATTATTACATTATATCATATTAGGTTATATTATCTTCAATATTGTTATATTACATATGCATTACCTGTATGTGCAAAATATAAATACATTTATAAAATGATCATGTATAAAGTGCCATTTTTCCACACTTTCAGGTGAAAGGATAGGATTCAGAGAAGTTAGTTGATTTGTTCATGGTCACACAACTAGGAAAGGGCAGAACTGGAACTGTAATCTAAATCCGAGCTTCCCTAAGATTGCTAGCAGAAAAAAAGAGGAAAATATGCAGGTTGATTTTATTATTAGAAATCCAGACAGAATATTCATAATTAAAGTGTGATGACTGAAAATTTACTAGTATTAATCATTAAAAAAACTACAAATGTCAATTTTTATTAAGATGACATCTGGTTGTAATGCTGAACCAATCTGTATGGTATATTTCATTGGTTCGATGCATGATTTTGAGTTTTTTTCCATTCTGCTTTGTTTTATAGAAAGCTGTTGCAGCAATCCTAACCATTAGTATGACAGGAGTTTTGATATTTAACGGCTTTTTTTCAGTAATCAGCCTTTTTTTTTCATCATCTACCTTATAGCACAAAAAGAGTCAGCAGATTGGTTTCAGGAGTGCCACAGCTGTGTTTTACTTTTGACACCAAATAGAATCTAACTCTGTCCTTAGCTCCATTTACACCATAATTTGGCCACAAATTCTATTAGCTAATATGTTCTTTGTGAGTCTAAAGGAAATTCAATACTTATTCATCTATACTCCTATTTCATCTTCACTAGTCAATTACAAATTTATTTACCTAAGTGTTCACTATAGTTTAGGTTTGAGAAATATCAGGTAAAACTGTCAGAGGCACCATTTCATACTCTTACATAATTTTTCTCTTCCCCAATAATATTTACATAGCTGTTGTATGAGAGTAGTTTTACTATCAGTTTCCTAATAATGCACAAGCACCAGGACGTGGATATATAAAGCTGTTTTTTGTCTTTCAGTCTCTTTAGGAAAGATAAAATGATTTCAGAACGACAAACATAGTTTTGGGAAATGGCTGAAATGCAACAATGTTGTGCTAATTAACAGATTGTATGTGGTCAGCAAAGAGACATAGTGCTTGTCTCCTTGAATCTATGACTGCAAACAGTCCTAATGATGTGAGCAGCTTTCAGAGTCACTCCCAGTTAAGAATCGTTCACTTACAAGATTCATATGCCAGACCCCTGTCTCTGCTTTACTTTTATAACAGCCGGAGGGAAAAAAAACAATTGAAATAAACCTACCAATCATGGCTTAAAATGATGGGACTGAGGACAGCTGTGTGCTCACGTAGTACATCTGCTGGACTGATCTGTCTAGTTATCCTCTGCTGTGGATCTATCCTTAATTTTCAAATTAAAACTTTTAATATGCTGATTGACCAGAACAACTAAAAAGGATTCTCTATGGCAAGAAATGAAATTTTAATTTATATTTTGGGAAACCACACAGATTCTAAAAGAACAAAGTGATATATTAATAAATGAATTGTTTAAACTTGTCAGATTTTATAAATTAAAACTAATATCTAATCTATATATTATTTTAAGCAAAAGCTTATATAATAGCAATATAACACAGATATAGGACTAATATTTATCTTTGTCATCCTTTAGGCTATTTATGCATATTTTTTTCTCCCAAAAGAGCCATGGAAATCCTTTGGATAAAGGGTTGTCTTGTCATTATTCATTGTCGACAACAGAAAACTAGGTGCTATCAATGTGCAAGTCATAGTGAAGAACCAGAATGGAAAGAATAATGTGTGAGCACGGAATGTGGTTCACTTTCCATCACGTTGGGAGAAATGTAGATGTTGGAGTGATGGTTTTGAACATGAAAGCACTTTTGAATGGTGTTCTATCTGAGTTTAATTTAGAAGAAATGTATGTTCTTGAGGGGGTGAGGGGCACATACAAAATTAGAGAGTTCAACCTTGGAGTAGTTTAGAAGGCAGACACAAGAAAAGGGGTATGGAAGGAGACTGGTTAAGGGACTATCATATAGATTCAGCACAAGGTAACGAAGGTGGCAGTGGAAATAGAAAGCCTAGTATAAGCTCAGAATAATTTATAGGATATAAGACATGAAAGAAGAGATAAAGAAAAGACTATAGGATGACAAAAGTTCAAGCCTGAGTAACTAAGAAAATGATGTGATTGGAGATTGAAATAAGGAAGTTCTGAAAGGACTTTAACTTTGGAGAGAAGATAATAAATTTCCCAGGATGCAAGGATGGTTGGTACTTTATATAGCCATGACCACACAACTATGAGAAGATATCTTAGAAGTAAACACTTGTGTTATTTTAACAACTAAATATTCAAATAAATACATTCTATATTTTTATTGCAATTTTTGAGTAATCACATTAAAAGAAGGATCACATGTTACAGAAATGTTTCCATGGTGACCACTGGATGAATGAAAGAGAGTTATGATTTTGGCAATGAGAATCGGTCTCAAGGATTATCACAGCCAAAGGGGAAAATGTTTAATGAAAAAAGAAATATTGAAGGAACAATGTATAAGGAAAAGTTTTATTTTTCAAAAAATTATAATTATCAAAAATTTATGAACATTTTAGGTTACAGATGATAATAAAATTGAGATACATTTTAACATCCTAAAGGTATGATCTGTCTGTTATCCATTATTTGAGCAGAATGAATAAGATAGCATTACCTACCTAATAATCCATTTAGAAGGTAACAGTATAATATTGAAGAACTAAAAAGGAACATAGAGCTAGACGTGGGACTGAGCTGGGCACTTTATGTGCCCTTCAGCACATCAATTAACCTAGCAGAAATTTTCTTCCCTGGTCTATGAAGTGGGGAAATATTACCTAATTGGGTTTCTCTGATCTGTGAGGATGAAATGAGACAATGTGCAAGAACTCTGTCAATGTTCAGGTTGACTGTTATTAGTCCCATTAGATTGTCTGACCAAATCCTTTGCTCTGTGGTGCAATCCAAAACATTATCCCTAAAGCAAGTTCTAGTGTGATAACTCCTGGAGGGTATACCTAAGGGAACTCCTGCCAGGACATCCCAGGCAGGAGGAAAAATTTATCTTTTTGTCCTGGCACATAGAATGAAACAACTCTCTAAGTGAGCCCTGTTCAAATTCCCATAATTCTCTGCATTGGGAGCAAGAGCTAGAGGAAAGTATTAATGGAAATAAAATGACAAGGACTCACACTATTGTCTTCTAAGGCCATTTTCCCTATAGGGTGGAATCTTTTTTTTTTTTTTTATCTCATGCTTTCCTGATGGCTTTAATCAGGCATTAAGGGTTTCTCTGTGCTCTACTGAGCTCCACAGATGCTGCTACTATGGGTGGGTTACTATCCTGAGGTGGTGAATCTATGTGATGTAGATAAAAATCTTGTCTAGGAAGGTGAGCTTGGAGTGGGAGGAAGGAAAAAGGTTTTCTCTCTTCTGTGATCTGGAATTGATTCCCAAAGCAGCCTGAAAGAAAGAGAAACTTTAAACAAACAATGAGGGTATCAGAGGGCTTGCCTGGAAGTAGGCTAAAAATGAACAGAAAGTAGATATTATTCTTTTTGAAATTTAAATCTCCTAGCCTCTGTGATCTTAAAGATAACATTCTGGAGGACGTTTCTGTATTATGTTAGAACAGAAGTTATGAAAATCTCCTAACCCATAAAATAATCTGCTTTTATAGGATGAAGCATTTTATAGATGAAATTATCCAGTAATTTGCTATCCAGTAAATTATCCAGTAAAATGCATATTGTTATATATATTTTTAAAAATTGATAAAAATAGCTGAATGTAAGATCACTCTGTCCAGAAAGAAGATTCACTGATTATTAGATGAACTCATTGTATGCTAGCTGCTGGTAAGTTGCTAATTAAATGCAGTTCCTATAAAAATTGATTATTTGATATTTTATTGTTGAAATAAATATATTTCTGAGATGCTTCATGGCTCTGAGTCATAGGAAAAAAAAACTTATTTTGCTGTAACCTTTTTGGCAGTTCTTTTTCTAAGCGTTAAACACAAAGTAGAAATTTAAAATTTTAAGGATCTCACTGAGACCCTTATGGCTTATCTTCTTTAATATGTGATGGACTCTATTACAGGATAAAAGCACTACACAAAGATCAGTGTAAGACTTAAGTTCCTGGCAATGCCCGATCAGGACATACTCATGACTCAGTGTAGCATGGCCTGTGATCTACACTGGGGATCCCTTATATACCCTTCTTTCGATGAACTTTTAAACATTTTTCCATGCCACATTTTTCCTTTGGAATTTGCTTCCTCCCTCCAAAAGCTCTGTCCTCTAGAACAGTGGTCTACAAACTATTTTGACGATGCACCCTTATTCATAAAACAAATGTAATGTGAATACCTACCCTCAGAATGTGTGTACCCCTCAGAATATAAAGTACAAGCATATACTATTGTACTACCATATTACAAACATAAAATATGCACTAAATAGAAATTTAAACAGAGCTAAAGGCAATATACATAACCTAAAAGTTTGCACCCCCGTAATATTCTGAAATAAAAATAAACAGAGCTAAAGATGAAACAAGTATTAATATAACATGATTTTATTTTCACTGTATTTATGTAAAATACAAAAATATTTTTGTACTCAAAATTAAATGTGCTCAATCTGATCAGATTGGGAATTTTTGTGACTGAAGAGATTATACTAGAGGTTGGGAAATGTTTCTTCCATTTGCTTGATGTTTACCTGTATTCACCTTATTAGTATTATCTTCATACATAGTTTCTTATAGAACCTTTAAGACACTTGCCTATTTTTAAAATACTTGTCCATTTTGTAAGGGTTAATTTAGTTAAAACTAGATAATATGATAATTAGTCCACTTATCGGTTTCATGAGTATTTCAATTAGTCACACTAAGATGACCGCATATGAACTGAAGATACCTTAGTCACCCTGTCTGCAGGGTGGGACTCTCACTCTTTCTTGGAAAAATTCTTTAATTCACATGTGTGATATGTGAGTGGCTGAAGTACAAAACAAATAAGCAAGGCAGCATCAAACTGTATCTTAAATACTGGTAAATTTAAGATCTTAATTAAAATAGAGATATAGGTATAGAAATGCATACGTTTCTTCCCACACCCCAATGGGTTATCTTGAGTAACCTTGAGCATGCACAATCTTCACTTTAGAATCCAATTGTTTGTAGAAATTGTCAGTGTCCTTATAGATTTTCTTTCTTCTTGTGGCCTACCTGGTCATAATGGTTTCACTGGTTTTGTAGCACAGTTGCCACATACATACCAATGTAACCTCATGGCCAGAACTAGCCCTGTACTGTCTGCTGTATTTTTGTAGTCTAGTTCTATTTTGTTTGTTTTTATTAACAATACATTTGGCCTGATGGTTATGTTTGCTGTCTCTGTTTCCAATAACTAATTATCCATTGGGGGAGAATATGTAACTGACAATGGTTCCAAAAGTCACTCATCAAAAAATGGCAAGAAAATGAAGACTTATTTGTGATTCTTCAATAAAAGAGATCACTGATTTGTTCTTAAGCTAGAGGAGACAAAGATCTCAAACCTACTGTACCCCATCAACCCTGCCTCTGCAGAGCTTGGGATGGCAGCACCCTCTTAGCTTCCTGAAATGCTACTGCCTATTCTCACTCCAGACTGAATGAGTGAAGGACTCTAAATGAAGAAATTTATGAATGTAGAAGAGAGATATAGCCCTTAGATTGAGATAAGTTACATTGAGGAGAAGCTGGGGCTTCTAGAAAGATTCTGATGCTGTGGTAGGTAGAATAATGGCATCCCAAAGATGTCCACGTCCTAATCCCCCAAATCTGCGAATATGTTAGATTACATGGCAAGGGGTACTTATGGTAGCAGATGGAACTGAGGTTGCTAATCATCTGACCTTAAAATAAGGAGATTATTCTGGATTATCTGGGTGGGCTGAATGCAATCATAGAGGTCCTTATAAGAGAAAGAAAGAGGCAAGAGAGTCAGTGTCAGAGAATCGCAGCATGAGAAAGACCCAAATAGACACTGCGGCTTTAAAGATGTGGAAAGGGTCCATGAACCAAGGAACCTAGGCAGCCTCTAGAAGCTAGAAAAGGCAAGAAAACCAATTCTCCCCTAGAGCCTCGAGAAAGGAACGTAGCCCTGCCAATACTTTATTTTAGCCTAGAAAGTTCTATTCTAGACTTCTGATTTTTAGAACTATACAATAATAAATTGGAATTAAGTTAGAAAGTTTGTGGTAATTTCTTACAATAGCAATAGAAAACAAATATACATGCCTTGGGAAAAAATATATACTTTAAAAGAATGATTCAACTGTAAGAAATGCAGAGTAAGAAGAGAAAATAAGGATGCAACTCAGAGGAGGCTCCTTGTGAAAAGTACAAGATAGTTGCTTTCCCCTGCGAACCTGGAGAGGGGAGGTCATACTTTTCATACAACCTTAGGTTCCTTTTCTTACAGTATAATTTTCTCTATCCAGCCTTCTAGTTTTTGATGGTGCTGAAACCAAGGGAAAAGGGAAATATAGAAGAGGGATAGCTTGCTCTGATCTGGCTGAAACCGTTATTTTGAGAACTCCAAGTTGAAGGGAGACATTTCCAAATGGTTCAGTCACTGATGAGATACCTTATCAAGGAAACTATGCATCTTTGGAAAGAACTACAATTATTGACTAGATTAGTGAATTTCCAGACATTATCTGCGGCAGATAGTGATTCATTTTCCTCTTCTTTCCTGAAACACTGTGAGACAGCATGCCGGCAAGCTGGGGAGCAGGAGCTAGTTTGGTGGGTCATTCTGTACTGTGCTCCACCCTGGTGTCTGGTCACAACTGGTGACTATTATGACCTTATAATTTAACCAGAGGTATATGAGACCCACAAGTGCATGTGTTTATGTGTGTGAATGCATGCGCATGTATGTAACACACATTGATATTAAAAGTTAAGCCACTTTTGCTTGTCCCTTTATATAAACGATGATGTGTCCCTGACTGAGAAAACTATCAAGTCCTTCTTCTCTCTCAACTTGAAAAACAATGTATAGGATTGTCTATTATTCAACAAGCAACAGTCTCTTCTTTCTTCCTGTGCCTATTACTTCTCCAAATAACAGAGAGAAAATAAGAATCAATAATAATTTCTTTAGACTATTTCATTTTTATTCTAATGTTTCAGATGTGATTTCAGGTAATTGCCCTACCAATGACCCAGAAGACTTAAATGAACAAACCTTCTAGTAGTCGAATCTGTTTCAACTTGCACAAAAAGAAAGTTTGAACCTGCCTTGTGCTCACTGGGATGTTTTTATTAAATACATATTGTAGAATTTCATCATTTATTAAAGAGAATGAATACAATTACCTGTTATACTGATGTAACTGATTTGCCATTAAACTCAAATAAATCCCTGTTATGCATCAATGTTGATGATTCTGCTTAGAGAAATAATCCAGGATAGAGATAATGCAATGACTTCTTAATTCTCATTTTGGTGTATGGTATTATTTAAAGGATGATACCAACTTTGAGAAAGGATTGTCAGACTTTAATATTCACGAATGGATTTGCTTAAAAAGAGCATATGCCATGAAGGTATAATTGTGTTTTGTGATACCCCAATGGGATCTTATCCTATTTCATGGAGAGATTTTTAATTATATTTAATATGATCTGATTTGTATTAAATAAAGCTGCTGGTTCTTTGCTGAAAGTCAGTTGGAGACATGTACAATGAAAACTATGATTGTGCCTAGTCACATATACAGTTCTGAAGGTCACAAGTCTGATTCAGAGAATGAGTCTAAATCTTGAACAGAACTCCAATTAGTTAAATCAATTTATGTGATTGGTTTAAATCTCTGGAGCTACTTTTCAGCTACTTTTCACTCAATAAACATATATTGAGCAGTTACTTGAACTAGGAACTGAGCCAGAAGCTGGGAACACCAAAAAAAGTAAGAAGTAGTCTTTGTTTTAAAGAATTTGCAGTCAGGTAGGAGGGAAAAAAAGTCCAAGAAAATAGAGAGTTGGCATGCAGTGATGTAAGTGCCATAATAGCTATAATAGAGGCTTCTTCAAAGTACTAGGAGAGCTCAGAAGGAGAGTGATTAATTTTTCCAGGTGATAGAATCATAAAGAAAGTAGCTTTTGGTTTTAGATTCCCTTCCTTTCCTTTCCCTTCTTTTCCCTCCCCTCCTCTTACTTCCCTTCCTCTTCTTGGCCACTTTGTTCCAGAAAGGAATTCCATAAAATGACACATAAAAGACAAGATATCAAATTTTAAAGTAAAGAGAAGAAAAAGAAATGTTCAGCTTATAAAATATTGTCAGGAAGGTAATTGGGAAAAAATCCATACTCTTGATTACAAACAGGCTTTAAATTTGCCTCTGAAAGTTCTGGCAACCACTGGGAAAAAGAATAGCTGGTGGGTGTCACTACTGAGATTGATAAGATAAGTACAAACCAATCCTATAGAAGAATTAAAACTACTCTGGGTCTGAGATCATCCAAGGAGACATTTTCCAAGTAATATTTATAAATAAGATGCGTCAAAAATATTATGATAGGATGGTCATGCTTGAGGCTCTGCCTCGAGGGGGGAGGGGGGCATGGGCAATATACGTAACCGTAATATTTGTACCCCCATAATATACTGAAATAAAAAAAATAATAATAATAAAATAAAAAATATATATATTATGATAACATCTTTGACAAGATCTTCGCAGAACAAGAAACAAGTCAGATGGAATTTACAGGACAAGTAATGTTTATCATGTAAGAGCAAAGGTGTACATTATGAGGAAGGAAAGTGCACATGCTGTTTGTTGAAAGCCCATATCATTTTTTCAGCTAATTTGGTAGAGTTAGAGCATAAAGGAGTGGATTGGAGGGAAGTGTCATGAGTTGATACGTAAGAGAAAGATCAAGGTCATATTATGAAGGACCTGGAGACACAAATTGATATTGACTTTTATAAGACTAGCACATTTTGAGATAAGGACTGAAATGAGTAAAGTTATGATCAGATGAATTTTTTATCCCATATTGTCTGGTTCTAGCTATCATAACACTTACAAGGGAAGGGGCAGCAAGTGGAGGAAAAATGATGAGAATTAACAAAATCGTTTTAGACATTACTTCCAAGGCAGACTTTCCTGGAAGTCTTCCATTATACAGTATACAGCTATCTTTTCATTATACAATATCTCTCTATTAGTGGGATTTGTTATTTAAGCCTATTTAGGCCATTTCTTGTGCCTTATCCTTCTACGTTTACCAATCATTTTGAGTATAATAAATATCCAATTTTTTGAAGCATATGCAACTCAAATTTATAAGAGTAAAGAAAACAAAATTTCCTGGCTTCAAGAGTCAATACCATATATACCTGCTTTTTGTGATTCGTTAGCTGGCTGAAGGAAGTAAAGGAGGCTCTACTGGTCAGGGGCATGGGATTGCTTTGCTTAGCAAAAGGAATTTATGTCCCAGTTCCAGTGTTCCCAGGTTCTGCTCTAAGACACTTTGAGGAAGTTCCTTTCTGGACTTGCTCAGGCTCCTTCCTGAGCCCTTTCTCTCTAAATAGGCTGTATTCACAGGAAAATCAAGCTCTGACATTCAGCTTAATGTTTCTCAAGCATGCCAAAGACCTGTTGAAGACAGATTTCCCTTCCAGGTCCCAGATGGGGGATGAAATCCTAGTTCTGCTATCAGAGCACATGATCAGCTCCTCAACTCCTAGTTGCCAAAACCAAAACACCAGCTCCAACCTCTTTTCCTTAAAAAAACAAGTTTATTAGATTGAAAAGAAAGGTCAAAGACAGGGGCATCACTCTTTCACCATGCACTATATTTGCTTTTCGTGGCTCTCTTACTAAGACTGCCAGGTAGACATCTGGATCAGAGGCATGGTCTCTCAGCCCTGAGCTGAGTCTCCAATCACATGTGTTTGATACATGCCCTAACTGTGGAATTATGGCATAGATTCTGCAGGGGGTTACACGTATGTCCTTAGGGTCCCTTCCACATTGGATAGATCTCACAAGCTAGCACTGAGTGGGCGATACAATACATGATTTGTTGAGGTGGAAATCTCCTCCATCAGTCAGGCACGGTGAGACTGAAAGGAAGGCTATATGATGATCAGCAGAGCCCACCTTATACCCTTCCCTTTTACCTGTTCACCAAATGTGTGCCAGTTTTCCTGGCAACATAGGCTCAGCTTCTCAATAAGGACAGAGGGCAAAAATGTACTCTGGTTGGTAGCAAGTGAACTGAGATCAAGGAAAGCTCTCTTGACCAATGTATCCACTCTTTAAAGGAAACCTAGAAAATTAAAAATAGCTTTGAGGTTACAGGAGTATAAATCACAGGAGTGTGTAAGTTTGGGACAGAGTAAAACATTCGGGATATGCTCATGGACAAAGAAAGGAATTCTGATCTGAATATAGCATTGCAGAAAGATCACAGAACTAGGAAGAATCAGGAGGATTGAGTTATAACTTCACTGTGTCCTTGTAGATCTGTGGGAAGATGGATTTACCTACCTGGGTCCCAATTTCCTAACAGATAAAATGAGGTAATTAGATGAGATCCCAACCCCACCCCCCACACACCGCACTGATGTGTAACAACTCTACCACTCACTGGGAAGGCAACAAGTTATTGCCTGGTGTTTGTAGCATACAACCACGACTATTGGTGTAGCTACTTTCTTGGTCCTGCGGACCATTATTCTCTTTTAGAAAATGTTCTTGGCCACTGTAGCATCTTCACTCAAAACAAGAGGGTTAAGCCCTAAAACACGATGTCTGCGCCCTTTGCTAATGAACCTGAATTCAGGAATGTTCTAGTTAGTGATAATCGTTTTTGCCAGAAGGAGCCATCAATAGTTTTCATTTGAAAGAGAACCTGGGAGAAGTCAGAAAACCATGGATTTGTTTAAGAAATAAGAAGTAAGTTGCTTAGTTATTGGGAGAGTAGAGGAACACAGGGCAGGAGGGCTATTTGTATCTTCTGCATCCAGGAGGTAAAATTAGGAGGAGAGAAAGGAAATGGAAGGCAAATGGCAGACATCTTTGAGGAAGGCTGACTGATGCAGTGCTACTGTTGAGCTGGATTTTATAATATCACCACAGCTGCCCTGTTGTGGGTCTCACACCCAAAAGCCCCCTGAAAGAACTATGCCATTGTCACACATGTGATAGGTTTATCCAAATGGGAATAGGGTTCAAAATCATGACTGCCAGTTAGCTAAGTCCCAGTGAAACTTTGGCGATCCTAAAGAGACATCAAGTGAGCCAACTCTCCTTCTGAATTGCACTGTGATTATTCCTCCACAAATCAGTACAGAACCTCAATTCTCAAGGCCCTCGCTATTTGTGTCCAAGTTGATCAGACCCCACAGCTTAACTCGCAAAGGCAAAAACAGCTCAAAGTCTCATTACAGCCAAAGCTAAAACCCTGTCAGCTAACAAGCATGACCCAGCTATTTTTTCCACTTTCTGGTTGGATAGACAGCAGACTTAAAACAGGTCATAAGTGAGATGTCTGGGGACCACCTCTGCCTGCTTATGGAGCTTCATGCATGCATTTCTGCAACAGAAATGGGAACTAACACAGTCACTATGTTAGGAACTGAGGTAAATATTTTAAAAATGAAACATGAAATGTATTACATTTTACTAGGAGAAATGTAATAGACTTTTGGGGTAGAGGGGAGGTGGAATGTGGAGTAAAGGTGCTCATCATAGTTAGAATGCTCCAGGATGCCCTTCCCTCTTCTTCTTGTCCTCTTCCTCACATTAATTCTTCCTTGAGCCTCATCTTCCCTTCTTTGTTATTTCCAAATCTCTCCTATCAAGATGGGGATTTTAAAAATGGGGATGAAGTCAGGATCACTGAGGTTCAAGTAAGATGAGGAGAGGAGAATGAATTCTCCCTGCCCATTCTGTCAAATATATGTACCACAGGTCTCCATTTTGACTGACATCATCTGAATATCCTTCTTACAGAACAATCTGGTAGAGGTAGGAGATTATAGGACAGTGGAAAAAATGGAATATTAAGCAACAGAATACCACCAAGCAAGGATTGGCATGCAGAGGAAGCAATAGGTGAGAAGCAGGCTTTACTCCATTGTGAATGGTCTTCGGTACTAGGTAGACTGAAATTTAAGTCCCAGATGTTCACTTGCAAGCTGAGCAACCTCCAGTCCTACAGAGAGTTTGATTCTATGTCCTCTCTAGGTGATCTCTCTGACTTTTCCCACCCATACAAAAAAGTAGAAGTGACACTGTGCTAGTTTCAGAGCCCAATACTTAATAGATTGGCAGGTCCCACTTCCTGTCTCTTGGAATACTTGTTCTAGTCTAGGAGATGCCAACCACCATGTAAGAGGTCCGACAATGCTGAGGCTGCCATGCTGGGAGGAATCATGTAGCCACACAGAAAGGCTTCATGGAGAGAGAGAGATGCCTGACCAGCTCCGAGGTGTTCCAGCTGAGGTAGAGACATGTGAGCCAATGCTCCTACAGATGATTCCAACCCCAACTGCTATCTGACGATAGACATATGTCAGAACTACTCAGCTGAGCCAACTCAATACACAGAAGTGTGTGCACTAACAATAAAGCATTGTTTTAAGCCACTACATTTCAGGGATGTTTATTATGCAACAATGCATAACTGGAAGAGTAACCCTGAACAACTTATTTCACCTCTCCAATCCTTAGTTTCCTCATCTTAAACTAGAGATCATAGCAATGTCTATCTCTGAGGGAGATTGTGAGGTTTCTGTGCAATAAAGTTTGTAAAGCAGTTAGCACAGTACCTCACTTAGTAGTAAACAATGTATATTAGATGTTGTCTATTCCAATATTCAGAATTTTCTGTTCCAAAATTCAGAATTTGTCAGATTTACAAAAGTCATACTATCTACATTCTATAGCACCCATAGTGAGGTCTACAACAGTCCTGTCATCAAACATACCAACATTTCTGTAGTGAAGCATATGAACGGTCACATCAAGAGAGATAAAAAAAGATAAATAATTTCACAGTAAGTTTCAGCCACCAAATCCATCCAGGTTGAGTTGAATGAGTTACCACAACGACATCTGGTTTTTAAAAGCTATTTTTGATTTTGGAATTGTGTATAAAGGATAGTGGACTCATATTATTTTCTAAATGTAGTCACCTCATACTTCTGCTTTCATTTCTCTTTTTAAAATATTCCTATGACATAATAAAGGCTAGATTTTAATACTAATTTTTAAATAAAAACCAGCACCTATATATTCAGTTTTTGAGATCACACTTTCTAATTGCCTTTCCAACAGTCCTTTGATTTTGGCAGCTGAAATTCACAGTCAGCTCTTTGTTTTTTCAAATGAGTGTGTGAGGGAGAAATATAGCACCAAGGGAAAGTTATGGTCGGTCAAAAGAAATGCTATTTAGCAAGACATACTGTCTGTAAGTCAGGATTCATCTGGTTTTTCTCTTCCAAAGAATCTGTCTCACATTTTAATGACCCCATGGCATCCCAAAGCAGAGTAGTATCCCAGGTAACCGGGAATAAGACTTGCAAGATCATCAAATAGATGTGTTAAGGGACTCTGTCATAGTTAATTCACTTTTGCTAAATCCTCCAAGTGCTAATTTACCCAAAGGGCTTTTTCCCTCTACATTTAAATGAAACACAGTAGGAAGATGCCTCTTTTTTCATATCCTTCACAATTATGACCATTTGAAGCATCTGGCACTGTCTATTTCATACACAAAATATGCTGAAGGTAACATTTCCCCCGATGGAAAGCCAGGCAAGAATTGCTATAGGGAAGGAGGAGTAAAACTTTTTAAAGCTTATTTTCTTCCTCAATGTGAACAGAGATAAATTCTTAAATACGTCTTTTTATTTTTTTCTGGAAGAAAGAGCAGAATCATACAAAACCCCATTATTATGAGACATTTTCTTTTGTCTGAAAGTAACCGGATATCTCATGGCCAAATTACAGAGCAGTGACAACAGTTATTTAGTTCCGAATAACATAGCACTGCAAAGCACTGTGAACCCAGAGCCAGAACAAATGCAGTCACTGTCACCGACTGTGTACCACCTTCAACAGACGTCAAAAGCACTCATTGCAATGAATGCATTATTTCAGTTTAACCTCAAAACATCAAACTACCTCTGAATTCCTTGTTGTTTTCCCACACACTCCCTTCTCAATGGAGGTTTTTCTTTCTTTCTTTTTAGGAAATATAAAAATACATATTTAAGGCCTCTCCACGTAAGTATTTGAGAGCAGGGTCTTGATCCTTTTCCTGTACTTTGAAAAACACCATTTACATGTTTAGCAGTACATAAAAATGCCTAGAGAAAAAAGGGAAGAGACTGTGCTAGTCTCACTACGCTCCTTGAGTTTTCACCTAGAATACCAATTTTACATACAAATAAAATTAATACAAATACCAATTTTACATTATAAATTCAGAGGCTGAATCAAAAGATATAGAGGGTGCTAAGTGTTCTCAACACAATAATGATAACTATGTGAGGTAATGCATTTGTTAATTAGCTAGATTTAATCATTCTATAATGTACACATACTTTAAAGCATTATGTTGTTCATGATAAATATATATAACGTTATGTGCCAATGTAAAAAAAATAAATTTGAAAGAAAGCTTTTGAGGGAACCCCTCCAAAATGTATTTAATGTTATTTACCTAAAATGTCCCTCAATGTTATTTTTTTATTTTTATTTGTGTTTGTTTCAATAGTTTGTGCATTCATGCCGATACTATATATGTTTTTAATGGTCACAGACTCACCATCAGGGAGAATGAAGAATTTCTCTCAATCAAGAAGAGAGTACATATTGATTGATCATATTTGTTCCAGGTATCAGGTGAGGTGATGAAAAGTTAAAAATGAATGAGACGTATTTCTGCTTTGGAACATTTCACAATCTACCCTAGCTGCAGTAGAACAAAATTTACCATATAAATTTTGTAAGAAAGTTTGGTGTATAAATACAGATATGGGTACAGATGGATAAACACACTCATGCATACACACACACACACATATCTATAGGAATGATGAGTTAATGGCTGGACACTGTGAAGGAGCTTGTTGTGGACCTGCATTGACAGACCATGAACCACTGGCCAGAAGGCTGCATAGACTAGGGAATCTGGAGCCATTCCAATTTAAGGTGAATCTAAGTGAACCAGAGAGTAACATTGAGCACTGATCAAGTTAGGAGACTGATCTATCAGCTGACAAGTCCATCAATGACTAGAGAACAAAGGATCTTATCTCAGAAAACAAGGGACCTGATATTCAAGAGCACTGAATTTTCCTTGCAAACATGAGGGCTTGGGAAGCCTCCTCCTTACCCTATATATCAGAGCAACAATTTATTTGCAACAAGAAATAGTAAAGGGACATTGCATAAGAGACTGAGCTTTCTTACTTATACTTTACTACTTATTTATTACTTCTTACTTGTGAATGATTGTGCCCTAAGTGATAAGCTTAAACCAGGATGAGAATTTATTTTTCCTCTATTACACAGTCGATGGGGACTCATGAAGAAGACCATATCAGTTTAAGATTAAATAAATTGTGAACTGAAATAAAATTTTAAGTCCCCTAGCCAACTGAATGGAACCCCTCTTGGCCAAGGGGACCCCAGAAAATCTTTAAAGCTGACTTGGCAGCCATGAGGAGAAGGGAGGTCAGACATGCCTCATCATTTCCCCTCCCTTTTGGAGATATTCTTTGAAACAATAAGATACTAAATCATTAACAGGTCTAAGGCCATGCAAGACAAAGCTTAAAATATACCTGCAAGCCATCAATTTACTTAACAGATAACTTGAGTTTCCAAAACTGTCCGGTGGCTTGTCTCTGATTAACAGACATACTTATCTTAAGTTAAAACATTCCAAGCCTTTAGACAAAGCTTCATTTCTTTAACCAATTACAAATCAAAGAATCTTTAAACCTACCTATAACCTGTAAGCTCGGTTTGAGATGTCCTGCCTTTTTGGGCCAAACCAATGTATGCCTTCCACTTATTGACTTAGGATCTTATGTGTAATTCCCATCTCCAGGAATGTATAAAACCAAACTGTAACCCAACTACCGCAGGCACATTTTCTCAGGACCTCTTGAGGCTATGTGCTCTGGGCCAGTCATACATACCCAGCTCAGAAAAACCTCTTTAAATTATTTTACAGAGTTTTTTTTTTCACATTAACAAAATGAGCATCAGCCCTTCTGTCATAGGAATGACTAGTGTCTCCACTATATACCTAATCATTATAATTGACAGTTCACTGTCTTCCTCACTCTAAATGCAAGATTTTCATCAAACTTCTTTCCTAATTTCCAAGAAAAAAGTTCTGTAGAATTTCCACTCTTTTCTGAGTAATACTCTGTATTCTTTTAAAAAACAAATAATACTCTTTTATACTTTAAAATAATTAGAGAATTAGCAAAGATATTAGCAATATATAATATTATATCATGCTTACTATGTATAAGGTGTTAGGATAAACCCTGAAATATGTGAAATTTCATTTATCATCAAAACAACCATATTCAGTAGTTTCTATAATTATCTTAGATTTTCTGACAAGAAGTGGAGGCTTAAGGCATTAAAGAAATTTGTTCTTTGGTGAGCTGTTAATAAGTGGCAAGGGTCAGGATTTTAACTCTAGAGTATAAATAATTAAATATTACATGGACTGCCTTGCAGCATATTTATCTGCATTTTCTCCTTTAAAACAAGAGGACAAGTATGTAAAGCAGGTTGATGAAATATTCTTATCTGCTTTTGATAATTTAGCTGAAACAAAGGAAGGTTTAGTTCTACTCCCAGAGGCACTCTGGCTTTGTACTTGTCAATATATTGTTTTGTAATGATTCTTAAGTCTGGTCATCTGGGTAAATTCGATCTCCCTCAATTTCATCTCCTGCAATTAGACTGGAAAGTCTAACTATAGGACTAGAAGAACAGCTTATAATTCATTTCTACTGATGTCTGGTGCATATGTAGCTACAGAGATTTCCTGAGGGAGTGTTCAGTGGCCCTTAGGTATCTGTCAGGGAGAAAATTTGAGCAAGAGTACAATGAAGAGGATCTAGGAGCACAGAAAGGGGCCTTGTTTGATTTGTAACTCCTATCTCAACCCCAGGGAGAGTGTCATTCAAGCATACCAATATCTTCGTATTAATTAATAGCGTATAGATATTAGAGTGCTTACTTGATTCAGAAAACTTGAAATATCAACATAATGACAATGAAATTTACTTAGTTCACTACTTCCCACTTGTTGGTAGATAAATTATCTGCAAAACATGAATTATCTCATTTGGAAGCAGTTTAATTTTCTAAAAACTGATGGTCAATCTTAGCATTAAACATGTTACTCTTCATTTTTCCTTTGTCCCATCAGCCACAGAAGGGAAGTAAAATAAATCATTCATAAATAGAAATACACAGTTACAGGTAAAGTTCTCAGGAATAACTCATTCTCAAAGGAAATATTGTTTTAAAAAATCCTTGGGAACATACAAATGTACTGATATTCTATTTATAGCCACATTGAAATTGATAATATCCTCATTCCATCCAGTCTGATGGAAAATTTTAAAATAAATATGGTATACATAAATCTATACCTTTTTTTATATATCCCAGAATAAAAGTTAGACATGTGATTCAAAAAATTCTATTTTCAATAGTAACAAAGTTTTAAAATTAATAGGAATAAACTTTATAAGAAATGTGCAAGATCTACATTAAGAAAACTATAAGGATTTGCAGTGAAAACATTTTTAGAAGCTTGGAAAAATAGAGAAAGCATATGTGTTGGATGGAAAATTAATATTATAAAACTGCCAACTGTTCCTAAATTAATCAAAGTATTTTAATGTAATCCCAATAAAAATTCCAACAGTATTTTTAAACTCTTGCCAAAGTCATCTGGAGGAATTAAATGTGCAAGAATAGCCAAGAAAGTTTTGATAAGCCTGAAGCAGCAGATATCAAAATGTAAATCAAGGTCGTAATAACAAAAAGAATGTTCCTGATGTGGTGTTGAAGCAAGAACAGAGATATTAAACATAGGAGAAAGTCTAGAAACATACCACGCATACATAGGAATTTATTACACACTACAAATAGCATCTCAAATCAGTGGGAAAAAGATTTATCACTCCAAAAATGGGTTTAAAAATTGTGTTACTTTTTTGAGGAAAAAAAAGATAATTTGGCCACAAAAAAACTTCAGATATATGACAGCTAATTTTAAAAGCACTGAAAGAAAATATAGGTGTTATTTGTCTTGGGGTAAATATGATCATTCTAAACAGATAATCAAAGGCAGAATTTATCTGAAAAAATATATTTTATTAATTTTTAAAGTAAAGCTTTAAGGCAAATGACAAATCAAAAAAGTTTGTAATGGATTGCTGATATAATTAACATATAAAATGTTTTATGAAGGCTGGGCGCGGTGGCTTGCGCCTGTAATCCTAGCACTCTGGGAGGCCGAGGCCGGTGGATCATTTGAGCTCAGGGGTTTGAGACCAGCTTGAACAAGAGCAAGATCTCGTCTCTACTAAAAAAAGAGAAAGAAATTAGCTGGGCAACTAAAAATATATAGAAAAAAAATTAGCCGGGCATGGTGATGCATGCCTGTAGTCCCAGCTACTCAGGAGGCTGAGGCAGGAGGATTGCTTGAGGCCAGGAGTTTGAGGTTGCTGTGAGCTAGGCTGACGCCACGGCATTCTAGCCAGGGCAACAGAGTGAGACTCTGTCTCAAAAAAAAAATGTTTTATGAATCAAAAATATAAGAATGAGCATGCCACTATTACCACAAAAAAGGTAACTATGTAAGTAGATGGATGTTAATTTGTTTGACTATAGTATGCTAATTTGCTTGAGTAATGATTTTCACATTTCACCATATACATGTATATCAAAACACCATGTGGTACACCTTAAATATATACAATAAAAATGTGAACATACCAAATATGATCAGAAGAGTGGGTAAAAAGATAGTAACAGGAAATTTATAAATTAAATACAAGTGAATGTTAATATAAATTAATAAATCAATATAATCTATAAAAAACTAAGATGCTCGTTTTCAAAAAAGGAAAGTTGGATTTAAAACACAAACTGATTAAAATGACTTGGATAAGCATTTCAGTTATGGAATTCTGTTAAATATTATTATTCCAAAAGTATTTTTAATTCTATACTTTGATCTGTTTTTCACTAAAACTTTGTATTGATATGCTTTTGATTTCATATAATCCCATAGTAAAAATGTTCCTAATTATCTTTAATCATACGGTGAATATGTGCATAGGCGATACTGTGGATTCTGTTATAATCAGTATTTTCTACTACATATATTGACCTTGAGACTTAAGAGTGAAATTAGACAAATTATGGGTTAAAACTCACTTTGTATTTTAATTTACTGAAGTTCTCTGGTGGTGGCAGCCATGGTGGTGGTGGTAGGGGTGTCCATTGCTGCTCTTCAGCTTTTTCATCCTGTAATTTTTTTCTGACCTGTAAACATTTCTGGTAGCTTATCAGGTTTTTGAATGTTTACTACAAGGGTTTTATACTGTGATTTGGCCAAGAAAATTCTCAACAATGATTTAAAGAAAAGAAGACTCAAAATATCATCAACAAATATGTTCCTGATGAGGTGTTGAAGCAAAAACAGAGATGTCAAAAATAGGAGAAAGTCTAGAAACATACCAAGCATATACAGGAATTTATTATACACTAGAAATGACATCCCAAATAAGTGGGGATTTATGTTTAAAGTGTCCAAATGGTACAGGGCTCTCTACTGTGTGCTACAGCATGCCAGGATATAGGGGGCTTGTCATGGCTGCTGGATAGATGGGTGGGATGTATCTTATTACCATTTTCCCCATCTAGCTTGTTGCTTTATAGGAATAGCCCATATTCCCTAGCCTGGGTTAATGTTGCCTCAAGAAGTCAGGTATCAGCAGGGGAATATTCTTATTTTATATAGTTTTCGCTTCCAGAAAGGGTAAAGCCAACTTTGCTTCCAGGAAGCAGAAAATAGAGTAGAGTGAGACAAGATTCTAGGTGCTCTTTTTAACTTCATTCTATTTGGTCTGTAATACAGTGTAACACTCTCTACCTTCTTTGCCAGAATTGTCCCACTAAGTTCAAAGTGGGCTGCAGGGAGGACCCTGGGAAGGTTTTGAGGTCACACAACCTTTCATGGGGTCACAGGTTTTTTCATTGTTCATCTTTCATAGTTAGCAGTTAGAAAATGAGAACTGATCTAAGCATAGTAAGTGAACAACTCTCACCTAATTATATTTTTATTTTCTTCCCCTACGTCTCCAACTTCTCCTGAGAGCATAAAGGGCATATGTTTCAAAAGTCAAGCATTAATAATTTGGAGATGGTTGAGAGTCTTTGTTCTAGGTTTGTAAGTTCAAGGTTTATTGAAACAACTTGGGTTAAAAACAAAAACAAAAACAAAAACCTCTTTCTTCTTTCCCCTTCCCTTCCTGCTTTGCAAAACAAAAACAACAACAACAACAACAACAACAACAAAACCTCTTTAACAGGGCCTATTGAGCTCTTTCTCCAGAACATTTGACTCTACCATTAGCTAGCTGTGTGACTTTGGTTAAGGACTCAGTAATTGATGTCTACTTTGTAGGTTGGGAGGATAAGCAGGTAGTTTTAAGTATTATTATTACTTGGAAAGTAAACCATAGCTATGGAGGGTTAAACTTTTGTTTTACATTTGCGTAATGTACCTTTCATTGAAGGATTCTTCTAAAATTCTACTGGATCCACCATGAAGTTAGGGCATAGACAGAAAATGTTAATATGTTCTCTGACAGTAGTCCCATTCCAAGGGGGTGCTCTAAAATGTTCACATGCATTCAAATTCATAAGAACCTCATGTCATTCTAACAAAGGTAACCAAGTATTTAGTCAGACTGGTCAATAAATAATGATTATTTACTGGAAAAGTCATTTCTCTCTGACACATATTTTCCTCTTACTTTTCAAGGATGATAGAAGGCTGAAGATTTCAATTCTAGCAAATGTATTCATTACTTCCAAAGACGTACTAATTTGAAAATATATTTCAAATTACTTTTTAAAGACTATTATAGATATGTATTTCTGGAGGGTACAATCCAAGTCTCTCTAAATTTCATTCATTTGGGGTTTAGCTCCTGCCCTTGATGCTATACATCTCCCCCATGCCCCTTTATCACCGGTACACCCATGCCCCATTTGTTGCTATAATGGCTGTCCCCTGTTCAAGAGCATTCTGCATCCAAATGACTGATGACATGAGGGGATAGTGTTCAAAAGGCCAGCCCTCTTGCCTGAAGATAGAATCAACTCTGTGGTCCAATTTGTACTGCAGAGGTGCCCACGGGATCAATCTAAAGCACATCTCCAGCTGAAAGCACACTGCTTAGGTTTTTTTCCCCTACCCTATACTGCTACCATAACTTCCTTACTTCTGAGAGTGCTCCCTCAACAAATAATATGCACTCTAATCATTGTCATGAGCTCTGCTTCTAGCCCACCCTGTCCACAATTACACACTTTACATTGGTCCATATTTTGCACTTATGTGGCAATATGAGGAAGAACTTGAAGAAAAGAATGTGGACTTGATGAACATGAAAGTTGTATGCAAGAAAATTGGAGAGTCAAATAACTAGACAGATGTTTCCCAAATGTTCCAGTACTTGTTAAAGGTATTAATACAAATTTCTGGGTCTCATTCAAACTCACTGAATCTGAATCTCCAAAGGAGGGGATCGAGAGGCTGTAGTTTTAATAGGGACTCCAAGTGATTCTTATCATCAGTAAATCTGGGATATACTGAACTAGAACAAAATATAGCAGGGGTCAGTAAACTCTTTCTGTAAAGGGCTAGATAGTAAATATTTTAGGCTTTGTGGGCCATATGGTCTCTGTTGCACTACTCAACTCTGTCATCATAGCTTGAAAATAGCCATAGACAATATGTAAACAAATGAGCATAGCTGTGTTCCAATAAAACCGTATTTACAAAAATAAATGACAGGCTGAATTTAGCCCAAAGGTCAGTTTGCCAACCCTTGAACTAGAGAATAGGGGGCATAAACATGGTTTGTTCTATAATGATTCAGCTGCTAAAGTTTGGTATTATTTTTTCTTCAGCAAAATGTTTACATAGTGTTAATCAGGCAAAAGACCTTCCCAGAAATGGAGAAACATTTCCATTTTTCTAACCTCATTCCCAATAGTTGAATATCACTGGCCTTACTATGAGGTCATTTAAATACACCTTTCAGAAGGGAGATCACTTTTAGAGGCCAAGTCTGCCATTCTTTCATGCTGATTCATAATATTGCCAGAGGCCATCCCATCAGGACAGACGTCAACAACTGCAAGGAGAAATGTGGACCTATTATTTCATTTGTGTGTGTGTGTGTGTGTGTGTGCGCGCGCATAGATTGGATCTCTAGCACTCAATATGTAAAATAAAATTTGTGAGTTTTTACAACATATGTTGTCAGTATGAGGTCACTTGAGTCTTCTGATAACAGTGTGTAATTAACTTTATGAAGACTTATTAATATCTTTCCTTTTATTTATTAGGATTTACATTCCTCTTTACAAACTATATGCTGTTATTATGTCAATGGAAAATTTCAATATTTGGCATAGATGCACCACAAAATAAACAATTTCACATTCAAATCAGTTCCCTTTAATTAGGTTCTAGGGTTTTATCACCACATATTAGAACACACTGAATAGAATTCTGTTTGATCCAGATAACTCACATTCATCTTTAGGTGACCCTGAGAACAGCATAAAACAAATGCTCCCCTCTGCAGCCAGACTATTTACCATTAGACTGCGACTTTGGCTACTTGGAATACATTTAATTCACGTGAAAAAGAATAGTGACAGCTTTCTCATTAAATTGACTTTAGCCTCTGAACTCTGGGCCCACATATGTTTATTCTGAAGATTGCTGCTTGTCGGCAGATTTGTTACCTTCTGCATTGCTTCTCAGAGTCATTTCAGCAAGGTTTGGAACTCTTTCAGGTCTGTCTATAGGATATATTTTCAGGAAATCTCAGGTTTATCTTGCGTTTAGCATTTGTGATATTTGAGAAATTTAGTGCTTAAGAGTAAACTTAATTAAAATTCCTGTTGGGTGGACAAGGATCAATGGCTGTCTGGCAGGAAGCCAGTATATATTAATATTACTGAGATGATCACAAGCAACGGGCTCTAGGGACCAACTTATTCTGTGTATATTGTGTATATTCTCTTCAAGCCTCCCTTAGCCAAAGAGAACTGTTTCTCCCACAGTTATATTCCTCTCACCGGGCAGCCTACATCTAGTGATTGATCTTCCTTAATTCTGGATAACTTAGAAGGTACACTCCATCTCCAGAGCCACACGAAGTTTCACCTGAGGCCTCGTCCAACCTCTCTATCTGTACAATTATGCTTCCCTCACTTCCTCACTGGTATTCCCAAGAATATGCCTCAGTATACCTCCCATCCACAAATCTCCATCTGAACGTCTCTATCCCAGAGAATCCAGCCTATGGCATCCTCCAAAGCTCAGATGAAAGATTTTATGGTATGGCCTCAAAGTCTCAGCACTGATGTAGCATAACATCAATCATGCTGTGGTAATTGTACATTTACTTATCTACTCTTTGACTAAATGGTGGGTTGCTTGATAGAGAGACTGGTTCTTAATTATTTTCCATATACCATGCTTCCTGGGTCATTCAAAGGGATTCAGTGCAAGTTTGTTGAATAGATTGAACTAAAGAGATTAGAAACCAGAGATCCACAGGTATAAGGTTCAGATTGTGTCCCTTAGAACCATGGTACAAGATGGGGATTTAAAGTAATTTATTGGGAGAGTGCTTTTAGAAGGAGAGTGAAAGGATAAGGTAGAAAAGAAAGGATAGAGTAGAAAAGCAGGATGGATAGAAAAGAAAGCTAAGCCAGAATATCATTCTGATGGTCATGATTTAATTCTGATCCTACCAGGCAGCTCTGGAACATGAATGAAACAAGATAAATAGTTTTTCCTTGAGTTAAGAGGGCTAACCCTTATAAGCTGGTGGCAATCAGTCACTCACATGGTCTGCCCTGAGGAAAAGAGATGGGACACATAGTTTTCAGGGGAAAAGGAGCTCCTGTTTAGACTAGACAAACGACCCTCAAAGTTGGTTATCCGGACCAAAAGCATTAGCATCACTTTGGAAGCTGTTAGAAATACACATTCTCAGGTTCTATCCTAGACCTAGTGAATAAGAAACTCAGCTGTTTGTTTTAATAAGCCCGCTAGGTGATTCAGATGAAAGCTAATGTTTGAGGACCACTGGCCTAATACAATTCTCCAGAGAAGGGGAATTTGTGATGATGATGGCTGTGAGTTGTAGCCCAACACTCCTAGCAGCTGGGAAATGGGTGCTTTTGCAGATTAAGACCATTTGGGGGTAATAAGAGCATCCCTTACAGTTGACAAAATGGAATTTCCTAACAGCCAACTAAAGGAAGATGTTCACACAAATCTTTTAGATCACAAAGCAGGATGCCCCAACATGGGTGAGGAGAGTTAAATCAGGTTACCTGGAAATAGGATAATCTGATACTTGTTTGCATAGACAGGTAGTCAGTGTCTGGGGAGGTAGCAAGATTGAAGATTATGGAAATAATTCCCTGTAATTTTAAAAATGAACAGAGGACAAAGCTGAGAATCAAAGCAGAGCTTTAGACCAAGTATTGAATACGAGGAAATGTCCTGATCACAAGTGACAAGGTAAGAATCAAATTATCAGAACAAGAAATACAATGTAAGAAGAGGACAAGCAGCAAGAATGACTCAATTGCAACTCTTCCATTTCCAAGCATAGAGCTTGTTATATTTTCCTGACCTAAAACAGGAATAATCCTAGAATCTGAGTCAGGTAAACCTAAAATGGATTTTTAACTAGCTTCAGAAATTAAGGTTAGAGGGAAACAACATCAGAAAGTCCAGTGGATCATGACTATCACCTTCCAAACAAATGTTATATAAAATGTGCTAGAGCTGAGAGTTATAGCAGAGCATAAGAAATATGCCTACACAAATAGACCATTCTATCTTTGTTATGGAATCTCTAAACCACTTTTCTGTAATTTACGTCCAAAGTGATAAGCTGTTACAATAATATAATTTACTCTTTGGTTTATATGAAAATTAGATTGAATTGGCTGTGATGCTGTGATTTCTAAGTCCGCCAAATTTCATAATCTCTATGGCTTGACAAGCCTATTGGGTAGAAGAGGAAGACAGGAAGTCAGGAAGCAATTTGTAAAAGGTATGCAACCCTAATTGACTTTTAGTAGACAGGAAAGAAAAGAAGAGAAAAGATACATAAATACAGATGAAAACAGTAGGGGAATATGTTTAGTAACTGAGATGCAGATTCTGTCCTTAATGGAGTCCTTACCACATATTAAGTAAAAAAATCAGTCTGTTCTCTAGCTGATTAATGGGTAGTGGCAGACATATAGCTGTTGCTATCTGGCACTCTACTGTCTCAGCATATATTTACTAATTGGCCTGTAATTACTTTTTTGGAACATTACCCGACACTGTTTTAGAGGAAGAAAGAATTCATTCTCTGTGAAACAAAATAAATAGGCCTTGTTTCTGGCAGACAACTATACCCAGCTCTATCATTTGAAATGGTAGATGTAAACGTTTTAAAAATCTACATCATTTTTTTTCAAAGCAAGAGGTTCAACACTGGCTATTTTAAGTGTTCTCTGGGGTTATATATTACATAAGTTAGTCAATAAATCATGTTACTACTAGAAGCCATGGGATCTGTATCCTTTATCTCCACCGATGCACAGTGATCATGAATTGCCTTCTAAATCATATCTAAACTCCTCTTCACACCAGCAGTCTACACCAGTAGTTCTCAAATTGGGTATGAATTACAATTACCAGAAAGGCTTGTTAAAACACAGCTTGCTACCCCAGCTCCCATCTTACCACCACCAGTGAGTTTCTGATTCAGTAGTTCTGGAGTGGGACCAAGGAATTTGCATTTTTAACCAATTCCCAGTTGATGCTGCCCTGGTCCACATATCCCACTTTGGGATTCCTGCTCTAACTCTTCGATTCTTTGCTTCTCTTCAAGCACCACTTCATGAGATCACTTTTCTCACTGCTCCCCTAAGAAAATTCTTTGCTCTAAACAAATTAATCCAACTACTGAATCCATTTTTAAAATTTAATCAAGTCATATCTTCTCATGTCTGTATTTTCAGATTACCTACCCTACTTGGTGCATAACTGTAGACTTAGTATACACTCAGCATCAGTTAACATATGTAATGTTGTAATAATTATTACAAGTTTATTAAAAAGTTTATACATATTAAATGGCTATAGGAAATATTTTATTTAAAGATTAAAATCTATAACCACATATTATTTTGGATCAGTGATCTTTTCTTTAAAAAAATTAACACTTAGCACATCGTAGGTTCTTAAATATTTGTTAAATAAATGACCGATGGAGTCATCTAGTTCAGTCTTCTTTCTACTCAAATCAGGAAGCTCCCATATTAATTACAATTGAGAATTTATCATGTTTAGACAATTTAATTGGCTAAAAAATTAACTTTGGTTGAAATGAAACCTGCCCTTTAAAAGTTCAGTGCCTCTGACTTGTGAAGTAAATTAAACTTAATTTGGTTCCATATTATAGCTAGTCAGGTATTCAAACTAATTTCTCCATTGCACCAAATTTCTCTTTTCAGTATAATTATTTTCAAGCCCTTCAACTCATTCTCATGTAAGAGTTTTCAGATCTTTCATCAACTTAGTTACTTACATTAGAATACAGTTTGATTTATCAATGCCCATCTTAAAGAGTGGTTCTTATATTTTAACACAACACACCAATGCAGAATCCACAAGTAACTCCTAACAAGGTTAATATACTTAAGTCTGCATTTATAGAATAAAATTTTTCAACCTAAATGCAGAATTTCATATTCTGAAGACCTGATAAATATCTGTTTGTAGATTTAACTCCTATTTTAATCTATTAAAATATGTTTGTGTGTTTATACCATTCTCCAATGTAAGAGGTTCCTTGTACTATTCAAAAGTGTTTATTATTTAATATGCTAGCTGTATATGGCATCCTTCCTAGAGTCTTATATTTTCTTTATAAATTCTCTGTTGAAATATACATATTCAAGTCACTGTCATTCATTTTCCATTCGAGTGAATATTTTCTGATAGCACCTTAGTTTTCAAATAATATATCGATAAAAATAAAAGGAAGAGGTGATTACATAGTTGATTCAGCAAGTCTTAGGTATTATATGTTATTGAAGTGATTAACTAAATGAAGCCAAAAGAAAAATAAGCCTTATATTTTCACTTATTACAAAAGAACTTAGAAGAAAATGTGGCATAATTTTTCTCCAAAACATAGCAATGTTAAAAATAATGTTCAGAACTTCTGTGTTTATTAAAATCCCTAGACTGCTAACCTTAACAAAATATTGATCAATAACAGGCCCCCAAAATTTCTTATTGCATTTTGTTTTGTCCCCTAAACATAAAAAATTATCTCAAAACTGATTCAGTGCCAGCAATATATAGGTGATACAATAAATAATTGACTAATAATAAGTCTCAGTAGGAAGTATAAGTAAAAAAAAAGAAAGAAAAAAAGAAAAGAAAGAAATGACTAAATGATCTCTTATATTCCTCATTAATCAAAGACTGCATAGGATTAATAATAAGTCATGGTTTACTGAGCATTGAAAACATCATTAAACACAACAATGATTTTATTAACATGGAAGATTAATAATTACTTTAAATAATTATAAGATCCTAACTTTTATACTAAGTAGAAAAGGAGAATAATTAAATAGAATCTCAGAGAATCATGGAGCACCATCAAGCATATAATACACCCATATCTCTGGTTAAAAATAATAAAAATTCAAAGTTTTATTATTTATGTAATTGCTTCATAAGCATCATTTCAGTTTTCTTAAAAATAGCCAGAAATGTAGGGAGGGAAAAATCATTATTTTCAATTTACATAAGAAGAAACTTGGACCTGATAAACAAAGGAGGTCTAAACGTTTTATTAAAAAAAATTAAAGGATAAAGGCTTAAATAATGGAAAAAATATATACATACACACACACACACATACATATACACACAATGGGGAAAGGACAGCCCCTTTAATAAATGGTATTGAGAAAACTGAATATCCATATGCAGAAGAATGAAATTGGATCTTTATCTCACACCATACACAAAAATCAACTCAAAATAGATGAAACACTTAAATGTAAGATCTGAAACTATAAAGCTGCTAGAAAAATACTTAGAAGAAAAGCTCCATGACATTAGTCTGGGCAATGATTTCTTGGATCGGACTCCAAAAGTACAGTCAACAAAAACTAACATAGATAAATAGATTGCATTGAACCATACATCTGATAAGGAGTTAATACCCAAAATATATAAGGAACTCAAACAAAATCAACAGAAAGAAAACAAATACCCCAGTTTAAAAATGGGCAAAGACTGACTTAATTGACCAACACTTAAGTGCACACATATTAGTAACATTCATTGGGTGTCAGGCAGGTGGGAGGGTGGAGGAGGGGATGGATATATTCACACCTGATGAGTGTAGTGAGCACTGTCTGGGGGATGGACATGCTTGAAGCTCTGACTCAGGTGGGGCAAAGGCAATATATGTAACCTAAACATTTGTACCCTTGTAATATGCTGAAATAAAAAAATTAAAAATTAAAAAAATAATTAAAAAAATAAAAATGGGCAAAGAATCTGAACAGACATTTCTCAAGAGATACAAATGGCCAACAGATATATAAGAAAATGCTCAACATTTCTAATCATCAGGGAAATGCAAAGTATAACAATGAGATATTATCTCACAAGTGTTAGAATGGCTATCATGAAAAAGAGTAATGATAACAAGTGTCGGTGAGGATGTGGAGAAAAGGGAATCCTTGTACACTGTTGGTGGAAATATAAATTAGTTCAGCTCTTTTGGAAAATAGTATGGAGGATGCTCAAAAAACTAAAAATATAATTATCATATGATCCAGTAATCCCAATTCTAGGTGTATTTACAAAGGAATTGAATTTGCTATGTAAAAAAGATATCAGAACTCCCATGTTCATTTTAGCATTAATCACAATAGCCAAGACATGGCTAAGTGTCCACTGATAGATGAGAAAGGTCTTATATATACACAATGGTCTTATATATACACGGCCTTCAAAAAGAAGGAAATTTTATTATTTTTGATAACATGGATGGAACTGAAGGACATTAGGCTAAGTTAAATAAGTGAATCAAAGAAAGACATATATTGTATGATCTCACTTATATGTGGAATCTAAAAACGTTGACTTCATAGAAACAGAGTAGAAAGGTGATTACCATAGGCTGGGAAGAGGGAGAAGAATAGCGTGGAAAAGAGATGTTGATCAAAGGGTACAAAGTTTCAGTCAGACTGGATCCATTTAGTGATCCATTGCACTTCATGGTGACCACAGTTACTAATAATATATTGTACATTTCATATTTGCTAAAAGAACAGATTTTTAATGTTCTTACCATAAAAAAATTGGTAAGGCGATGGATATGTTAAGTAGCTTGATTAAATCTTTCTATAATATATACATATATCAAAACTTCACATTGTACCCCATAAATATACATGATTATTATTTGTCAATTAAAATTAAATTAATAAAAAGTATATTCCTCCTTCGCATGAGACACATAAATAAATCTCACATGGAAAAGGCTCAGAGTGAAAGAAAAACTTTAAAAGGGAGTTAGTTTATGATTGTGAGGAAGTATTTCTTTTAAAAAGAGCATGAACCAAAAAGATCAACTCTTATATCCAATAAAGAATAAAGTCCAGGATATTAAAGATCCCTTTTAAATGTGTTACATATATAAATATATGTATGTGCTAAATATATAAATTTGTGTTTGTCTCTATGTGCATACACTGCAATAGCCGGCAAAGTCAGTGAACTCACATTCCTGGTTCCAATTTGGCTTCACCTGGAGTTCTTTTTACTATCTATGAAAATGCTGGCCAGTGAGGAAGAACAAAAAAAGAGACAGAGATAAACAGAGATGGATATGGATTTGAATATGGATATAGATATATAGCTATAAATTGAATAAACAAATGAAATGTGCTTATCTTGTGTACTCAGAGAAATAAAACAACCACAAAATACTATTTCAATTTTAACAGACAGTTGAACATCCAACTATGAAAACAAGTTGTTTTTTTTTTTTTTTTTGAGACAGAGTCTCACTCTGTTCCCTGGGCTAGAGTGCCGTGGCGTCAGCCTAGCTCACAGCAACCTCAAACTCCTGGGCTGGAGTGATCCTTCTGCCTCAGCCTCCAGAGTAGCTGGGACTACAGGCATGCGCCACCATGCCCGGCTAATTTTTTCTATATATTTTTAGTTGGCCGATTAATTTCTTTCTATTTTTAGTAGAGATGGGGTCTCGCTCTGGTTTCGAACTCCTGACCTTGAGCGATCCGCCCACCTCGGCCTCCCAGAGTGCTAGGATTACAGGCGTGAGCCACCGCGCCCGGCCTGAAAACAAGTTTTATGGAGGAATTTGAGAAAGCATTTTGGTGGGAAGGTAAATTGGTTCACTCATTTCAGAAAACCGTTTGACAATAACTAGTAAACATATACATAGAAAAATGCCCTTGCCTCAGTAATTTTTCTTCTAGGTGTAAAAATGGCTTATAAAGGGTTCCACATGTAACAAAAATACATATATGAGGATGTTTATAGAGAGCTCTTCATAACGAGGAAAAACCTAACATTTCTCAGTAGGGGAAATGATAAACTGTGTTCTATTCATACAATAGAATAGTTTACATATACATATAACAAATGAATTATATTTAGTTGTAGCAAAAATTTCACATCATGAAATTTTAAAATCTTTTGTCTAAGCTATATCTGTAACATTTTATGTCCTTAAAAATATATGAGAGAGAGATCACTAGTGGCTGAAGGAAATAAGGCAAAATGTTAATGTCTGTGAAATCAACTTGGGTTTACATGGATCAGTTATATTATTTTCCATACTAGTCTATATGTTTGAAACCATTCAGAATTAGTTGTATATCTATTAAAAATGAAGTCAAACTTTTGAAATATATTTTTTTAACTATACACATTTTCATTGGCAATTAGAGTCAGAATCAGGAGAGAACCCATATTTTGAGTGCCACTTTAATGAGATGACACATATTTGCAGAGTGCACCATAGCAGTCTCTTTTAGAGAAAATCAGCTCTGTGGACTAAATAATAGATGAGACTCAAAAAGGAGGAAGCATATTTTTTGGTCAAGTATGCTAGGAAACTTTGGGATATATGAAATTAAACAGGTTTCAGTCTTCAATGGCCTAAAATTGTGAATCTCTAAGAATGGGACATACTCTGTATCAATTCTCATACTTGTTTAACTATTAAAGCATTTGTGGAGAAGCATTTCTAGCTGTCTGTAGAAAGCAATTTAGGAAATGCTACCTCCAGGGTATGAAATGCTTTTGAAAATACATTAACCTGTTTACCCTTTAACAGGAAGCCTAAGGAATTTTATCCCATCCCCCAATCACAGGGGAAGGACCTAATGTTAAAAATGTGGCTCTAATTCCACATAGGTGTCAAGTACCACATCTGAAGTTCAAGTCCATGTTTTCTAACTACAAATATAGCACTAGAAAGGAAGGGATTTTATGAAGAGGTTTCCAGAGACCGGAGTCTAAATCTGTGCTCCCTCACCCACTAGCTACATGGCTTTGGACAAGTACCTTAACAACTCTGAATGTCAGACTCCTCATTTGTAAAACTGGATTGTGAAAATACCTGCCACATAGGGCTGGTGGGAGGGTCAAAGTTAATCAAATGAAATAATAGACAAGAAATACTATGTAAAGCACAGATGCTCATTGTCATTACTCTATAATTACATCATTTCTTACAGTTGGGTCTTCTAATACTGGTTCTTCTAATATTAACAACTCCATAATAAATTTATTAAAATTGAATCATCACTTTAACATTTAAAAGCTAGCATTATTTGGCCATGGAGTTGTATTAAGGTTTAATTGCCATATAGTTATAATAAAAGTTGCATCAAAGAAGATATTATTTCAAGACAACATAATACATAATAAAACAGAATCTAATATTTTTGAACAAAATTTCTGACATCCAATCTCTCTTATGGTACCTTAATTAAAAGCAAGCCAGACTTAGTTCAATCTGGTTGAAATTTATATAGTTCTAAAATAGGTTTTCTATTTGTATCTTTTAACATGTTAGTAGATTTTCCAATAGACAATATCATGTCTTTCAAGTACCAACTAATGAATAAAACATTTTATTAAAATGTAATAGGAAACTTTAAAGATATCTAAAATTAAAATTCAAAAGACAAAACTTGATACCATAAAAATGAGCATACTGAGTTTTTTAGAAGTCTATTATTTAGAATATTTCTGGGAATAATTATAATGAAAATATTCATGAATTTCAAGATTGAGTTCTAGGTACAACATTTACAATATTCCCAAAGAAAGTACAGTAAACTTTGTTCTTTGATTTTAAAGTGGAAAATCTTATATCCATAAGCAAGTAAATGAATTCCATATTTTTGCCTTACTTAAATCAAGCTAAAATAAATCAAAAACTTAGTATTAAAATATAACGTCCATGTGTAAGAACCTGTGCTAAATACCATCAATCAAAATGTATTTTTCACTAGGTTTTGTCTCGATTAATATCTTATTTTAGGATCTAACTTTAAAAAAGTATAGGGAAAATCGTAATTAAAATGTTCAATGCACAGAGAACCCAGATATAAAACCATCCTCATATAGCCATCTAATCTTTGACAAA
>VBSM01001483.1:18932548-18963291 GCA_008086735.1 Cheirogaleus medius
CATGGAGTACTATTCAGCTATAAGAAACAATGGTGATCTAGCACCTCTTATATTTTTCTAGATAGAGCTGGAGCCCATTCTGCTAAGTAAAGTATCCCAAGAATGGAAAAATAAGCACCACATGTACTCACCAGCAAATTGGTATTAACGGATCAACACCTAAGTGGACATATAGGAATAACATTTATCAGGTGTTGGGCAGGTGGGAGGGGGGAGGAGGGGATGGGTATATACATATGTAATGAGTGCGATGCGCACCATCTGGGGGATGGACATGGTTAAAGCTCTGACTCTGGGGGGGAAGGGGGGGAGGCAACACACGTAACCTAAACATTTGTACCTTCATAATATGCTGAAATAAAAAAAATGTTCAATGCAGTGTGTACATGAAAAATCCAGTAGAGAGCTTGAAAATTATTATTAGTTATATTTGTGAATTATATTTTGAATCTTTTAATAATTTAGAAACAATGTCATGCCTTACTATTGACCTCTCCTACACTCATTTAAGGTGGGAGGATACAAAGGTGTTTTTCTTCTTTGCTCTATTTATGTTGGAAATCAATTCATTATATAAGGTCATTTTAATTCATGTGATAGCCTAGACACTGAATCATGTAAGTATTTAGTTTATTAATGCCATATTAGACCATGACCCTTCCCATTTATTCATGTGTTCTGTATATATAGTTTATGATTGCTTTTTCTTTTGTTGTAAACAAACCAGCAGAACACTGTAAACCTTTCAAACATCTGACTTCTTTCCTTTTAAGGACTAGTTTTAGTCAATGGGAAAAAATTTCCCCTGCCACTGGATAAAAACTCAGAAATTCTCATGATTCCATGCTCTGAGGTAATGTATAGTAGTGCAGCCACTTTAAGGTACAAGCATTATCTCAGTGTCCTGTCTAACATCACACTAACATTTCAATTTTCAGTCAACATTTTGAAGAAAGGGTCTCTACATGGGTATTTCTGAGAGCCACAGAGGACCGTGTGCTCCAGAATGTGTGGGACCCTGGTGCTGTCCATCGGGGTCGTGAGGAACTGCACATTATGGCAAAGAAAGATGGACAGAGGGGAAAGGTTAACCTTAGTACTGGCCAATACGGTGCCTCGACACTGACTACATTCTAGATTATTTTATATTCTCAAAGTGGGTAAAGGCTTCAAGAGTCATGGAGACTCTTTTGAGTTATTCACTTCAAATATTCCTCCCAGCTATTCAGTCTCATATTCTCTTGAATATTTTATAATTAGCATATACAGTTTTGACACTTCAGGCAAAACTTTAATTTTCACATCCAACTTTAATTTCCACATTAGCATTAGTAAATAATGCTAATAAGATCAATAATGGCAACAACTAACATTTCTTGAGATGTTGTTTTGTGCCTGTCATGGGTCTTCCGTCATTATTCATATTAGCCTATTATATCCTGTCAACAATCCTATAAGCTAACCATGAAGGTTACCAACAATTTCAAGATGTCTGCATTGAACCCCCCGTAAGGTATTAAGCAATTCTCTTAAGACACATTGCCAGATTTTGAAACTAGCTGGTCTGGCACCCCGATCCTCTTAACCACTCTGATATTCTGCCTCCTAGATGAATCACTGAATGGTTATTTTCTTTGAAGCATAAGATATAAAAACTACCCTATGTTTGACTTTATCAATGGATTGAATACTTTGGTAGAGTAATTTTGTAACATGAAACTTCACTTCTCCTTTCTCCTCTTAATAATAAAAGTTCCTGAAAGTTTTTTGACTTTTCATACTCCACAAAAAGTTTTTGACTCTATCAAATGCAATTACTCTCATTAGATATATTATACATTTATGGCAAATGATAGAATTTCCATCTTGCTAAAAGTTCAGTTATTTTTTAGAATAAAGTATAGTATCTTCTTCTATGAGTCTATAAACTTACATTCTTTGATATTTTTTAAGTGAACACTTTTTAAATGGTAATTTTATGTACTCAAACAATAATTGCATATGGTTCAATCCCTTGAATCTCCTGATGTGTCACAGAAATAAAATTGTCAACATATTCTTCCTTTATAAATATGCTATGTGAGAATTTATGTCATTTCTCTTTCAACATAAATTCTGGCAAAGCTGCAAAGTTACTCTAATGAGTTAGGAAAAAAATAAGTACAATTTAATAAAATATTTCTGGAAAACTTCTTCAAGTAAATGACAGTTAAATAATTTTGAAGATTTTTTAAAAGATTGTGACAGTCCATGACACCTTCATATTTTATACCCATTGTTTATATAATGAAACAAAGGGAAAAACAAGAAAAGGTATTTACTATCTGAAAAAAGAAGTAAAGCAAGTAGGTTTTAATGTGAGAACTTTTTAGATTGAAAATTAAATCTGTAATTTGAACTCCATATGTGTAAGTATACGATCTCTGATGTAAGATATATATTCAGTGTGCCACACACATGCACAGATATTAAAAAGTTCAATAATTTCTGAATTAGTGTGGAGCCAAGATTCTGTGTTTGATATGATGTGATACCATGATTTCTAATAGATTCTAATGAGACCAAAGGACAAATTATGTGATATGCTTTTCATATCAAATTACAAGAAAGCAAACCAGTCTTTGGCTTTAAGTTTATTAATTTTTTACTTCATTTCATTCTTTTTCTTTTTCATTCAATAGAATTTTAAAGCTGGGAGTTTCGTAGACATAATGCAATCCATGCCTCTCCTATTAAACAAGAAAAAACAGAGGCACTGAGTGATCAACTAGATAACACAAGATCACATCAAGAGATACCAAGTAGGGACAAGAATAAGCTTCTTTCTTGATTCTTCCATGCTGAGTATTGATCACCATACCCACAGCCCACAGTAGAAAGAAAGAATGCAACAAATTGTCTCACTATATTTCTATTTCTAGTTAAGAAAATCAACTTATGAAGAAAAAAGGCTGACTGTCAGTATTCTTCTTTTATAAACTTTTAGGTGAAGTCATGCTTTCTTTTTAGGCCAGTCTACATGTAGCCAATCACAAAGAATCTGTTGAAAGCTATTTTAAAAATCAATAACATTTAGTCTACTTGAAAAGGTCAGACCAATCAAAACATCAGAAAAAATGTCTTGATTAGGGAGTTAGTCACTTTTTACAAAGAACAGAAAGTTAAGACCTAATTTGCTGTGACAAGACTTATGCACTGGGAAATTTTTGTATTTCTGGCTGAGGTTTCTAAAAGGAATAGAGTCTTTGGAATAAAAGCTTGAAAAAAATTTCTGCAAAGAACTTGAACAATCATAATGTTCTTGAAGTCCAAGAACTATCTTCTTGTTTGACTTCAAAAGCAAATAAATGACTATTCTACAAGAAAAAGAAATATTTGAAAATGAAATAACTGTGTAATAGAATCCAGGATGCTGGACAATACTCACATCCATACATGTTCGACTCACATGAGTTATGTGATAGTAGTTGACATTAAGGTAACTATTCCAATGCTGACAAAAGCCAAGGCTGAGAATAACAAAGCAAAACAAAACAAATCCAAAACAAACTGCAAAATAAATTTAGAAATCATTGAATCAAAATCAAATTTTGTCATGCAGTTAGAAATCCTATTTGCCTTTTGGGAGAAGAATTTGGTAGCTGAGGTTGGGATATAATCTTTTCATAGTTTTTGAATGATGTTCCATGTAAGAGCATTATCTATTCAAAACGATGGATTAAATTTTTAAAAAATTAAATCAAATAAACAAATACATGATACATGAATCCTATAATTAATAATAGATTTGAATGTTTTAATAGGTTATACATGTACACATAATATTTTCCTTAACTTTATATTTAAAACTTAAAATTGTTGGCCTATTTTCTGAAGGTCATCTTTAGTTATCAAGTTAGGAGTAATCATTGTATATAGAGCTGCTGTCTGTATGGAGAAGTAATAAAAATTAAAGGAATATGTTTAGAATTAGAATCCTAAAGGCAGGAACTTCCCACTCCTAGCCTTTCTTTCCACCCTCCCTCCCTTCCTCTCTCACTTCCTTTCTTCCTTCCTTGTTCCCATCTTTCCTTGGCACTGAACTAGCCATTTGGGATATACTGTGCACAAAACAGACGTAGAACTTTGTCATCCTGAAGCATAGAGTCTACTGGGGAAGACATTTAATAAAAAATTCCAGAGTTACAAGAGACTGTGGTGACAGTGAAAAAAAAAATAAACCAGGGTACTAAGACAGTGAATAACCAGGATAGTCTGGGACAATCATGGAAAAATTCCTTGAGGATATAATATTGAAGCTTAGAATTGAATAATGAATAAAAATAGCCAAATGAAGGTATGGGAAGAGAATATTCCAGAAACAGGAAAGAATATGTGTGAAGGTTTTAGTTGGGAGAAGTTTAATGCATGGTGGGGTGTGCTTGGAACTTAGTGAGAATGGGGGGAAGTGGCCAAAATAAAGATTGTGGGGGCAGGTTAGGCCAGACATTATGTTTTTCTTTTTTTTTTTGAGACAGAGTCTCACTCTGTTGCCCGGGCTAGAGTGCCGTGGTGTCAGCCTAGCTCACAGCAACCTCAAACTCCTGGGCTCAAGCGATCCTACTGCCTCAGCCTCCCGAGTAGCTTGGACTACAGGCATGCACCACCATGCCTGGCTAATTTTTTCTATATATTTTTAGTTGGCCGATTAATTTATTTCTATTTTTAGTAGAGATGGGGTCTTGCTCTTGCTCAGGCTGGTTTCGAACTCCTGACCTTGAGCGATCCGCCCACTTCGGCCTCCCAGAGTGCTAGGATTGCAGGCGTGAGCCACCGCGCCCAGCCCCAGACATTATGTTTTATATTAAGAATTTGAAGTTTTATTCCAAGTACAATGGAAAGACATAGGAGAAATATAAGAAAGATGATGCCATGATCCATATTACATTTTAGAAAGGTCATTGTGGTTGTTTGGGGCCAAACTAATTAGAAAGAGGCAAGTAAAGATGCAGAAGAACAATTAAAAGCAACTTTGGTACTCCTAATGAGATGCTGACAGTGGCTAATGCACTCATGTCAGCTGTGAAGGAGAGCAGTGAGCAGGTTTAGAATATATTTAGGAAGTATTGTCAATAGAACCTGATGATTCATTAGATGTAATGGGTCAGATATGCATCCTGTTCCACTGGTTCCAGAATTGATAATTGTCAAGAGGACTCTAAAAATCTCTTTATTTAAATGTCTAGTACATATGGAACATTTCTGAAAGTATTCCTAATATTTAAGGATGCAAATTTCATCTGATTAGACCAATTTTAGTTTCAAGTAATACATACCCAAACCCCCCCAACCACACACACACACACACACACACTCACGCACACACATTTTGCCCACAGAATGAAGTAACATAAAAACACAGTGGAAAGGTCTTGTGTTAGCTTAGGACTACTTTTTAAAATTAAAACTTTAATATGCAGATATACAAATCTTGCTTTTTTTGCTGTTAATCATTCTTATAGTTTTATGTAAGCCACCATACAAACTAAACATAATTTAAACTTTTAGACTGAGTTTATTTTTAAAAGAGAAACAACCAAATGTGCCACACCATACCTAGGAGGCCTGCTTGTAACTGCTTACACTTCACTTCTCAGAAAAGGTTGAGAATTTACCATTGTGACCTGCTAGGTGCATGACCAAGGCCAGATCATTTATCTCCATAAAGGCCTCACTTTTGGCAGCACAATGATGAATGGAAAAAGGTGGGTAGTTAAATATTTAGATTTCACATCACTACATGACAAAGAACTATTAGCAAAATTTGAGACAGAAGAAGCTTTAGAATATGACTTCATTCATACTTTCCTATAAGCCTTTAGAAATCATTATAGTCAGACCTCTATAAATGAGACATTCATAACATAATAGAATTTAATTTTCTATTTTATGTTTTTGAGGTCAGTTATTCTCTAATCATTCAAGTATAAGAAAATTTTAGCTATGTACAAGTTAGTAAATAGCAAATAATTATGTAGGCCTTATGACTCCCTTCTCCCTACAAATTTAAAACAAGGTTATTGCTATTATTATGTCTGCAAAGGATATGGGGTCATAGTGTTAGAGACAAAAGCCATAGTGTAGAATTGTTGCCCAAGCATTTTTCTGTTTCTCCTTCATCAAATCAAGCCCATGCTGACCAACTGAGGTAAGCACTGATTTTGGAAAGATCATCAGAGCTGTCATCTGAAGTCTTGAGTTCAGGCTCTCTTCCCTACTAGGTAGGTGACCTTGGACAAATCATAATCTTTCTCATTATGCATTTTCACTGACAAAATTGGGTTTACACTATCAGTCTACTGAGTTGTTATGGATGATATACAAAGACTTTTAAAACCATATGTTCTGGAGGCATTTCTTTAGATGGGAGACACTGCCTTGGCAGTTTGTTGTATGTGAAAATGGATTTGGGATTAGGAGACCTGAGATCTAATCAAAATTCTGCCACAATTTAGCCATATGACCTTTATTATAGCACTTCAATTCTCTTCTTCTATAAAGTTAAGGGGATTGTACTAGATTTCTCTAAGAAATTCAACCTGCGTGGTGGGATCATTTTTGCTCTATAAGGGATATTTGACAATTCTAGAGAAATTTTTGGTTGGCACAAAATGTACCACTGGAGCACGGATACATTTAGTGAGTAGAGGCCAGGGATACTGCTAAATATCCTCCAGTATACAACACCGCACAACAAAGAATCATTTATCACAAAATGTCAATAGTGTCAAAGTTGAGAAAGCCTGTTCTAAGGCCTCACTTGGCTTTGAAATTCTATGAACCATAGAGAAAGACATCCCATAAATTACCCAATTGACGAATAGGTATTTAAGTTTACCAGAAGAGATTTTATTTCTATTATAAAAATAAACATTGCCAACTATTGTGAAGTTTTCTACTAAAATGTAAAGAGTGGTTATGATTTAGCAATAAGAGTGGCATGAGTTTAAGCATCTTTACCACCATCACCAACCACAATTCCACGTGCAATGTTTCTTTGGGTACCCCACTGTTAGAGACTGAATGTGTCCTCACAGAATTCATATGTTGTAACCCCAATTCTCAGTGTGGTGGCATTTGGAGGTAGGGCTCTTGAGAGGTAATTAGGACATGAAGATGGAGCTCTCATGATAGAATTAGCCCCCTTTTAAAAAGAAGAAAAGACACAAGATCTCTCTCTCTCTCTCCCCCCACCCCATAAGCATCAAAGAAAGGCTATATAAGAACATAACCAGGAAGGGAGCCCTCACCAAGAACCAGGTCATACTGACATCCTGATCTCAGACTTCCAGCCTCTGGAACCGTGAGAAATAAATGTTTGTTGTATAAGCTACCTGGTCTATGGTAATTTCTGATAGCAGCCTGGATTAAGACTCCAAGTATCCTCAAATTATATAATTGGAGATCAAAGAACAATTATAGTTGACGGAAGGAAGTATTTGTGTCAGTTAGCATATTGAAGAGTACCATGAGTCTTACTATCTTACTTCTTGGGTTCAAGTCTCATTTTCATCAATATGACCTTGGGAAACCTCTCTGTGCCTCAAGCTCTTTATCTATAAAATCTGATTGATAATCTAGTTTGTGTTTTAAATGAGATCATTTAGGAAAAGTTATTAGTGTGGTGTTTGGAACATAAGTAGTAACCAGTCAATGTTAGTTATTGTTATAGTTAGACCTAAAGTGAATATTCATTAATTATATTTCAAGACATTTCTTTATTGTAATCACTCAGATTTATCATCACTTATGAATTTTGCCAATACTGTTTTTTGGGCTAGTGTATATTTCTTTACCTGGTGAAGTTATACACATCCTTTGAGTCTCAGTCAACACCACCTCCTTGAAGGAGCCTTGTCCAGCCCTCTAAGTAGGTATAACTATCTCATCTACTGTGTCCCTAAAGATCTCTATACCATACAATAATGATCTCTATCCATATCCATCTGCTATGGTCTGAATGTTTGTCCCCCAAATTTCTTATGTTGAAATTCTAGCCCCAAAGATATTAGGTATTAGGAGGTGGAACCTTTGGGAGTTAATTAGGTCATAGGGACAGAACCCTTGTGGATGGGATTAGTGCCCTTATAAAAGAGGCCTGAGAGAGATTCCTCCCCATCCCACCATGTGAGAACATAGCAAGAAGGCACCATTTATGAGCCAGAAATAGGCCCTCACCAGATGCTGAGTCTGTCAGTTCCTTGTTCTTAGACTTGTTCTCCAGCCTCCAAAACTGTGAGCAATGAATTTCTGTTGTTTATAAGCAACCCAGTCTGTGGTATCTTATTACAGCAGCCTGAATGGACTGAGACATAATCATGTTATATTATCATTCATGTATACATATACACACAAATATCAATTTTCCTGGCTGGAATGCTATTCTGGCCCTACTTGACATCTGTGTGCATACTGGGCCCTCCATAAAAGTGGAGACTTGATCAAAACTGGGAAATCTCTTGCTCCAACAATAAAGGATAAAATCAAATTTGTAAGATGAAATTAGATCTTTATAAATGGATGAGAAATTGAAGAGGAGAAAAATCCCTTGTTTGACAGGATAAGGTGATTGAGAAAAAGCAGACCTCTCAGCACAATCCATTTATAGCTAGTTCTAGGGTACTCTTACTCCAAGTGTACAGAAAATGCCTGAATTCCAAAGAGATGACATAACAGATTCTGTTTTAATTCTGCTTTCTATAATATGTATAAAAAAGTTAACAAGAAGAATAGATGCTTATTATATCTGGTGTATGGGCTTTCCTTAAATGATGATAAATCACTCCACATGGTGGATTTTAGATATGAATAGTGCTACTTACCAAATCTTACATGACAGTGATAAGCTTAGCTTCACACTGGACAGTTAAGCTAAAATCATATGAAAATGCTAAGTCAAATAAAAGTACTCTGTAAATAATTCCTACCCAAAAGCATGGTTGACCTTCTTCACCATATTAAAAAAAAAAGTAAATGAGTCATTTCAGTACTTCTATGTTATGGGTGTTAAAAAGTGACCACTAATGGGATTTAGGTACATGACTGCAATTATCCATGAACTAATTAAAAATGACTGTCATTCATGTTGTCCGTAGTATATCAACAATAGCAAACATGACAGGGTTCACTTTAATTTAGAGTTGTGTCAGATTAGCTAATAGAGAGTATTACAATTATTGCTCAAGCTCATAAATCCTCTATGAAGACTTGTTGACGGTTTAGTTTTTATGCTATCATCTTTTAAAATGTCAAGAACCAATTTCCGAAAGTCACATACAGACACTCAGGAAACAATAGTGGATTCAACATGGAAACATAGAGTTTTTCCCTCTTAAAATCACATGGAGATATAAATGAAGGGATTTTTAATTAGACTCCAACCCAGAATGAAAAAGAAAACAGGGGAGGACATCACAACGACAGAATTTTAGGAGCTGGAAAGTTAATGATAAAGTAGTAACTCACTTAGAAAAAGTGATAAAGCTGAACCCTAATGCCACAGAAGTTGAAGCCAAGAACCAACTTAATTACCAATGCAGAACCCCTGAAAAGCTCAGAAATTGATGACACCAGATATCTATGGAACGGAAGGTGAGAGTGGAGTGGAAACAACAGGATTTGTTAAATATCTGTTTAAGAATCAGTTAGATGTTGATTCCTGATTCCCTTCTGCCATGGCAGAGAATGTAACTTTATTTTCTGGAGAGGTGGAAAGAGAGTCTCTGCACTGCAGGACACCAGGCCCAGCTGAAAGCACACTTTTATGCTGCATGTGAAACCCTTTTTCACTCATCTATCTGATGCATACAGACAGGCTGGGTATTAAGAAAACTCTTCTCTGTGAAGCTGAGCAGCACAAGACAGAAGACCCAAAGGTAGCAACAGCAGGGGCTTCTCAACTAGCCAGACAACCAAACCATGAGGCCCAAGGTCAACAGGCTGTGAAGAGTTGCCAAGCATCTTTTTATTGCCCTACACTTAACAATGAATAGACAACCAAGAACTACCAAAAAATTGAGGGAAGTCTTGAAAATGAGGGAGACCCAAACATGCAACCAAATAGACAATACGAACTTGGGGAAAATAAAGATTATATATATAGTAAAATATCCCCCTAAACAAAACAAAAGAACTAACTTCAGTGTATTCAAAGAGAAAAGACATGCTATTGGCTTTTTGTGTGACAAGAATAGGCTGCTATAGAAAAAGGGATATATAGAAAAAAGTGAACACTTTTAATAACTAAAAACATGTATCAAAAAATTTAGTAAGTGAATTGGAAGATAAAGTTTAGGAAATCTCCCAAAAAGCAAACCATAAAAAAAGAAAGAGATGAAAAATTACTATACCAAGTGGCTCAGCTTTTTCTAGTGTTTTCATAATCACAAACAACTGGCAGATACGGAGCCAAAATGACTATATAGGTAAATGGGAAAGCAGGGCATGCACAATTGTGTAGCAGGGTGAAAATTTGAGAGAGAAATATGTCTTAATCTACAATAATGAGAATTCAATAAATTAATAAATCAATTTCAAAAATAATAGAAAAATGAATTCATAGTACAGCATGTTATTTAGAGACATGGAAGTAAACATCAAACGTCAGCTATAAGAGTTGCAGGTGGTTGCCTCTGGGAAGTGGGGTAACACTATGGGTGAGAAGAAAGGGGCAGCTTATATTTTATATAAGACAGCTTTCACAACATGACTCCAATGTGCATACACACATAACTGTGATGAAAATAAATTGTGTCACTTACATTACAAATGAAATACAAAACACACATATCAATGAGGATATTCCACTCTCAAATAAGGGGAAAATATAATTGCACATTTGAATTGGTTTTCACTGTCAAATATTTTATTTTATTTTAGTGTGGAGAAAACAAAAGGTATTATGATTATAGTCTTTATAAGAGGCAAGGCATGGTCACTAACAGTCATGCAAGGTCTCAGTTGCTCTTAAATGCAAAATTTGGTAGTGGTGAAGAAGAATATAGTGAGCTTTTAAAACAAATATAAAATTGAATGTGTTTGATTCAAATGAATGGTATTTCCTCTGAGAAACCTTCCAAGTTTTGCATTTTAAACTGCCCCTTTAAGATATTAAATATTACACTGATAGCAGATCTTAGTTTATTTTTTACTAATATCATTTGGCAAACTAAATAAATTGGCAACTTTATGACAGTCTACTTATTTATTTGTGTTATTTTGTTTGTTTATTTAAATAATTCAACTGGTTCCTGAAATCTAAATGTCTTGGAACCACTGTCATTCAACATTCTCTTTACTTTCATGAAGAAAAACCTGATAACTCTTTACTTTCTAAATACACTGAGCAACCCAGGATAAAAATCCTATGCCCACAGAATTGCCCAAGTGCAATTCCCCTTTGTTTCAAATCACATTGCATTATGTGGCCATTTCAGTACCATTTTTGTGACTTGCTGATGACCAACACAGCAGGATGAAATGCACTTAAATGAACTGGAAAATGGAAGTCCCTCAAACACTCTGCAATCAATATAGCATGGAAAGAGAAAAAAGAAGAAGAAAATAATACAAAACCTAAAATTGGTAAGCAGGTCACAGAAATTTAAATGCAAAGAGACACAGTTCCAAATAAGTATCAGTCAAATATATGTCAGTTTTAAAGAAACTGTTGAAAAAAATTATTGTTATCAATTAACTTGTTTTTTTTGCTTAGTCTTAGTTATTTAAAATTTTGCTTAAATTATTCAAAGTTACTAAATATTTGAATAACATGTATCATGTAACATGAACAACATGAAGATATATAGTATCTTCCTTTCCTGGGTAGAAGGGGAATAAAATGAAGCAACAGCAGAAAGATGTATAATTTATAATGTCTCTACAAGTACATTAACCCGATACTATACATTTGTGAATGAGAGAATTCAAATAGATATAACTCATTTGTGGAAATAATCAGCAGTTTTTAGTCATATTTTATAATTATGTTTTTAAAGAATTAAAATAAAATTTTAGGCCAGGCGCGGTGGCTCATATCTGTAATCCTAGCACTCTGGGAGGCCGAGGCAGGTGGATCACTCAAGGCTAGGAGTTCAAAACCAGCCTGAGCAAGAGTGAGACCCCGTCTCTACTAAAAATAGAAAGAAATTAATTGGACAACTAAAAATACATAGAAAAAATTAGCCAGGCATGGTGGCACATGCCTGTAGTCCCAGCTACTCGGGAGGCTGAGGCAGGAAGATTACTTGAGCCCAGGAGTTTGAGGTTGCTGTGAGCTAGGCTGACGCCACGGCACTCTAGCCCGGGTAACAGAGTGAGACTCTGCCTCAAAAAAATGAAATAAAAAATAAAATAAAATAAAAATTTAAAATATTTAGAATCTTGAAAGATTAGACAATGACATGATAATTATGACTGTAGCAAAACTCCTAAAAATGCTTTTTTCCTGGATACATTAGTAAATGTATTTTTTTAATTCCATTAAACCTGGAAAAAGACAATAATCTCAGAAATACTGCAACCTAAACTTCAGTAATTCAACAAGACGTATTGAAGACAATCCATTGGTTGGTTACTCAGTTGTAAATACAACACATCTCCTGTACTCAAGAAGAAAAAAAGAAATTCAGAAATTACTATACTCAATTATTCCAATAATAATTTCAGACAAAATGAGAGAAAATAAGTTATCCATGCCAGTAAGTACCTTACTTCTTACTCTCTAGGAGGATCTCTCAAATACACGCTCAGCCTGAACACCTTACCCAAGCTATGTCTATATATTCAATTGTGGGAAAGCTTTGTCAAAATGTATCACAGCCCTGTAACCACAATTTGACTCAACCTATTTCCTTCAGATGTTGATCCTTTTTTTGACATTCTTCTTCTTATTGGCATCACCTCCTTCCCAGTCAGCCATAATTAAAACTTACCTTCTTTGACTCCCCTCTGTCAACTTTACTTCTTGTTAGTCTATATATTGCTAAGATTTATACTTCTCATTGCTTCTGAAAGCTGACTTGCCCTCAAATCTGACCTTTTTCAAATCCTAGTCTATTACTTCTCACCTAGACAATTAGTTTCCCAATTGGTTCTCTACCACTGGCTTCTTCTTTCTCTTATTCATTCTACAGTCTACTATGAGAATACCTTAATAATTGGGCTTTCTTCCTTTCCTCTTTTTTTAAAGTTTCCATGGACTATATATTCCATTGTAATATATTCCATGTAAAATGTATCTAAATTCATAATATGTTCTCACTATTTTTTTTCTGGCACCATTCTTTTTCATCAGTTTAGTTGGCTGAACTTCTGCTTTAGTTGGCTGTAACACTGCCCAGCTTCCAAAGACAACATATGTTTTCTCATCTCTGCCTCTCCTAATGCTGACCTTTCTGCAATGCCTTTCTACTTCATCTCTGGCTGACTAAATCCTACTCCTTAATTAAGGTATAGCTCACATCTTCAGCATGAGGTCTTACCTGACTCAGCTTAAGCTCTTCCTCCCCAAAACTGACACAATACATTCATTTTGGTATTTTATTGCCACTTTGCCAAACACTATGCTGGAAATATGGCAAACATTCAACAAATGCTTGATTAAATGAATGATTCCTTATTAATACATTGTAAAATTTTAATATCTTAACATTGCAGATGAATCTTAAAAGTTTCTACACAGCAAGGGAAATAATCAACAGAGTAAATGGACAACTGACAGAATGGGAGAAAATATTCTCAAACTATACATCTGGCAAAGGACTAATATCCAGAATTCACAAAGAATACAAACAAATCAGCAGGAAAAAAAAAACAAAACAAAGAACCCCATTAAAAAGTGGGCAAAAGATATGAGCAGAGTTTTTTCAAAAGAAGATAGCCAAATTGCCAACACATATGAAAAAAGGTTTAACATCACTAATCATCAGGGAAATGCAAATTAAAACCACAATAAGACACCACCTTACCCCTATCAGAATGGTGATTATTAAAAAATCAAAAAACAATAGATGTTAGCATGGATGCAGTGAAAAAGGAATGTTTATACACTGTTGGCGGAATTGGAAATTAGTACAATCTCTGTGGAAAACATTATGGAGATTTCCTCAAAGAATTAAAATTAGACCTATGATTCAATCCAGTAATCCCACTACTGGGTATCTACCCAAGGAAAAGAAGTCATTATATCAAAAATACACCTGTATCAAAATGTTTATTGCAACACAATTCACAATTGAGAAGATATGGAATCAACCTATGCTCAACAATTAATGAGTAGATAAAGAAAATATGGTGTATATATATGTATATATATATATACACACACACACCATGGAGTGCTACTCAATCATAAAAATAAATGAAATAATGTCATTTGCAGCAACCTGGGTGGAACTGGAGACCATTATCCTAAGTGAAGTATCTCAGGAATGGAAAAATAAATACTACATGTTCTCACTAATTAGTGGGAGCTAAACAATGGTACACATGTCATAGAGTGTTGTAAAGGATATTGGAAACTAAGAAAGGGGAAGGGTGGGAGGGGGGTGAGGGATAAAAATTTACCTATTGGGTACAATTTACACTATTCTGGCTATGGGCACACTAGAAACCCTGACTTCAGCATTATACAATTCATTCATGTTAACAAAAACACTGTACTTCCTTAATATTTTGAAATAAAAATTATTTTTAAAAAGGAAAAGTAAAAGAAAAATCCATAAAATGCTGAACAATGTGAATGTCTTCAGATTTTATAAAGTTATGCATACCATTGCTATGGCTAGATACCAGGATGTATCTACTAATGGAGAAAAGCATATTATCCCCAATCTTTTATTTGTGAAGACTTTGGTTGGGAACAACATACCATTTTCCCTTAGTAGATATAATCATTGATACACTTAAGAACAGATGTCCTTTTCAGGTGAATCAACTTTTGCCAAATGTAAGAGAACAGTTGAATATCACCAAATTCATCTGTAAAGAGTTAGGATCTAACTTTCTTTCCTCTCTCAGAACCATGAACTATATTGTTTTTTCTTCTTGGAAAATGGTTAGATGGATGCTTCCCATTGCTTTAGTTATTAGGCTCTTTAAAACTCTTGTGCTATGGACAGTTTCTGATAGTCTTCCCCATTTGCTAACCTCAAGGGCTACCTGGAAAAAGTTACACTTCACACACAAAAAAAAACGACCAAAAAACACAACACACATGCACACATACACATGGAAGCAGCTGTGATAATTATTAAATGAAGGCTCTTGTTGACACTTCACTATTCATATCTTATGAAATTCTACTTAGTATCACTTTTTGTGAATGTAGTAGAACATGTGACATACTGTAGTGGGCTGAATGGTGCCTCCTCCAAAAGATATGTCCATGTCCTAATCTCCAGAATCTGTAAATGTTACCTTATTTGGAAAAATGGTCTTGGCAGATGTAATTAAGTTAAGGTCTTGAAATGAGGAAATCATCCTCATTTATCCAAGTGGGCCTTAAATTCAGTAAGTGACCTTATAAAAAAAGCAGAGGAAGATTTGAGACAGACAGAATCGAAAGAAAAATACAGAAAAGATCAAGTAATGTTGACCACAAAGGCAAATATTGGAGTGGTGCAGCCACAAGACAAGGAATGCTAACAGCCACAGGCCCTAAAAGAGGCAAAGATCCTTCCCTAAAGCCTCCAGATGTAGTGTAGCCTTTCATTTCAGACTTCTGGCTTCCCAAACTGTGAGAGCATAAATTTCTGTTGTTTAAAGCCACCAGGTTTGTGGTAATTTGTTACAGCAACCACAGAAAACTAATACAAATACCAAGACAACTTTTCAGAAGGTGACTCAAATTGTTGCTAAATTTTAACTCTGCTTTAAGAAATGTCTTCTTTCTCCACTTCACCCCATCCTCGTTCCCCAATATAGTGTCATATAAGCTTCCATTTGGAAGGATCTTCTGATTCTCATTTGGACCCTCTATGCCTGAGTTATAAAGTCTTCCTTTCTTGGCACTAATGGTCTTACTGATGAGATCATCCAGATGGTCTGTTAGCTCCCTCACATGGGTAGCAAAGAGCTCTAAAAAACACAGATATCAGAGTAACGACTAAGAAAACATCAGACTCACATGGTCAGAAGGTTTTTGTTTGTTTGTTTTAAATGATTGACACATAATTGTACACATTTATGGGACACAACAAGAATGTTTCTATAGAAACAGTCTATTAATTGTGTAATGATCAAATCAGAATAATTAGCATATACATCACCTTAAATATCATCTCTTAAATATATCATCTTAAATATATCATCTCTTTGTGATGAGAACATTCAAAAACCTCTCCTCTAGCTATTTAGACATACACAATACATTATTGCTAGGGTCCCCAACCCCTGGATCATGGACCGGTACCAGTCCATGACCTGTTAGAAACAGGGCTGCATGGCAAGAAGTGAACGGTGGGTGAGCGAGCAAAACTGTATCTGTCCATGGTAGAAGAGGATCAACTGCTTGAGATAGCAAATGATGGTGTCCTTAAAAGTATGTTTGAGACAACTTCAAATCTCCATACATTCTGGATTAAAGTCAAGGTGGAATATCCTGAGATTGCCACAAAGCACTGAAAAGCCTACTTCCATTTCCAACATCCTATCTTTGTGAAGCAGGGTTTTCTGCAGTGACAGCAACCAAAATGAGATTATGGAGTAGACTGGACATAAGCAACACACTTCGGGTGTCACTGTCTCCCATCACCCACAGATGGGACCATCTAGTTGCAGGAAAACAAGCTCAGGGCTCCCACTGATTCTGCATTATGATGAGTTGTATAATTATTTTATTATATATTATAATGCAATAATAATAGAAATAAAGTGCACAATAAATGTAATGCAATTGAATCATCCCGAAACCATGCCCGTCACCCCCAGTCCATGGAAAAACTGCCTTCCATGAAACCAGTCCCTGGTGCCAAAAAGGTTGAGGACCACTGCATAATTGATAAGTGTAGTCATATTACTATCCAATAGAACTCCAGAACTTATTCCTCCTATTGAAGTGTAGCTTTGTACTGGTCAATCAATCTCTCCCCACCCTCCCTACCCCTACCCTCCCCATTCTCTGATAAACACTATTCTACTATTCTATGAGATCAACTTTTTAGATTCCACATATGAGTAAGAACATGTGGTATTTGTCTTTCTGTGCCTGGTTTATTTCACTTAGAATAATGTCCTCCAGGATTTCATTCTTTTTATGACTGAATAGTATCCCATTGTGTATAGATACCATATTTTCTATATTCATTCATCTGCTGATGGACATTTAGGTTGATTCCATATCTTGGCTAGTGTGAACAGTTCTGCAATAAACATGGTAGTGCAGATATCTCTTCCATATACTGATTTTAATATATGCCCAATAGTGAGATTGCCATATAATATGGTAGTTTTATTTCTAATTTTTTGAGGAAACTTCATACTGTTTTTCATAATGGCTGTATTAATTTACATATCCACCAGCAGCCTGTGAGGATTCCCTTTTCTCTACATCCTCACCAACGCTTGTTCTTTTTTTGGTTTTTTTGATAGTAGCCATTCAGCTAGAGTGAGCTGATATCTCATTGTAGTTTTGATTTGCATTTCCCTGAATTTTCTGTTTATAGACCTTGAAATTCCCTCCAAAAAACAGAGAACAGTGATTCTCAACCTTCCTTCAAGATCTAATAATTTTTTCTTTTAAATTATTATGGGTACATAATAGTTATATACTTGTGTAGGGTGCATGTGATGTTTTGATACAGACATACAATGTGAATTGATCAAATCATGTTAATTGGGATATCCACGACTTCAGGCATTTATCATTTCTCTGTGTCAGCAACATTCCAGATAGATAGAATGAACAATATTTGATAACACAACAAAGTGACTATACTCAACAATAAGTTAGGGTATACTTTAAAATAACTAAAAGAGTGGAATTGCAATGCTCCTAATAAATTAAAATTTGGGTGGCAGGGAGAGGCAGGGAAAGCAAGGAATCTGGGTGCATATGTTTTGTAAAGGCTCTACAGGTATTTATGAGGCCCATTCCTAGTTAAAGATCATTGTCATAGACAGTTGGAGATGAAGATCTTCAGGCTATTGATATTATCAATGCATTAGTAGCAAGACCACTACCCAATGGCTTGTATCCATATAACACAATAAGAAGAAATTATTTATTTTGAAGAAAAGCTAAATTAAATGTCAAAATAACCTATAATATTAAAATAATTAAAATATATGATATTTGAAAAGCTGATGGATTATCAAACTGAATACAAAATGCATTTCCGCATTTGAAGACTGAATTGATCATTATTTCAATAAACTTTGAGAATCTTTGCCTTATCTCCCTACTGAGAAACTGTTCTCATAGGCTAGGATAAAGTCAGTTTCTATCTTATTTTCAATATTATGCTATTGTATGGTTAAGAAAATACTTGAATTATTTTAATCATTGAAGTTTAAAATAGAGTGTTCACCTGTGAATATGATATTTTCATTCTTTTAATCATTTTCCAAATTTGTGGATGTTTTCTGATACTAGTGCTTATGGAGTCTTGCACTTGGTAAATGTCAGCCCATAGGAAAAATTGCAAATTACTTTCTTAGGTTACTGCAGCATATATTTATATTAATATAATAAAAACACTTCTATTTCTATGTAAACATCATCAAATTCCTTGAAGTTAACATATATTTACAAGCCACGGGCAAGATGCACTGTAAATGTCATAAAAATACGGTAAGTTCAATTTAACTTTTCAGTTAACATTAATTTTGATCCAGCTGTTACAGGTTTCCTAAATAGATAATTTACTAATGTCTACATAGTTTTTAACTTTAAATGCTCAAACAATCATTAGCTGGCTTTAAATTACTTATCTATATATAGTCAGATAATTATATTCGGAAAGAAAATGTGAAACCTAAATTAACAAAGGCCAACTTTGTGTGCAGGGAATTAATAGTCATAGTAAATTGACAAGTTAATTATTAGTTTCACTTTGTCTATTTTAAGAAGTGAAATGAGACCACTTGCTTTTTGCCTGTTATTTAAGAAGGGATTATAACTTGCTGCTTTTTAAAGAGTAAAACTCTCATGAACTAGAGGACTCTTCTATCAGCTTTTCTCACATTAACTTTTGCAGCTTGTGAGACATTCTGTTCATGAACGTTCTAAGTACTTCCATTTTCCTAAGTGCCTTGAAAACAAATTTCATGCTTGAAGATCAGTGGAAGAAGAAAAGTGTCTGTTAAAATGTACTTGAGAGAACAGGAGTACAAAAAATGGGAATGAGAAAGCAGGAGGCAAAGATGAACAGAGGCAGATCCAAGAAATATGCAACTGAATTAAAAAAAAAAAACCCGAGAAACTTCTGTGATCTGAATGTTTGTATACTCCCAAAATTCACATGCTGGAACCTAATCATTACATTTGAGGGTATTAGAAAGTGAAGCCTTTGGGAAGTGATTAGATCATGAGGGCTTTGCTTTTGTGAATGCAATTAATGCCCTTATAAAAGAGGCTCCAGAGAGCAGCTTTGCCTCTTCTGTCATGTGAGGACATAGCTAGAAGGTGCCATCTATGAAGCAGAGTGCCCTCACCAGACACTAAATCTGCTGGCATCTTGATCTTAGAATTTCCAGCCTACAGAACTGTGAGAAATAAATTTCTGTCGTTTATAAATTACCCAGTCAAAGATATTTTGTTTTAGTAGCCTGAACTGGCTAAGACAGAAACACTTAAGGAACAAGCTCACATTCAATTGAATTATTTCTAGATGTTCTATTTGATAAAACATAGAATCTGTTAACAGTGCAATAAAATAAAAATCAAGTAGTTCATAAGAATAGACCAGTTTAAATATTACAGGAGGGTCTTGTATTTATGAGAATATTGCTCACAATTAGAACTCAACAAATGAATAGAGAAGGAAACCACAATCAATATACCAGTGTATAGAAATGTCCCAGGAAGTGCAGTACATAAGCTTTGATCACAATCTGTAAAATGGAGGTACAACAAACATCACAAGCTGTTAAAAAGATGAAACGAGACAACACATTTAAATATCTTGCAAATGTAAGATATTCCAGGAGCAAAGTGAAATTATAATCACTAATCAAGGAAAGCTGTGCCTACCAGGCCTGGACTATCTGGTCAATGAAAACCTCATTCGAATGACTGCTGGAGCTATAAGGGAGGGTGGAAAATCTTGGCTTCTTCTTGAGGAATAGTGTTTCAGGTTAACTGAAATTATGATGTAAAGTCCTTGTGGACAGGTATCTGTCTACCTATCTATCTACCTGCCTACCTACCTACTTATCTATGTAGCTTTTACCAGATCTTATGCTCAGTAGACACTTAATAACAAAGTAGTAAATGGAACTAGTGAACCCATTTCTAATTCAGGGCCCTAAGATTGTGGAGTCTACTTTACTAAACTCTAAAGGTCTGTCTGAAACTCAAGATGCCCATTAACTCTCTACCTTTGACCAGTTTCCTAGCTGAACTGTGATATGTAACTGTTCTTTTAGCCCCTATTTATTTCTCCAAACTCAACCTGCTGCTCTGTTGTGACTTTCAATATCCATCTGATCTTTCCTTCTCTGTCTAATGTGGATTTGATTTATTGCTGGACTTCCCTAGCCAGACTCCTGGGCCTTTCTCTATCTATCTGTCTCCCTCATTCATGAAGGGGAATCTTCAATCATATCAGGCAATTAAAGCAAAGCCAACAGTTTTAGTGTAGTTTACTTCATTACTGTATAGTATACAGCTACTGAAAAGGATAAATTACAAATGTTGTTTTTTTTATTTATGATTATTAAAGCTAAGTAAATGCTAAATGAATTGCTCACTTATATATTTCTGGGCATCAAGTACTGACCTACATATAAGAGATACAAAGATGAAAACACTGTATTCCATTCTTTTAAAGTCCCAAGTTCAGTAAGGAAAATAGATATACAAAGATATGTGCACAAAATGATAAGAGATATGAAAAAGAGATGTACTAGCATGTGAGTGGTGGTATTGAATTATGCCTAGTATAAATAGAGTCAGGGAAGTCCTCATAGAGATGACATTGAGGTGGGTCTCAAAATTTGAGTAGATAGGGAATCCAGATTGAGGGCACAGCATATGCAAAGGATAGAGTCGTGCAGGTCCATGGCGTGGTCAGGAGTGTGTGGCCAGTGGTGTAGGCGTCATTGGAGAGTGAATGGAAGTATAAAGATAAAATGGGGACAGATTGTGAAGAAACTGCCCTTTATCATCTAGATAACAGGCAGATACACTTAAAATGGGTATAGTTTATTGCACATACATTATATTTCAGTAAGTTGATGAAAATAAAATCAATTAAGACCACACATACACAAGACATATTTGCATCAAGTGTTTTTTTTCTCTTTTTCATTGATATATAATAAATGTACCTATTTATGGGTCACATGTGATATTTTGATATATGCATACAATGTATAATGATCAAATCTGGGTAAATGGGATACACATCACTTCAAACATTAATAATTTATTTGGAAACATATTTTTAAGCAGCAAATCTGGTATTATTCCAATTTACAAAGAGGATTTTCTTATGAAATCAAACTGAGAGTCTGACAAACTGACTGTGATCCAATTTTTGACATTGTCCACTAAAAATCCTAATGCCTATTATGGGATTTCTACTCTCTGTTGCTCCAACTCTTGACTCTGAAGACCATACATAGAAATGATGATTGCATTAAATTTACAAAAGCTACTGCATATAGGCTCTAATTAATATGGCAAGGATAATCACTGATACTTTTCTTGGTACACGATGGCAAGCAAATTAGGTAATGTCCAGTCTCAAGCAAGGGAACTTGGGAGCAAAGATATATCCAAGGAAAATTTATAGAGAAGAATAAGTAAAAATGTCTGCTGGGAGAGTTAACAGACATTTCCACTTTTGTTAACTAGTCTGTGATTTAAAAAATAGGCATAACTACTTCTCTGTGGGGCCAGATTGCTAAGGAGAATTTGCCCATTTGATTCTACCACTATGAATCCTGTATCACCTGATGGGGTGATTCCTATTTCATAATTAACCGTGGGGCTCTAAACTCCTTGATTCTTGGGTAAGAGATCTTGTTATTTTAGTTGTTCCAAACACATTACAAATCCATCTGTAGCATGTTACAATCTATACCATAATAAAACAGATTCATATTCCATGATAGTCATTCTGAATCCAAGTCCTACTGTAAGCCCACATCATTTTTAAGATGGCTGCACAGTGCAACTGTATTTGGTGGTATAAACACTGGATTTACCAATCAAGGGATCAGACACTCAGGCCATTATTTGGCCAATATGATATTAAAAAATGAATTTGAAATCATTTAGGTAGGACATGTTTTCCCCACTTTATCAGGGTCACTACTGCTCTTTATAGCATTGTATCTGGCCTTACTTTACTCACTTATATTACATGAACTTGATTTTGTGATCCATGCTCTAGCTATAGGAAACATATTTACTTTTTTTCTGAAAATGTCTTTAACAGCTGAGAACCTGACATTTGGTTCGTGGTTAACATTAGGCTCAACATTGAGAGATAACATACTACACAGGTTTAGGGAGAGCAGAGAGGATTGCAGGTATGGAGCTCAGAAGTGTGCACTACAGATACAGAGGAGGCAATATTAGCATTGGCTGGGAGAAGAGGCAAGGAAAAGTTTTCCATCTATGAGAGATTGCACTCAAACACATCAGGATGGCTTGTTCTATCCTCACTCAGTTAATAAGGAGACATAACAAAGATAACAGCTACATTAATAAGATATAGATTAACTAAGAACATTAAATGAAACAGATATCGAATATGAAAAGATGGACTCTATAGTAACTATTACTTCTTCCCCCACCTTTGTTAAAAGCTCCACCCCCCCTACACACACCTCTATGTACTCACACAAAAATATAGGTTTCTTCAGCACAAGAGAGGGAGGATACAATAGCCACTGAGCCAATACCCCTCACCTCTGATGCCATAGTAATCTGTCCAAACTTTAGATCTGTAACCCTGTCTAGGCCAATCAGGATTTCTCCTCAGGGAATTTCAAACTCTAGCTAAAGTTCCAAACCTACGTTTCCTCCTACTTAGAAGAACTGCCCTCACCTTGTGTATGTCTTCCTCCCCTCACCCCACCCCGCCACACCCCACCTCTATGAAAAATGATGACATGCAAAGAGAAGCAGAGAAGAAAGACAGAGAAAAGTCTAGCATTGCTCCAGTCCTCCTTGAGGCCAGCACCATTTCTGCCTTTGTAGTGATTTGTCATTTACGACCAGAGCCCTGCCTGTATTTCTTCAAGTTTAAATTGCCTAGACACAAGAAGTTGACCAAAATAAAGAAAATCCCCAAATTAATTTTTGCTTGAAATAGCCAACTATTTGAAATCAAAATAAAATGTTTGGATTATTTCTCCTCTGAATCATTTATATTTTGCCTCAGTTCTCTATTTTATTTTGTGCACATAAAGTGTGATTAAAAGAAAATAAAATCCTGTCCTTTGTGTCCTGAAATCTGTCAATGGTAGGATTCTCTCTTGATTGAACATTTCTTTCATATGGAGTCATTGATGTTCTCTATGACATGTAACTTCACCTGAAGCGAAAATCTCTTTCTTTCATCTAATATAAGATTCACTTGTTTTATTTAGCTCCCATTATATTAAAATATTACTCCCAGTCTCTAATTAGCAGCAAATCCTAATGAACAGCATTGGAGTGAAAACACATCATTTATGGGAAATAGAGAAGGGCTTTTTTTTCAAAAAATCATAATCATTAAAAATTACATTTATGTCTAAAAATCTTATCTAAATCCTTTAATAAATATGTTATATATAATTCTGAAGCAAATATTCATACTACTTATAAACAGTCAGTATATAATAAGCAGAGTGCATAAGAATATTCTGATTGCATCCCAAATAATTTCAGCCAAATAGGTACATTTTTAGAAAGCACTAAACATTTTTAATCAATTAATTAAAAAGTCTTACAGTTGCCAAGACAATTGACATTATCATATCAGAAATACATGTTCATCAGAAATACTAAATTTCTTTCTTTTAAGACAAGAAAACAAAAACACTTTTTTTTTGGACTTCCCCTAAGCTATTTCACATAATCTCTTCCTACTACTGAATATGTGTGATAATAATCTCAAATTTTCCTAAGACTTGTCATATTGTAAGTATCTTATTTCTAGTGATGGCTTTATATGACAGGACACACGGTATTTCATTTTTCAAAAAAAAAAACCCAATGTACTTTCCTTTGCTCTCTTTCTACTCAAAGAGCTGCCAAATCGTTCTGTAAACACAGTTCTTCAGCAGACAAATCCAAGACGGGTGACCTGCCTTTATTAAGCTAGAAACCAAAACTCTCAGAGAGTGAGAGAGCCTGTAGTCTGCTTGTGAGTTTGAGGAGATGATCACTGGGAAGAAGTGGGAGAGAGAGGGAATTATAGACTCTCTTGGAATCTTAAGCAACTTGCCAACTTTCTCTCATGCTTGTTGTGGACCAGATCTGGCAATGAGAGGTATCTTCTGACAAAAACATTGGGCCAAGACTTACTTCAATACGGATAAATTTTGCAAAACAAAAACTCTTTATCAAGTTCTCATTTTTTTTTAGTGATTCAATTGGTTAGTATATGTTATAATTAGGTTTTATAAATTTTAATTACAGAATTAAGATATCTTTAGTATTTCTTAGAAATTAGCATCGGGTCTATATGTGATAAATTAGAAGGAAGCCTCTTCATGAAATTTTGCCATGGGTCTTAGGTTTTAAAGCCTTATGGATAGTCTGTGCATAGACTAGTGTAAATATATGGGATGTTTTGGAGCATATGTCTAGGCACATTTAGGTAATTACTTCATTCATAAAGCTACAAATCAAATTGCATTGTATATACTTTTATATTAAAAGAAAAATGTTATTAAATAAATTTGAATACTTTAAGATTAAGATAAAAGGAAGCGAATGATGTAATAAAAAGGATCATACAAATTTAAGAAGAATCAAAATACAAAATTTTGCTTTAAAACTTGGAAACAGAAACTCCCATCACAGTTATAACTACAGAAAAACAAATGACACCATGGACAGTTATTCTATCAGGATACATTTCAACAAAACTGAGGCAGATATAGTAGGATGGCCTTCAAAGTGTATCCCTTGTGAAAAGAAACTATTTTGTCATACTTGAGCATGAGATATTCTGGTTACTTAGATAGCCTACCCTACCACATCAATTGTCAAAGGATTTGATTAAAATGAAATACTGTTGATTCTGAAGCTGGTGAATAAAATTTAATATTTCCTCAGAGGAATCAGAAAGTCACAATGGGGGCATTCCTTTCCATTGATAGACAAAGGGAAGTCACATGAGGTAATGGGTGGATGATCCTTTGTCTGGGTTAGTTAGAAATGCCAAATGCAGTTTCATATCTATGAACCTCATCTTATGAAAATGTAAAAATCTGCATTAACACAGATAAAAGTTATGGGGGTGATTATTCAGTTATAAAAGGGTTCTTATATAAAATTATTCACCACAGAATTTCTTTAAATAGCATATTTCCCTCGTGCATATAAATCTTTCATTGATCATTAGCTACTTAAAAGAGACTGGGGGACAGAGCCTCTTAAAGCTGACATGTTAAGCCACTGCTAATTAAAGATCAATCAAAACTGAAGGGAACACTTCTCTGAAATTATGATGATTCAATTTACCCTCAAATCTGTAGGAACATACTAAGTTGGTCAAGTAAGACTTGACAGGAAAGCTAAGTGTTTTAACATTAAAGCATAAAATACTGGTTTCTTATTTTCATAATTGTATTCAAGCACAAGTTATTTTTTATGAAGAGTCTGCATATAATTTGAGAATGCTCAGTTATTTAGCCAAAATTCAAGAGGAAATTTATGGATGAACATCTCTCTTTATATTCAATTTTTAAATAATGAGGGTCTTTTTATAGTTTCTATTTTAATGGACATCAGTCATGTGGTGCATATTCTTATTCTGAAACCTCTTTCAATATTCTACACCATAATATCCTTTGATAGGTTTATTTCTGATAAATTGGCATTTACTTTGCAAATTCAGGAGCAGTTCTTATTAACATAGGATACTCACTGCATTTTTCTATGCTAGTAAACTTCAATCATTAAGAATGGCTTAGAAAGCTTTGTGATAACCAGTGTTTGTCAGGGGAAAAGCAACATTTTTCTATAAAATGATATGACTGTCACCAAAACCTTCATGAAGAACTTGACAGGCATAATGGTTTGATGCTTTGTTTTGTAAAATTATTTTCCATGTCTTTTAAGAAATATTATACCTGAATTTCCTTTGTTCAGAAAGATAATTTTTTTCTCTTACTTTTGCCTCGATGGTCATTTATAAATTTGTGTGGCATAGTGTCCATTGAGTTGTCATTTTCTTAAAATGAGGCATCATTTTCTTCTGTTATAACTATATACCTACTATATGCATTTGGATAGACTTTTTGATAAATTAAGTAATCTAAAATGATATAAAGTTTCATTGAAGTATAAAAATTTAGTATGCATGTTATGTTCTTAGAGGAGAGATGGAAATTAATTTTCTAAAATCTTATCCATCCTGTAATAAAACCTGAATCTGTTGCCATAATGTAACACTATAGTAAGAATATAAGCATGATCAAACATGCACCTACATTCAAAATGCTTTTCAGGAATCTTCTATTTATAGCATTAAAATATCTCAACTACTAACAGCAAACATGTATTGACTGCTTGATAAATGCCAGGCAATATATTAATTTTTACATACATTATATGATCAAATACCCACATTAACTCTACAGAGGCAGAACTATCTTGGTACCCTTTTTATTGATTAGCAAACTGATGGCTGGTTGTTCAAGGATACACCAGTAGTGAGCAGCAGAGCTGGATCGTCACTTAGATATAATGACCTGAACTTGGAGCCACTGATGTATGCCGCCTCTGAATTACGAAAAAACAATAATGACAATAATAATATGATGATGATGATGATGAGCTTTTGTAAATTTTTCATGTAAAAAAAAACATGTAGTCACTCTGGGTCTCCATTTTTTCATCAGTAAATGAGAAAGGTTTGACTTGATAACTTCCAGATTCCCTTCACCTCCAAAAGTTCTGAATCTAAAATTGTGAAGAGTTACACCTATATAGTTTCTTAACTGGCCAGTGACAAATGAAACAGTACTTTTAGTGCTGTAGCAAAAGAGCAATTATATAATACTTGTCTGTGTCCAACAAGAAACTAGATGGTGGTGAAAGGGGTGAAATTTCAATGTTTCAGTGGGCTCTCTGCATTTCTTTTGCGACAGCACTGTGTCTTGGACCTTTTCTTTCTTCCCATCTTCTTTCCCTTCTGGGCCTTTTGCAAAGTAAGAGAATGTGAAGACTCACTTTTATTGTCTCTGGTCTCAGTTTTTAAAACCTTTTAACAAGTCATTTAACTGGCTTCCAAACTTTTGGATATCAGTGGTCCATAGGAACTGTTCTAACCTTGATTTCCATCTTTTTTTGGGTTTTAAACCTGTCTTAGCACTAGGCCTCGAGAATCTAACACTTAAAAGGGAAGTTCAACTTCTGCTTAGATACCAATTTTTAAAGCAAACATGCAAAGTTGCATTTTTTCCCCAAACCTATTCCTGCTTTCTGTCACCTAAAAAAGACTGAATTTAAGAATTTGTGAGACTCATATGTTAGGTCATATAATGACCATAATGACCTACGAATGCTAATACTAGCTTCCATTTATTGATTTATCCTTTGCTTAAGGATATGAAATATTAATTTAAATAATGATATGACAAGTATTCATTTTCTGGTCAGAATCATATATATATATATATATATATATATTTTTTTTTTTTTTTTTGAGACAGGGTCTCCCTCTGTCACCCAGGCTGGAGTGCAGTGGCCTCATCATAGCTCACTGCAACCTCGAACTCTTGGGGTCAAGTAATCCACCTGCCTCAGTCTCCTGAGTAGCTAGGAATACAAGCATGTGCCACCATGTTCGGCTAATTTTTCTACATTTTGTAGAGATGGGTTCTAGCTCTTGCTCAGGCCTGTCTTGAACTCCTGGCCTCAAGTGATCCCCCCACCTCTGTTTCCCAAAGTGCTACAATTACAGGCATGAGCCACCATGCCTGGCCTACAATTTTTAAGGTGCTTTTTGGTTTCAAAATTAAGATATCAGACCAAAACAGCTGTTATTACTTTCATTTATCAAAGCACAATAAATTTGGATTGAGTAGAACTGAATGCCATCAGTTTAAATAATTATGATACCAGTATGTATTTACTTTTACATGTTTTAATTATGATGTCTATTTGTCCAAAAGCTCTAATTTATGTCTAATAAGGTTTATTTCAGGCAGTAGAACTATGCTGATCAGCATGTCCTTTTTAAGCGGGCAAGAAGAACATCATTTTTCATAAAAACCTTGGACTTTGGATATTATTTTTCTCCACAGTAGAAAAGGAAGTTTTATGGTTTTTATTTGAGTTTGTCAGGGAAAATATGTCTTATACGTTCCCTACGGTGCAATAAAATCAAGTCAACAGTATTACATTTGCTTATGACAACCAGTAGAGTAATCGTAGATGGAAAAACCTAGTCAATACTGACTTTCCTATCTCTGGGAATGGTCATTTTTACATCACTTGCACAAGTCAGCAACACATTAATTTTTAGAATCAACAGTATTGCATGCCACTTTCATAACTGGGCATCAAATTCAACATCTGAATTATGTCCTTTCTAGAGTGTTGATATTAAGTATTTCCCTACCCTGGAGAGACACAAAAATGTTTCCCAAGTTTACTAATATAGAGTAGTTACTAGTCAGAAAAGGAGTGTTTTGTTTAAAGAAACAACAGATATGAAAATACAGATCTATAGGGCAAATGTTAGAGGGCTCTATAAAATAATTTCATATAGGGTTTCATTAGATTAAAAACTCAACGAGCATATTTGTAATAGGACACATCCTTTTCTCATGCAATGTATTTATTTACACATTTCCAGAACATATAAAGCATCAAAGTAAAGTATGTTTCAATAATTAATTATTTTAGCAACACGGTAAACTAAATAATATAAACTTTTCATGGCATGGAGTTTTCCTATAAAAATATTGATCAGGATCTATTATAAAACTTATGAACATTTCCCCTCATTCTACTTGAAATTTAAAATTCTGCAAACTACAGTATGGTGGAACAAGGCAAGAAGTACTCATAAATTTTTAGTGTGATGTTTTATTTTAATGAACCTATAATTAAATTGGATAAAATTACATATATGTACATATCCTTTTTACCAGGATGAATGTTTAAAAATTTGAGGTTTCATTATGTTGTCAACCACTTTCTTCTAGATGTTAACATCTGGTGAATTCTTTTTACTCGCTCAGATACACTAAGTGTTTGCTTTTTAACAAACAACAAGCAAGAATAAATTGGTAAAAAACAGTAAGAGCACTATTGGGCAGTCTCCTCATTATATTTTCTAGCAGAAAATTTGGAGATGTGTGTCCTTTGTGCCTTGTACACTTTATTGTCAGTTAGTATTTATTGACATTCCATGAGCTCAGAGTACATCACAAACTTACTGGGTACTTTATTAAGAAACATAGAATCTAGAGAAAGATCTCAGTTGAGCATTAGGATGAGAAAGAGAAGAAAATGGATAGGGATTGTAGACATTCAATTAGGTTTCTATGTTTCCCCAAACATAGACGCTCACCTAAATGGACTAGATCCTCCAAACATGGATAAACTCAAAAAAGAGTGGCCACTTGTATTCAATGAGTAAAGACAGAAAAAGAGATAAAAGACAGGAGGAAGAAATGATTTATATATCAAAGGAAATATTTTTCCCTTAAGAGTTTTATGTTATTAAGATATTTAATTAATTTTGTTAAAGAATAAAATGTTATTATATGATACAAGCCATATATGACAAACCCACAGCCAATATCATACTGAATGGGGAAAAATTGAAAGCACTCCCACTAAGAACTGGAACAAGATAAGGTTGCCCGCTATCTCCACTTCTATTCAACATAGTGCTGGAAGTCCTTGCTACAGCAATCAGACAAGAGAGCGGAATTAAGGGCATCCAAATGGGAGCAGAAGAGATCAAACTCTCACTCTTTGATGATGACATGATACTATACCTAGAAAACCTCAAGGATTCAACCAAGAGACTCCTTGAATTGATAAACGAATTTGGTAAAGTCTCAGGATACAAAATCAATGCACAGAAATCAGAGGCATTCGTGTACACCAACAACAGTAAAAGTGAGAACCAAATCAAAGACTCAATTCCCTTTAAAATAGCAACAAAGAAAATAAAGTACCTAGGAATATATTTAACTAAGAGGGTAAAAGACCTCTACAGGGAGAACTATGAAACACTGAAGAAGGAAATAGCAGAGGATATAAACAGGTAGAAGAATATACCATGCTCATGGGTCGGCATAATGAACATTGTTAAAATGTCTATACTACCCAAAGTGACCTACAGAGTCAATGC
>VBSM01001483.1:18963391-18992356 GCA_008086735.1 Cheirogaleus medius
ATAGGAATAACATTTATCGGGTGTCGAGCAGGTGGGAGGGGGGAGGAGGGGATGAGTATATACAAACATAATGTATGAGATGTGCAACGTTTGGGGGAGGGTCATGCTTGAGGTGAGGGGGAGGGGGGCATGGGTAATATACGGAACTGTAATATTTATACCCCCATAATATGCTGAAATAAAAAGAAGGTTATTATACTCATTATATAACTCTGGTGAGGGTTTATACAACTTATTTGGTAAGAATGCTGAAAATATGTAGTAAGAGCCTTTTACAGAACTATTTCCTTTTATCCAGTATTTTTCCTTTTAGGAATCTGTCCTGTTGAAATAATTATAAAGTCAGGGGAAACATGTATAGGTAAAGATCATCACATCATTGTTTATAATAATGAGAATTGAAAAAAATCCAAATTTCCAGATATATAAAATTATAGGACATTCTGGTGGATATAATGTAGTCATTAAAAGGGTTTCTAAGAACATTTAATAGGAGCAGAGTGTGTTTACAGTGTAGAGTGTAAAACACAAGACCCTTTTCTCTATTTCCCCCAAATTTCTACCATTAACCTGTATAATTATTTTTAAAGTAAAAGCAAAAATTTAAATAAAGCGATACTCACGTTTAGATGAGTAATTAATGATAATTTTCAGTAAATTCTGAGTTATAAAATATAGTATGTCTCACTAGGTCAAGGGTAGGGTGGATTTCTACTATTTGAAAGTCTGGTAGTGATGGAATATACCATCCTCTTCTCTAAAAGCTTCTGAAAGTGGGCTACTGGCCATTACAGGCAGACCACGTCTCTGAATTACATCCTCAGGGCTCAAACTCAGCAAGACGATTGTGTTTGTCTTTTGATTCCCTTGACTACAGCAGCCTGAAAGAACTAAGTCAGGCTCACCTCCTGGATTGACCTTCAGAATTATATAGTGTGATTTCTGGGCCTTTTGCCCAAGAAACTACTGTATATATATTTGCTGACGCCTGAAAGTTATTTAAAATGGACAGCTTTCTTTTTTTCACATTTAGAAATAACACATAGATGCCACTTAAAGTGGAAATGCCAACCTGTAACCACATATTGATTAAAATTCAAACCCATCAATTTATGTATTTTGTATGAATTTAGTTTCCATTATATATCTTTTCCCTAAGTGCTTTGCTTTTTAGTATCTCTTTCTTTCTACAGTGAAACAGTTTAAACGATCATGATTAGAATCTTTCCAGTTTGAGAAAATGAAGGAATTAGAACAGGAAGGATACAAAGGATGTAGAAAAGGGGAAAGGTAAGCATGGCCAGCAGATGGCAGAGAAAAGCAAATCTGCAGATGAAGGGCAAATCCATGAACTTCATGATTTTATCAAAGTTCATTAGTAATGGATTATATATATTTGTGAACAAACTAGAGAAGCAATAGACTAGCAGTTACCAGGGTTGATTGGATATGTGTGTAACTTAGCCAGGATGCACAAGTTAGGTCACCAGACATGTACCAGCTCAGCTTTTTGTAGTTTCTGATGATTTTTCTTATAGGATAGATCATACAAGAGTTTTATTATCCTCTGAGGTCATTGCTCAATTTGAGAACAGGTTGAGGCAGACCCCTCAGGTCTTGAACAATGAAATTCTGTTGAAGATTCTCACTTTCTCAAAAGAGTAGACACCATTTATAGGTTCCCTATCACTGGTGCAAGCCACACTCCTTACTCCCACTCATGATCCTTCACTCAGTCCGCCTTTCTTAGTATTTGATATCCCACTTTAAAACTGTTGGAATCGATAGATTTTTTCAAATCTAGAAAGGGCAAAAATTAAATCTTTAAGGAAGTGAAAAGTCAAAGTACATATTTTAAAAAACAAGTATATTTTAGGCATCTCGTGTCTTTCTCTTTAATATTCTCTCCTATCTTCACTTAACTTTTTTGATCAGTTATTCATCTACTACCAACACTACCAAGGTAACAACAATACTAGCAATGTAGTTATTTCAAATCAGATGTTGCTCAAAAACCCAAAGATTAAGGTTACATTTTTCTAGTTAGTGAATTATTTATCTGATACACTAAGAACCAAATCATAAAATAAAAACAAAAGGTTTTTAAAAGAATCCACTAGTTCAGTTGGTGATTAAAGAGAGTTCATGTTCTCTTTTCAGTGACAATAAAGGAGTTAGAGTATTTTTAGAGCATTTTGATAACAGACATGTCCATATTTCTTCAAATGAATGTATAGTCAAACCTTCTAATTTGCATAAGAAATTTTTATATTTTAATTTGATGTGGTTAGTCTTTATGATTTTGTTAAAGAGAAAGTAATGTTTTTAAAAATAGCTTTACAAATTCTTCCATTTTGTAAAACACTGTAGTAGGAGGTAGAGGACAGTGCGATTTATTCCAAATTCAGGGACAATAAAAAGAAGCCCAATGGCCAACCATCAACCCTAAAATTCTTTTAATTATGTTTTCAAGTAAAGACATACATTAATTTTATTTTTACCGTGTTCATTACAGATAACTGGTATGCTAAACCCCCTCATTCTTGGCCCGAAAGTTTATAGTTTTGCATAACTTCTTAGATATACATCTTCCTAAGAGTTACTGAAAGATTTGTAGAAGCATCATGGCCACTTATGAGAATTTATATTTCAAAATTTCCTAATAAAGAAGCAATAAATTCTAATATAATTCAATATACCATAGCATAAATAAAGAGCAGGATACAATTTTAGTATATCTATTTGTTTCATTTGTGTCATTGTTTTAATGTTACTTATAGTCTTCCATCTCAAAATAACAACAACTATAATTCTACTTGCATGTATATAACATTAACTCAAGAGGCTTGAATTTGCCACCAAAGAAGCATATTAATACCCTAACTTGTATAAATCTTGCATATGTTTGTGCCTCAAAGTTAGCAAATATAAGCATTTCAAGTGTTAGCAATCCATTGACCACAATAATTTTGTAGGTTCTAAACTATCATCGTATCTTTGTGCACTCCAGGAACAATAATAACATTGATAACTTAAGGGATGGGGTATTGATTCTTTTTAGTTGTATATAGTAAGTGCATTTTTACTCTCAAGTGATTAGTATAAGAAGAAATTCTTTAACAAACATGAATATTCAGGTAAAATGAGACTTTAGATAATCTTTTATACCACATCACTAAAAACAAAAAAATTTCTGCTGAACTTTATGATGTATACATGCATACTACATTTCTCTTGCATAAGAGAATATAACTGAATGTACTATATATATTTATACTTAATTGGGGAAATTTTAATAAATTGGTGTAACGAGTATAGCTAAATCAGACTTGAAACTTTTAGACTAACCTCTAAAATAATTGTTAGAATTCTGACTTGTGTCCAACTGAATATTTTATTAAGGCATATTTTGCCCATGCCCTTATGTCCCAAATTTACTAGTCCCCTTAGCCAAAAGTCAGTTGTTCACATTAGATTAAAAATGTTTCAATTGTGATAATTATATTTATTTTAATGAATTTGTACCCTTTCCCCTAAATTTCAGAAATTGTATTTTAATTATTAATAGTTATTATAAGTCAAATAGTTCTATACTGTCTGTTTTAAAAAAAACAATTCAAACATTATAAAATGACACTATAGCCTATCTCATTTCTCAACAACCATCTAAATAGCACATGAGTTTTTACAACCATATGTCCAGTTAGGTCCTAAGGCATGCACTTCAGGGAACAGAATGTCCAGGTATGCTGGCATTTGCTAATTCTGCTCCCTATAAATACACATTGGTTAAGCTCAGAGCATTGCATCAGGTTACAATCTAGGCTTATTAACCATCAGAATGTATTGAGAAAAGTGTATTTATTAGAATTAAAGAATTACTCACCCAGCTGGGTCTCCTGAATTGTCAGTTTGCTTTCCACAGGATACAAAAGCTTGGGTGGCTTATCAGTCAGAGGAGCTGAAAAACAACAACAATAATAATATGGAGACTTACAGTTAAGCCACAAGAACAAAAGTATAGAATATAGTTTATTTTCCCAAATATTTTTCATTCTCAAAGTAGTATCAAAGCACTCTACCAATTAATGATATACATATGGCAGGTAGCACCTTCAGGCAATCTGAAAAGCGATTAAATTCCAAATTGACAGTCACATGACACTGATGAATTACAGAATCAGGATTGGTCAGTCCTTAAGAACATATGCCTGTGCTTCATGAAACATTTCCAATTTCTATCTTGTTTATCTTTTAAAGGGCTGTTCTACATTTTTTTCTGTGTTAATTAAAGCTACACAGGATATATGTGCCATGTATTACAATGTTAATGATTTTTTTGGCATAAAGTTCTCTCATTCTTCTTAATTCCTTTCATAGTTCCTATACCTTGGATCATATCACCCCCAAACCTCCCATTCAGTAATTACATTAAGGATTTCCTATGTACATATTCTCTAAATGGGTAGCAATGTGGTATCAAATCAGTATGAGTACAAGCAAGTACACCCACACCAAGGGAATATTTTTAAATGATAGTTTCCAGTTATTCTAAACCTTTTATTATTACTATTATCCATTACATTTTAGAGTACTTATTGCTAATTTCCAGGATATATTCTCTCTGATTTTAAGCTTCTGCACATTTGTTCTTTGTGTTCTCATCAATTTCAATTATCAGCCTACGAATCTAAGAGTTTGCTATTAGGCATTGTAAAGATAGTTTTCCCATTGCATACTTCATTCCTAGCCAAACTAGACTATCTAGACTTTAGACAAATTGTCAGTTCTCCTTCATTAAAGCTTCCCCCCTATACTTCGCCTTTTCTGATTGAATTGCCTAAGTCCCTTGAAACCTGTCACTGCAACATCTACTCTGTATCAAGTACAGAAATGATCAATTAAGGGTTGCTGAACTAAATGTTTTTGTTTTGAGAGTTTTCTTTCCTCCTTGCCAGGAGGACATGCCAGCTTGGTTGATAACTGGAAGGCTGATCTAGACAGAACTGCCAGGAGTTGGCCACACACACTTATTGCCAAGAGATTTAAGAAATTCAAGCTGCTTCCACAGTTTGTCTCCATCTCTCTTTAACAGAAAATACAGTCAGTACAAAGAGATGATGCACCACAAATAAGGAAGAAAAAAGAATTAGTTTTGAGTCCTAGTTTGGGAGACCAACCTCACATATGATTAATAGCTTTTGTTCATAACTAATTGAAAGCATTATTCATTCATCTTTATTACTATTTAACAAGGGATGAAAATAAAGGGCAAAGGAAAGTTTGGGTAATAGGATGAGATCAATGGCTTTGAAATTCTTCTCAAAGATATGACATCACTTTGATTAACTTTAAATTCTCTTATTTCTTGCCTAAAGTGATCTTAATGGATTTTATTCTCCTACCACCTAATCAGCTTAATCATGTTGGCAAAATAGTTTGTCATTAATAGGTCAAAAAGCCACATTTATTAAACTCTGGCTATCAAATCATTTCAGTGAACTTCAAAGGCAACTATGGTATCAAAATAACTGGTTTATTCAGTAAATTAAGTCAGATTATAAAAATCTTGTGATTATGTGGTTATAAGTAGACAACTTGACAGTTTGTTATAGAAAGAAGCTGAGAGAAATGTTCCCTGTTTAAACACATCCCACACTAGTTTGTGGTAAGGGAAAAATAAAGATCTACAGAGAAAGATAATAAAATCCATATGTAGCACATTTGTTCAGAAATATAAAATGGTTTTGTGATTCTCCACCCCAACCCACCACCCACTCTTGGCATAATGTTACATCCTTAAGATCTTTCATATTACTCTCATATGACAAACTACAAGTTAACAAAGGAATTCTTTGACGCTCAGTCACGGAATCATAAAATGTTAGAGACAGATAGAATTATGTGCTTAAGTTATTTGATTTTTAAACCATGTTTTCTAAAACTGTATGATTTGCACCAAGCCCCTCTGGGCAGGTGAATTGAAAATGGAGATGAGGGTGGCCCACTGGGCTTGGCTTCATGCCTCATCATGCCATCCACTCCTCTTTGAGAAAAGTAGTTCTACTTTTATTTATCTTATATATCAGTATTTCACCCAAGATGTTTATCAAACAAATTCAGTTCAATTCAAATGATATAAATTAATATTAAACACTACAATGTACCAGACATTGTGAGAGGGGCTTTGGAATTTCTCTGGTTTCTTCCCTTATACCTTAGAGTGCTCTGTACTTTAAAAAACAATAAAAAAAAGATTCTGGGCTGATTCAACTCCCTTGTTTTAGAGATCAAGGATCTGAGGTACAAAAAGATCAAATGGCTTGCCAAAGGTAACACAGCAAATTCAAGCTGGAATTCTTGTTAGATCTTTTCCTCCCAATTCTTTGTTGTATGCTCCTTGAAAATTCTTTCAAGCAACTATCACATAGGACTGTGCAAAGTCTCCCCTCAAGGTGTGTGCAATCTGTTACAAGAGAGAAAACATGCAGCTAAGTCATCATAACTTAAAGTAGAGAGTTCTTGCAGTGCAATCTGTCATCATCTGTGTCATGTTTTGGTATTATGCTATGATGGGTATCAATTAAACACATTTCTCATATGATTTTCCTGTCTTTGATAGAAGTGAATGAAAACTTCCATATAACACAACAGCTGAACTGCTAACTTGGCACATTGGTAAAATGACTGTGAAAAAGAGGTGACTACTAAAGATAAGATGTAGCTCAGTTCCAGAATCATTTGAAGGTGACCAATTCAGCTCATGTCTTTCTGACATGAGCTGAATTATCCATTATTTGATTGTTTCTGGTACATCATGGTGTTTAATAAATATTAGTTGAAGTGAATTGACAGAAAATCTGGAAAACAAATGCAAGAATGGTAATGACCAATTAAGATGAACACATACTCAAACACAAGACCCTCTTTATTTTCTGCTTTGGCAAAGATGAAAATGGTAGGATATTAAGACAAATTAAAATTTAAAAAGCAAGGTTGTTAGCATGAGACCATGACTTCACCAACTGACATTTTATTGTCAAGAAAACAATTCTTCTTTGGGGACACTTCTTTCTTTCTCTAACACACACATACACATACACACACACCCATTCACAATTGAAATCACTTGACAACTAAAGAAAATCCAACAGTAGTGATATGAAGCACAAGATGATTTTAAATCCTGATCATATTTTGTCTACCAAAATACAAAATTATAGTAGAGATGTTTGTCTCACTAATTATGCATTAAATATAGCTTTGTATCCACCAACAAAAGTACTTTTGAGCCTTCATTTTGTTCTTCAGAACACCCTAATAACACCATTAAAGCTGATATAATCATTTAAAATAATAACAGATCTCTCTTACAGAGTTATTAATGTCTCAATTGATAAAACTATTCTGCAGAGTAGAGGGGAATTTTAAGGACATTAATTTTGCTTACCAGGTGCCAGTTAGAAAAATCTAGAAGTTGTTATACATGAGGGTGTGTACAGGATTGATTACTTATCTATAATTAGGTTCTCTAACTATTCATGAAGGAATGCAGTCCCTCTTTTCTCCATCCTTTGTACACTTGAATTACAGAATAGTAAAAAGTAGGACACCGTCTTCCTAAAACAAAAACGACAACTGACCAGAGTAAATAGGCCAGGATTCTTGAGTCTTTCCAATGATCTTAAAGATGAGAGAAATTTGAAGTATCTAGGATAAACATACCTTTCTCTGTTGAACAATCACCCTTCAAAATTTAATTTTAATCCATCACGTACTAATCCCTCACATATTTTTGAGAATATTCAATACTTCTTAGATACTTATTCTATCGCAAAATTTACTCTTTCAAAACCATAGATAATTTTCATAATTTATTTGAACTAGTTCTGTTTTTTTTGCTTTGTTTCTTTGAATAATTGTGTTAAAGTAGGAAGATCACACACTTAGCTCTGAGGGAGACATCGTTCTAATAATTCCTGACTCTGCCCTGTTGGTTTGGCAATTTGGAGAAGTTATTTAAAGTGTTGTAGTCTCAGTCTTCTTTTATGTAAAATATGACATAAATGGTCTCTCCACATGGACTGGTGTGAGGATTAAATAGGATACAGAATAAGTGCTTGCATATAGTAGATGAAAAATAGATCTGTTCTAATTATATACATCAAAGTTTGGGACAACAGCATTTAGCAGCCTATGTAGCCTGATAAGAAAAATATTACTATTTGTGAAATAATGAACTGGATATTTAACCAAGGGTTCAAAAGTGGTTTTGACCCAGATTTAAGAATCATTAACACTTCCCACATAAGTTGTCAGAGCAGGGGAATTTATCTGTCCTTCAAGAATTCACTCTACCAAAAACATCAGTTAAAATGATGTCATCAAAAAGATAGGCAATAATGAATGCTGGAGAAAATATGGAGAAAGAGAAACACTCATACACTATTGGTGAGAATGTAAATTAATACAATCACTATGGAGAACAGTATGGAAGTTCCTCAAAAAATTAAAAGCAGAACTACCATGTCATCCAGCAATCCCCTGCTGGGTACATATCCAAAAGAAAGGAAATCAGTACATTAAAAAGATATCTGCACTCTCATGTTTATTGAAGCACATTTCACAATAGCCAAGATTTGGGATTAAGTTAAGTGTCCATCAATGAATGAATGGATAAAGAAATTGTGGTACATATACACAATGTGATATTATATAGCCACAAAAATGAATGAAACCCTGCCATTTTCAACAACATGGATGCAACTGAAGAACATTATGTTAAGTGAAATAAACCAAGCACAGGAAGACAAATCTTGCATGTTCTCACTCTAATGTGGGAGCTAATTATTAATATTAAAAACAATTGATCTCATGGAGACAGAGTAGAAAGATGGTTACCAGAGGCTGGGAAGGGTAGCAGGGAGGGGGATAAAGTGAGAATGGTTAATGTGTGCAAAAATATAGCTAGATAGTTAGATAGAATGAACAATAACTGGTATCACAACAAAGTGACTACAATCAACATTAAGCTAGGGTATACTTTAAAATAACTAAAAGAGTGGAATTGGAATGTTCCTAACACAAAAAAATGATAAATGCCTGAGGTGATGAATACCCTAATTACCCTGAGTTGTACACCTATATCAAAACATCACCTGTACCATATACATATATACAACTATTATGTACCCATAATAATTAAATACAAAAATTTTTGAAAAAAATTAAAGACGTTTAAACATGCAAAGCAATTTACAAGGATTATAAAGGATGCAAAAGTAAACAAAACACATTTAAAGATTGTAAATCCTCACAGAGTTAAAATCTAGATAATTATAAATACTTCCATAATTCCACTTCAAAGGCATTTATCAAACACTTAAAATAGTAACTACTAAATTATAGATAAAAGGATGAGTAAGACATGGAGTCATCTGTAAGGACGTTTTTAGATGAGAACATATTTGTGATGCATTGTGGTGAGTGCTATACTCAGAAATAATTTCTTTGTGACCCCATTTAATTCTCAGATTTATATAGCTGACACTAAAACATGCTTTGTGGCAATTCCACAGACTCAGTCCATTTTATAATAGGTTTTTTGCACATTTTTTGCCTTAAAAGAATTGACAAACAACTGCCGGTTTTTATAGTAAGTTAAGGGAACTTGGATCACCCATAAAGCTTCAGCCTCTGAATGAGTCAGGAGTGGGATTTCAGTTTTTCTTTCTTTGGCCTGGATTGTTTTAACATTAGTTTCTAACAGTGGAACATATATCTTGTGAGAGCTGTTCCATGTAGACACAATCTCATGGTCCTTGGAGAAGAAAGAAATGGATAGAATAAAATATCGACATACTAGGTCGACATTTTCCCCATCTTGGGGAAAAAGGTTGCTTTATTTCTCACTTATCTCTAATGCTTTGGGCTGGCACAATTTCTCCTTTTTGTTGCAAACAATTGTGGTGATTGACAACAGAGTCATGGAACCTCAGAAGCCTCAAAGAGTGAGGAATGATAAAGCAACTGAGCAAAAATGGTACAATGAGATCAATTGATGAATAAACTAACAACATATACAAGATAATCTTGATCTAAGAGTCATGCCAAAGTGACAGAACAAATACTCCCAAAGAGAGTGAGATGTAAAATAAACATGTAAATGAACATATACATAATATAATGTCAGCTGATTATAAGTACTATAAAAATTAAACCAGGTAAAGAGATAGAGACTATTGCAGGTGCTATTTTAGAGAAAACCATCAGGAAAGTTCACTCTGAAGATCGTATAAAACACATATGTATGAAGGGAGGAAATGAGCCATGTGAATACCTGGAAGAAGTGTATGCCAGGCAGAGGGAAGAACAAATGCAAAGGTGCTGTTAAGATGGGAGTACACTTGCATGTTTCAGGAATAGCAAAAAGGCCATTGTAGCCATATTGACATAAGACAAGAGTGGCAATGATTTCAGGGGAAGCTATGCAGGCAAGGCCTTGACTTGGGATATATTCTGAACATAAGGGAATGCTTTAGAGATTTTTAAAAAGAAGAGAGCCCCTGATAGCATTTGTATGCCAGAGATATCACTCTGGCATCTTGGTGTTTAAGTCTGGAAGGATGGAGGGGTGGGTGAGAAGGCCTGAGACAGAGTAGAAGGCGGAGAGGAGGATATTGAAGCAGTCCACTGAAAGGCAATGAGGCAATACTTTTTTAAGTATTCACTTGGTATGTACACCTAATAAGATTTACTGATGGACTAGATGAGGAATGTAAATGAATGTCCATTAGTTAAGGGGGATCACTAGTTATAAGTTTGAGAAAATACATGAATGGGGGTGTCATTTAATGATATGAGAAGGCAGTATAGCAGGGACAGATTTATAGGGAAGTAATTAACAAGAGACAAGTTTTTATAAATCAATTTGGCTACCTCACTTTATCCATAGAGGCTAATATTACTATGGAACATTGATTTATATTTTGAAAAATTGAGCCACTGACTGATGACTCATCTTCTCCTTATGATCCTTTGAAGGACTGAGGAAATGGTCTTAAAAAGTTTCATTGCAGGCTTATGTCATATTCATTTATTATGAGATATACTTTGGTTAATATCTACTATCTCTTACTGAATGGTGAAAAACTGAAAGCCTTTCCACTAAGAACTGTAACAAGACAAGGATGCCCACTTTCACCACTTCTATTCAACATAGTACTGGAAATCCTAGCCAGAGCAATCAGGCAAGAGAAAGAAAGAAAGGGAATCCAAATTGGAAAGGAAGACATCAAATTATCCTGTTTTCAGATAACATGGTCTTATATTTAGAAAAACCTAAAGACTCCACCAAAAATCTCTTAGATCTGATAAATGAATTTAGTAAAGCTATAGGATATTAAATCAACATATGAAAATCAGTAACCTTTCTATACATCAATAATGAACTAGCTGAGAAAGAAATCAAGAAGGCAATCCTATTTACAATAGCTATAAAAATATACCTAGGAATAAATTCGATACAAGAAAAACTACAAAGCACTGATGAAAGAAATTGAAGAGGAAACAAATACATGGAAAGACATCTCATGATTATGAAACAGAAGAATTAATATCATTAAAATGCTATACTGCCCAAAGCAATCTACAGATTCAGTGCAATTCCTATCAAAGTACCAACATCATATTTCATAGAAAAAGAAAAAAACTAAAATTCATATGGAACCAAAAAAGAGCCCAAATAGTGAAAGCAATCCTGACCAAAAAGAAAAAAAACTGGAGGCATCACACTACCTCATTTTAAATTGTAATGCAAAGCAATAGCACCCAAACAGTATGGTACTGGCATAAAAATGGATACATAGACCAAAGGAACAGAATAGAGAACACAGAAATAAATCCATGCACTTAAAGCCAACTCAATTTTGACAAAGGTGCCAAGAATATATACTGGGAAAAGGACAGTCTCTTTAGAAATGGTGCTGGGAAAACCAAATATTCATATGCAGAAGAATGAAATTAGATCCTCATCTTTTACCATATAAAAAGTCAACTAAAAATGGATTAAAGACTTAAATGTCTGAAACCATGAAACCAACAGAAGAAAACATTGGCCAAATGCTATAGGACATTGGTCTAGGCAAAGATTTTTTTATGTAAGATCTCAAAAGCACAGGTAGCCAAAGCAAAAATAGACTAATGAGATTACACCAAACTAAAATGCTTCTGCACAGCAAAGGAAAAAATTAACAAAGCGAAGAGACAACCTACAGAATGGAAGAAAATATCTGCAAACTATCCATCCAACAAGGGATTAATAGCCAGAATATATAAGGAACTCAAACAATTCAACAGCAAAAAAACAAACAATACCATTAAAAAAGGGGGCAAAAGACTTGCATAGACATTTCTCGAAAGAAGACATACAAATGGCCAATAGGTATATGAAAAAATACTCCACATCACTAATCATCAGGGAAATGCAAATTAAAACTATAGTGAGATATCATCTCACCCCAGTTAGAATAGCAATTATCAAAATAAAAAAAAAAAAGAAAAGCTGGTGAGGTTGCAGAAAAAGGGAAATGATCCTACACTATTTGTGGGAAGGTAAATTAGTATAGCCATAAGGAAAATGGTATGAAAGGCCCTCAAAAAACTAAAAATAGAATTACTATATGATCCAGCTATATATATGATGGATCATATAGTAATTGATCTGAACTGATGGCTATATATATACAAAAGAAAGGAAATCAGATTATCAAAGAGATATCTGCACTCCCATGTGTACTCTGGCACTATTCACAATAGCCAAGATATGGAAATCAACCTAAGTGACCACCCACAGGGGAATGGATAAAGAAAATGTAGTATGTGTGTGTGTGTATATATATATATATATATATACACACACACAATGGAATATTACTCATTCATAAAAAATAATGAAATCCTATCATTTGCAGCAACATGGATGAAACTGGAGGTCATTATGTTAAGTGAAATATGCCAGGCACGGAAAGACAAATATCACATGTTCTCACTCATAGTGAAAGCTAAAAACTGAATCTCTGGAGGTAGAGAGTAGAATGGTGGCTACCAGAGGCTGGAAAGGGACGGAGGGAGGGGGGATAAAAAATGTTGATTAATGGTTACTAAAATATAATTAGATAGAAGGAGTAAATTCTAGTATTCTATAGTAAACTAAGGCAATTATAGTTAACAATAAATTACTGTGTATTTCAAAATAGCTAGAAGAAGAGATTTGTAATGTTCCCAATATAAAGAAATGATAAGTATTTCAGGTGATAGATATCCCAATTAGCTTGATTTGATCATTACACATAGTATACATGTATCAAAGTATCACATGTAGCCTCAAATGTGTACAGCTGTGATCTGTCAATTAATAGTATACTCCAAACTTATGTTTTGACTAATATAACCAGGGCCATGCTCATTGAAGTTATTAACACATTAACTGCCATGCGAGTTGTATTTAACTCAGCTAGTTTTAAGCCTGGGGCCTTGTGATGCATATGTAAATCATGTCTCTTCACCTAGGGAGCCATGGGAACTATTTTCAAAGTTGCACATAACTCACACACAGAAAACAATAAAAACAACAAATTTTTCATTAAATTAGAAAGGATCATTTGTTTTCAAAGTTTTGATTCTATGTTCCTAATAAAACACCATGGCCTCAAGGAAAGAAAATTTTCTTCTGGTGTGGCAGTCAATGTATTAGAAACAATTCTCTAACACTGCCTTGGTTCACTACTATGTAGAACCTATTCAATTGACATATTGAATATCATCATGCTTAATTTATTTCTTTTCTCATCATTTAAAGAAATTTATTAGGAAGTACTGTTCTAATATAGGAGTGATGGGATTTATAGTTAATCATTTTCCGATATATTGATAAACCTCCCAGGTAACATAAACAATGAAAAGACTATCTTCGTGTTTTTCAGAATAGAATCATTCAAGAATATCAAAGGAAAAGCTAGTCAACATGGAGACAATATTAAGGTTTATGGTCTCTATTCATTTTTGACTTTCTACGTTTGTCTTTTAAACCCAGCATATCTGCAATGGAAGCTTAGTTTGACACACTCAGACTCATGGCAAATTCTATAACTCATTAAATGAGATCCTATAACTCATTTGATCACCCACAAAACCCTGATTCTGATCAAATAACCTTAGAAAAACATGAAGGGCAAACAAAAGGCTGCCTGGGTAAATGTAGAATAAAGAAAGGTATTTTAACGTTTTTAAATATCACTTTTAGAAAATTGTTGCAATGGATTTTGCATAAATGTTGTGGGAATGAATTCTAACTGATTGCATGACTGATTTCAACCATTTTAAATAAATTTGTGTGTGTAGTCAAAGCTAAAGAAAGAAATGGTAAGAAAAATGAAACAATACATAATTATCAAGATAAATTACGATGAACCTTAGGAAAAGGATGCTGATTGATGTAATAGCTATAATCAAGCAGGTGAGCATGGCAACTACTGTTTTCACTTCTGTTGACAGGCAAGAAAAAAATTAATAGTCACTAATTAGCTTCTAGGGATAATAATCAATTCCAAGAAATTATATGTCCTATGAGGGAAAAGTATCTTTTCTCTAGCTATGAGAAAGCATACAAAATTATCATAGCATATAATTTTTTCTTTTTCTATTAGCAGATAAAAGGCCTTCCAGAAATGAAAAATGATAAATCCCAAGTTATTCAGAAATGCTTATTAAAAGAAAATTGTGGAATAGAAAAAAGGCACCATGTTATTAAGAAAGTCAGAACATTTGAAGTTCTCTGCTTGGCCTGGTATATCACAATAAGACATATTCCAAAGTACAATAAAATGTAATTTAATGACCTTCCAGATTATATTGAGTTGGTTTGTCTATACTTATACTTCTGTAGAAAATATTTACATGTCTTGGCTTTTTGTTCATGATACACAATCTTGCACAGTTACTCACTGGCAATAGCTCTATGACAGTGGTTCTCAATTAGGATCGTCACAACTGGTAGAGGTGTTATTTGACAATGGATGCTGCTAAAGGTCTTACAAGGCACAGGAAAGCACCCACCCATAAGAATTACCTGACCCCACGAACCTCCAGGGGGTTGACATGCTTGGAGCGCTGGCATGGGGGAGGGAGGGTTGGCAGGGGCAATGTATGTAATCCTAACAATATTTGTACCTCCACAATATAATGAAATAAAAAAATAAATTAAAAAAAAAAGAATTACCTGACCCCAAATGTCAATATTGTTCAATAGTGCTGAGATTGAAAAACCCTGCCCTATGATAACCACATATTAAAAGTGGTTTTATTACCTATATTTCCGACCTGATTTGGACAAAAGACATCAATTTTCTGGTAAACAGAAAGCTATTAGAAACACAGAGACTGATGAAATAGAGTGGTGGAAGCTGCAGCCTGTGCTAAAGTAGAGTGAATGACAGCCATAAAAGAAGCCATGAAGGATGTCTGAAACCTTGTGTAGGCTTAGCACCCAGAAATGTCAGGTATGACAGGGCACAGGGGAGAGATACAAGGCCCAAATGAGAAGAATTAATTCAGAGTCCCTAAAAATAATGAGTAACCTACTCTACCTCCTTCCAAACCCCTATACAAAGAATGACCACCATCAAAGTCTCTTCCCCTCACCTAAACAACTAAAAATCAAGAGGATCTTCTCTAAAAACATCAAATAAACCAGCTACTGCAAAATAACAGAGGAATTCCAGCACTTCAGAAATAATTCTAATGTATTTTAAAACATTTAGATTTTGAAATATTATAGAATGATTTCACAGAAAACACTTCCTAATACTGTAACAATTCAATTAATATGAAAGTTATTTGCAATTATGGAACCCATATTTACCAAAAGAAGGTAGCCAAAAAAAATTTTTCTTTGTTAAGTGGCAATAAGTATTCAACAGACCTGGCTAGGGATTTAAAAAAAAGTAGCCCATGTAATATCTCAATTTATCATTAAATGTTGACATAGCACCTTCTGTTTAATTTCATTACCAAAACATTAAGTAGATGTGTTGTTAGTTAGAACTCTAAGCATAAATTTAAGCCTCATAAGACACAAGGACATAAATATAAGATTGCAAGTAAGCATATGCACAAGGAAAATTAGCACTTATGTTTTAGGGTATGCAGTTACATTACATTATTTCTTTTTTTCTTTTTCTCTTTTTTTTTTTTTTTTTGAGACAGAGTCTCACTCTGTCACCCGGGCTAAAGTGCCGTGGTGGTTACATTATTTCATGTGACAGTTTTCTACAAAGAAAGAGGCTTAGACATTTCTCCCAAAATGAATGGCCAATAAGGATAGAAAGAAGCAAGAATTTGAACCCACTTCTTCTGATTTTAATGGTCACATACTTTCCATTTCTATAAACTGCTTTTCAACATTGTATTTTCTAACATGATTTCAACTAAACAGCATGTTTTTCCTGGAGTCTCTGAGGATATGAGGCAGACTGGCAGGGGGTACTATTTTGATGGAGTTTGGAAACAGGGATAGAAAGGGTTGTGTAAATTTAATTGATTTCATTAGGACTAAACTATATTTGACAATAGTGAAATTTTTACTGTATAATTTGAATAAGTCTGATCTTGCTTTCTTGAAAAGACTGGAAGAAAATATTATGTCTGTCGTTGGCTCTCAAGCAGAACATTTTAATGATTACATGACTTGATTATGATATACAATTTGAGGCTCTCATTATGACATTATGATAGTGGACCAAAATAAGGTAGGCATTCTAGAAATCCCATTAACATTCTTACTAAAAATATGAACCTTAATGAGTATGTTCTCCAATGAAACTCAAAGTTTATGAATATAAAACAAAAATTTAAAAGTTTATAGTAATTATATGAAATATTAGAGCTATCCTTTAGAATGTCATTTTATAAAAGCCCAAATCATGTAAAAATAATTTCATTTTTGCATAAAATGTGGGAACATAAAGTTAACCAAATAATTTTACTACTGCTACAATGCATTCTTCTAGATGAATTAAACTGCATTGATGGTCAACTTCTCTAGAGATATTAATAGTATATTTGTCGAATATTGATATATTCACCTTTAGCACTTGCTTTACCTTTCTTGATCTCTGAGGCTACACTGGGAAACAGCACGGGTTCCTTTGATATTTTATGAATTTAAGATAACTTCTATATACTTGGAACCCCGAAGTGTCAATATAATAGTAATATAAATATTGTGCATTAAATTATAAGCTACTTTAATTTGGTGGCATTACGCTTAAGTAATATACTTTCAAATAATTAGCTTCCCTCCCTTCCTTTCTTTCTTCCTTCCTTCTCTCCTTCCTACCTGCCAACCTCCTTCCATTCATTCATTCATCCATCCATCCATCTTTTCCTTTCATCATTCCCTTCTTTAGAAGAAATATATCTAAAGGTCTGAAGGCAGGCTGAAGTAAAATATTCTGTTTATTCTATCCTAGGTACAAGGAAAAAATAAAGTCCCAATTTTTCATTCATTAATTTGTTCAACAAATAGAACAGTTATAACTCACTTGCCTACATCATCATCACTTTTTCTTTTCAGACTAATTGTTATCATTTATCTACCTAACATTGCTGGAGAAGCCATTTTATAAAAAATTATTATTTATCAAATAATAATCTTCTGCTAAAGAGGATTTTAAGCAGCTCCAACTGTAAAAACGTACTAAAGAGTTCTTATGGTGGTTTTCTATTGTTTCTTAAAAGAAAAATCTATCACAAGCCATTAAAAACATGATTAGAATTTTAAAAAAAGAAGCATAAGAAAAAAGCATGCCTATGAGCAATAAGATCAGGCATTCTTTAAATAAAACTTGCTATTCAAATCTAATTATGCTGCGAATACTGTTATATTACTTTTGCTATCAGCTCATAGCCAAGAGATACTTGGTAATAAATGGAGGTTAGTCATTTTAAGCATTTTCTTTGCAGCAATGCAGGAACAAATCACAAATTTGTTCTTAGTTTCATTGAACACTGCTCATATTGTCAAATGAAAAGAAAAACAACAACAAAAAAGCCTGTTATAAACAACAACACATGCAAAGTGTTGAAAATTACTAAGGTTGGATGACGAATATGTGGAATTTCACTATGCTATTCTCTTTATTTTACGTCTATTATGGTTGACATTGTCCATAAGAAAAATAGTTATTTAAAAATATACTCATACTCTGCATATGAAAACTTTAGGGTTTGGTAAAATTTTGTAATGTTATATATAGTACATACATATACATAGTATCTACATCTACATATGTCCATATACTGAAGTATAAATTCTAAATTTAGAGCCAAGTTTATAACAAGAAAATAAAATTAAATAGAATTGTACCTATGCCAGCTCAAAGTACTACCACAGCTCTATTTGCTCAGCAAAATTTGTTTCTATTACATTTTCACATTTCTTTGTTTATAATAAATATAGCAAAGGCATTTTTACTTTAGAAAAAAGAATAGAAAAACACTAATACAATTCATCAGTTAAATACTACTAAACTACAAAAATACCCCAAATCTTAGTCTCCTAAAATAACTACCACTTGTTTTTGTTCATCAGTCTACAAGACAGCTGATCCGGGCCAGGCTTGAATGATCTTTCCATGGCTCACTCATGCACCTGCAGTTGACTGTAAGTCAAGTATGTGGCTTTTCTCATCTTGGTTGAGTATGCTCATGTTTTTTACACTTTACTGTGCTAAGACTTTTACTCAGTAACTGATAGCAGAAAAATGAAGGTTTGTAAGCAAGGAAGTAATGTGACCCAAAGTAATTTTTTTCATAGTCCTTTAAAGTATGGAATTATCAGCAAGCTGCTCTGCATTAAGCACAACGAACATTTTACCATTTCCCCAGTTTACCATTCTCTTGGAATCATTTGGAATGTCCTGCCTTTGCTCCTTCTAGAATGCTGTATCCCTCCTTCTTAAATCTTAACCCATCCTTCCATAACTACCACAGATGTCAATTTTTCAGCTAAATTTGCCTGATTACTGCTGGGACACCTAAACACGACCTCCTTATTTCTGTCCAGCCGTTAAGAAGCTGGGTTGTAACTTTTCCTTCTATACAGGTAACTTCCTCGTGAGATTCTAAAATCACTGAGGATACAGATTGCAGTGTTTATGTTTTAAATTTTTTAACCTCCATTTCCCTGTGTTTTTAAGTGTTTTCCATGACTGATAGAAGAACATAGTAGATGTTCAAAAACTGTTTTTGAAATGACTAGTTAAAGAAAGATTTAACTATATTTCACGCATCTATTGTAAACGGCAGTAATTATGTGCTTCTTTTTTCTAAAGATATGCACTAAAAACTGTTCATTAAAATAATTTCTGATGGCTTATAGGATATGCTTCAGTTACTTTAGAAAACTTACTTTTCTTTAAAATACCCCACAGAAATACAGAAAAATGACTATTAACACCTTTTGAAAAATATTTTTCTCATTTTTTGAAATCAAATTGACAGATAAAATTCTATGTATTTATCATATAAAACTTGCTGTTTTAAAGGATATGTACATTGTAGAATGGTTAGCTCTAGGTAATTAATAAGTGTATTACCTCAATTAGTTATCATTTTGCGGTAAAATGCGAAACATCCAGTCTCTTTGCATATATCAAGAATAAAATATATTGTCATTAACTATAGTCACTATGCTGCATAATAGATCTCTGGAACTTATTCCTCCCATTTAAGTATAATTATTTATCCTTTGAGCAACAGCACCTCAACCTATCTTCCCTATAACCATCCCAGCCTCTGGTAACCATCATTCAACTTTCTACTTCTATGAGATTAACTTTTTTAGATTTCACATATGGGTGAGATCATTTAGTATTTGTCTTACTCCACCTGACTTATTGCTAACATTTTATTGAGGATTTTTTGCATATGCAATCATAAGGGATATTGGCATGTAGTTTTTGTTGTTGTTGTGTCCTTGTCTGCTTGTGATATCAGGGTAATTCTGGTCCCATAGAATGAGTTTGGAAGTATTCTCTCTTCTTCAACTTTTTTTGGATTATTTGAGAAGAATTGGTATTAGTTCTGTTTTAAATATTTGATAGAATTCAGCAGTAAAGACTGGGCCTTTCTTTGATGGGAGACCCTTTTTACTGATTCAATTTCCTTACTCATTATTGGTCTGTTCAGAATTTCATAATTCAGTCTTAGTAGGTTGTGTGTGTCTAAGAATTTATCCATTTCTTCTAGACTATCCCATTTGTTGGCATGTAATTTTTCATGATCTCTTATGATCCTTTGTATGTCTTTGGTATCAGCTGTAATGTCTTCTTTTTCATCTCTGTTTTTATTTGAGCGTTCTCTCTTTTTTTATAGTCTAGTTAAATATTTGTCAATTTTATTTGTCTTTTAAAAAACCAAATCTTCATTTCATTGATCTTTTGCATTTGTTTTTCTAGTCTTTATTTCATTCATTTTTTCTCTGATCTGTTATTTCCTTCCTTCTACCAATTTTGGGTTAAGTTTGTTCTTGTTTTTCTACTCTGCAATATAAGGTTCATTATTTGAGATTTTTCTTCTTTTTTGTGTTAGGCATTTATTGCTATAAACTTTCTACTTGAAACCGTTTTTGCTGTATCGCATAGGTTTTGATATGTTGTTTTTCCATTTTTATGTTCTTAAGAGATGTTTAAGTTTAATTTGTTCAATGACAAATTGCTCATTGTTAATTTGATGAGGAACACGTTGTTTAATTTTCATGTATTTGTAAATTTTCCAAAGTTCCTCCTGTTATTTATTTCTAATTTTATACCATTGTAGTCTGAGAAGATACTTGTGGTCTTGGAAGATACTTGGATCTTCTAAAACTTGATAACATTTGTTTTGTAGCCTAATATGTGATTAATCCTGGATAATGTTCCATGGGAAGTTGAGAAGAATCTGTATTCTGCATATGTTTGATGGAATGCTCTGCATAAATCTGTTAAATCCATTTGGTCTACAGCACAGTTTAAATCTGAAGTTTCTTTGTTAATTTTTGTCTAAATGATCCATCCATTGCTGAATGAGAGGTTGTTAAAGTCCCCTACTAATAGTCTATTGCAGTCTGTCTTTCCTTTCAGATCTATTAATATTTACTTTATATATTTAGGTGTTCCAATGTTGTATGCATATATATTTACAATTGTGATGTCTTCTTGCTGAATAGAAAATGTTATCATATAATGACCTTTTTGTCTCTTTTTACAGTTTTTTGACTTAAAGTGTATTTTATCTGCTATAAATATTGGTACTCCAGTTGTATGAAATATCTTTTCCATTCCTTCACTTTCAGTCTATGCAATTCCTTACCAATAAAGTGAGTTTTGTGTAGGCAGCATATAAATAGTTCTTGATTTTTTATCCATTCTGCTACTCTATGTCTTTGGATTGGAGAATTCAACCTATATACATTCAAGGTAATCATTGATAGGTAAGAGCTTATAATGCTATTTTGTTAATTGTTTCCTGGTTGTTTTATAGACCCTTTCTTCTTTTCTTCCTCTCTTACTGTCTTCCTTTGTGGTTAAGTGGTTTTCTCTAGTAGCATATTTTGATTTCTTATTTTTTTTATTTTAGTGTATCTATTATAAGTTTTTGCTTTATGGTTATTATGAGGGTTACAAAAACATTTGTAACTACAACAGGTTATTTTAAAGTGATAACAACTTAACTTAGATTGCCAACACAAATTGCTCACTTTGAGTCCACTTCTTCCCCACATTTTGAATTTTTTTAAATTTCAGCATATTACAGGGGCACAAATGTTTAGGTTACATATATTGCCTTTGCTCCACCTGAGTCAGAGCTTCAAGTATGTTCATTCCCCAGACAGTGCTCACCACACCCATTAGGTATGAATATACCCATCCCCTCCTCCACCCTCCCATCTGCCTAATACCTGATGAATGTTACTACTAGATGAGGATGGTTTTATATTTGGGTTCTCAGTTCTGTTCCACTGGTCTATGTCTCTGTTCTTCTGCCAGTACCATGCTGCTTTACTTACTATAGCCTGCAGGGATACAATTTCTGGAGAGTCTCATTTTGCCATCGTGTTCTACCCTCCACCCCTTCAAAAAATATTAATTACCAGCTATTTGTATATTTATATAAGAAATATGTCATTCTTCTTTAAATGATTTATGACCAAAAGTTAGTATATTCAGTTATTTCACTCATCTCTGGGGAAAAATATTTAATTTTTTTGCTTCTATTCCATCCAGTTACACTGTCAAGATAATCAATCACTCAATCAACAATAAGTAAAAATTTGCAGTGATTAACCTACCATTTTGGCTGGTGCTATAGAGCAAGGGCACATAAATACAAAACAAGATGCCCACACACAAGTAATTTACACTCTGGTTGAATAAACATGACCAAGAATTCAACAACAAATGACAGACAATGCTTAGTAATAAGATAAATCACATAGTCCTGCCTATGGGTGATTTTAAAATTCTTAGTTAAAAGAAGAAACAGGATACTAATCAGAGAGAGAAATTCATAGATGAGGGACATGTAAAAGGAACAGCAATGTACCTGCACCAGGTTACCTAGAAATGACCAAGGCTTTCCCTGTCTACTCTACTGTCTCCCACACACTCATCAAATAATTATATTTCTGTTGGTATGGGAACATACTATGAGGTGGGAAGTAAGATGACAGCATAAAGAAAACAAGATTTGGAAATCAATAAGCCAAGCAAGGAAACTTAAAAAGCTGTTTCAAGTGTGTCTCAAGTGAGTACAAGGTTAATGATTAATAGACCCCTTTATTAGAAACCCTTAAAAGACCTCTTTGTTTCCTTTGCTTGCAATGGAAACAACACGGAATTTAGAGTCTGTAAGTCCTAGTTTCAAACCTTAGCTCTGCTGCATTACCAAATTATTTTATGCAAACTGCTTCACACATTTGAAGCTTAGTTTCTTCATTTATAACATAGGTATAAAGTATATCTCTTGAAAAGATATATATTATATATATCTTGAAGGCTTGTTGTGAAGTTTAAGTGAGATAGCTGGTTATGGTAGCTGGTATTATGCCTAACACAAAAAATGTGCTCCATAAATGCTGGTGTGCGTTAATACTAACATTAGAGATTCTATTGCATCCAGAATCAAGGCTAAAAGGTACCTGAGAAGAAAGGAGGAATGAGCCATTCCAGAAAGAGAGAGCAGCATGAATAAAGAACTAGAGCTGGACTTGGTATAGCATACAGGCAGAGGTTAATGAGGCAGTGGGACACACTGAATCAGAGTCATCTTGAGAAATATGGGCAAATAGGCATCTCTGCAAACATTTTATTAAAAGAATTAACAAACATAGGAATAATAGGTGGAGGCCAGATACTAATTATCTCTTGAGTTTAATTTATGAAAATATTATAGATTGTTTAACATGCTTTTTCTCATTGTCAATTGACATTAGGTTGTAAATTTTGACTCACAGATGTACAGACTCCAGAATGCTCTTGCTTGGATTAAACAATGCTTCAAAGATAATAGATGCGAACAATAGCTAATTCCATAATGATAATTAGCAATAGCTAATTCTGTAACATAGAAGCATTGTTAAATATAGCACTGACCTCATCAGTGATTGTCAGGTCATCTAAGATGGAGAGGTGGGCAGTAAACATCACATGGTCTGTAAGACCCAAAGGCAAATTATTAGATTACTCCAGGCCGGGTTAGAAGAACAACGCTGATGCCAGAATTCACCTGAACTCAATACAGCAAGGCCTGAAGGTGTGACTTTGAAGCCACTTTCAGGCAGCAGCACTGTCATTTGCCACATCATCAAACAAAAATAAAACAACAAGAGAGAAAGCAAACACAGCTAGAGTCAGCCAGCTAATATCCAACAATGTTAGTCACATTAAAAGAGTAGGTTTGCTTTGATGCCTTTATTCTCATGTTAGTGGGCTATTAATTTAATTTCTGCCTACTGGTTCCACTATAAGTTGTTAACACCTCAAATTAATATTTGTTGGGCCTGATAAATTATTAAGTTGTGCTTATTTTTCATTTTTCGTTCCTAATAGATTATATAGTTTAAAGTTTAAACCCAAGCTACACTGTGGTTACCTTACTGGAAGGCAGATCTAGAACATTTCCATGACTGCAGAGATAGTTCAATTAGGCAGGGCTAGACTACAGTTATTCTCAATCTTTCTTATGCCATGGCACATAATGGAAATTATAATATCTGTAGGGCACCCTGGGGATAACCAATCTTATGATCAGAAGTGATTGGTCTAGGAGCTCCAGCTGCCCCTGAGAGCTTAGGGAAAAATCATTATCTTAGCACATTTGAAATCCATTTGGAGTACAACCACGTGTCACTGCACATCAGTTGTGAAGCTGTGCCTTAGTTGATATCCAGTCGAATACCATCAGAGAAGGGTAATGACTTGCCCTCTTGAAAAACAATTGCTAATCAGGTTTGTATTTCTAATGAAAAGGACAGGTAATTATAATGTCAGAGATTCGTAAATGGCTAAAATCCAAACTAACAGATGTTATTTAGTGTGTATCGTAGGCAAGGCTGTTGCTGGGTGTTATGACAAATACTAATATTGAATTTCATGATCCTTGTTACCCAAAGAACTAGCAAACTCGCTGGCAACATAGAATGAAACTATTCCTCTCACTTCCGAAATCTTACTAAATCATAAACGAGGATGTTGAAAATATTAGGACAGGGCTTTAAAACAAAAAGAAGAGTAAAATATTTCACTTTTCACTTATTGAAATAAGAAGACAGGGAGGAACAGGAAAGGTGAGTTGTTTGGAGGAGACACATAAGATGAGTTGCAGACACTGTGGTTATTTTGGAAGTGGATGAAGGCAAATGGCAAGTCTAGGAAGTTAGCCCTAATGTGTTTGTGAACTTTCAAGCTTCTCTCCAAGATGTAGGAAATGCTTTTCTTTATAATGATTTTTAGATCATTAGAAAAATCTTTATTATCCAGGCATTGTCACTATGGCGCTAAGTGTTAGAGGCTATCCAAAGACTGCAAGATATAGAAAGACCTGCTTTTCACAACCTCAGTTTCTGGAACCATGTGTTGCGGGAACTTTTCAAGTCAGAGATGGAGAAATAAGCTTCATGAGTCTTTAGATTTTAAAGGGCTTTTCCACTGAAGAGCTAAAGATATTGCAGAGCTATTCTCATTAAAATAAAAAAAGGTCTAGGCATTCTAAGCACCATTTTACAGCTGGTGGAGATAGAGGTAGAAAGAAGAGTCAGGTGAAAGTTTGTGCTTTCCACAAAGGCTTATTACAGCCCTCTGTGCATCTGGCACTGTTCTTGGTGCTGGAGAACTGGCAGTGAACAAAACAAAGCCTGCACGCAGGGAGAAAAGACATCAGTGGATTTTAGAAGCCATTAAGAAAACATAGCAAGGGAAGACACTATTGAGAGTAGTGCTATATTTTATAAAGGCTGGTGAGGGAAGATCTTGCTAACAAGGAGACATTTAAATGGAAACCTAAAAGAAGTGAGGAACCAGTCCATGTAAATACCTGGGAGAAGAGCACTACAAGCAAAGTGAAGAAAACAAGATCAAAGGCACTTAGGTGGGACCATGCCTGGAATATTTGAGGAGAAGCAAAAAGGCCTTTGTATATGCAGATGAACTAGTTGAGGAAAGGAGCTAAGGAAATAATGGGAGGATAAGAAGTTAGAGAAATATCAGAGAGCCAGATTGCTTATGGTTTTGCAGGTTTAGTTTGGACCTTGGAATTGAAAGTCATTGGTGATTTCTAAGCAGAGGAAGACATGATACAATTTGTGTTTTCAGATTCCCTTTTACTGCTGTGGTAAAGTACATTGTTGGGATGGGGAAAGCAGGGTGACTAGGTAGGAGGCAATTATAACAGTCCAGATAAGATTTATTGTTGGTTTTGATTAAGGCGGGAACAGCAGAGAAGTGTTTATGTACTGCATCTACATTCAAGTTGGATTCTCTGGGATGTGAGATACGAGGTAAGGGAGAGGTCAAGGATGATTGAGAGGCTTTGACTGGAACAACCACAAGAAAGGGGTTGCCATTTACTCTTGTCGGAACATGGTGGGATAAGCAATGCAGAGCACATATGGGTGGACAGATCAAGAGTTTGTTTGGCTTTGCTTATGTTAAATTTGAGATACCTTACAGACATCAAAACAGGGCTATTTAGTAGGCAGTCAGATATAAGAGTCTGGGATGCAGTGATGACATCAGGGCCAGAGATATAAATTTGGGAGTCATTAGCATCACAGAGAGTATTTAAAGCCATGGGCCGGATGAGATCACTAGGGAGCGAGGGCCCCACTCTGGGCTTGAACCTCCCTCCTCTCAGATGCTGACAAAGACACAAACAAATCAGAGAAATAGCAGCGATTACTGCTCAGCTGCCACACTGCAATGCCAGGCAGCTGCGATGCCCCTGGGTAAATACCCAAAGTAGCTAGTACTTAGCATTTTTTCAAAGTATTTCAGGAATCAATCTTTCTGACAGCCGTAGAAATGCACAGCAAGGCAGCCTTCCACATGAGTAAAAATAATGCGTGTGTTATCTAGTAGCATAATGCCAACCTCCGTAACACCAGCTGTAGCCACACTGATGGCTCTTCAGCTTCAATTATTTTCATTGAACAGCTGGACTAGAGACTAAGAGAGGGCCTGAAAGATGCCAGGGGCTGAGCAGGATTTCCAAAACCTTTCTGATACCTAAACACCTAACAGTGTGCTCATTAGAGCCGCAAAATACCAGGCACCTGTAATATAACTCCTGCCTTAAAAATTTGGCTACTTCTGATGCCTATCTTACACTTTGGGTATAAGGTATTTGCATATTAGGCAGATGAATTGTCTGTAAGGGTCATCCTTAACAACATGAGCAAGTAACTGACCAGCCAGTCCATGTAGTATGGTGGGGGTACAATGAATGAAATTAGCTTGTTTTTCTATTCATCGGGAGGTACCTGTGACTTGCTTCAGAATGCAAAGTCAGCAAGTATTCCTCAAGGCTGTTCCTGCCTTTCTTAAGTACAAAATCATCAAAGTCATGCAAAGATTGTATATTTCAACTCAAGGTTTTTTAAAAAAAAATTCTAATTATGATGAACAGATCACTCTGAAAAGTCAATGCTATTATCAGCATATCTTTTGTATGTAGCGGTGAAAGAGTACCTGAAACCAACACATTCAAGGTGCCAGGATAACTAGTCAGATCTAATTGTGAAACACATCACACTGCGCATAGAGTCCAGCAATCACAGGAATTAACCAGCTAAGAAAATACACTCCATGCAAAGTATTGTCTCAAAGGAAAGCTGGAAAACAATCTGGGGGGCCAACTGTATCTGGGCATGTCTGATCCTAAGTCTGAAAAAGCAGAGAAAACCGGAAAAAAATCTAAAAAATTTAAGAAAAGTGTTCTTAAAACATGTATTTTACTTTCAAGAATTAAGGTGTCCTTTTAGTATAAGTAGCAGGCAAAGAAGACATTTTAAAAGCTAGCATTAAAACCTAAATTTAGCATTTTATGTAAGTATGAGCAAGCATAATTGATGTCCTCACAGGTCTTTTAATAAAAGTTAAGTCAATATAGTACATTTAATAGTTCACTTTGGAGCCATATGAATTCATATACGTACTTGTATACCTAACATGTATTTGCAAAAGTATTCATTTGTGAGTTGGGCATTGTTCAACTTAACAAACTTTGATAACTTTCAAAGGAATGAAAGCATATAAGCATATGTTTATTTATAAGAATGGAAAAACTAAAGCCAGGAAACTTGAAATTGAAAAAAAAAAAAAACAAACTCAAAGCATATGCCATGTTGTATTCAAGCTTTGCTTAACAACCAGTCTCTAAATGATCAGCAAGTAACTCAAATTCTGCTATGGACCCAATAGATGTTCAAAAATTGTTAACTGGTCTTGACAGGCAGAAGTTAACATTACTAGAGTAGAAAATAGAGCCAAAGTGACACAATGGAGTAAGCGAGAAAAATGCTACAGTTCATTCGATAGTCTAGAACTCAGAATTAGGACACAGAATAGATATTTATGAGAGAAGAAAATTGAAACGAGTCCCTTTGGCCACCAAGCTAGTCTAGGTTTGGACTGGTAATTGGAGTCTGGAGCATCTTCAGTATGGTAGGAACTTATAAACATTTAAGTACTATATTTTCACTTTCGGTAGGGATTCATTTCAAAAGTATGTCTATAGAAACATAAGATAGCATAGGTACACAACATTGGTCCATTGTGCAAAGAAAAGCATAGACACACTGAAAATTTAACATTTTTATAGGGTTACTTAAAAGGAAGCAAGTGTTTCTATGTAAACTATACTATTCTTTCAGTATTGAGTTTAGTAAAATCTAATTAGGTGTTTACTGTGCAACAGATACCTGGTCAGGTCTTGTGGCAGGATACAAAAGGGGCTAAGACATTGTTCAATTACATTTTTTCAATTTAATGGGAGTGATAAACTCAATAAGCAGAATAGCATAACTCTTATAAGAGAGCTTATAAGCTCAGTGTTAGAGGCACACAGAGGAGACATAGAGATAATGTTGGGCTTAAAGAGATCATGGATCAAGGAAGGCTTCGTGGAAGAGGAGTCATTTTGTTTTTATTGGAGAAATAAAAATCACTAAAAATACAAAGAATAATTTTAAAAATATATACATATACTTTCCCCGATCCAGATCTTTTAGAATTTGTCATATTTGCTTCAAATTATCTTTTAAAAATTAAAGATTACTAATATAGCTTAATTACCCTTAAACCACAACCAGATTCCCCTTCCAAACTGCCAGAGACAACCACTATTATAATTTTTTTTTTTTAATTTTTTTTT
>VBSM01001483.1:18992456-19004277 GCA_008086735.1 Cheirogaleus medius
GACGCTCTAACTGGCGGTGTTTCTCGTCCGCCATCTTGCTCCGCCCCTCCCACTATTATAATTTTGAGGCATATTCTTCCATTCCAATTTTATAGTGGTACTTACATTAATTAACATTACATATAATGTTATACATAATATAATATACGAGATACATAATGCTATATATGTGTAAAATTCTGAAATTTGATTTTCTATTTATAACTGAAGTGTATATTCTGGATATTTATTGATATTAATATACAGAGAAATCTAGTTCATCTCTTTTTGTTATTTAGTATTCTGTGTTGTACATTTTATCTCTCAAGTTCCCTTTTGACAGATTTTTCCTAATTTTTTGCTATTATAAACTATGCAGCAAAGAATAGTTTTACACACACATAGCATACATGAACAAAAAGTTATCTAGGGTCTATAAACCAGGTGGATAAGAGGGTGACAGTATAACCGGATTGGTCTGAGATAATTCTAGTTTGTACCTTTGTTCTAGCATAAATTTCAATAATGCTCCCTTGTATGTTCAAAGGTGGCCCAGACTGAATAAATTATAGCTTATGCCAGTAATAATATATCAAGCTTTTCAAATTTATGGGCTATTGTTAAATAGTTGCCCCAAATTTTTGCACCAATTTGCACTCTTACCAACACTGAGATTACAATTGTCTTCATATCTTTCCTGAAACTTGATAAACAGATTTTTATCAGTCTGATGGGTGAAAAATAGTAACTTGTTTTTATTTGTTTTTTTCTGATATAAGTGAAGTTGACCACCCTCTCATATTTGGATTTTATCTTCTGTGAATTATATGCTATAACCTTGACCATTTGAAGCTTGAGTTTACCTTATTGTATTTTGTATCTTTCTTGTTGACTTTGAAATCTTTTAGATTTTATATACCAGGTTTTTTCAGCCATAATGTCCATTGGAAATGCATTTTTCCTCTCTGTCATTTACCTCTTAGACTTACTTATGATTCTTTTTTTTTTTTTTTTTTTTTTTTTTTTTTTTTTTTTTTTTTTTTGCTTTGTAAGAGTTTTAGCATTATAATGTGGTCAGATTTTACTTTTTATTTTTATGGCTGTATTTTGTGGTTTTGTGCTAAGAAAGCACTTCTTAACCAAGGACATATAGATATCCCCCCATAATTCTGAGTGGATTACATTCTGAGTTGGGCCTTTGAAAGATTAGCATATGAAAAATGAGGCTAGAGAAAGGGCATATCAATTGAAGAAATAGAAAAGGTAGAAACATATAGCAAATTGCTCAGAGACCTTGGGTGGTTTGCTCTTCTGGGAGCATTCCTTTTATATGTATCACATCTAAATTTCCTATTTTCTTTCACTAAAAATTATTTCCTTCTATGTGTTTATATTTCTGTTTTCATTATTACTTATAAGTCATATGTTTATATCGAAGGTTTTCTCTTTAATATATTTTTTAATCAATATGTACCCTTCTTTCTGATCCTCAACCCTCTGTCTATTTATTCATTCATTTTGGTGAAATATGTCCTCTGGAACTTTCTTGTGAAAGAGTACATTGTAGATATATTTTTGAAACATTGCAGTTTCGAAAATTTCTATGTATCTGAACTTTCAGATTAATTGGTAAATAATCTAGAGACAGAATTATAAGTGAAAAGCAATTAGTAGTTTTCCTTCAAAAATTTAAAGATGTTACTTCCTTGAGTTTTTGTGGTATTCTGATTCCTGTCATACTGTATATGACCTGCTTCCACTCCCTTTTGTAAAGCTTCTAGAATCTTTACCCTTGGTGTCCTGAAACTTTTGGCTGGTATGCCTTAATGTGAGTCACCTTAAATTTCTTTTGATGGCCATTTGTTGCACCCTTTAAATATGGAAAACCAAGCTAAACAATTAAGGAAAATTTTCTTCCATTACTTATTTTATAATTTTCTCATCTCTATTTTTCTCTATTTTTTCAGCTATTTAAAATTCCTATTCACTAGACCTCCTGTATTGATCTTCCTTTGAAAAAATTCTTTTCATCTCTTTGATAATCTGTTCTTCCTTCTGGGTGATAGTACTATAATATTCCAATCTCTCAAGAGTTCATATTACTTCCCTGAATGTCCATTTTTTAAATAAATCTGTAAATATCTTTTCTTTCTGCTTCAATATGGGATGCCCAGGGTGGGGATCACGATCTGAGACTTTAACTTCATTTTATAGACTTTTAACCAAATTTACTATTTTAAACCCCACCCTTTACCCCTGCATCCAGAAGTAACTGGTATCTCCAAATCCTGGTCCTGCCTGGAGTTGCTTTTGATTAGCACCTAATTTTAATTCCTGCATTCTGCTAAATTAAATAATATTCACTCTTCATCTTCCAAAATCTTGAAAAAATCTCATCTGTTTATTAATCTTCTCATACTTTTTGTCTCTATAATATTTTTATATTTCTGTTACCATGATTTCTGTGGACTTTGGGGAAGAAGCACTATAGTGGATTGAATGGTAATCCCCAAAAAGATACATCCCCCAGATGCCTGTTATTGTGACCTTATTTGGAAAAAGTGTACTTGCAGATGTAACTAAGTTAAAATTCTCAATTACCCAGGTGGGCCCTAAATCCAATGACCAGTGTCCTTATCAGAGACAGAAGAAGAGAAACACAGGGAAGAATGTACTGTGAAGAAGAAGGCAAAGATTGAAGTAATGTGTCTACAAACCAATGTCTACAAGGATTACTGGCAGACACCAGAAGCTAGGAACACCACCATGGAGCAAATTCTCTTTCAGAGGCTCCAGGATGAAACAACCCAGCCAACATCTTTATTTCAGACTTTGGGCTACCAATACTATGAGAGAATAAATTTCTGTTGTTTCAAACCACCCAATTTGTGTTAATTTGTTACAGCAACCCTGGGAAACTAAAACAAGCACAAATAAATACTTGAGTTCAATATACCATATTTAACTTTGCAACTTTTCAAAAATTTAATTTTCTTATTGAAGTATAACATAATACAGAAAAGTTCATGAATCGTAAGTATGTATCTTGATCAATTGTCACAAACTGAATATGTGCACATAATCAGTAACCAGATCAAGAAATAGAACATTATATCACCATCCCAGAAACCCTCCTCATGGCCCCTTCCCATCCCTTTTCTTCTCAGCAAAGGTAACTACTATTCTGATTTTTAACAATATTAATTTTATTCTTTTTGAAATTCAGTTAAAGGAAATTATACATTATGTACTCTTTTGGTCTGGCTTCTTTCACATAATATTATGTTTATTATAATAATTCATTCATATTATTGGTATAATTAAGAGTTCATTCATTTTTATTGCTGTAAGTTATTCCATTAGGTGAGTATATTACAATTTATCTATCCATTCTATTATTGATGGTGGTTTTCAATTTTGGTCTATTACCAATAATGGAGCTATGACCATTCTTGTATATATCTTGCATGTTTCTGTTGGAGATATAGCTAGGAAAGAAAAAGGATGGATTGTATATGCTCAACTTTATTAGATACTTACAAACAGTTTTAAAAAATGATTTCACTAGTGATAATTAAAAATAGGCATTGTATAGCAGCCAAATATTTGTGGGATGGGATTGATAGACTAATGAAATCATTAGTGTTTTGGACATTCATTCAATATTGCATCACCATAAAGGTTTGGAAAAGGCTGGAAAATTACATAATTCCTTTCTACACCTGAAAACTCTCATCCATATAAAGCTCAGATTTGTTGAAGTGACCATGAGGTGCCTCTTGGCTACACAGATGGCAAAGCTAACAACAAGACATTATCAGCATAAGATGAAGAATGCTATTTCAGATACACTGGACCTCAGTATTACCAGAGTAATAGCATTCTTATGATACTATGAACATGAACAATTTTAATTTTTAAATGTATATTTTTGTCAACTGCCACAAACCAAGAATACATACCTTTGAGGGTCTAGAACTCAGTAACATAAACTGCAATAAATAAAATAAACTGAAATAAATTTTGAACTGTTTGTTCAAAATTACAACAAAATTATTTCTGCCTATTCTTAAGCCTCTGAAGGATTTCATAAGCTTGAGGCACCATTTCGAGATTGAATGGAAGGAGCTTAAAACTCATATAAATATATAATTAGTCAAAATATGGTGAGAGAAGGCTTGATTCTTCTATCATATTAATTAAGTTCAGTTGCCAATGATTAGAGCTTCTTGGAAAGATCAAGGAAAGTGCTATCTGCCCCTTAACACTAAATTTTCTCCTTTTTGTATACTTTAGTGCTGTACTGAATATTCCTTGAACAGAGTTTTGTGGTTGTGTGTGTGATTTAATTAGCTATAATGTCACTGAACTATTTTAACTGAATATCTGTGAGATAGGGCATGTCTTTTCAAATAGATATAAAATTAGGTTGGAAACAAATGTAATAGTTACATCTATTAGTCCCAAGGCAATTACAATTAAAAGAAGTGTTTGTGTAGTTAAAGATCACAATCTAATGCATTCATTTACTTTTATTATACCTGTCACTATACAAATTCTCACAGTGGGAACATATTTTTAACAGTTGGCCACTCTTTACACCATTTAAATCCAAAATGCATAATTTCAATGCATTCAACATTTTTAAAAGTCAAAATGCAAACTGAATAAGTCAAAAGACACAGAAAAGTTAAATCTTTAAACCTGGTATGCATTTAGATAATGTCTGGAGAAACTACCTTCTACAGAATGTTATATGGTTCATTTTTAAAAAGATACTTGTAGTTAAACAATTATATTGATGCTTCTTAATATTTCTGGGTAAAATAGTATACGTTTGTATAAGTACCACATATGATATTATTCTGTTCGGATTTTTCTTACAAGATTAGGTCAAAAATGCTCTATTTAAATCAAAGATATAAGAAGGTTATTTAAGGTGTTTTAAGTTTTTTGTTTGTTTGTTTTATTTTATTCTGTTTGTAGAGACAGGGTCTCACTCTATCACCCAGGCTAGAGTGCAGAGATGTGATCATAGCTCACTGCAGTCTCAAACTCCTGTACTCAAGCAATCCTCCCACCTCAGCCTTCCATGTAGCTAGGACTACAGGCACTCACCACCATGCCTGGCTAAATTTTGCTTTTTTCTATTAACAAATGTAATATGCCTTTTTGAATATGAACAAAATTTCAGAGAATGTTCAACTTATTAAAGGCAACCAACTTTTTTAACCTCATGGCAGGTCCCCCTTTGTATTCAAATACCAAGCTACCTACTAAATAGGCACTCACTCTAAAGGAAGCCATTCTACAGCTCTTAACTTAGGATATCACTCCAAGTAAAAACACTAAGGTTGAATTATATAACAAGACAACTACAACAACAAACTCATTCCCAATAAATTCAAATCATCTTCTTTCCAATAACCTTAATTAATATAATTTTACTATACAATCATTGCTATGGTCTAAATGTTATGTCCCTCCAAATTCATATGTTGAAATCCTCACCCCCAAGGTGATGGTTTTATAAGGTGGGCTCTTTGGGAGGCAATTAGCTCATAGGATGGAGTATTCATGCATACGATTAATGTCCTTATAAAAGAGCCGTGAGAGAGATGCCTTGCTCCTTCTGCCATAAGAGGTTAGAGTGAGAAGATGGCTGTATATGAAGAAATGTATCCTCACTAGACATCAAATCTGCTAAGACCTTAATCTCACAGTATCCAGGGCTATGAGAAATACATTTCTTTTGTTTATAAGCAACCCAGTTTATGGTATTTTATTTATTCTATTAGAGCAGCCTGGATGACTAAGATAGTCGTTTAGGTATATTAGAATATTTTAAAAGAAAGAAAGTAGAAAATCTTCCCAAATATTGAGTGTTGATGAATACAAACAGGGTTGAATGGATTCCAGCTGACTATCCCAGGCCATTGGGAGAGAAAGATGTAGAAATGACTTTAGAATAGCCACCCAAGCTATGAAGAGGTCCATAATCTAGCACAGAAAGAGATTTGATCTTTTTTCTTTGTTTTTAAAGGAAATAAAAATTAGCTGTGGTTACAGAAACTAAAACAGAGAACATTTTATCACAAGAATTAGACATGACAATGTAGAGATTATCAAGGAATAATAAGAATTTTCTGCATTTCTTTAGAAGATGAACAATTAAACTATGCAACACAACACTTACTTTTTAAAACTGAGATAATGTTTGTCTGCTGTAATTTCAAGTTCAGGTTCCCAAATATACTACATATTACTATCTGGAATAGCTTCAAGATTTCAATACTTGTTGCTTCTACATCAATGAAGAAGAGTCGATTGCAAAATCTCACAGAATACAAACTTTGTAATCCTTTCTGCATTATCACATTTGTATTTTGCAAACTTCTGGTATAACACGAATAATTTTAATGGAGTTTTTTGGAGAGATTTTTGTTAATTAAAAAAAATACTACTACAGGTCAAAAGATACATGCTTCCTGATTTTAAAACATTTAGTACATTTTGTATCTTCAGTATTGATGCAGATTTTTTTCTCTTCCATTAACAAATTAACTTCATCCCGAGGAATTTTATCGCAACAGTTAAATTAGTCATTAAAATTTTGCCTCATTTCTGTCAGAGTTATTTGATTCAAGATCAAATAACCTAGGTTGGTTAGGATCTAGGATACTTCATTTGTTTTACTCAGAAACATATGCCAGGTCCAGGAAATAAGTAGTCTTTGCTCCAAAAGACTTCCAAAAGAATAGTTTTTAAAGACTTTTCAAAGGCATAAATTATTTACTTAAAAAAATTAAAAAGAGCTTTCTCAGTCCTGGACTATTTTCTCCTTAGCTTCTCTAGATAAGGTGAAATCATAGTTATTATTACTAGGCTAAGCACAACCCAGAGTATTTCCCTAGAAGAAAACCAATTTGGGGCATCCAGTGAGCCTATTGTTCTCAGATTTTCTTCCTCCTTCTCTTTGTATCCTTGCAGATACAAAGAGAGGCTTTAGCCTGATGAATATAACTTTCACAAAGGAGACTCTATTCAACAAGTATATATTGAGCCCTTTCTTCTTAGGTACTTGTTAATCAAGAATAACAATACTACTACTAATAGTCTACTTCGAAAAGCTGGTAATCCAGTAGTGTAGAAATAAAATTAATTATGAAGCAAAGTGAAAGTACCATAATGCAAATATGGACACAGTGCTGTGGGAGCCCAGAGTAGGTTCTTAATAATTCTGCCTGGGTGTTACAGCTATAAGTATACACATGGATTCTCACATTTGTCCTAGAATCACTCATTCTTTCCATCACCAACATGCACAGTGACTGGGGAATTCTTAAAGTGACACACCTAACACTGGCTGGACTCTTTCCATTGACCATATGCTGATGAACAATAAAGATTCCTTATCAGGGGCAGACTATGCATCAGATCATTGATAGTCTCTCATCAATAATGCAGGGAGTTATCAGTGTGCCATGCATTCATTAATGCTTACATGTAATTCAAAGGATTATATGTTAGTAAAAAACTATTTCCCTGACAGTCATTCTATTTGTTGTGCATTTATTATGTGTAAATTATTACAAATAGATCCAGGAAACTTTGATCTTTGCTCAAGGCCATAAATTATTGAAAATGGGGGTTAAACCTGGATTTATCAACAAGTATCTTTTCTTTAACAACAACAAAATCAACGAAATAACTTTGCCAACTGAAGAATTCTGGCTCAAATTTAAGAAAAGCAGCTTTATCAATTTTACCTCAGGGGATGAGTCACTGTGGTTAAAGTACCATTTTGTTCCCCATAAAGACAACAGATAAGCAATGTCATGGCAACTAAATGTACAGTTCTTTGTGCACACAGCTAAGTAGTTCACAAGCCACTCAGAAACCTGGAGTCACAAAAGTATAGTTTTCCCTCTTATATTCCTGACATGATTTGTTAGAATATGATTGAAATGTTACAATAGCACTGATTGCAGTTTAAAGAACAGAGGGATGCTAGTCCAAGAGAATACTTCATGCTGTTCCCCTATGTGTATCTTACTAAAAGCACTTACTAAAGTGTCTTTTCCTATTAATTCTTGGTGGGGGTGAACATTTCCATGGCTCTGGGCTCACTACTTTGGTGAGATGGAGCCGAAAATGACCTAGAATAATGTCCTGGGACACCGCCAGAGTCATATTACACTAAGTAGAACTTCACTAATTCATTGACTAATCCATGAGGAAACTATGAATATGCCTGAGATGAAATTTTCTTTGGCAATGACTACAAAGAGAAATGAAAGTACACTAAACAAATTGATGGTGTAAATAACATTCTATGCTACATACCTTTCTTGAATAGTGTTGAGGAAAGAGGATTTTAAATATTAATAATGTGAAACACAAACAAAAATGCTCTTTCCACATAAAAGCTAAATATGGCAATCAACAAACAGAAGCAATGTTTTTCCAACATAATTAATAAATAGCTTTCTGAAAAAAAAAACAAACTTCTGATTAGCCACACTGAAATGCTTTGTTTGAATTAGCCACAGGGCCTTCAAATATGTTGGTTCCTCTACCTGGCTCCCTGCCCCTTACCTCTCATTCACTGCTTTTTCCCACATTTTTTATTTTAGATTTTTTATGATTTATATTTATTTTCTAATTAAATCTATAAATTAATATTCTTGAGTGATGAAAATCTGTGAAGCATTTTTAATTAATTGAAAAGAGTTGTCTTCAAGCTCTGAAATTCTTTCTTCTGGTTGGTCTAGTCTATTCTTAAAACATTCCACTGTGTTTTGTATTTCCCTAAATGTGTTGTTCATTTCTAGAAGTTTTGTTTAGTTTTTCTGAAATATATCTATCTCTTTAGTGAATTTGTCATTCATTTCCTGATTTATTTTTCTGGTTTCTTTGAGTTTGTTTTCTGTTTTCTCTTTGATCTCATTGAACTTCCTTACAATCTATATTTGGAATTCTTTATCTGTCATTTCAATATTTTCATTTTGGTTGGGATCCATTGCTAGAGAGTTGGTATGTGCCTTTGGAGGCGTCCTTTCACTCTAATTTTTCATACTTCTGAAGTTCTTGTGCTGAGTTCTTCTCATTTGGAGCATCTGTCACTTCTTGTTTTTGGATTTTGTTTAGATGGGACTCTTTTATCCCCCTCATTCTTAAGGGTGACCCTATAGCATATGTTGCATAAGGACCTTTGGCTTTGCTTGTGGGTTCTTCGATGGGGGTCTAGGTTCTGGATGGATACCTTGGTTATCGATATCCTTGATGTGGTAGTTTTCTCAATTGCTAGTTATTTGTAAGCTGAAGTGTTGGTGTACTACGTGCATGGGCAGAATCCCTGTCTCTTGTTGACAAGGTGGAGAAGGAAGTCTTTGAAATTCTTTCTCCTTTCTCCAGCCCTGTGGTCTTCTTAACAGTATGAATTATATCAGGATACCCAGTTTAATCTCTAAGTCAGCAGGTGGTGTTTATGGGTAAGAGTCAGCCATGCGCTATATGATCGAATCAGTAAATGCTGTAATGGGCTGTACAATTTGTCCTCAGTGACTATAGATGGCACTTGCAAGAAAGAGCCAGCTGCGATAGTGTTTTCTGGGACCTGTGACTGGCTCTAGTTGATCAGGAGAAGTACTTGGATGCCCCAGATGGTGGGCAGGGCTGTGGAGCTCCGATGTCACTCATTCTTGTGTTCACCACAGCAGAGGTGGGTGGAGGAGTGAAGCTGGGCAGGGCTGGGTTAGGTGAGCCTGCATTCAGGCTCCACAAAAGTGGGCACAAGAACTGTCTTGGCAAAGATAAAGGATAAGCTCCCAGGCCACGGGGGAAAGCCACCATGGTGGGGCTGATGTGGCCCCACAAAGCCAAAAAGTCTGCTTATTGGGGAGGGGCAATCCGGGATTCATAGTCTGAAAAATGGAAGTAGGTTTTGCTTTTCTCCCTCTTCTCTTACCATACAGATCTCCTCCTGGCATCTGGCGACAAGCAGCAGCCCAAACTAGCTGAGCTCACCAGCCATGGTGCTGCAGGCTGAGAGATTATCTGCTCAGGATTCTGCCCCAGACCAAAAGGACAGCTTTTCTGTGGGGGAAGGGGTTCTTTGTGAGTACATTGCAGCTCAGACCCACAACACATTCTCCTTTTAGTTCTGCCTGCTTGAGCTCCCTTGCCTCCCAAAATTAGTTCACAAATCTGCTCTCTGTGGCCCCAAGCAACATGCTGGAGTCCTGGGGGTATAAGATCTGGCTTGCAGCCTGTCCTCTGTTCCCCAAGTTGAATCCCTGACCATGCCAGGGAGAACTGTGCTCATCCCAAGCTACCTATGGAGTGCTCAAGCAGGCTTAATGTCCTTCCGCTTCAGGTTATGCCCTGCTCTACTGGAACAGTCAGGCAAGCAGCACTGGGGAGGGCCAGCTGGCAGGGAGCTCACAGTTTAAGCACCCATTCGTCTGCAGTAGGTCTTTAAGAGGAAAAGTGTGAACCTCACTCTCTGTGGCAGCCTTGGTGTGATGAGAGCAACAACAGAGGGGAAGCAGCTGCTCCTGAGATCCCTGGCTCAATTGTCCCTTGGGTCACCTGTGCTGACTTATGTGGGAACTTCCCATCAGCAGCAGTGGGAGGGAGGTGAGGGTTGGGGGGAAGAAGAGCCTGGTCCTCTTGGTTCTTCTCCCCTGAAAGAAGCCCACCCTGAATGTCCAAGCTCTGGACATGTGTATACATTATTTAGCTCCCAATTATGAGTGAGAACAAGCTCTGGGATCACACAGTCCCCCAGGACCCACCAGCCCCCTATGGCCTAGGCAGTCTGGGAAGGATTTGGGAAATGTTTGTGTGGGGACCAGTGACATGAAAACTGAAGGGTTGAAGCTCCCTGGGGAGGATAAAGCCACACAATGGTTAGAGAAGCAGTATGCAACACACTGCCTTGGCTTGGGTTTGTGGTGAAAGGAAGCAACCCTGAGGGGGCTGGCAGCCTAGTGCTCTGTTCTCAAGAGGCTTCCAGTTCACTGGCAGCAGCAGTTTTGGGGCTCATTAGGCTAAGAAGCTCTCCAGTAGCTCAGCAGTCTGCAGTCTTCCAGAGGTGTGACAGGAGGAGGAACAAAACCCCCACCTATGCTCTCCGCAGGGCTCCAAATTCCTCAAGGGTTGATCTCTGATGAAATCTTACTCCTTCTTGTTCTGCTCCATAACTTCTTCCCATGAAATCTTTGGTAGGTTCTGGCACTTCTCCCTCAGAATGACACCTGTGCTATGCTTTCGTCCATCTAAAACTTTTCCTTCTTTCTGATAAAAATCTCATGACTGATGTCTCTGGTCAACCATGTTGCCTCTCCCCATATATTTAAAATTTGTACAAATTTATGGGGTGCATGTACAATTTCGTTATATGCATACACTGCATAGTGGCCAAGTCAGGGCTTCTAGGGCATCCATCACCCATATAATGTACAATGTACCCATTAAGTAATTTCTCATCATCCACCTCCCTCCTTCCCCCTCAAACTTCTATCTTGTCTATCATTGCACTCTATATGGCCATTCCGTTCTCCTCACTTGTTCACCTCATCTATCATTCCACACTCTATGTTCATGTGTGCACATTATTTAGCTCCCAATTATGAGTGAGAACATGTGATATTTGACTTTCTGTGCCTGGCTTGTTTCACTTAAGATAGTGCCCTCCAGTTCCATCCATGTTTCTGCAAAATACATGATTTCATTCTTTTTTATGGCTGAATAGTATTTCATTTTATAAACATACCACATTGTCTTTTTATTTTATTTTATTTCATTATATTATGGGGGTACAAATATTGTTAGGATT
>VBSM01001483.1:19005112-19047893 GCA_008086735.1 Cheirogaleus medius
AGCGCTTCAAGCGAGTAGTCTCAAATTTTGTAAGAGAATTATTATGTAGGCATTATATTTACATTTTATATTTTTTAGGATACACAGAGTATGAAATAAACTTCAGAATTAGTTTTTTGTTGTTGTTGTTTTAAGTTATGGAAACCCATTTAACACATTGACTGTCATGTGAATTGTATTTAACTCAGGTAAGTTTTGAGCCTGGGGCCTCATGAAGCAAAACCCTGCAGTTGATTTGCGAAAATCTTACTTGTTGATGTTCTTATTGTTACAATTAATATTGACAATTTAATTCTAAAAACACAGATTGCATTGCATATAATTCACACACAGAAAACAATACAAAATAACAAATTAGAAAGTATTGTTTTATTTTAATAAAACACCATGGCCCCAGGTAAACTTTTTTTCTAGTGTGGCAGTCAATGTGTGAAACTAAATTTAGTGAAAGAAAGTTTATTAAACATATACACAGCGATCTCACACAACCCAAGGGCAGGGATTCAACTGAGTGATGGGGTGAACTGGAACCACTGATCCATAAACCATAGAAGAATTAGAAGTTGCTCTTCATATCTAAACTCTCCCTCTCTCTGTATGTATATTTGCTTCATTCTTTTTTTCTCTGTAGAATGATATTTCTATTTTTAAAACCACATATCAGAAAATAGTTCCTGCCAACAGCTTGTGAGTTTGCATCATTTCCATTTAAGAACTCAGAGTTTCAATGGGTGAACATTTCCCAGTTCCAACTCTAAAATCTTGAGAATAGACTTGGATTAATTCAGCATGCCTTGTGCCGACCTCTGTCTTCACCTCTATGGACAAAGTGTGGTCACCTTGGAAAAATGTGGTTGCATCCACTGTAACTTCTCAATTAGAGGGAAAAGCCAGTTCCAGAGATATGAGCATGCTCTTCAGAGAATTTTATGAAAAATAAACCTGGTGATTTTTGCCTGCCAATTGCATTGATTCCCTTTTAATTATCTCTTATTATAGGCGAATAAAATAGCAGGCATTGAAGATTTGGTTAGAGGGAAAACAGTTGTATCTCACTCTGAGTAATCTCTGCATTTCAGTGAGGAAAAATAATAGATGCAATAGAAACAAAAAATTTAGCATTTGGGAAGCAGCTGTGTGACCCAATTCTTTCTTCTCTTTAAAACTACTTTAAAACTATTTTTTTCCTTATGCACAATTACATAATGAGATGGGATGTGAGAGGATTTTCTAATTATTCTCTCTATGACAATGTTGAATCTATGATAAATTTAAGATGGGAACAGGCTGGTGAAATCCTGGGCATTTGGGCATAATATTCACTAATCTCTTTAGACTATGGCAATAAAGGCAGGCTGCCATCTTACAAAGGGGTTATAATGAGGACATTTCACAAATTAGGAGTAACATGGCCAGAAAATGCTGTCCCTCTGTCCTTTCAAATCAGATGTGAGGACCATCACAGAGATTACTATCTTAACCTTCCAATGATAAACAAGGCATCCTGTAATCATTCTATCACTGATTAACTTTCACTGGTATTGATTTTAGAAGACATTTTTTCATGTAGAAACTAGAAGTGACTTTCAAAGAGAACGTGATCTCTTGAAAAAATGACATTCTCAATGAGATTGTTTAGAAGAACACTGCAAACAAGGGCACTGTTTCTACTGGCAAATGATATGATACTCATAGAAATATTAAATTATATAATTTGAAGATACTTTACACAAATGAAGACCAAACTTTTGCTTTTCAGACATGAAACCTCAGGTTCAATGACAATAAGATATTTGTCCAAGAGTCCAGTACATTCTAGAGAAAATAATCTAAAGAAATTAAGTTATTATCTAAGCTATTCTTATGGTAAGAGCAGGTGGACTTAGCTCAATATATTTAAATTCAAATATAAGAAAAAAGTCACCATGTGCTTCCATTCAAATAATCAAAATGAAATTTACTTAGGTTATTTTCTCAGATGAATTTATTTATATTTTCTTAAAAATATTGCTGACATTACAAATTATATGAAGAAACATAGCAGATCTTTACTAAAATTTTTCTAATTCTTAAAATTATACCATGTCAATGGATTTTTTAGGGCAGGGGTCAGCAAACTATGGGTCATGACTCTTTTTGTAAATAAAGTTTCATTGGAACAAAGTCATGTCCATTCAATTCTGGCGGAACCAACTATCAAAAACAAAGCAAACTAAGAAACAAAAACAAAAACAAAAACTACACTTCTATCATAATAATGAACAGCAAAAATGCAAAAGTCTGAGACTTTTCTTGTGTTTATTTGAATAGTCACTTTAATTTTCAATATCATATTGAGAGTATAGACTTGACCTTATCCTCAAAGATTAAAATATGAGAAAAAAACTCATAACATACAGATATGTATATCATATATAATATCCAATTATACAAATGCATACTTATATTTATATAAATTTATATATCTATTTTACATATAAATGTACATATATACATCTATGTCCATATTTTTATATATACCTATGTATTTGTATGCATATAAATATATATGCATGTATAAATGGAAATATATATGTATAATATAGTTTTACATTGCTATGAAATAATGTAACCTAAATTTGATTTTTAATATGGATTTTTACTTTGGAGCCTCTTTTTCTCCATTGTTATACACAAATATTTATTAGTTATAACCATACGAATTACATTTAAAGAAAAAAATCTTGCTTATGCCTATTAAGACAAATTTTAAAGTATTAAGGTAAGTTCTTAACACCTACTGTAAACAGAACAGCTCAAGTTGTTAGGAGCACTGATAGCCATTTTTCATTTCAAATATCCTGAACTATGACAATCACCACACCCCAAACTGTAAGAGAATTATTTTTATTTAAAGAAAGAAGAATCTTCTTCTTTCTAAAGAAGAGTTCCAGTAATATAGGAAACAGACCCTTGTCAACTTATAACAATGACCCAGCTGTGACAGTAACAATATGAAAATATTTAATAAAGAACCCAAATTTATAGAGACTGACATAAGACACTGATAATACTTAAAAGGATATATTCTACCCACATGGAATGAGAAAAGTCATTATTGCAATGTTCTAAAAACTTTTAAAAATTAATGTCTGAATTTTTAAAACAGTGTCTAGTCAAGTGGTAAGAAGAGATGGGTTACTTTAATACATTCAAAATCAAATACAAGAACTAAGTTGGAGAGGATTAAATTGCAATTTCAGTGGTTGTCAAAGGGAAGTGGGCACTTGCTAAAGCAATGGGCTATAGACCAACCTGATAGGATGTCAATATTATGGAATGAAAAGTAAACTTCCCGTCATTCATTGATACTATTTAACATTATCAAAGCTTTGAAATTAAATATCAGGAAGTTGAAAAGAACAATCTTTGACATACTCAAGTTGTATTTAATATTTTGTATTTACCATACTTTTCTCTTAAGCAATAATGCTTTTTTCCTCCACATGGCTTATTTTCTACCATAAGATGGAAGAGTAGGGAACATGTTTTAAACATTTTTTGTTGAATGTAACACTTTTCGTTGTCACTTTTACATAGCTGGTACTCAATAATTATTTGCTAATGAGGAAAAAAAAAGTGAGACTGCCTAAACTATTGTATTTAAAAATAAAAAATATGCCAGCAGATATTAATATATATTAGTAGGATACAATAATGATCAGCTTTTGTGCTTAAAATTTTACTTAAATTGGTTTTCAGAAAAACAAAACACATTTTATCTCTGTATGTGAGATTAGATTGGGAAAATTACAGCTCCACGGACAAACACTTTAGTTGCACTATGTGCAATGTACTTGATCTGAATACCATTACAAAAGTAATAGCTGATCTCATTATTACATGCAATCAGCAACTTACCTTTTACATTTAATAGATATTAATTAGGGAGTTATATAAATGATATACATTGTTTGACTATGGAAGAGGCTTAAAAAGTATTTGATAAATAGATTTATTCATGAATAAATGAATAAATGATCACAAAGGCACCTACCCAAAAAAGATAAGACAGTTTCTAAGAACTGGTAACTACAGTACCAATTGTGAAAAAAATGATAGCCATGGAGCTGACATTTGAAGTCTTTGAGGTTCAAATTTTATTACTGAATGTTTGTAAAATCCAAAGTTAAGTTCTCAACATACAAATAGTTTAAATTTTATGATATATTTTGAATATTTGGCAGTAGCAAAGCAAATCTGCTCTAGAGGACACATGCTCAACCCAATCCACAGAATTCCCATATATGAATTTTCGCCAAAGATGAGCTCACAAGCCATTTAAAACACACACCACACACACACACACACACACACACACACACGGAGAAACCTGGAATTTACCACCTTAATCAAATGATAAAGGTTAATATCACCAGTATTAAAACAAAAAGACATCACATATTCCTCAAAATGCACCAAAAAGGACACAAAATCACTTACATGGTTCCTGGCAAAAGTGAAGAACCTGAATTTGATCATGAAGAAATATAAAACCAATTCAAACTGAGTAACACTCTAAAAAGTAACTGGTCTACAATCCTCAAAAATGTCAAGGCCATAAAAAACATAGTTAAATAAGGAACTGTTCCAGATTTTAAAAGACTGAAATGACATGGCTACTGGAGATGACCTATAATTCTGGATTGGATTCTGTACAAGAAAATAGTTTTTCTTTTGCCACAAAGTAGCTGAGTAGGACATAGGACAACTGGTTAAATTTGAATAAGATCGGTATCAATATTAATTTCCTGACTTTGATAATTGCACCGTGATCACACAAGAAAATTTCAACATTTTTTAGAAAATACACAATAAAGAATTCAGTGGGAAAGGGCCATGATGTCTGAACATACTATCAAAGAAATCAGAAAAAAAATAGTATATCTAAAAAGAGGATGATAGAAGCAAATGTAGTTAAATGTTAACATTTGGAGAATGTAGATAAAGGGCATATGGAAAAATTCTTTGTACAGTTTTGCAACATTTCTATAAAACAAGAAAAGGAGATTAAAGAAAAATATTTTTGTAAGTCTAAAATTAGTTTAAATTTAAAATCTTAAAAAAAGGAGGAACGATGTCTACCTTTAGTCATCAGACAAAATAAACAGCAAAATTATAAACTAAGAATTGCAGCTAGTAGGTCTATCAGTAGTAGAGCGAAACATAAGGTGTAAAAGAACAAGTGTAACAATATGCAAATCTTTATGAAGAAAAAATAAAAATTTTAATAAGATACACTTCTAGTGACATATAAAAAAGAAACAAAACAGTTACATGGAATTGAATATTCAGTGTTTTAAAGAAATTTATTCTCTCCATTAATTACATGAATTGCATAAAATTCTTATCTAAATACAACAGATTTTCTTGTGAAACTAGGAAAGCTGCTTACTCTAAAATTAATACAGAAGAGCAAAGTGCCAGCAAGAAACAAGGCAATTTTGAAGGAAAAGGACCAGGTTGTGGGACTTTTTCTCCAAAGTGGAAAGACATATTATAAGGAATGAACAGACAATAAAACGGAAATACAGAGCACAGAAACAGATCATAAATATATGATAAATGGTAGAAATGGCATTACAAGTCAGTAGGTAAAGGATAGAATATTGAAAACAAATGCTGCTGGTGCAATTGGTTATCTCTATGCAAAAAACAAAAAACGTAATAACAAACTTAGATTCTTATTACATACCATGCACTTGTAAAAAAAAAAAAGACTGTACACACACACACATATACATATACACACAAAACCTTGGAGATATATCTATCAACCTATCTATCTACAGACATATAGATATATTCCAAGTTGATTAAAAACCTATATTTAATATCAAAACTTTAAAATATAGAAGAAAATATTCACTATTTTAGAACTGAGGAAAACAAGAAAAGAAAATTAAAGAAAAAATATTAATTTTACAATGATATGACAAGTTTCTGAACAATAAAGGAAACCATAATCAGGTAAAAATAAATCTCAAGCTAGGAGGAGAAAGTGTCCAGGATTATAAACATCTCCAAAAAACTATAATCAGAAGCTAAGAAAAAAGTAGGAAAATGGAAAAAATTTATAGAAGAGGAAACTCAAATGACCAAAAAAGTGAAAAATTTCAACCTCATTAGTAATAATTAAAATAAGACAAGATTTCATTCACATTATTGTTATCATACTTAGAATTGCCAAGGATGTGGAGAAATTCTTCCACAATGCTTTTGCATGTATAAATTGGAACAACTATTTTGAGGAACAATTTAGCAATGTAAGAAAGTCAAACACGTGCTAGTTTTACAGTCTCATACATTCACTTCCAGTTAAAGACCCTATAGTGAAACACTTAATCTTCAGCAGACTGATACATGTACAAGAGTTTTTGTTACACTGTAATCTGTCATGGCTGCAACACCAATAAAATCTAAATAGCAACCACAATCGCTTAACTAATAAAAAATGAGGAATAGTCATTCCATGGGATACTATAGAGCACTCAAAATGGATAAACTTGAGCTATAGGTGTCAAACATGACAAATATCAAGACATAATGATAAATTAAAAAAAGAGAAGAATATGTGAGCATAATACACTTATAAATATGCAAAATAATACTATATACTATATATTTTTATGGATACATCTATAGAAATTAAAATAAAATACATAAACATAAATATCAAATTTAAAATAACAGTTCCTGTAAGAAGAGAAAAGGAAAGAGTATATGGAGGAAGAACTTTGAATTTATCCAATGTTTTATTTTCTTTTTATTTAAAGTAAATGTGGCAAAATAAAAATTTATAAAGCTGAATGAATGCTGGATACACAAATGTTCATTGTATATCAGTGTTTATTCATACTGGGGAATGATATCCAAACTGTAGGTCTGAAATCACTTTAAAAGTTTATGACCAATATTTTTAAAAATAGAATATAATAAATTAGAACAAAATAGGAAATATCTGTGTAAGTTGCAGGACATCTAAGCAGTATTTTGAGAATCATTTGCTTCAATTGTTTACATATTTATATGTGTAGCTAAATGTGATGCAAAATATTTTTCCTACTCTGGATTTTGTGTAAAAATGTTTTTAAGGCACTTCATTATATTATTCTCTACCATTTTAATCATTTAAAATATTTCACAATTGAAAATATTAGGAATCATTACATTAGATTTTTTAGACAACTTTAACAGAAAAACACAGAAAACTTAAAAGTACAGAAAGAATTAGGTCTCTCTATTTATAATGTTCAATATATCTTTAAAATATTGATATTTTAAAATGATAAAAAAGTAAGTGAACATGGAATTTGAACTCAGTCTCTGAGTTACAATTTAATGTTTATTTCTCAGAGTCAAATTGCTTTTTAAAATATTAAAGATTTTTCTTAGCAAATATTAGATCTCATTCAAACATATTTATTATATGTTATTTGAATTAAGGTTTAATACAGTCATGTACCACATAACGACGTTCAGTCAATAAGAGACCACATATAGAAGGTGGTCCCATAAGATTATAGTACCACATTTTTACTGTATCTTTTCCATGTTTAATTTATTATATTTTAATAAATTAAATATAATAAAATATTATATTTAAAATTTAATATATTTAAATACACGAATACTTCTTTGGGTGGGGAACTTGTGGCCTTGTGGCCTTCTGGATCCTTGAGTGTGGCCTTTTGACTGAGTCCAAATTCTACAGAACAAATCCTTTTAATAAAGTTTTGGTTTGTTGTGTGAAGTTTGGATTCAGTTGAGGTGCCATACTTGGGGATCTGGGGGGCCACATGTGGCCTTGTGGTCCCAGGTTCCCTACCGCAGGGCTCAGAAGGTATTGTCATTGTTAAATGATGCATGACTGTATATACCATGTTTTTTAAACTAGTGATTATTTAGGTTTGTTGGAGATGTGACTCAGAAAACGTAATGAGAAATCTTGATATGATAAGTAATCATCAGAAACTGGATTTACAGAATAAATGAGAAAGAAGCCCACTCAATTTTGACCTTTATATTTAATTTCTTCTTATTTTTTCCACTAAGATAGGGTTTCACTATTTCTACTATAGCCAATATACTTGGCCTCTGATACACACAAATTATTTAGCCCATGTATGAATCATTTATATTGGGTATTATACTCAGTTCTATTAAATTGAATGGGAAGGAGAAAAAGTTGTATAAAATAGTTCCAAAATGAAGTCCTTATCCTGTGTAAACCTTTGAGAAAATGTACTTATGATTTCAAAATTGTGTTTATGTTTCTTTAATGCAGGAAGTATTAACAAAAAACAGATCACACATTTACATTTTAAATTTTATTAGTGCCATTGATATCAGTTATAAATTATTAAAATTGGAAGGTATTGAATGAAATCAAGAAAGCTACAGGCTGCAGTGGCATTAATTAGCATATCCTTCCCATCTAAAGTTATCTATCTATCTATTCTAAGAAGCTATATAATGCACAGAACACAATTTAAAAGTGCTTTTGTAGTGACAAAATGTATTCATAGCTGAATTTATGCCTTTGGCACTCAAAAAAGATGCAGATGGGCCATAATTCATAGCGTCTATATATCTGCCAAGTTTATTTGTTTGTTTGCTTTATTTCATGTCTTCCTCCAAAAAAGATTTTGAGATAGATTATAATAAAAGACCCGTGCAATAGGCTTGTTAAAATGAAGATAAATTATCAAAAGCATCATAGTAAGGAGTAGAAGAAATGGTTATTGGGGTTGAGGTGAATAACATATAATTATACAAAAAATACTAGCTAAGGATAGTTACTGTAATTATATACTAAATTTAGTCTGTACTTCCTGGAAGCCAAGACAAATTTTTAAATATCAGGATTAGTTGTATAGCTCTAGTTATATATTAGTTCATCAAGATTTAGAAATCCAAGCACTAAATCTAAGGGGTGTAGATTTAAAAAAAACTCATGAATTTTTTCCATAAGGACCACTTAACAACATAACAGTTGACAATTTGAATATTCAATAAGGTGTTACAGAAGTCATTGAAACATTCTTCAGCTGACTATTCTGTGTGTCAAAATTTTATGAAAAGCTAAAAGAGATACTGTTTGTTGTAACTCAACAAACTGTATATTATCGATCTACAACAATTCCATCTGCAATAATTTATACATTAGACAGCTAATGTATTTAGGAAAAAATTGGAATAACTTAAATTGACCAAAGGAGCTGGATTATATGAGGAGACGGCTACTTTAGATTAGGATAATGGCTTAATTACCTAACATGGTAGATGCAATAATGGCCCCCAAAGATATCTAAATCCTAATCCCTGGAACTTAAAACTGTCACTTTATAATGTACAAAGGACTCTTTAGATGTGATTAAGTTAAGGATTCTGAGACAGACAGATTATCCTGGATTATACAGGTGGGGCCTAAATTTAATCATAAATCACCCTATAAGAGGGAGGCAGAGAGAGATTTGACTACAGAGACAGAAGGCAATGTGACAACTGAAGCAAGATGCTATGTTGAGGATGAAAGATGGGGCTAAGAAATACAAATCTAGAAGCTGGAAAAGATGAGGAAACTGATTCTCCCCTAGAGGCTTCAGAGGGAGCACAGCCCTGCTGACACCTGATTTTGGTCCAGTAAAACTAATTTTGGACAGCTGACTTCGAGAAATGAAAAAGAATAAATGTGTGTCGCTTTAAGCTACCAAATTTGTGGTAACTTGTTACAGCAGCCACAAGAAACTAATCCATATAGGATTACATGAAAAATGCTATTTTACAAAAGTAAAATATTTAAAAGTATTTTGTATCATAGGATAATTATCCAGTATGAAAGGAAATCAATTGCTGAGTTCTTGGGGGAGGGAAAAAACTTAAATGCACTTTTGTATGCAATATTATAATCCTAAGAGAATAATTCTAGGGCTAGTTATGAATTCTTTTGGCTTTTCTTATTATATCTTAGATAACATTTTCAGTATTCTATTGTATTTTAGAAAACACTTTCAGTATTCTCTTGCAGTACTCTTTGGAAAATTAAGTAAATGGCTGACTTTAGAATATAACACCTAGTGAGAAAATAGAGTCTCTCTTCCTCTGCTCTAGGTAGAGAGAGAGATTGGTCTGTATGTAATCTGCATAACCTGTGGTTTGCAGTGCTGCTAAACCAGCAGCAGGTGACACCATTCTTATTTGAGAGCTGATTTCTTTCCATTGAACTTCAATGTTGGGAGCAGTAAAATGGGCGAGAGACAATAGTTCTTCAACTGAAATACTATATTCGTGGGGGTCTAAGGGGTGAAATGTACTACCTAGAGTATTCTTACTTAAATAACTGATGCGAACAACTCTTGGAATGCTAAAGAAACAAATCCACTAGTGCATAACCATGTAGAGTCCTGGCCTGTTTTTCAAGAGGCTGAAGCAGGATCGTCCATTGCAGACACATGAATTTAGTTTTAGAAAAAGAAAATAATGATGGAGTCATTTCAGGATGAACCCAGAAAGTATGATTCATCAAGCCTCTAGTGAAAGTTTCTTTGGTGGCTGGCTTTGAAATGCAGGAACTCAAGCTGCCTAGCTTCATTGTTGGCTGCTTGCTAATTCATGATAACTAACAGCTACTGACCCAAATAAACTGCCAGAGATTCATAGACTCACCAGAGATTGCTGTCATTAGGGACCTTGCTTCCCCTGTGTTCCCAGAGGACTTTGTATCTAGCCCTGCACATTTCTCATACTGCGCTTTCTCTTCCACATGTACCTTCCTTATTTTTGTATCTCTAGCACCAACATAGGACCTAGTATTTAGAATAAGCTGAATTTATGCTCTATTCATTTGCCCTAAATAAACCTTCTTAAGAATTTTTTAAGAAACTATTATCCAGAACCACTAAGTCCTGGGAAATTTTAGACTAATTGGGGGATTTTATAATACAGGAATCAGGCTGTCATCGGCTTTCCACTGATCAATCCTGGCATTACTAAAAGAGTGATAATCAGACATCACTCTGATCAGGGAGTCCATGCTCAATTAGGGTGTCAGTGCTACATGCTCCTATATATCCTATCGCAGTTCTCCCATTTTGTTGGAATTGTTTGGACTAGCAGCTCTATGAGGACAGGGACTTGTTATTACTCTTGTATTAAGAGAATGTAGCATACTGCCTGGTGTATAGATGATTAATTAATGGCTATCCAATTAATAAGTAAGCTTAAAAGACAGACTTCCAAATAGAGAAACCAGTAATAGAGAAATCAGAAAAGAAGCCCTTAGAACAGTTCAGGTAAATGTGACAAAACCAATGGGTCTATTACCCTTTCGAGTGATGTTCCACCTAGTTCGGGCTTTGCCACCCTAAATAGATTTCCCCAGCGTTGTCTCCTGTGGCAAGTTTAGTGCACACGTCAGGGGCTCTGGGTGGACTTAAACATCCTCTTACACATCCACTCCCACTTGCCTGGCTTTCCTAAAGCATCCCTCCTGGATCCTCCAGTTGTAATCATTCATATTGTTCTCTCCAAATCAGGGCTCTGATGGAACTCTAGTGACCCTGAAGTAACATGACACAATACATTATGCCACTAACACTGATAGCTATACCAGCGTATACAAATAAACGAGAAATCCTGAAGACTTTGCACCTCCTGGACTCACTCACAAAGATGAGTTTTCTCATCTTCTGCTCCAGTATCCACAGTGATAATTTTGTAGGGACCCTGTTTCCTGTTCCTACCAAAACTGAATGTGTGATCTCTAGCATTTTATGATCTCTGCAAACACCTTTAACACCCATCCATTCAAGGCATATCATTCATTGCCCACAATCTAGCAGTGAGACCAAGAACAGAAATAGGATATTGGAATCACATGTTTTTATAAATATGATTCCCAAGCTGTCTTCCCCAACCTCTACTTCAAGAACTCTCTCAGAACCTTTCTTTCCATGATTCCAGCTCCAAATAATGTTTTCACTATGAAGGAGAAACAAAAATGGATACATATTATTCTTATATGATTAAAATGTTATGCTATATAACACTTTGGATATATAGTATTTATTTTTAATCATTTGTTTTTCTCCAGCTTAATTTGGATTGAAAAATTTCCTAGATCTTAAATTCATGAGTGGTGTGTATCTTGGGTGGAAACAGTGTTCTGTTAAACCATGTAAAGTAGCTCCTTAGAAAAGTCATAATACCAAGCAAGGCTACACTACATTTTCTTTTCTGGAAGGAGAATTCAATTTACATTTACATTGATTTTCTTATTTTTTCCTTGGATGATATTTACACTTAGAAGAGCTATATGTGTTTTTTGCATATACACTTATAGTTTGCACCATTCATTTAAAGAACAAATGATAATCTTTGGATTGTTGGAGGTAGTGATTAATTCAGAAGGGCACTTTTGGGTGCATGTCTATATGTGTATGCATATATTGAAGTGTGCATATTCCAACAAGTATTTTGGAATTCTGAGAACTTTGAAAATGATATTCTTGAGAAAGTATTTCCTTTGTTTCCTAAAAAACAACAAAAAACAAAAGAGACAATCTATTGTGTTTTCTCCCTGCTTAGAATAACCTTTTTTTTTTTTTTTGCATACAGATAGCATTCTTTGCTCAGAAGAATAACAGATTTGTATTTAGGCAGCTTTCAAAGGAAAGAACACATTTTTTGGTTCCTTTCCTAGTTGCATGGAGAAACTTTACCTACACTAATACAAACAACACATGCAAATAAAAGTAGGCAGGTCTTTTTTGTGTTAGACTTTTTTTTTCTTTTACTAAAGAGATTGTGACACAATGTCTCTTTTTAATATAGTCAATTAATATTTCCTATTCAGAATACACAGAAGAATGTCAAGTGAGTTAACTAGTTTACAACATTTTGTTCCGTTGTTTAAGCCCTAAATACTATAAAATAGAAATCATTTTAGAACAGCAACTTTTTTAATAGTTAAAACTACTTTTCAAAATCTACAAATATTTCATGTTTATTTCAACTTCATTGGGTCACAGAAGCACCAAAGGGAGCTGTCACAATAAAGATTTGTGCACGCCAGAGTCTCAACTGGGATATAGACATTACCTTGAGAATCTGGTGATTTGTCTAAGAATTGGAAGTTTGAGCAAATAAAACAAGTAGACCATTGGCACCATATGTGCATTTGTCAGCTGATATAATTATCCCAGAAGAGTTAAATCTCTCAGAAGATCCTCAGTCCTAATTCTTAGCATAGCAGATGACAAATAAGTTTTCCATAACATAGTAACATAGTATTTTAAAAATCAGCCTCTCCCATCTGTCCTACTACATCCAAAGTTTGAGTGACCTAAGTCCATTATGCCCTTCAGTTCTATCATTTATAGAAAACGTTGTTGTTGTTGAATTTATAACCTTTCATTGCCCTCCTAGGCAGATCATTCATGGTAAGAGTATTTTAAAGACATAAAACATTATTAAGCAGTTTGGAGAGGAAAGAGAATAGGTATTGGATTTTAAAGACAGCATCTGAGAAGGAGCCAAATAGCTCTGCATAAGAAATGCTGAGGAACTGAAGCCCTCAGAGGAAGAACAAGTAGCTAAAGTTGAATATTTTGGCCTGATCTTGCCAAATAGGGCAGTAACTAGCCACATGTAGTTGGTGAGGACTTGAAATGTGGCCTGGATTTGAAGACTTAGTACAAAAAATATATAATATATCTCATCAATAAGTGTTTTTTTTTCTTTCTTATTTTTTATTTCAGAATATTACAGGGGTACAAATGCTTTGGTCTCATAAATTGCCTTTATACCTCTCGAGTCAAAGCTACAAGTGTGCCCATCCCCCAGACAGAGTGCACCACACTCATTAAGTGTGAATTACCCATCCCCTCCCACCTGCCCAATCCCCAATGAATGTTATTTCCATATGTTCACACACGTGTTGATCGATTAGTACCAATTTGATGGTGAGTACATGTTGTGTTTGTTTTTCCATTTTTGTGATACTTCACTTAGAAGAAGGGGCTCCAGCAGCTCCATCCAGGTTAATACAAGGGGTATTAGTTCACCATTTTTATGGCTGAGTAGTACTCCATAGTATACATATATCACATTTTGTTAATCCGCTCATGTATTGATGGGCACTTGGGTTATTTCCACATCTTTACAATTGTGAATTATGCTGCTATAAATATTCAAGTGCAGATATCTTTTTTTATAGAATGTCTTTTCTCCTTTGAGTAAATACCCAGTAGTAGGATTGCTGGATCAAATGGTAGTTATACTTTAGTTCTTTGAGGTATCTCCATAGTACATCCCAAAACAAGAAATGTTGGTGTGGATGCGGAGAGATAGGAACACTTATACACTGGTGGTGGGACTGCAAACTAGTACCACCTCTATCAATAAATGTTTATATTTATTACATATTTAAATGATAGTATTTTGAAATACTGGGTTAAACAAAATGTATTATTAAAATTAATTTCACCTGTCTCTTAGGAGTTGATTTTTAATGTGACTATTAGAATATTTAAAATCACATTTTGTGGCTAGCATTATATTTCTATCTGATAGGGATGATTTATAAGATCCACTTCAGAAAGAATAAGTAAAAGAAATTTTAAGCCAGTAAACAAGAGATTTAAAAGACAAATTAACAGAATTATGTGGTGAATTTAAAAGCCAGTAAATCAAGAAAGTATTAATAAATTCCCTGAGGGCAGGAACATTATATGTTTTACTCATCTGTGTATTCTCAATATCTAGCACAGTTTCTGGTACATACTAAGTGTTCAGTGAATAATTGCTGAATAATTAAGAGCCAATCACTCAAATTAGAATTTTGAAAATAAACAGAGAGAAAGTGGTAGGTAGCATGCCACCAAAAGATTTAAAAAATAAACTGTAGCTTACATCCCTAATTACTTCCAATTCATAAAGTAATTCTTAAGTAATAATTAAGGACCACTATTGGTAAAGTACAAAATAAAATCAGGATCAAGTCTCAGAAACTTACTAAAAACTTTCTTACTTAACACATACTGCAGAAGGGAGATGGGTAGAGAAAGAGTGATAGAGTTTGGGATCCTGGTGCTGGCTCCACTTTAGTGCAATTCGCTGCCATATAATGCAGGAATGTAACCAGGTTTGGTTGGGAGATAATTTAGAAAAATCTAACCCAAAATGAAAAGTCCATCTTTTTTTTTTTTTTTTTGAGACAGAGTCTCACTCTGTTGCCCCGGCTAGAGTGCCATGGCGTCAGCCTAGCTCACAGCAACCTCAATCTCCTGGGCTCAGGTGATCCTTCTGCCTCAGCCTCCCAAGTAGCTGGGACTACAGGCATGCGCCACCATGCCCGGCTAATTTTTTTCTATATTTTAGTTGGCCAATTAATTTCTTTCTATTTTTTAGTAGAGATGGGGTCTCGCTCTTGCTCAGGCTGTTTTCGAACTCCTGAGCTCAAACGATCCGCCCACCTCGGCCTCCCAGAGTGCTAGGATTACAGGCGTGAGCCACCGCGCCCGGCGAGTCCATATTCTTATTAAGAATAGTTATCCCATCTCCTGTGCCCTTTTATTGTAGTTCTAATATATTATTTTTTATAAAAAGGTTTTAAATCTGGTAACCATTGATGGGCTTCAGGGACATATGAATCCTCTGGAACTGTGTGCAAAATTGTGTGTAGTTTTGCAAATGTATGTTTTGGAGAGAGAATACTATGGCTGTCATCAGTATCTCAAAGAGGGACTTGACTTAAAAAAAATATTAGCCATTGCTTTATTGCAGTGTTAAATAGGATCAGCTTAATATTATTAGTAAAATGATGACATCTTGCCCTGGTTTTTAAGATTAGAGAAAGTTATCCTTTGGTTGGAAAACATCGGATCATTTTCTGTTATTCACACACTGTACCCAAGAGATTTAATTTATAGAACTTTTCTTAGAAATTCCCAAGCAGCTAGCTAGCATTTTAAAACACTGTAGTCTCTTAGAGATGATAATAATTTAACAGTTATAGAAATGCTTGAAATGCAAATTAATTTATTGTCTGCTGGAAATATAGTATCTTGAAAGCAATTCTGACCATAATGAAGAGTCCCAAACAGCTTTTAAATTGTTCCTCTGCTCCCACGTCCAACCATTCCAACCAAATCAATATCAGTTTTTCTATTGGCACTAAGCCAGCTTGTTTTCTAAGTTAGTCTCTACCATTGTCAGGGTATGAATATATTAAATCCAGATAAGTCATATCATTTGAAATAAAGAAAGAATTATATGCCTGCCCAGCATTTGCTTCCTTCTTTTCTAATAATAGCTTCCCAAGTCTGTTTTGGGGAATTACCTCTCTCTCATTAGATGGTCTTGATACAAAGTCATTCAATTTTTCACCAGCCATCCCTCCTCATGCTTCAAAAAGAATGTGTGTGTGGCTCAAGCTCTGCCAATAAGACTCTCTTTTCAAATTGAACACTTATAAATGTGTGACAGAAAAATGAAAAAAAAAATGGTAGGATTTCATTCATCTCTGTGGTCAATCCCTAAGAAGACTGGGAGATTCTTCATACCTGGATCCCCAGATCTGCCCTATCTCTCGTTCTTTCTAAAACCAGGTTCTTATGCCTTTCCTTTGATTTCCAATACATTTGGTGACAAACAGTGGCTCTTTATAAAGGAGATACATAATTTTAGGCCATTAATTTTTCTCCTCAAAAGTAAAAAAAATATTAAATATCTATTCATGATTAATTACTGAAGGCACAAAAGATTGATCTGTCCCAGGAGACTTTATTATTTAATTTGAGACTCGTGGAACATTAAAAAACAGTAAGTTGGTTTAGGCTAAAAGTCAATTGGCTCTGATTTCAAGAGGAACACAGATAACTCAGAGGATTATTGAGGGCTAGGGTGGTCCAGAAAGATGTAAGATAGTACTCATGCCAAGACACAAAAAACGGCAGGATTTGGGAAAATTGATATTAGGGAAGAACAATTCAGGAGGGAAATAGCTAGACCAATTGAAAGGAGGAAAGCCATCCACTTGGCCAAATAGGAGAGTTTGTGTATGAGATAGCATGAGCTAGGAATAAAGTTAAAACAACAATAAGAAGAGGACACTCAATGTCAGATGAAGCTGTTTGGGCTATATTATATAAGCAATGAAGAATCTGTGTAATTACTTTAATGTATAAAATAGTTTGCATCCAGAGTGGGCAGTTATGAGATTTCCATAGTACCTCAGATTAGCAATAAGGAGGAAATGGAGCAGAGTGGTGGTATAGAAATAAAAATGGAGGACTTGATGGGAGAAATTACACATAGGGAGATTCCATATGACTTGATAAATGATTCAATTGGTACGAAGAGAGAGGGTTAAACCAACCAAACCATGATTCCAAGGTTACCAGCATAAATTATGGAAAGGCAATTGTACTTTGAACTTGGTAGCTCATGGAAGAAATATTTTTATAATTAAAATGTGTTTGTAATCTCTCTTTTTTAAATGTGCCCTTCTTCATAGATAGAAGTAGGATTTCTTAACAGCAGCTCTCACTTCAGACACTAATAAAGCTCATATACCATAGAGTATCAACGATGCTTATTGCTGAGTTATATTCCTCTTCTTATTTTAAAAAGTTGCTTTTAGATTATATTCCTTTCTCTTTTTTTCTCCCTCCCTTCTTCCCTCCCTCTCTTCCTTCCTTCCTTCTTTTCCTTTCTTCTTCTTTTTTTTTTTAGAAACTTCCTTTTATGGTAGCAATAGCTATTCTACCTCTAAAACTTAATAATATTTTTAAAGATATATGCACTTGGCTAAAGCAATGGGCTTCCTTGATCTGTGCCAGTTCTGGGCCAAAACCTTAGGAGTACTGGCAACTTCTACCTTCACTATCTTGGCACCCAGCTGTCATGCTATAAAAAGTCCAGGCTATTCTGTTAATGAGAGAGGCCATGTGAACGGGCACTGGTGGAGGAGATACCATGTGGAAAGAGGGGCCATCTCAGATGTTCCAACTCAGCCCAGCCCCCACGTGAAGGCAGTTGGCTGAGTGGCCCTACAGCCCACACTAAGTAGAGCAGAAAAACCACCCAGTTAATACAGAGAATTGTGAAAGATAATGCATCTTCATTGTTTTAGCTATTATGTTCATGCAGCAATAGATACCTGAAACAGAAAGGTTGAGTTTGAGGTGTCCCCTGAGACAGTCAGGTAGAGATCTCCAACTGTTAGTGACACAGAGAGACAGGAGACATAAAATTTGAACCTATCCAATCATACATGCTGGTTGAAGTCGAGAGCATGCATGAGATTATCTATGACAAGAATATAAAGTGAGATGAGACATGAGTCTAAGACATAGTCTTGACAAACTCTCATATGGAAAGGCTAGTAAGATAAATCTGAGCCAGCAAAGGAAACAGAGAAAAAAAGCCAGAAAGGCAGTAGAAAAACAGAAAGACTGTGGAACCACTAAGTCCCAGAGAAGTGTCCCATGAAAAAGAAACATGGAATCCTATGATGAATGTTGCCGAGAAGTTGGGTAAGATGAGAGGATACAGTCTATTCCTGAAAGTAAAATGAAAAATGCCTCTAGGAAGCTTAACATCACTAACGTCATTTGGAGAATTAATTTCCTCGAAGAAGACATATTTGATGTCATTAACCTATCCATGTCATACCCATTTCATCATCTACTGAGTAAACGTTTTTCATATTTGATCTTGAACATAATCATTTCAATGTAGAAAGTGAATAGCAGAGAGTCTTACAAGTTCAACTTAATTACAGTGGCATGACTTATTGGAAGACTGTCTATATATTGTGAGGCTCACTGTAATCCTTTTGCTGGTCCCAAACTGATTCATGGTTACTGGAAAATTGTTACCTCGCTAATTTGGTACTTAAAGTTGACTTCCGTGATAAACAAGATTAATTCATGCCTTAACAGTGTGTGTGTTACATAGGAGGGATGACCTAGTGACACAACTAGGGTATTTGGCTATTTTGGATCATATTTTAACACCTATTTCTTCTAAATAAAATTACATTAGTGTCAGTAAAAAATCATGCAAAAATCAGTGATAGCCATTATTTTCTGGATTTGTGCTTTAGTTTCAAAACTAAAATAGAAAAAGAAATTTCCATTTTGAAGACATTTTTCAAATTCAGTAACATATTTCACATATCAAAACCACAGTCTTTCCAAACAAAAATGCTATTCCTACAGTTCACATTCTGTTTCACTGTTTTAACTTTTAAACACAAAAACTCAAAGGGGTCACATACAATGTCAAATTTGAAGTAACTCATGTTGTATTTCTTCATCTTTAAAATTATTATGCCATCATTGTTTGTATCGAATCTCCTGCTTAAAAAAAAGAAAAGAAAAAGAAAGTCTAGTACCACTGGATGGGATACAGTAACTTTTCCCAAAGTCAGCTCAGACCATTCCAAACTATTATGAATTTACTCTGAAAATAAATGCATGTAGTTGAGTCTGTGTGTTGGGGATCAAATGTGCAATTGGGAGGTCTTCAAGTTAATGGCCATGTAGAATTAAATGGTTATCCATGGATAAATAATAAAAATGGGCTAATTTGAAGCTCACATAAATATTATTAAAACTCATCAGTAGCCACATTTTAGAACTTAGAGCAACAAAATATTTTAGGAGGGAGAAATATTTTATCACATACATTGTTTAGAATTGTTGGTGCATGGTGATAAAACATAGATTAAATATTAATCAGTTTTCTTATTGTTTTAAAATTATTCTACATTTTACCTCCTTATTGCCTGCCTATTAGAAGGACTGCCTTTCATTATTCCACACCTCATGCAGCATTGATATGAATTGATTTAACATTTTTTCCTTCTTAGTCTTTCATTTTGACCCTGAAATCCCATCTTGCTATCTGAATGATATTTGACAAGACATTCAAAAATTTTTAGGTGTATTTCTATGTTTAACTTACAGTGGAAAACCTTCAAAACTTCCTTGCAATGTGTTTTCTTAAATGCCCCCCGCCCAAAAGATAAATTGGGGGAGTAGACTTCATGGAAAATTAAGTGCAGAACGATATTTAGAGGTAATTATTTAGATGTCAGATGAGTTATGGAACTGTGAAAAATAGAGGTGGGTTATAATTATATATCATCTGTTCTCCAAATTCATTTATTTATTCATTTAATAAAATGTTAAGTATCTTATTCATGTCTTTCTCTGTGCTAGGTGTTGGAAAAATAAAGGATATCCTGTCAGTCAACATTCTACCTAACTTATACCATCAAACAACATTACACATTTAATTCATTTTAAGATTTTTTGATGGAAATCTTTATAAAATATATACTTCTCAGTCTTTATATAGAAAGGATAATTCAACTTTTCCCTTGATGTCTTAAAGTCATAATAAGCATCCATTTTGTGTACTATGGTATAATTGTATATCTCCCAGTCCTGTGCCTTTTTAGCCTCTTCTTCCTTCAAAGGTTGCCTGCCAGCTTTCACATCTCCCACTGTCATTTGCTTTCCTCTAATAGCCTCTTACCTGACACTAATCTTAAAGATTCCTAGTTTGAAAGTGCTATGTGTAGGAAAACCAGACAGGCAAATTTGTTACAAGTTAGATTGGTGAATAATAGTCAATAACAGTGAGCAAAGCCCTATCATATAATAGTATATGATCTATGTATAGGTCGGTATATGACAGCAGGTTATAAGTTACAAGAAACAGAAAATCCAGATTCAGCTACCTAAGCAAATAAGGGGAAGTTATTAATGTATATAACTATAATTCTAAAGACATGATGGTTCCTTAATTCCAGCTTATGATCTTTGGCCTTCTTCACCTGTTACCTTCCCTCCTAGTTGCAGGATGGCTATTGCATCTCCAAGTAATACATCCTTTGGTAACATACAAAACAGTAAAAGAGACCATTCTCTTCCTTGTGTGTGTGTATGTGTGCATGTTTAAGACTTAGAAAATTTTTGCACAGAAGTATCTTCTAAAGACTTTTGGGGACTCCTATAGAATCCCATAGACTTATGCCTCTCATTTCATTAGCCAAATTGTAATATGTATACATTCCAAAATCGATCACTAATATGGGGAATGAGTTAGCTTAGACCATGTTGACCTGGGTGTGGGGAAGGGTTGACCCATCATGAAAGTACAAGGCTAATTAGAAGAGGGAGGATCCTGAACAAATATTGGTTGTGTTAGGAAGGACAAAGCTGGGGAATATGACTGACAACCAGCAGCATCTTCTATAGGAAGACTTGTGACTTTAGTGTTCAAAAGCCACTTTCCATTTCATTCTCAATTTGGGCTTATGGTATGAAGAGTTTACGTTGCTGGAATATTAAAAAAATGGCTTAATATGGCACATTCCTATTGTATCAAAAACTCTTATTAATTTGTCACCAACATGAACTAGAAAGTGAACATCTAAAATTAATAATTTATTCCATAATTTCCAAAAAGGAGGCATACATGTCAAGCCACTGGAATATAAGAACAAAACTTTAGAACTTTTCTTTTTCTTTTTATTTGTTTTTATCAAGAAATTAAAGCTTTGCTGATATTTCATATGTAGATTGACCCTGATCCTCACTCAGTCCACATCAGACACATAGAAGACACTCACATTGCACCAGCTTTCCAGAGAGGAAAGTAGGAATTAGAAAGGGGGAAGAGGTTGAAAATGTCACCCTCATCATTTGTGTATCTTTAGCATATTTTAAGATATTGGCCAACTAAAGAGATTTATGGATTTCATTACCTTAAAAACCAGTAAAATTTATAAAACCTTTACAATACTCTGCAATTAAATGAACAGTGATCATGGAATTCCTTCTGGCCATATGGAGGTTTATTGATTATTTCACTACAAAGTACTTCAAAGAGTTGTTACATTTAAACATGTATGTATTATGTATTTTTTCCTTTCATGAAAAAGATGAGTGTTCAAAAGCTGCCACCTTGTTTGTCAGTGATTTGCTTCCTAGAAGAAAATAAATTAATAAATAAATGACACATATTGTGTCTATTCAAAGTAGAGGTTTCATTTTAATAATGAAATCATAGTTTTTTTAAAAAAGTAAACTTTACTATGAGAGAACATTTTGAACATGGTGTATTTGGAAACATTTCCATTATGTGATTTGGCTGCCAAAAATGATCAGTGTCATCTCTTATAATTCTTATATATATATATATATATATATACATTTAACAATTTGGAAACAGAATTCTTAAACTCTACCCTGGGTGGAGAACCTGCAGCCTTGAGGCCACATGTGGCCTTCTGGATCCCCAAGTGCGGCCTTTTGACTGAATCCAAATTTTACCGAACAAATCTTTTAATAAATGATCTTTCTCATTCATTCACAAATGATGCCTATATGACATATGCAAATTCAGAGTAGTCCTAAGTACTAAGTAGCACCTCTTTTAATTTGACAATTATGAAACTCATCAATAGTAACATAACAAATAAACCTATTTATTTCTATCATATCTCATGCCATAAGGCAAAAGAATAAATCTTTGTGAATTTCCAGGAGGAAATCTTGAAGATTGTCTAGGAACTCATAAAGAAAATTTTAAAAAAAGAAAATAATAAAAAAAAAGAAAGAAAAAGCAAATTTTAGATGCCAAAATACTGTGAAAATTTTTATATTTTTTAATTTCATTTTCCATTGAGGATTTGATTTGGGGAAAGCAAAAATCAAAATTTGCTAGGATATTTGAGTGCTTAAGATGGGATCATGGGTGCCTTAGAATAAGAATGGCTGTGACTTGGCTACCTATTAATCAAAGTAGTATTTACAAAAACAAAAATCCTTAACACTTTCAGAAATGAGGAATATTTGTCATTTTTTATATTTTAAGGAGAATAATCAAGGGCATGACAAAGTCAGAAACACAGTGTGGAATGTCATTCTAGTAAGATATAATATCTCTGCTATTTGGGCAAATTAGCCTCTAAGGTGAACAACAAATTTTTATAACCTCCCATTAAGAACAGATGAATACTCTGAGAAAACTGTCATTTTCAGAGAGAAGAAACCAAATTCTAGGTTTGCATCACTATAGTATTTGATTCTAAAGGAGCCACAGATCGTTTTGGAAATCTTGTGAATAAATCCATCAAAACTGAGCCAGGTTTGGCAAAATTTTAACACAAATCTGTGTTCCCTTTCAGATTCACTTTCTGTGAAACTTCTACAGATCTCTATATATGCTCAGTGTTGCCCTTCACCATCCTCTTTCTCATTCCTGACAAAAGGCATTTCATTTATAGACAAGAGAGTTCTCTTTTTTCCCCTTAATCAACCAAAACACAACTCATTATCTTGAGACTCCTTAGTAGAGTCTCATTCAGATATATTAAACATAACTTTTATGCATAGTCACATCTATTTCACAGAGAAAACTAAAGGATGGATAATTGTGAACAGTTTGTAATTTTGGTGAACTAGCACAATTCCCCTACACAATTTCTTTACATAACAGAAATGAACATGTATATTCACAGACCCAAAGATACAGCCTCTCTGTAGCATATGCAAGTAAAGAGCAAAAGTATATAATCTTCAAATTATGTTTAATAATCAACGCTTCGCTATTGTATCTTACATAGAAATGATCTAGGTCTCCAATTAATGTCTTTCAATTAATTAAATATAATATCAATCTAAGGTTTATCTAAACATCTTGGAAATTTTCTTCCAGCTGACATCTTCCTAAATCTTATCATTGTGGAAATATAAGATTGTCATAACAATGGTTCAATTTGATTAAACATAAATTTATATTTTTCATAATGTTAAACAATAACTAGAAGTAATGCTAGTTTAGGTGATGAGTAAATCTACACACTACTAGAAAAACATACCCAAGTAGAAAAAAATATACCTTTATTCTACTTACCAATGACATATCAAAGAAGATATAGCTGTTTTTATTAAATCCTAAAATTAGTCTTTTTTATAAAATATTTACCTAAATTGTGTGTAGTTGAATTTGTATTATGGTTCTGATTTGGTATCTTTGAGATTATATATATATATATATATATACATATGTGTGTGTAATTCTAGTACATTTAAAGTATCACTAGTTTAATTTCCTTAATTTCAGAGAATTTTAGGAAAATTCCATTTATATAAGCAAGTACTTAGATATGTCAATCAGAACAGAACTCCTTTAATTTGAGAGACTTTATAATATATTATTATCTTATGGAGATAGGAAAACATTATACAGTCACACAATCAGAGGTGAAGGCATTTTTTAATTATAGACACATAGACACACAGGCACAGAGAAATGGAATTTATAGTTCAATTCTGCAATTTCAGGCCTGGGTCAAGAGTCAACACAGAAACAGAAAAACTCACTGGTCCAGATGAAAGAGCTATTCCCCCATCAGAGAGAGTGGAATTCTTCATTGACTTGAGCTCAAAAATAGACAACAAAAAAGACTGAAAAAACAGATTTTCTGTTGTTTCTCACTCAACGGACATTGGATTTCTATAAACCATCAATCCATTTAGAGTGATCTCCAAATTGCAGATCCTAAAATCAAGTTTCCAACCATTGCTACTAACAATGGGGAATAACTTATTGGCTGTAAATGAACCAAAACGAAACAGAAACACAAAATTAGTAGAAATAAAAATTAAAACTAAAAAAATAGACAGCCAACAGTGCTCTCTTGGTGCTTTGGATTAACCTAAGGAGAGCCAAAGAAAGACACATCTGGGCTCTAACTATATACAAGTTGCACTTCCCTCTCATCAAAGTTTACCTGGATCTGACAGGTGACTTACAAAGCAGTTAAAGATATTTTTCAAACATAGTAAAACCATGACACTCATACATATATAAAATGAACACCTGTTAAATGATTCTATTTAATTCATCAGTAAATGGGCAGATATTATAATTGGCTCAAAAAGAATACAAAGAATAGACACTAGAATATTGGTCAGTGATATTGAAATGCACATGTAAATGAAGGTAAAACTGGTTTTATTATAATGTGAGAGGAGACTATTGAACCTCCACTGGACAAGATATTGAGCATGTTTATCAGTGACCTACAACTTACAGAGTTGTGTAAATGAGCTCAAAGACAAATGCAAAGTTAGTGTCAGAGAACCTAGAGTGGTGTACTTCATACAAGGCAAAAGTGTTCCATTGAAACCCACATTTATTTTTCTACAATGTTAAAGTCAAATAGAACATTGGAGTTCCCTCAACAATCCAATCATGGGGGTGATCAGGTTGCTACCATGAACATTTATATGCCCGGACCTGATCAGGGCCAATGACACTAGTGATCACAAAATTTAGGAGTCACAAAAGCAGCTGCCTGACTAATGAAAGGCTAGAGAATGGGAAAAGTGTGTGTGTGTGGTGGGGGATGAGCACAGGTATCTTTAGACACTCAGGCCAACAGGACAATCAAGTAGGGCCCGTAAGAGCAAAACCTAATGAACACCAAGACTAAAGAAAAGAACTGTTGGAGCTTCAATAGACATAGGAAGCTGACTAGCTCTTGCCCTGCAAGAACCAAGCTACAGTTCCCTATAACCAGCATGGAGCACTTTCTGCAGGAGAAAATCTACACCCAGTGTCCCTGGAGGGATAGAAGGTGGGGTTGGCATGAGGAGGTTTGAGTCAGTGATTTCAGAGACGAGCCGTTTCTAACGGTGACAGTGTGGGCAGTGGCCCTGATGGGAAGAGCTGACTGAGATGGCAGGGAATGGAAGGCCTTCTGAGGAAGTCAAGGCCTTGTGAGCCCAGGAAGTAGGTTGGGGGTCTTCTTGGCATGTTGAAGTCTCAGAATGATGCTGATACTTGGGGAGGAGCTGAAGACCATGACTGAGGTGCCAAAGGCTTTATTCATATAGGGAATGTCTAAAGGTCAAAAGGGGATGGCTATGGGGGTGGGATAGGAGAATGCAGCATTTTAGTTGACATGAACTTAATGGAGCAGGAACTTTTACATGAAAACTGAGGAGTGATGGGGGAAACCCCAAAGAAATATACAAAACAAGGAATTATGGCCATGTTGACTTCCTTTACTTTAAAAAAGGAATTGAGACAGGGATTATTAGCCAGTGTTACGATTCTCCCTGTGGAATATATTGTTCTGTTCTCTCTGTGGACACTGGTAAATTAAATAGTAATATTACATATAAGCTACTTATCTGGCCTAAGACATGAAATTCAAGCAGTTCTTAATGGTAATTATTAATGAATGGATTTATTTATAAATGTATCTCATTGCAAATACAATTATCAATCTTATTCCCAGAACACACACCTAATCTGTCTAAAAATCATATATTTAATAGACTAACATAGACTTATCAATGGTTGAATATATGTTTTGAGGTATATAAGTATATTCTATTTAAATTCTTTCCCAAGTGATGAACCCAAGAACATACAACTCTTATTAACACTCTCATGTTGTGTTAAGTTTAAAGAAAAAAAAAGTGTCACCTTTTGTAGAAGCATTGTAGAAAACTAACCCCTCTGGTGTGAGTTTCCACATTTTTGGTTTTCACTTGTGCACTGGGTCCTCAAGGGCCACCCCACTGCTGCCTGATGGCCTTTCACAGACAGCTTGGTTAGAGGCTGCTGAGCCTGCTTCAATAACAAATAAGAGGACCTGGGTTCAAGATCTTAGATCACCACTTTCTGGCCATGTGATCTTATACCTTCATTCACTCCCTCTGATCAGGTTTCCTCATGTGAAAAAATGGAGATAATAAGAGTCCCACCATATTTGGTTTCCCCAAAGATTAAGTCCCTTGTGCCTGTACACTGCTGCCTCACACTGCACGTGGCACAGGGGAGACCTTAATAAACAGCTGCATCTGTCTCCTTCCCTAGCACCAGGTGTGCAGGCATGCTTCCCCAGGGTGCAGCTGGGCCTGGTTCTCAGGTGACTGCTGGACACTCAGGCACTGGCTGTGAGAACCACAGCCTGCCAGACCCTGTGGAGAGACAGAAGAGGGCTGGACAGAGGAAGAAGACAGGGAAGAGGGATGAGCCAGGTGGTCCCCACTCTGCTTTCCTCTCTGCTCCTCCTGCCTGCTGACTCGCCCTCTCCCTGCCTCTGTCTAAGCAGAAGGACCCGGCTTGGTCTTTGGCGAATCCACAGGAGTGTCTCAAGAATGAAGTCAGGGTCATGCTTAGAGCTCTTTGGAAGATGTGCTTGTCTAAATCCATGAAGCCTTTCTTGTCACATCATGTTCATTGTCAAGATGCCCACCCACAAATGTGTGATTCCTAATGGAGAGCTGTGAAGCCCTCCCAGCATTAGCTCAGCTTGTCTATGCATTTGATTGAGTAGCAAGCAGTCTGCTCACCAGCAACTGCAGGTGGAGGTCACCTTTATCTGATCACACTATTTTACTAACATTGTACTAAATGTACTAACATTTTTACCTCCCCTTTCTCTGCACTGAAATATCTGCCCAGACCATTGTTTTTTCATATTCCAGTGTCCTTTAGCCTACAGTGAATGCCTCAGGAGTGTGTAATGCCAGAGAACTAAATATTATACTAAATCTTGACAGGTTAAATAGCTGTCTGATTTTTAAAAACTGTTTATTTTGACTTATACCTATAGCATGTTATAACACAAAACCCAATTCCCATACTTTATAGGACAGCACTGCAGAGGAATTTATTCAAGGCCAGAACAGCCATAGTAGGTGGGTTAACCAGGCATGGCAGGTTAGCAGTTCTATGTGGTGAGGTGGTCACCTTACAGTCCATGTGCTACTTGACACTCATGACCCTGTAAGGAGCCAGGCTTCCTGGCCTCTTTTAGACTCCCCATTGGATGTTTGAGGTAGAGTTTGGAGGTTGGGCATGAACGAGCCCGGGTTGGCAAGCCCTCTGCAGAGCCAAGGGCAGGGGAGGGTCAGCAGAGAGGCACTGCCATCTCTCTAAGAACTGTGCTCAGCTGCGCTTATGGGTTTCACAGGGAACATGGGGGTCATGACCAGCAGAGCATCAGCCTAACCCAGCCCCTGCCAAATCCCACTCCACATGTGCAAGGAATCCTACACTCAGGGGAAGGAGAGAGGCAGAGAGGGGGAATTGCTGCCCTTAGGAAAAAACCAGCCCACTCACATTCAGGCCTTTTGTACATTTTTTTAAATGTGTGAAATTTCATTGTATCTAATAGAGGCTTCATTGGATTTAATGAAGTAGTCTCAAAGAACTTCATGCTATTTCTCACATAAGTTCTAATAGTAACAATCAGAGTTATTCTTCCTCCAATTTATTGAGAGTCTCTTAGGCCAAATACTCCACTAGACATTTAACATGTGTTATTGTATTTCATCCTACTAATTAACCCATAATACTGTAGTTTAGGAAATTGAGTCCAAAAGACTAAGGAACTTTCCTAAGACCATATAGCTGGTGAGCCATAGTACATCCAAAACTGTAACCAAAGTCTGACTCAAAACATTCTGCTCCTTCAACTTCAGTATAATGAACATTGTACTTTCATGCTACATAACATTTTACACCAGAAATCAAGACCAATGGTCTGAGATAAAAAAGAATTATCTGAAAGTAGGACTGCCATGGAAAATACAATAAACTAAAAGCTTCATGAAGTCAGGGATATGGCCTGTTTGGATCATTTCTCTATCTGCAGTAACTAGAACAGTGACTTACACACAGAAAATGCTTAATAACTATGAGTAGATAGAATGAATGAAAGGATGAATGAATGCTCTTAAAAACTGACTTTGAATCAGGAAAGCACAATAAACCCAGAGAATGCTATAAATCGAGTTTAAAACGAAGGTACTATTTGATATTAAAATCAATGGCTTAGAAAATACAATATAAGGAGAGCTAAGAGAGAGTCAGTTTATTAAACCTGTGCTACTCAAAATTTAATCTTCTTCCAAATACCTGAGTATCTTGTTATAATGCAGATTCAGTATAAGTAGGGCCTAAGGTTCTGCATTCTTAACAACCTTGCAGATGGTGTTAATTCAAGGACCATACACACAGGAGAGAAGGACTCTTTTGAGTGGCATAAGTTATTTTCCGTGTATCTCTCTCTTAGGATCTGGAGCATGGCTTGCTTCAAATAACAATGAGTCCAAGTAGCATAAATGATCAGACCTGATGTTATTAACATATGCAAGCATTCTATTGAACGATATATGGTTTAACTCAACTGATCCCTATATACTCTAATATAACTCACCAGACATCAGCAGCTTCTGACAATCTGCCAGAGCTTCACCTAGATGATCCCTGGGTACTTATCACTAGCACAAAAACAGCAGTTCCTACAAGTCATATGTAACCACAAAAGACCACAAACAACCAAATAAATCTTGAAAAGAAAAACAAAGTTAGAGGCATCACACTTCTTGGTTTTAAAATATATTACAAAACTATGGTAATCAAAACATAAGGGTGGGGGGGATAGTGTGGGTGGGGGGAGTAAACCCACAGCTAATGGAGACGGGGTACACTGTATGGGAGAAGGACATGCTGTGGCCCTGGCTTGAGCAAGGCAAATGCATTTCATGTAACCAAAATGTTTGTACCCCCAAAATATCCTGAATAAAAAAAATATGGCATTGGCATAAAGACAGACATATAAACCAATGGAACAGAATGGAGAGCCAAGAAATAAATCCATGTATATATGATCAACTGATCTTTGACAAGAATGCCAAGAATACACAATGGAGAAAGGACAGTCTCTTCAACAAATGATATTGGGAAAACTAGATATCCACATGCAAAATAATAAAATTGGACCTTTATCTTACACTATATACAAAAATCAACTCAAAATGAATTAAAGACTTAAATGTAAGACTCGAAACTGTTAAACTACTAGAAAAACACAGGGGACAAGCTTCATGGCATTACTCTTATCAATAATGTCATGGTATGACACTAAAAGCATAGACAACAAAAACAAAAATAAACAAGTGAGCCTACTTAAAACTGAAAAGCTCCTGCACAACAATAATAAACAATCAACAGAATGAAATGGCAACTTACAGAATGGGAGAAAATATTTGTAAACCATATATCTGATAAGGTGTTAATCTCCAAAATATATAAGGAACTCATAAAACTCAATAGCAAAAAACTGATAACCCAATTTAAAAATGGGCTAAAGACTTGAATAGAAGTGTCTTCAAAGAAGACATACAAATGGCCAATAGGTATATGAAAAAATGCTCAATGTTCCTAATCATCAGGAAAATGCAAATCAAAACCACAATAAGATATCACCTCATACCTGTCAGGATGGTTACTATCAAAAAAAAGAAAATAAGTATTGGTGAAGATGTGGAGAAATTAGAACCCTGGCACACAGTTGATAGGAATGTAAAATGGTATAATTGCTATGGAAAACAGTATGGAAGTTCATCAAACAATTAAAAATTAGAACTATCATATGATCCATCAATCCTACTCTGAGTATTTATCTAAAATAAATGAAATCAGAATCTCAATTATGATTATGAGCACTCCCATGTTCATTGAAGCAATATTCACAATAGGAAGCAGTGGAAATAACCTAAATGCTCATTAACAGATGAATGAATAAAGAAAATGTGACATACATTCAATGGAATACTATTCAGCCTTTAAAAGAAAGATAATCTGCAATATGTAAAAATAGGGATGAACCTTGAGGATATTATGCTAGGTGAAATAAGCCAGTCACAGAAAGACAAATAATAAATCATTCCACTTATATGAGATATCTAGAATAATCAAATTCAAAGAATCAAGGTGGAATGGTGGTTTCTAGGGGCTAGAAAGAGGGGTAAATGGGAGTTACTAATTAATAAGCATAAAGTTTCAGTTAAGCAAGATGAGTAATTTCTAGAGATCTGCTGTAAAACATTGTACCTATAGTCAACAATACTGTATTGTACACTTAAAAGTTTGTTAAGAGGGTAGAACTCTTGTTAAGTGTCCTTAACACAATGAAATACACTTTTACAAAAAATGGGAAAATGAGAAGAAATCAGTAAGAAACAAAAAGACTGAGAAGGGGCATTTAGAAAGGTGGGAGGAAAACTAGACAACTGTGATATCTTGGAAGCCAAGAGAAGAAAAAGTTTCACAGAGAAGGGATTGATTAGCTGCGTATGAAGTGTTCTTGAGCTTTTAAGTAAGATTGAAAATTACCATAAGATTTAACAACATGGAAATCAAGGGTGACCTTGACCACTACACTTTCAGCAAACTAGTGGAGGTGAAAGCCTGATTGGGGTAGATTCAGGTGAGAACGGGAGGAGAGAAATTAAAGTAATTAAAGAAATTTAAGGCATGTTGCCGTAATGAGAAAGAGATAATAGGGAGTTAACTATAATGGAAATTGGAGTCAAGAGAAGTTTTCTTTCTCTTAGTATCAGAGAAACAATGGACTGTTTGTATGCTTTCAGGAATATTCATCAGAGAGGAAAAAATTGATGATGCAAGAGGGGGAGAATTGCTGGAGTGATGCCCTTGAGCAGGCTTTAGGGAATATAGAAGTGTAAGCCACCTGGGAGTAATGATATGGACAGACAATATGGATAATTATTAGATACTGGGAAGGTTGCATAAGCAGATTAACAAACCAAGGATATCGAGTGAAGGCAGGTATCAGGGCTGTGAACTGAAGTCTGAGACCAAGTCAGGAACATGCAGTCCAAGTACAAGTAAGCAGGAGGAGCAGTATCAGAGGAGCAAACTTAGGCTATATCTAGGAGATTACTATAAAGTCAAGGCAAAGGAAACTAGAAAGCATGCACTCCAGGACCAATGATATTGCACAGAGTATCTTGTTGTGCCAAGAGTCCTTTTAAAAGCCTGTAATCCTTTCCCATGGATTTCCTACCACTGGTTCCTGAATCTGATAGCCAATATATCCTTTTATGATATTAAATTTATTATTAGTTTAATAAGTTATATTTGCATACAAAAATTAATTAATTACCCGGTTTCCAATTTCATAGTGTTATTCAGAAATGTCTCCTGTATGTGACTTATAACTTGGGGTTTACCCAGCTTCATCTTTAGGATGATGTGCTAATGATCAACTATAGCTACATGTTCCAAGAAATAACTACTCTTGAACAAAAAGACTGTGAACCAACCAAATACTTTATTCATCAACACCAATACCTTACTCATCACTAATCATATCATGGTTCTTGTACTGTTGTGCTCATCCATTCGAACTTATTAGGACACAAATTCAGCCCAATCCTCAACTAAACAACCCCCACTTTGCAAGATTCACCATAAAAGTATCTAACCTGGGCTTGAAATCCGAAAATATCCCCTTTGACACATTACCAAGACTCTGTCCAGATGGTGCTCCCACCCTTACTGCAGTTGATCTAGTAAACTTAGCTCTGCTCAATCAGCAGGCTATTCTCTTTGTCTTTTGCAGGAGTTGGCAGCCAACAATATTAGACAGAACTGCTCTAATCTCTGTGAGAGGGTACAACAGGAGCAAAAGATATACTTCCTACCCTTAACGACTTTACTATCTCCCTACCAAAATGTGTAAGTGCTACAAGAATTCAAAGATAAGAAACATCAGTATCAACTCCAGGATACCAGAGAAAGTTTCAGAAGGACATGCACTCAGTTTTGAGGTGACTGCAAAGCTAGTTTGGAAATTAAAACACATTTTTAAAAAATATCCACAATAATAGAATCCAGCAAACAACTGTGTCTCATTTTCCCATCTGCAAATTCTGTTGGCATTTTGTCCTGGTGGGGGCCTGGAAGGTATAGTGGTAAGATGGGAAAAGCCATTTGAGTAGTCAAGAGAGCTGAATTTCATTTTCAGATCCTCTACTAACTCTAAGAAGCCACTTGACACATTCAAGTTGTACTCCCTAATCTGACAAATATGGGTGTTGGATTATATGATCTCTAAAATTGCTTTCAGTGTTAATAGTCTAAAAATCTATTAATAGCTCAGTTTTTACTTAAAATATTTGTAGATTCCCTTTTAAATCAGCACAAGCAAAATCCAAAAACAATAAAACAATTTTAAAGCATGTATTGTACCAGCATCTTTGCTCTGTTTGCATTTACAGATGCATATCTGTAGAATGTATACCACTCATATAAATGCTAAAAAAATACTTGACATAATAATGTACGTGGAGAAAGAAGGTGTATTGCAGACCTGCTATGCTTGCTCAGGGAAAACCATCTTATTTAATCTATTTTAGACTACATTGAGATGGAAAATGTTTTATTTTCATAATATAATTTCAGTCTTCGATTAAGACAGAATGAGTCATATATGGATTCCATAAATTGATGAGGAAAATTCACATTCACAAATAGAGTGGAAAATTCAATAGTAAAGGAAAATCGAATTGCTGTCATCTGTTATAAGTCAATAAAGGTATACTTGCATGTCGTTTCCTGTTTTGCATCTTATATATTGAGATATCTAGTCATCTCTATTCAAATTGACAAAGAGAAAAATTGCTGTCAGAGTCATCTTCCTAAAACCATACCATGTTCAAACTTATGATGGGTCCAAGGAGGATGAGAGACATGGTCTAGACCCAATCTACATCTTGCAGTCTAACTCACATAAGCCCAGTATAGATCAGCCAAACCCCAGCAGATCCACAGATGCTTGAGTAAGAACTAAGGATTGTTGTTTGAAGCCAACGAATTTTCAGATGGTATATTATGAAGTAGTAATGTGGAAGTGGCTAAGTAATAGATCAAGAAAATACCATAAAGGAATAAAAATAAATAGTTCTTCATGCCTGAGCCAGTAACATAGGCTATCCTGGTTCTGTAGAGCTAGCTCCCCATGTGGAGACATTTCCACCAATCAGGGAGAGAAGGGAGAGAGTAGAAAAATGTCATTTAATTATTTAAAAGCACACTTTATGTATTGATGAAAACAAATAATAATAAAATCAATTAAATTAGCACTGGGTTAAGAGGTTCTGGGTATTTGTAAATGAATATTTAAAAATTCAGTAATGGATTAATAAAATGTGGTATATTTACACAATGGAGTACTACTCAGCCATAAAAAAACATGAATTAATACCCTTTGCAACAACCTGGGTGGAACTGGAGACCATTCTCCTAAGTGAAATATCACAAGAATGGAAAAACAAACACCACATGTACTCACTATTAAATTGGAACTAACGGATGAGCACACAAGTGCACAGAGGGAAGTAAAACTCAGTGGAAAGCATCTGGGGGGGGAGGGGAAAGAAGGGAGAGTAATAAACCAACCTAATGGGTACAATGAACACTATCTGGTTGATGGGCACACCTATAGCTAGGACTCAAGTATCACAAAAACAATCCATGTAACCTAAAACATTACAAATTACAACCCCCTTAATACTTTGAAATTTAAAAAAATTCCTTTCAAAAAATTTTTAATTTAGGACAATATGCTATTTCAAAAATACCTAAAATAATGTGCATCAAAGTGAAAAGAAAGACTTTCTAGTGAAAAACACCATAAAGGAAAAAAGAGAGAATACTAAATGGGGGGGCAGTGTGTGTGTGTGGAAAATGTCTACTTTATCTGATTTTATTTGACAATCTAGTGGCCTATATAAAATGGTTATATACGAGTAAGGCAATTTAAAATTATATTCATGAAAGCAAATCTATAACAAAAGTCTATAAATTTTCTAGAGAAGAATTCTATATCATCAATAAACAAATACATAAAGATAATGACTAAGTGCCACTGTGTCATTTTTATTCTCATAAATTTCTCTCAAATTCTCTAGAGATGTTACCCAGGCTTTGGTCTCAGCCTAGAGTTAGATATTTTGGTTTTGATACTTTGAATAACCTGCTTTAGAGTTGAGATCAGAGGAACATTCTTTTGAATTATAAACTACATATATTATTTATACATGTTATTAGCATTCCAAAAGTTCATGAAGGAGTCAACTGAGAAATAGAAAATCTAATTGGTCATTTGAGTCCTTAGATAATGAATTTTAAAATATGTCCTGCCCTCGGGAGAAAATGGTTATAGAAAAAAAGCAATTTTAGAAAAGGAGTCCAGGAGTCCAGAGTTTTCTGTAAAAGAATACATAGAAAAGACCTTGTGCTTTTTTGCAACATTTTGGCCTTCCTATTTCAGTTAATCACAGTTCAATTGTCATAATTACGGAGGCTGCAACTTTCACTAAAATTCTTTCTACCTCTCATCATGCACATCCAATCATTTGTCAAAGCCCATCTCTAACATATGTTTTGTATGTCCAGTGCCATCACCCTCACTCTGATCTCATTTCCTCTCATTTGCCTTATTTCAACAGGCTTTTGTGGAAAATTACAAAAAGTGGCGAAATAAAGCAACTCTCATCAAAAGTGGAGTCCATTTTCCTATCCCTTGGATATGGGCTGGCCTTATGATTTCCGATGGCCAAAAGTATATAGAAGTGTGTAGTGTTGGTTCTGAGACTTGATCTTAAGAACTTTCAGTCTTCCACTCTTGGAAACTGTTTCCATCATGTAAATAAGCTCAGGCTAACTAGCTAGATAATGAGAGACACATGGCTCAGTCATCCCTTCATCCCAGCCTCAGCCAGCCAACCCTGAAGTAAAGAGCTACCCTGATCACTAACAACTGACATGAATGCATGAGCAAGCCAAGCAAAACAACCACCCAACAGAGCACAGCCCAAATTGCCTACCTAATAATAAAGTGCAAAGAAAGTAGTTGTTTTAAGCCTGAGCTTAAAGTCTGAGCTAGTTTGCTACACAGCAAAATCCAAAGTGATATAGCAAATAATTCACCCATTTATTAAATATATTAACATGCCACTTCCAATCTATTAGAAGTATCATGAAACTGGAGGTACAAGAATATAGAAGAGCAAGAAATTACAGGAAATAAGATAGCAAGAAATTCTTGGGGGCTGAGGGTGGAGCCAATGTGATAGAAAAATAAGAAAAATAATTTTAAAATCCTGAAATCATTCTCAGAATCTTTTGATTCCCATCTCTGTAGCTCTTGCTTGTCCTTCCTTTCCTCACCCTAGATTGGAAATCAACTGCCTTTTGGAAAGAAGACAAGTGAATTCTAGTATTTCAAAACTCATCATCATAATAAAACAGCATAAATGTGTAGAATATATTTGTTACATGACCAATATAATGCTAAGAATGCTTTATGCTTATGACTTCAATTACTCTTCACAACCTTAAGAGTTAGGTATAATCATCATCCTCATTTTACTAATGAAAAAAACTGAAGAATAAAGAAATCACTCCCTCAAGCTCACATAGTGAAGGGCAGGAAACCTCAGGGGATTTGCCACTGGAGCTAGTCCTCTTAATCATCCTGCTCCTTTCCTCCCATGGTAAAATACTTGGCTGGAGTTCAGTAGCCACTGTCTTTGCTCTCCATTTCCCACAGATTCCACCATTCTCAAGTTTTCTCATGTGGCTTCTTAATATAACTATCATCTTCTATAAGCATCAGATGCCTACACTATTCCTCATCCTCGTTTAGATTAGTGGGCTTCACAGTTTAATTACATGGGAGCTTTAAAAAAACTGATGCCTGGGTTCCATCCCCAGAGATTCTGATTTAATTGGTTTGGAGTATGGCCTAGACATCAGAGTTTTAAAAGTTCCCCATGTTTTTCTAATGTACAGCCAAGGTCGAGAATAACTGGTACAAAGGAATGAATAATTATTCATTTCCCCTCCCATGTTTTACATCTTCTGAAGATGACCAGTACTTTATAAATCAAAAATCAAATCAAGTTATAGCAGAACCAGCTATACTTGGAGACAGAAAAGGAGTCCACCTCTCTGACACGATTTTAGGTCCCCACCTCAAAATGTCAGTTTCATATGCCATGCTGCCTGAAATTCGAAGATTGGGAAAAGTTAGCACTTATATCACTGTAGTTTTTCCATCATTGTCTTTTAAAATACAAATAACCCAGGTGAGGGAAACTCATTTGTGTATGTCTCACAGCTGTGTCTCTTCATTTCCTAGATGACTCTCTGCAGGATAGCAAGCTCAGATTGGGGTACTGAGCAAAAGGAAGTCTGCCTTTTAGAGAAATGGAAGCCTACTTTTGGATCATGGGAGTTTGGGCCAAGGTAGGGAACATGACAGAGAAGTCTGAGGACTTCTGAAAGTGTGTGTAGTAGGCTGGGGATGAGAAGTGAAGCAAGCAGGCTGGGGCAGGGTATTGTAGTATATGGAAGATTGCTAAATACTGCTTTTTACTTCATCCTAGAGTCTGGTAATGGTACTTTTCCTTTTTTTCTTTTTTCATAACATCTATTTGTTCATTAATTTATGAAATGTGCATAAAGTATCTGTAGTGTAACAAATGCTATTGAAAATACAAAGATGTTAAAGATACATGCCCTCAAGGAGTATAAAATCTTAAATAACTTTCAATAACATTGTGATAAAACATAGAAAATGGGATTGAATCTTATTCAGTTTTTTAAAATTCAAAAACCAAAAAATGAATGCATAGCTTTGGGTGGCCTGGAATTATTGTCTAAAAACCTTTCATAATTCATAGCAATTTCCTATTTCACTGATTATTTTAAGTCCTGAAATGGAAACTAAATCACTGAGAAACATCTCATTCTGAGCTAAATCAGTGCCCTTGAAGTAGAAGAATTTACTGAGGCTTTTTTTTGGGGGGAGGGGTAACCAATAAAGTCTTTATGAAATATAAATCAATATTAGAAACCAAAATTAAATTCATAACCCCAGAAACTTAACCTAGACTAATGGAAGGCTTGGCAACATCAGCATAAAAACAAAGGGATTTTTTTCTTTCATCTTAAGTATATATGAAACTCATTCTCCTAAAGAGAGTGAAAGTATTGATTTCTACCTGTTTAGTAAGACCTAATACAATCTCTGACCTAGCAAGAGTCACTACCTTACAGTCAAGGCAACATTGACAATGGTGAAAGCATGTTGAAAAGACAAGCCAAATAGTTCAAACAAAATTATTATATGACACTAAGGAGCTATATGTCTTAATAATCATAAGGATCATAGGGGACCAGGAGGACCTTAAAAGAGGTGGAAAATTACAACAAACTGTTCCAGGAGTTCCTCAAACCTGATTTAACTAAAAACATCTCCCTTAGTCTGTTGCCACTTCTGAAACTCCCAATTACTTACTCCTTGATACTCTTCAGAAGAAATGAGAATTTGAATTGCATTAAGACATTATGTAGAATGGGAGGAATAAACCATTAGAATTATAAAGGCCATGGAATTAGAGCAATTATAAAGTCAAAGGTTAGAAATAGGAAATAATCCAATAATGAATCCAATAATAGTCCAGCTGTGTACTCAAGTATCATGAGGAGGAGAAAGTGTTAAAGTGAAGATTGAAGGCCTCTATCTTAAAAAATTCTGATTTAATTATTCTAGGTTGGGAACTGAGAATCTGTATCTTAAATGATTCTGTAGAGGGTTATCTGAAGTCCAAACTTGATAAACCCTGCTCTAGTCTTTCCATTTTATAAATAATGACATAGAGAGTAAGAATGAAGTTGCATATTTGGAGAGTAGAGAAATACCATTCTAATACCATGGGGGGGATCTTAAATTTTACTAAACATTCAGACTCTCAAGAGTATGACAGGCCACACTTGCCATGAGTTTACTCAAAAGATATAGGTCAGATGATAGAGATCCTTTTCACGAGAGTCACTGCAACAGTTCATGTGGATGACAGCTCACACAGCCCTCTGGAAACCAACCTCTCCCAAGGTTACATAGCTCAGGTTCAAGGAAACAGATCCAAATCAGGCAGACAGAAAAACTTCCCTGGGTTAGAAGAGATGTCATCCCTCACAATCACCAATGTTACTTGGAACAATACCACTGACAATACCATTAGCTTCCAAAGACCCCCATAGCATAGAGACATGCCCCATATCAAGAGTCCCTGCATCTAGGGAAGCCCAAGGTTGTGACTTTCCCCACAAGTATTTATAGCTCTTTAAACTCAGATACATTTTATCCATCCATATGAAGATAATTTATTACAAAAATAATGGACATATACCATATTAACTGGTTTCTAAAATAACAAAGCCAGATGGTTAGCCGAAAGTCAATTTTTCTTTCAACATGGTTCTGTTATTATAACACACCAATACTTGTAATTACAATGCTAAAAATGATAATTTTACATGGATCTACCTAAAGAGCTTTCACTGATAACATCTCACTTATACCAAAAAATGCCAGTGATGGGAAGATAATGAAAGATAAAAAAGCCTTTATTTTTTTAAACAGGTTAACTCACAAAACTCAAGGCAAGTTACTATATAATATAGAAGGTGCCTCAAGATACTTGTCTCACCTTTTGCTCATCTTACTAAATAGAAGTCTCATTCCATTAGGACAAACAAGTTTTCAGGAGACAGACAAGTATAATGGACCTAGTAAGAAACAAATCTTTACGTGTAAATTTATTCGAGTTGGGAAAAGATAGGAATGGAGGCACCTTGATTATTGTTCATTCTTTGTCACTAACTTAAACTTGGGAAAGTCAATTGTATTTCCTACTTTCCTTTTCAGATTCTCCCCAAATTCAAGTTTATATTTCCTATGGTCTGAAGGTTGTATACCTTAAACATTCATATATTGAAATTTAATCCCCCAACCTGTAGTAGTATGAGGTGGGGCCTTTAGGAAGTGACTAAGTTGTTTACAAATTATCCAGTCTATTTTGTTATAGCATCCCAAATGGACTAAAACAACACTATTTTTCTGTTTTTCAAAAATGTATTAATTTCAGGCAATTAAGAGAAGGCATTCACATTTGCATGCAACTGGAATGTATTGCCATATGGTAAAATTTTAAAGACTCATAAAAGTACTTTGGTGGTCATAGGAGTCTCTATATACTAATCAAAGATGTTTGAAATAGTTTTCATTTTCTAAGGGAAGACAAATAAATATAAGCAAGATTCTTTAAGATTCTTCTGATACAGGAATGTGCATTGTGAACTTCTATAGAAAAATTAAGTATACAGCATTCCCTAAATGTGTTTAACCATGGAACCATTTTTTGAACAGAACATTTACTTGGCATAAAACCTAGAAAATGCTAGAAAAGATATTTTTTTACAGTGCTTCTAAATGTCGAATACTTTTCGAAAAGTGTTTTAATTTTGTGTGAATGTATCAAAATTTTCTGAATTAAAAAATTGCCAACAATTTTTATACAATGCCATTCTTTTTCTGTGAATTTAAAGATAAGTTGTAATGGCTAGTGCTATTCATTCTACAACAGTTATTTATATATTAAAATGGTTTCCATGAATCAGAAAATGATTTTGAAGAGTATCTAATACAAACTATGGGAAACATTGCTGATTTCAACTTTCAATAAATAATACTTTACTTCCTAAAATAGATTTTAGAATGACCAGCTCTACATTTGAGTTGAATAATCATATACTTTATTCATTCATGAGCATAAAAACTGTAAGAAATTACAACTGTTTTAAAATGAAACGCTATATATTAGAAAAAATAAAAATTCCTTGGTCTCAAACTGGTTTGAGAATAAAAATAAAACAAAAACAGAGACAAAAAAAATTAAAAAAAACCAATTTTCATGATAAATGTATTACCCTTGTAATATCCTGATTTAACTCACAGTAAACAATTATTATTAAGTATTTTTTGACTACATATAAGATAGAAGGCCCTGTGGGGGAACTTAAAGTGCCTTACTACATTTTACCATCAATAACAGTACTTGGCATATAGTTGCTCAATAATCGTTTGTTAAATAAACTAATGGGCAAAAAAGACATCATGAAACTCTAAGACCTCCAGGGACTCAATTCTGAGAAAGGCATTACAGAGGATGGTGACATCACATGGGAAAGGGATATAAAGGCTAAGATAATTTGGCACTGAAATGACTGTTCTTTCATCCATTTCCTTTCCCTCACTCTTTCCCAGAAATAATAGGTAACCATGTATACTACAATGCAACTACCTAAATGCAACTGAAAGTGTTCTACATTACAATTATATATATGTCTCTTAGTATATTATATATTTTATATATGGGAGGGGAATATGTACAAAAGATTAAAATGGGGGAATGACATCTATATATTATGGAAACTATATTAGGAAGACATCTATTAGAAGAGCAAGGAAAACTCCAGTCTATCTGGAAATAAATTGCTATATTTTCTTTGATATCAAATGTTCTCAGACCTCTTGACAGAGTTAATTGATAAACAGTAACTTCTAGGAACTAATCTTATTTTGATACATTTTAGGCTTAAAGGGCATTATGGTTATGCTTCTATCTAAATTTGAGGATCTTTTCTTAAAGTATAATCTTTCAATTCTAATTTTGGAATAATTGGGGGCTTCAAATCAGCATTACAAGGTGAAGACACTGAAGAGGAACTCTGCTTAGACAAATTATTTTAAATGTATTCTTTGGATGAAAGACAAATTAAGATACACAATCTTGGCCGGGCGCGGTGGCTCACGCCTGTAATCCTAGCACTCTGGGAGGCCGAGGCGGGTGGATAGCTCAAGGTCAGGAGTTCGAAACCAGCCTGACCAAGAGAGAGACCCCGTCTCTAAAAAAAAAAAAAAAAAAAAAAAAAAAAAAAAAAAAAAAAAGATACACAATCTTTTTTTCATATATTTTCTCCTGCTTTAATTTATACAAGTACAATAAACCAATTCAAGCATAAGGATTAGAAGCTCTTATCACAACTTTTGTGGGCATGTGATTCAATGCAGTGTGGTACTCAATATCATTTGTCAGTGGAGGTTCAAGTGTCCCAGGAATGGAATCCCCTCCTGATATTCAGTGATACTCATCTATCTCTTTGTTCAAGATTGTGATCTTAGGCAGACTTAGTATTAAATAAAGCTAGCATTTAGTAAATAAAGCAAAAATTTTAGACATTTTCATACTCATTAATGTCCTCTTTATAACTGAGAGATAGAACAAAGGAAGCCACCAAAGGCTACAATAAAAAGCTGTAGAACTTTGTCTGAATTATCAAACCTCCCTTACTTTTAAATAATACTGTGTGAGCAGAAAAAATACAATAGTAGATTCACCAGTGAAATAAGTGATACTAGAGCTAAGATTAAATTGTTTAGCTTTTCACCTTCAGATCTTAAGAAAGCATCTAATGTCTATTGATATTAAAATAAGAATTAGTTTGCATGCATTGAAAATATTTTATAATGTTTTATTTATCATTTAGATTAGTGAGTTTTTTAGAAGCAAAGTTATAATTAAGGAGCATGAACATATGTAGATGTACACAAAATTCTTAGCTATTTTTTGATAATAAAAATCCATTTGATAATAAATTTTCCCATTATGTGTCTAGGGAATCTTTCTAAAATATAAATCTCACAGTTCTGGACATCAGCTATACATTTATGGGTTCTATCTAATTTATTTTTATTAATAATACATCTATTTGATATGGCAAAAAATAGCCATTCCATTGCTCTATATGATAGCGACATTGCTATGTCCTCACTAAAGACTGGAACTTCAAATATTCAAATATGAGATACCTTAAAGTGATACAAGTGTATCTACCATTTCATCCAGCAATCCCATTCCTGGGCATCTACCCAAAAGAACAAAAGACATTCTACAAAAAAGACACCTGCACT